>OW052229.1:45000-1245000 GCA_932527175.1 Operophtera brumata | reverse complement strand
TATCATTACAGGCAGCTCCTATCTATTAGTGAACTCTCCAACAGTGTAGGTAGGTATCTACTTAGAATGTATCCTGAACCTACACAGAACAGATAAACTAATAAGTGAAGTATTAGTAATAACGCGACAACATGGAACGAAGGTAGGATAGTCGTATGAAAAGTTCTTTGTGGTTGTCTGTCTGCGGCCTGTCTCGCTAGCTAGAGAGTATCAAAATTCCTTAGTCTGCCTGCCAAAGAGCGCCAAGTTCACCTTTTGGGAGTGTTACAAGTTCTAACTTTATTTTGAAAAAAAAACAACATTTGAATCAAGTTTAAAAAAACTGAGGTACCTACATTTATTATTTTTCATTAGCTGAAAAATAGCCAAATAAATGCCCTTTCTCCGTAAATAACTATTATGTTGCTTAGAATTTCTAGTTATTTTTATACCTGCCTTCATATATTTTTTGGACATCTCCTTTAGTCTATTTGAGCAAAAAAATTGAGTGTATATTTTGCGAAGTGGAGGTTATGCGAAGTGGTCATATTGAGAATAAGTGCGGTGTACATTACAAGAAGTGGACGTTTTGCGAATGAGTTGTATCCTCTAGCCATAGCACAATAACTAGTGGGTCGGTGGTGCGTGAGGTGCTGCAGCTGGCGTACAGTTTTCCTTTGCCGCTTACTCGCGTGTGTGCACAAACCTCTACAAACCCCTGCAAACCCTACCAACACTACAAACCCCTACAAAATCCTACAAACCCTACAAAGTCCTTCCAACGCCTACGAACCTCTATAAATCTACTTTGATTTTGACCCTTAACCTTGACCTTGACCTGTACCTGTACCTGTACCTGTACCTGTACCTGTACCTGTACCTGTACCTGTGTCTGTACCTGTACCTGTAATTATACCTGTACCTGTATATGCTCCTGCACTAATTAATACGAATGTCGCCTCTTCGTTTATCTCACTCACTCGACCATCGTTCCACTCAGTGGCATCGTTCCACTTCGTGTCACGCTGGTCTCGTTAGCTCGATAAGCTACAGCAAAGTTAATTTGAAGAGAGAAAACTAACGTAATATTCGTAATCAGCACCCACAAATTACTTGAAAACGACACCCATATTAGTTTTTTCTGATCTTACCATTTTATAGGGTTACCAGTTTACCTACTAACTTACCCACGTTACCAAAAAAATTAAGTAATATTCGTAATCAGCAACTACAAATTACTCAAAAACGACACCCATATTAGTTTTTTCTTATATTACCTTTACGCAGGGTTGCCAGGTTACCTTCCTACTCACTTACATACGTACCTGACTGCAAATTTGATGATTTATTCGCAATCGAACGTTACTATCGTTTTTTTCAGTCTCTCGATTATACAAGCACCGTTTCCTCCCAGGGTTACCAACAATATACAAATTTATATAGTCAAAGGTTATTTTCAAGGGCTTCCTTCATAATACCACATACATTTTATTATCAAAAACTTAATGATTTATATATATTTGGAGAAAATCTAAGAAATTGCCCTAAAAACGGGGAAAATATTTCCACCTGGCAACACCACTTGTCCTCCCACACAACAGCCCTATACAAGTCATCAAGCTAAGTGTTGCACACAGTCTCTTTTTTTCAATTTGTAAATTTTATATTCCACCATTTAACAAAATGGCCGCCACACCATCTGCCATCTTGGTTTTGAAAAAAGTTAGGATTTTCGTATATTCACCGAGATGCTGGCAACATTTCTGCATAAACAAAATTTTCGAGTGTTAACTTTGGTAAAAGACTTTAATTAACCAAAGTCTAGTCGGACAAGTCTGTTTAAAAAAGCCATTATAGAGCAGCCTTCTATTTTTTTTTGTTTGTAACATTTTTCTTTAATCTTTCCCATAATACAGTAGGACGCGTCGTTTGAACAGATCCGATCGGTCACCGTTTCAAAGAACTGTTTTGGTCAGGACCAAAAGTGCGGTGTACATTATGAAAAGTGGACGTTTTGCGAATAAGCCGTATCCTCTAGCCATTTATGTACAGTTTACAAAGTGCGCCACTAACTTGAAAATAAAACTTAATGGTGGCTGACGACTATGCCAAAATCATCGACGCCCTTTGGATGGTGGTAGCCGGTAACACATTTACTACCATACATTTTCTGTCCTAGTAATCAAAATGTAGTTAACATTGAAAATCGTATCCTAATGCAATAGGTGGAATTAGTACATTGATGTGATGCTCATTGCATCCACGGTAGGAGACGTAGAGGTTTTTTTTTGGCTGGACACACACCACAGCCCTCTTCCATGGGAATAAACGGAGGGTTACTCTTAGGCCGGACATACCACGTTACATATCCACGTGAGGTGACGGACAGGTATTTTCTTAGGCCGGACAAACACCACAGCACTCTTCCATAGGAAAAAACGGAGGGTTACTCTGAGGCCGGACATACCACTTCACATATCCACGTGAGGTGACGGAGAGGTATTTTCTTAGGCCAGACTAATACCACAGCACTCTTCCATAGGAAAAAACGGAGGGTTACTCTGAGGCCGGACATACCACTTCACATATCCACGTGAGGTGACGGACATGTATTTTCTTAGGCCGGACAAACACCACAGCACTCTTCCATAGGAAAACACGGAGAGTTACTCTTAGGCTGGACATACCACTTCACACATCCACTTGAGGAGACGGAGAGGTATTTTCTTAGGCCGGACACACATCACGGCACTCTTCCACGGGAACAGACGGAGGGTCTACTCCTAGGCCAGATAGACCACTGCACACATTCACGTGAGGTGACGCACAGGTATTTTCTTAGGCTGGACAAACAACACAGCACTCTTCCATAGGAAAAAACGGAGGGTTACTCTTAGGCTGGACATACCACTTCACACATCCACTTGAGGAGATGGAGAGGTTATTTCTTAGGCCAGACAAACACCACAACACTCTTCCATAGGAAAAAACGGAGGGTTACTCTTAGGCCGGACATACCACTTCACACATCCACTTGAGGAGACGGAGAGGTATTTTCTTAGGCCGGACACACATCACGGCACTCTTCCACGGGAACAGACGGAGGGTCTACTCCTAGGCCAGATAGACCACTGCACACATTCACGTGAGGTGACGCACAGGTATTTTCTTAGGCTGGACAAACAACACAGCACTCTTCCATAGGAAAAAACGGAGGGTTATTCTTAGGCTGGACATACCACTTCACACATCCACTTGAGGAGACGGAGAGGTTATTTCTTAGGCCAGACAAACACCACAACACTCTTCCATAGGAAAAAACGGAGGGTTACTCTTAGGCCGGACATACCACTTCACACATCCACTTGAGGAGACGGAGAGGTATTTTCTTAGGCTGGACAAACAACACAGCACTCTTCCATAAGAAAAAACGGAGGGTTACTCTTAGGCTGGACATACCACTTCACACATCCACTTGAGGAGACGGAGAGGTATTTTCTTAGGCCAGACAAACACCACAATACTCTTCCATAGGAAAAAACGGAGGGTTACTCTTAGGCCGGACATACCACTTCACACATCCACTTGAGGAGACGGAGAGGTATTTTCTTTGGCCAGACAAACACCACAGCACTCTTCCATAGGAAAAAACGGAGGGTTACTCTTAGGCCGGACATACCACTTCACACATCCACTTGAGGAGACGGAGAGGTATTTTCTTAGGCCAGACAAACACCACAACACTCTTCCATAGGAAAAAACGGAGGGTTACTCTTAGGCCGGACATACCACTTCACACATCCACTTGAGGAGACGGAGAGGTATTTTCTTAGGCCGGACACACATCACGGCACTCTTCCACGGGAACAGACGGAGGGTCTACTCCTAGGCCAGATAGACCACTGCACACATTCACGTGAGGTGACGCACAGGTATTTTCTTAGGCTGGACAAACAACACAGCACTCTTCCATAGGAAAAAACGGAGGGTTATTCTTAGGCTGGACATACCACTTCACACATCCACTTGAGGAGACGGAGAGGTTATTTCTTAGGCCAGACAAACACCACAACACTCTTCCATAGGAAAAAACGGAGGGTTACTCTTAGGCCGGACATACCACTTCACACATCCACTTGAGGAGACGGAGAGGTATTTTCTTAGGCTGGACAAACAACACAGCACTCTTCCATAAGAAAAAACGGAGGGTTACTCTTAGGCTGGACATACCACTTCACACATCCACTTGAGGAGACGGAGAGGTATTTTCTTAGGCCAGACAAACACCACAACACTCTTCCATAGGAAAAAACGGAGGGTTACTCTTAGGCCGGACATACCACTTCACACATCCACTTGAGGAGACGGAGAGGTATTTTCTTAGGCCGGACACACATCACGGCACTCTTCCACGGGAACAGACGGAGGGTCTACTCCTAGGCCAGATAGACCACTGCACACATCCACGTGAGGTGACGCACAGGTATTTTCTTAGGCTGGACAAACAACACAGCACTCTTCCATAGGAAAAAACGGAGGGTTACTCTTAGGCCGGACATACCACTTCACACATCCACTTGAGGAGACGGAGAGGTATTTTCTTAGGCCAGAAAAACACCACAACACTCTTCCATTGGAAAAAACGGAGGGTTACTCTTAGGCCGGACATACCACTTCACACATCCACTTGAGGAGACGGAGAGGTATTTTCTTAGGCCAGACAAACACCACAGCTCTCTTCCACGGGAAGAAACGGAGGGTCAACTCTTTGGTCAGACAGACCACAGCACATCCCACATCCACTAGAGGGGACGGAGAGGTAATTTATTTGGCCAGATCTCTACTCCTACTAGGTATGTAGCTATCTAAAGTAACAGCATGAAGTCAGAGTTTAATCGTAAAACAAATCGGATAATGTATTTGTTTACCTAGGTTTACTTTTACTTACCTTTGTCACAGAATAAATAATAGTACTAGTACCTATGTTGGCTCTTTTCATAATTATGATTTGCGAGTAGCCTGACTTGATAGTTTCCATTTCATCCGTAGTCACGTGACCGATGGCGGGAAAATTGACACAGATCCTGCCTCGATGCGGTCTGCGACCGGTCTGAGCAAGCCGAGCGCACGCTCTGGTACTTATATTTGTGTTTAAAAAATTATATAAAAAAATCCCTTTTGGTTTTGCTAAATTTTGTTAATGACTTCACTAATTTAAATAAAAATGAACATGACAAAGTGTTTCATAAGTTAAAACGTGAAAGAAGTAAGTCAAAAATATGATTTCAATTTTCAAAAGGTGGTATCTTTGTGTTTTTTTTTTATTGAGTGAAGTAATCCAAATAGTGTATTGAATTAATGATTTCACTAGATAAAATGATCAAGAATATCATATATTTTTTTCTTCATAGAAAACTATAAGAATTCTTATCAAAAACTTTAAAATTCTAGAGACATTTGAGAACCTATGGCGTCTTAATGGGCGTCCTAAATAACGTGCAATAAATACTACAGACGCGGCGTCGAGAAGACATCTGCATATTCAAACGCCAAGCAAATTAATTGCACTTTGGAAGTGTTCGAACATTAGTTATTTATTGACTTACACTTGCTGGATTTTTCAAAAACATGATAAAAGAAAGCCGTAGACGTATGCTTGAGCGCCTTCAAAATTTTGCAATAAAGCTCACTTCTGGTGATCTATTCTTCTACCGAGGCCACGAAGACTCCACTTCTGGAGGGGTTGGATTTCTCATAGGTATTTATGACAAAGGAAAAAAAGAGGTCAAATTAAGAATTAAGTAAAAAAAACTATACAATCAAATAATGTCATCTGTCGTAAATAATACAAATATACACACTACAACACAAATAAATAAATAATAAATAAATAAATAATGCTGGACAGTTCACACAACATTATCTAGCCCCAAGCTAAGCAGAGCTTTTGTTATGTCCACACAACATACAACCGCGCGCGCCCTGAGACTAAACGCGATTCGGCTTCGGTTGCTTTGCTGCCGGCCGCTGCCGGCTGCTGCCATCTTGGTGTGAATTAAGCTTTATTGTACAACGCAGTAGCTCGTTTTGCTAACATGAAGAATCTCACGAAGGGGAAGACCAGCGTAATACGTCATGTCCATGAAAGGAGACTACAAGGTGCACTGAATCCTATCACCACCGGTCGTAAGGCCCTTTTTATTCTCAACCATCTAACACAAGGTGAACAACAAAGAACCAGTGAAACGAAAGAACGAAAGATTTACCCTTTATTGAAACGTTGTATTATAAAACGAAACGAATTGCTGCACAGCTGGCGACTGATTCCTTGCATAACCGTCGCATTTTCGATGTAACGAGAGTAACGCGACGGCGTTGCGTAAGCGTGACTTAGGACAAACAAATTGTGTAATAGAATATTGTAATTGAAAACCAATCGGCAAAGGGTACAAAATAATAATAATGTATTATTTTTAAAGAGCTAAGAAGAGTTTTCTGTTACATGTTTGGACTACTTTCTACCAGGAAGTTCGAGATATCCGTGGTATGTCCGGCCTAAGAACGGAGCTAACCCGTCTCCCGTGGATGTCGTAAGATCCGACTTAGGGATTACACCAGAGGATTGCCAGCAACATCCACCCAACATCTCAGCATCAATACTGCAAAGTCAAAGTCAAAGTCAAAAAGTATTTTATTCATTGAAATCACAAGGATCATTTTGAATCGTCTTAAAAAATAAATTTACATTTACTCCTGTTCCAACGCAACCAGACCTAGAAGAATCAGGCAACAAACACGGTCTGTTTTTCTTTTGATGATCCTTCTTACTACTAGGTGGAGAGCGCCTGTGTGGTGCCTCGAGAACAAGTGGAAGCTGATTCAAGGAAAAAAGGAAAACCAAATTAAAAGCCTTACTCAGGTCATTACTTACTGCGATCATTAATCTGTCTGAAAGCGTGGTGATTATGGCCAATCCCCCCCATTGCATTCTATGGGGGGCCCCGTCCTACAGAGGACGTCTTAAGGCAGCTGATGATGATGATGGTGATGATCCACCTGGTGGATCCTTATTCTTCCATGTGTCTTGTTTGTACATATTTAATGTCCATAAGTTTCGACTAACAAATTGTATGTTTATTTTGCATTGCGGTTTCTTGCATTCAAGTGGAACATAAGCGGATATCCGTGGTTCACTCTGGTCCTCAATGGAAGATCAGCGCTGACTTGCCAACGCGGCCTAGCTAACGCTGAGTTTGGGACCCTTTTGTGGCTAACGTCAGACACACACACAAATTGCCATATGTTTTTTGTTTCTGTGTAATTGTTTTTGTTTTAGTTTTTATTTAATTATCTTGTGTGTTTTTTGCTTTGTTGTTTAGTCACGAATAAACGTTTTTTGTTTCTTTCTTTTTTTTTTTTTTTTTTTAACATTAATAGACCTTTGTTTGATCACGATCTTTCATTCATTCACAGCTTGTGAAGGCTGTGCCAACCCCAGATAAAAGCCTTTATACAAAAAGAAACGCCTCGCGCTGCTCAGAAAATATATTTTCAATAAATATAAATAATTTGAGAAAACCCTCACAGTAGCCTTCTCTTTTACTGTATTGATTTTATTTATGTAATATTTGACCCAACAATCTGTACCATCTATCTGTATTGTGAAACAATCGAATCTAGCCTAAAGTTAGAAGGAACTTTGTTTTTTTTTCTATCGAGAAGATATTGTCCTATTGTGTTATTGGAGCAGCTATCCCTTGGAACTATAGTGTAGTATCCATGCATATTTTTAATCTGTATTTCATACTTGATTTTCTACGTCAAAAATAAAATCTATGATTGATCTCCTCCTGCTCTATCACCTCCTCCTCCTTAAAAAGGGGGCATGCCATAAAATTACAAATAGTCAAATATTTTCATAAAAACGTTTATCAAAGTAGAGACTTTAATTTCCAAATTGCCAAAACTTATCGAGAGCTGATCGGACACCTAGCTGTATTTTTTAAATCTAAGATGGACTAAGTGAAAACATTGGCCGGGAGGCTGCGCCCGATGAATCTGAGATTAGGATCTTGGTGATCATTCATTCTTCCTAACACTGTCGTCTATCATTAATGATGCTAATTTAAGTTCCTTTCCTTGGAGCTAAACGCTTTATCAACTTGCAATCATTGATTTCTAGGAAAAAAACATTGTAACTTTATATTCATAATATTTTGTAACTTGATTAACTTTCTAACGTTAATTAACTGATAAAAATAGAACCTACAGACCGTTCCCCGTAAGATGTGCCTTGGTTGGTAGTATTTCCAAGGCAGGGGCATCTTCTGGTGAAAGCTATTTTTTTTTTTAATGCTACTTTAATGACGGGGCAAGCGGATGGCCCACCTGATGTTAAGCGGTTACCTCTGCCTATGAACAGTGCATTACCTCATAGGTCACGTCCACCTAGGACGCGCCCTATGTGGCATTACACTGCGCCCGCCACCCTGAGACAAAGATGAAAAGTCTCATGTGCCTGTAATTTCACCGGCACCCTTACCCTTAAAACCGGAACACAGCAATGCGAGCACTACTGCTTTGCGGCAGAAATAGGTATGGTGGTAGTACTTCCCCGGACGAACTCTTTCACAAAAAAGCTCTACTACTACTGAAGGTCTGTAGGTAGAATAAACATTTGAACTTGATGCGTATGGCAAATTTCAGCTCAATCAGTTGCGTAGAAGTAATTTAAAATCAGTGCTGACTCCCGCGGTATATGACCTCATCGCGGGGATAAAGTAAAAAAAAAAAAAAGTTAAAATAATTTATTGCTTATACATAGGTTACACTCGAGGAGAGATAGAGATCGATAGAGGGGGATCAGACATATATTTATTTATGTGTTGTTGCCAGATGGATCTTCACAACGATATTTAATAACTATCACTTTTAGGAGATCAAAGGTCTCAAAAGTACACGTTTTTGGTAACGCTATTTTTCAAGAATACCCGCAGGTATAAAGAGGAAGAGGTTCATCGCACTCACGTCAAAAATGTATAAATTACATTTAAAATGGCTGCGGATATAAAAATTCCTCGTCATTACGACGTTCCACCGTCCAAGCTCATGCAACGAGGATAGATACCGACGGCGACGCTAGAAGCAATTTTCTAGTTTCCTGTAATTATTGAGATATGAAACTTTGCCGGAAAGATGCCGACATCCTTTATATTACGGGCACATTGACTCTGTGCACACTTTGTTATAGATTTATCTATTATCTGCACTATTAGAAATGTGTTCCGGGAATGTCATAGACGCATGGCCCGGTACCTTCCTTACCTCATTATTATAGGTACCCTCTATTTGTACTAAACGTTTTAGTTCTAGCTTTATAATGCGAACTGCTAAGGAGTGGTGGAATACACTTCCGTCGTCTGTCTTTCCTGAACACTATACTCTGGGTCTCTTCAAGGCTACAGTGAATAGGTGCCTTCTAGACCTTTGTGCTCCATCGTCGGCCACATCGTCACTTACCAACAGGTGAGATCGTGGTCAAACAAAAGTATATCAATGTTAAAATAAACATACCTACCACTTTACAACTTCTTCATGTCATCGGTTGTTTTTTGGTCTCCCTAAGTTAGGTCACCAGTTTAAATCGCTAATCGCGCTAATTTACCAAAACAAAACCAAAACCGTTCACGTTATTTGGTACGTCTGAATTTTGCTTGTATTGAGCTGTAATTTAGAGCAGTAATGTTCTTTAGGATCCGCTGAGTTTTAGGCCAATTTAAGCAAGGATCCCTCAATCCAGACGTAAATTAGCGCGATTAGCGATTTAGGCTGGTTAGGTCACCAGGTGGAACCCCCCCCCCCCCCCCCGTCCTACCCCTCCCACTATGTCCTATCTCCTGGTTCTAAGCTACCTCCCTACAAATTTTCAGCCAAATCGGTTCACCCATTCTTGAGTTATAAGTGGTCTAACTAACACGACTTGATGAAAAAAAAAAGAAAAGCGTATAAACCTCACGGAGCCCGAGACCTTTCCAACAAATGCAAAACCGTGGAAATCGGTTCGTTCGTTCTGGAGTTATAGCGTCAGGAAGGAAAACCCGACTTATTTTATATTAGATTAATGTTTAGGTATAATTTTACTAAATGTCCAGTATGGACCATATGGGGTGAGAAGCGTTACCTTGCCGTAACAAAGTTTTTTAACTAGCACGGAAGGCAAAGTTCTGTAATTTTCGTATACTTTATGAAGATCTTTATGTTTTGTTGTACCTATTCTAAGTGAAATAAACTTATCTTTATCTTATCTTTTCATGTACCTACACTTTCTATTGACCTTCAATCATTAAGTCATTTTTTACGGTACTCTGGAGCTATTTATAAAACGTAGGTAATTATCAATATAAAAATAAGTCGGGTTTTCCTTCCTGACGCTATAACTCCAGAACGCACGAACCGATTTCCACGGTTTTGCATTCGTTGGAAAGGTCTCGGGCTCCGTGAGGTTTATAGCAGAAAATTCAGGAAAAATGTAATAAGGAGGGCGGGGGGGGAGGGGTCACCGGGGCTACCCGTGCGAAGCCGGGGCGAGTCGCTAGTTATCAAAAAAAGTAAATCACTGACCAAAAATATCCGTCAATTACTTCGGACATGTACCAAACCAGTAATAATGCCTCAGGTAATAATAACACACCAAATAATAAATAACAATTACAGATAATAACACATTTTTGCAACGAGTCGACCACAAATATCGTGATCGAACTAATTGATAAAGAGTATTAAATTACTTTCGATTCAAATAAATTATGGTTGGATATCGAGTATGCTGCAATTGAAAGTATTTGAGATGGCGTCGAAGTTTCCATACTGATGATAGGTTTAAAATTAGGACACGTTAGAAAGAAAACGTAAACACAACAACAACCAAACAAGATAAGAACTAAATAAAACCTAATAAAGAAACGAATTACACAGAAAGAAAACTATGTCATACTTTTCACTAGAAACGGGATATTAACCTTTTTTTTATTTTTAACAGGGATATACCTTGTATTGGCCACGATCTCACCTGTTGGTAAGTGACGATGTGGCCGAAGATGGAGCACAAAGGTCTAGAAGGCACCTATTCACTCTAGCCTTGAAGAGACCCAGATTATAGTTTATAGTAAAGACAGACGACGGTAGTTTATTCCACTCCTTGGCAGTTCTCATTATAAAGGTAGAACTGAAACGTTTAGTACGAATAGAGGGTATACTAATGAGGTAAGGGTGTTACCGAGCCGTGCGCCTGCTCGTCCTATGATGAAAAGGAGATGGTGGGATCAGATCATGAAGTTCCTGGGAGCATTCCGCGAAATGTAACCTAATGTTTGTATGTCATAATGTTTTTTGAGTTTTGATTGTTCCCGATATTTCGGCACAGTTGCATGCGCCGTGAATGGGAGAACAAACTCAAAAATCATGGTAAATATTCCGTTTCTACTGAAAACTATGTACATAACCAAGATAGTTTCCAAAGTTAAAACTATGTCAATTTGTGTGTGTGCCCGACGTAAGCCACAAAAGGGTCCCCAACTCAGCGTTTGCTATACCTACTGCGTTGGCAACCCAGCGCTGATCTTCCGTTGAGGCCCACAGTGATCCACTTACCAATTGAGCGTCGTGTATTTAAGTATAGGTATTAACATGTCACAATTTAAAAAAAAAAAAAAAATAGTTTACTTATAGTTCGCACACAAAATGAACAATTAAAAAGTATGCTTGGTTATGGTAGGGGTATGCTGCGTGACTATGGAAGTCATGCCCGGGACTGTGCTCTAGAGGCAAATGCGAGAGGGGCACCGGTGCGTTCCGTATGGAGATCCCGGAGCCCCTTGACATGCATAGAGGCCGGCCACCGGGGTGTTTTTAGTGAGTCCACGAGTCCGTGAACCTCACATAACCCTACCACACCCTCAATGTGGTAGGGTATCTGTTAGCAGATTTTCACCCCGTCACAAAAAAAAAAAAAAAAAAAAGGGGTATGCTGCAAAAATCGAATTCTTAGATTTGATTGTTGTGTTGACTGACTAAATCAAGTAGAATATTCAAATTAAAACTATAAGCATGGATATAATATAATATAATAATAATTAATTATATTATAATTATAATTCCAAGGGATCGTTAGGTTAAACCAGAAACACGATAGGACAATACTTTCCTGATATAAAAACAAACCAAAGTTACCTCCAATTTTTGTCTACATTCAAATTTTTATTAAAATAGTGCATATTATTGGGTAAAACTTAGATAAATAAAATCAATTCAACAAAGCAGAGGTTTTTTTGTAGGGGTTTTGTAAAATGATCTATAATTTACGAGATATTCAATAAAAACTGCTTTTTCGTGCGGCGTTGGGTGTTTTTTTCTGGTTTTTTTTTTTTTTTGAAGATTTCTGCCTTGAGTTGGCGGAGTCATTAAACACATGTTAAACCTAATGATGACATAGCCCATCAAAATGACAGAGTATTGTTATGTCACCGTTGGTAAAAGCTTTTAATCCGGTATTTGGAAGACTGCCAATTTCCTGCTTGATATTCGCAATTAAAGACAGAATTTCATTTCACCAGTAACATGTAGAATACTTAAAATTAACTAACATCCTGCTAAAGTCTATCGGTAGAAATATATTCGGAGCATTTCAAAACCGCAATCATGTTTGGTATTGTTTTTTAATCGCATTCTCTAGGGCCGGCGCTTTCCAATGCGCGCGCGCAGCCGCGTAGCCGTTTTGCGTGAAATGCGACACAATGGGATTCCACGGAGATAGGGTTGTCACTTTCTCAAAAGGTGCTATAGCTATTAAAAGATAAACGGCTAATTACCACTATTATTCGTGCTATTATTATTATTATTGCTATAGCTCGTTGTTATTTTCATGGATCTGTCCCATGGGTGCCTTAATTCTTATAATCTCTTATTCCCTTCGGGCTATAGGCTATGTTTTATTAGATCCACCCACAGCTACGCTCGCGTTGTGTTTAGTTCCACTCAACTCTGTAAAAGTTGAGCAGATTTTGATTATATTTGCTGTGTGGGCGAATGTGAGAGGGAAGGGGGAGATCCCGACACCACGAGTGTGAAGCCACGGGCAAAAGGCTAGTTCATTTATATAGACCTAAGCCGTTTTGTGATTCATAACCTTAGAGTATAGAATAAACCAGAACCTGTGTCACGCGTAAAAACTGTCTCCACGCAAACTAGCCACAATGAGAATAGTTTATCCCAGTCTGTCTGTGGTCGGCCGTGCGGCTAGTCGTATCGATTTCGAAAGATTTTCTTGCAAATATGACGTTGTGTATCGTTCCTACATGTAAAAATTCTGCTAGGCGTAAAAAGAAAAAAGGATAGAATCACATTTCATATGTAAGTATTAAATTTAAATATATTTTTGGTTTAATAAAGAATTTATTTGATATTTATTCCTTTGGAAAAAAGACAAACGTCCATTTTGTCACTATTGCCAACATCACCAGAACATTACCCCCACTGGTGGGGAGTATGATAGGCGCGGGGTAGGCCTCAATGCCTACCCCGACACAGCGCCCCTTACTAATAGTATCGTACGCACCTTCTGGTTTATTCTATATTCTAAGTTCAAAACATCCAAGATCTGAAAAATCGATGCCCATAACTTAGAATGGCGGATCAAGCCGATGGCCCACCTGATGATAAGCGGTACCATCTGCCCTATGAACAGTGCATTATCACATAGGTCACGTCCACCAAGGACGCACCCAATGTGGCATTGCACTGCACCCACCACCCTGAGACATAAAGATGAAAAGTCTCATGTGCCTGTAATTTCACCGGCAACCATACCCTTCAAATCGGAACACAGCAATGCGAACACCACTGCTTTGCTGCAGAAATAGGTATGGTGGTAATACTTCCCCGAATGAACTCTTTCACTACAAGTAATTAATTTTGTAATAATTAAAAAACCCTCAACACAATGATACGGCTGAACCGATTTTGATCAAACATGGCTAAGAACACACCAGACAAATTCGACTTTCGAACAACAAAAAACCAAATCGGTTCGTCCGTTCGGGAGCTACGATGGGACACACAGACACGTCAAACTTATAACACCCCGTCGTTTTTGCGTCGGGGGTTAAAAAAGCTCTACTACTACTACTTACTAAAATAACTTTAAAAAGTTACAACCAGTTAAGTACATAACCATGATAGTTTCAAAAGTTATAACTTTAAAATGAATCTCTACGTGGCAGCCCTACGCGAAGCACGAACGCAGCTATACGCTTGTGCGTCCTAATGTTTACGCGCGGAGATAGCATCGATAAGGCCGATCGACGCGATCGATTCATAGGAGATACGCGTTATGACAATCGATGAAAAATTATTCGGCTTCGAAGTATGTGCTTCTGATTCTAACACGTGATGAATTGTTTTGGTCTGAGATTCTCATAGCGGAGATTCAAGTTTCAAGATTTGGTATTCAGAGTCGATACATCCCGCAAAACATACCTAATTCTGCAGCAAAGCAGTAGTGCTCGCATTGCTGTGTTCCGGTTTGAAGGGTATGGTTGCCTGTGAAATTACAGGCACATGAGATTTTTCATCTTTGTCTCAGAGTGGCGGCGCGCGGGCGCAGTGCAATGCCACATAGGGTGGGTCCTAGGTGGACGTGACTATCGCACTGTTCATAGGTAGAGTGTGGGCTTACTGCTTCATCCGTTATACCAAGTTGTATATATAAAAACAAACTATTGCTGCTTCTCTTCGGGAGATGGCGCTTCCAATAATAACAATTACAGTAGGTAAGGTACGCTTAAAACCCCTTTTAAAAGGTTAAATTTCCAATTGTATTAGTATCAATAAGCTTAATACCTACCAATTGTATTGGTATCAACAATCTACTAATAATGGCAGTCAGCTCAACGGTTCGAATGGTATCGTCGAACAAAGTCCTACTATTCAACTCAAAGTAAATGGACTTCGGATCAGCCCTCGAAAAGTATATAAAACACCAATTAAATCGCAATTTAAGCCTAACTTTGCTATATTTTTTCATGCAGCAAAATGCTTGTATTGAAAAATATGTTTTTCACAAATACTTATTAACATCAAAGAGTTCAAAATGACATATTTTTTTCAAAGTTAAAGCTCTTATTGTTTACTAATAAAACACAAGACAAAACGCTGTTTCTTCAGCCAGTCTCGCCTTAAGCAGTAAGCTCTTAGCAAAATGGATATCTTAATTTAGCTAGCTGTAAATCGGAATGCGTCATCGCGAATCAGTAATGTACAAAAACGGTTTCATCTCTACGTGCATAAACGGTTTCATCTCTACGTGCATAAACGGTTTCATCTCTACGTGCATAAACGGTTTCATCTCTACGTGCATAAACGGTATCATCTCTACGTGCATAAACGGTTTCATCTCTACGTGCATAAACGGTTTCATCTCTACGTGCATAAACGGTTTCATCTCTACGTGCATAATCGTGAGAATTTACTGACCTGCTTTTATTTGATCGCTCTTAGTTTTCTCTGAATACAATTTACACAATTACCTGAGATTGACGTTAGCGCACACTTACTTGAAGCCTAAGATTTTATGATACACCAAAAAATATTTAAAATAATCGTCACTAATGAAAAAGGGAAAACCAAAATATAAAAAAAGGTTTTTTTTTTATAATTCGTTTATTCAGATAACATGATCCAATTTATACTCTCATTGAAATTCTAATTAATTAATAGCTAGATAGATAGATAGAAAATTATTTATTGTACATAAAACAAAGAAGTACAAAGGCGAACTTAATGCTAGGAATCATTCTCTTCCAGATAACCTTGGTGTATTGCGGAAAAAATATGTATCGGTAGTGCACAAGAAGGGAAATATTGGATAAGTCTAAGAAAATTAAAAAATAATAATATAAGTACTTAAATTACTGCCTAAAATATAAAATAAACTAATACATATCATTAATATTATAATACATACCATTAATATAATTCTAAAATGAAATGTATAAATAAAATTGCTCATTAATCGATCTTACTGAGGAAATGATTATAGATTCTAGACCTGAACACCTCCACTGAAGTAGACTCGCGATAATAATAAACAATGCTGAAAAATAAAGAATCAAAGAAAAGAAAAAGAAAATCTCTTTTTATTTTAAGACGTGTTCATCCGACTGATGATGATAATGATGAAATTATTAAGCAGAACCGTGAGCTGATCAATCAATTCCGTTGTCCACCTTCCGTCTCCATCATTAGATCAGCTCGCTGTCACCATAATGTATTATCATCGGAACTGGACAGGTATGCAAAATTTCAGCTCAATCGGACATCAATAAGTGGTTCTTATTTAGCTGCAAGATAGGACCCGAACATACAAACACAGCAAGTTAAAATAAAAAAGTAAACGTTTTATTTTCCAGCTTCATCGCAGTATTGGTGATGACTACTCAGGTGAGTGCTGTTGCCCATCCCCTCGTGTAGGTAATCCCCTAGTCGGCTTTTACGACATCCACGGGAGGAGACAGAGGGGTATATTTTTAGGCCGGGACACACCACGGCACATGTTAAAAAACCGAATGGGCCGAGTCTAGCAAGTCAAAGTCAAAGTCAAAAAGTATTTTATTCATTGATATCACAAGGATCATTTTGAATAGTCTTAAAAAATAAATTTACATTTACTCCTGTTCCAACGCAAGTCCAGTTCCTGTTCCAAGAAAACAATAGCTTCAAGAAAGTGACAGTGCTATTGCTGCCACTTTGAACCCGGGAAGAGATGAGGGATAGATTTCTTCAGCTCGGAAGTAACTGACGTAAGCGACAAATGATAAAACTTAGATTTCCTTCTAAAGTAGCAAATATAAAAAATAAATTATCTTTTATTAATCTAAGTAACGTGATGACCTACTGAATAGTATACAAATTTACGCTTAATATTTTCTCTAATCGAAGGAGGGACCTAAAATGGGTTTAAGGAGGGCCAATTTCAAAAAATAAAGCTTTCGAGAAAAGTTTCACAAATCGTGTTTTTTGTCTATGATTTATTTAGATTACATCCTCAAGTTATTACTGTATTAATATCAAGTTTGTAACCTTTACTGTTACTGAGTGAGCATGTAACGCAACAATTCCAAAATTTAAACATAGCGTCAATTTGAGCATTCAAAGTACCAAAGCAATGAGTAAAGATGTAGCTACTCGTATGCTGAGCGCTTCCACTAATCTGAATCTGGAGCGGGTTTCGCCGTAAATCATTGGATCTAATGTGAACTTTAGCGAGATTATAACCGTCCACATGGAGTTATAGCAAATTACGCGCGGCTTTACTCGTGTTACAACACTTTTATTAAATTATTTTGTGTTATTTTGGTGGCCCATAACCAATGTTTTGTAGAGCACAAACACTTGCGTTATTATAAATATTTATTTATATTATTATTATTGCAGTTATTTAGTTTTTTTCGTATTTTCAATATAATTTGAAACGTTACACTCCTTCCATGTCGTCAAAGTCAAAGTCAAGTCAAGTTTTAGTAGAACGGTGGCCGTTTTACTAAAACTTTCGTAGTCAATTTCCACCAATTTGAGAAGTCACGCTACTCACTGCCATTTAATTTCACTGCACTTTTGCTCTATAGACGAGCTACATTGGTTAAAACCCCACCAAAATGACACAAAATATGCAGGATGAAATGGAAGTGTATTGCGTGACTTTTCAAATTGGTGGAAATTGTCTACCAAAGATTTAGTAAAACGGCCACCGTTCTACTAAAACTTGACTTGACTTTGACTTTGACGTCATGGAAGGAGTGTAACGGTGCAAATTATATTGAAAATACGAAAAAAACTAAATAACTTAACTTGAAAATGGCCAATGCACAAGCCGTGCGGCGCAAACTATAAATAAAAAAAGGACGTGTGGTGTAATGTACGGAATTTGTATGGAGGCACTGAAAATGTCATGTCGTCTGTTCCGGAGCTATGTGGCAACAAAGAAAAATACAGACAGACATACACACAGCCAGACAGAAATGCATACAGACAGACAGGCATGCATACAGACATACACACTATATGGCCTTATAACATTTATAACACCCCTCTTTTAGTCGAGGGTTATAGGAGCAACGAAAAGAAAAAGAACTTTGTACCTACCGAAGAATACTTGCTGAAGATCAAACACTGCTGAACGAACCTAAAATAGGCTTTACAATAGATCCTCCGCCGCCTTTCATCTAGTACCAATTCCATGAGAATAGAAAGGTAATCAAACTCGCAAGTACAACACAGCGGAATTATAATGCGGAATAATGGAGAACAGATCCGACCTGCACCGCCCTCGGAGTAAGATAGGCGAGGTAAGCGCCCTGGGTATGAACCACAAGCAAAGACACAAATCAAAGTATCCGAAAATCTATATATATACCTGTTAAAGAGCTTAAGACTGCGGCAACCCCAGGCAGAAATCTTCATACAAAAAAAAACTCACGCCGCTCCAAAAAGCAATTTTTATTGAATATCTCGTAAAATATAGATAATTTTACTAAATTTTAGTAAATCCTCGGCTTTGTTGTATTGATTTTATTTATGTATATTTTTTTCCAATAATATGTTCCATTTTAATAAACAATCGAATCTAGTCAAAAGTTAGAGGTAACTTTGCTTTTTTTTTTCTGTCGAGAAAATATTGCCCTATCGTATTTCTGGTACAGTGATCCCTCGAAATTATAACATAGTATCCATGCATATTTATAATTTGAATATTGTACTTGATTTAGTCAGTTAAAAATCGAATCAAAGATTGGTAATTTTGCGTTAACTACCTTAACTGAGGCAGTCAGTATGGGAGCGGTACGGAAGGGGTGTTTTCATCTCTCAAAATAAATTATCAGTTGACATGTGACATAATGTACCAAAACACCCCTCCCGTAGCGCTCCCATACCTCAGGGACTGCCTCAGTTAAGCGCTAGACCTGTAGTGGACCCTTCTGGAACGCGCAGTCCGCTCACAATAAATAAAATAAATAAATAATGCTGGACAGTTCATACAACATTATCTAGCCCCAAGCTAAGCAGAGCTTGTGTTATGGGTACTAGATAACTGATATACTTAATACAATATATTACATAGATAGATATTTTTTATTATACATAGAAAATACCCAGAACACCCTAAACAAATATCTGCGATCGCACAAATATTTGTACCGAGTGCGGGAATCGAACCCGCAACCTCCTGCGTCGCAGGCCGAGCTTCGCCCGCCGCGCCACAGAGGTCACAATACCTCTGAGACTACAGACTATTAACTAATCTGCGTTCATTTCAATTCATCGGCCAATAATCAGAGGCGTTACGAGACCATCGCAATTTCGCAATATGAAAGTTAGTCGTTTCATTTAGCTAGAAGAATAGATAGTCGTAATATTTTATGCTAAGATTTGAATTTATTATTGTTTGTTTTGTAGCACGATAAAAATTACTTCCTTGATTGCGGAACAAACTTTTTAACAAACAACTTCCTACTTCCAAGCGTAAACTCATGGACGTGTGTATTCTCCCGATCCTCACCTACGGGCACACAAACAAAACGCCCAATTCTTGTAATGAACAAGTACAATTATTCGTCATAAAATATAAAACCATAGCGTGACTGACTCGCTGAATAAGCAACGCACAGCAGAGACTGAAAGAAGGGTTTTAATTTATTTTGTATATTTCCATTTATTCAATCAACAAGAATCATTGGGTTAGTAAAATACTATTATCTAGCTACACTATGGTAAGTAAGAATAACTTATAGTTATTCTTACTTACCATAGTGTAGCTAGACAATAACTTATAGTAACTTACAGTTATTCTTACTTACCATAGTGTAGCTAGACAATAACTTATAGTAACTTATAGTTATTCTTACTTACCATAGTGTAGCTAGACAATAGTATTTTACTAACCCAATGATCCTTGTTGATTGAATAAATAAATGGAAATATACAGAAGAAATTAAAAACCTTCTTTCAGTCTCTGCTGTGCGTTTCTTATTCAGCGAGTCAGTCACGCTATGATTTTATATACCACATATACCTAGTACTTGTAGAGCTGACTCTTTTCCAAAACTAGGCCCCCAGTAGGCCAGTGGGCCCTATTAATATTGAAGTACATTGTAGTATGTGTTTATTGCATTAATAATCTGCCTCTCATTTCCAACCGATAGGTACCTTTCTAGATACGTATCTACTGATCATTAATTCCAATTCTGATAAGTTAAATTATTTCCAATTGCAATCACCAGTGACACTCACACCGCAACAGGGACGAGACGCATCAATTAATCAAATCTTGGACGTTATCGATAATAATCACGACATTTCATTTAGTAGTGATGGCTTGCAACTCGATAAGTGCTTTCTAACGCCTCTCTTGGCTATCAAATGTGGGAATGGGTCATAGGTCGGTATTTGCTCCCGTGCGCAACCCTAATCTTATTGATGTATTGCTATTAACAAATAAGGATGTCATGTAATAGTTTCTCGATCACGATTTCAGCTTGAGTTCGTGTTTTTTGGCTTGATACAACTTGTACGTATTTGTTTCGCGTGTTAGATGTTACAATGATATATTTTGTTGATATGTTTATTAATCGACAAATGTATGAAATTAGGCAGTAATTTAATGTTTGTTCTACCAAGGCACACAGGCTGTCAATATTTATGAAATCGTTGCGTAACTGACAGACTAACTCACTGACTGAATACCCACGCACAGCCTATACCGTAAGTCTTAGAGACCTGAACTTCGGAGTGTACATTTGTATTTCTTTTGTGGTCTAGGACAGCATTTTGAAAGGAATTTTCGATATTTACTCCCTAAGCAGGTGCAGCGAGAAGTTTAAGTTTGCATGGAAAAATAAACCCAGATGATGTCGCAGGCATTCCACTAGTTGTATCATAATTTATTTCTTATTGATTTCGTGTCAACCCTAACAATAATCAATGAAGATAACACGGAAACAATTACGGGTGCAAATTAGAGTCGATAAATATTAATTAATCGATAAAATTACTCATCGAGCTTTTACCCCGTCCCTATTGTAAAACCATTCATAGAAAACGCAGACTGTAGAAACCTACTCATTTGTGGTTAGTAAAGAAAACGTATGACGGTTTTAAAGTTTGATTTCCTTATGAAAGTAGACACTTAGTTATTCCTAAAGCTTTCCATGACAAAATTATATTATAAATCTACTATATAAAAATAAGTCGGGTTTTCCTTCCTGACGCTATAACTCCAGAACGCACGAACCGACTTCCACGGTTTTGCATTCGTTGGAACGAGACCTTTCCAACGAATTCAAAACCGCTCCGTGAGGTGTACACTTTTTTTTTTTTTTTTTCAAGTCGTGTTAGTTACACCACTTATAACTCAAGAATGGGTGAACCGATTTGGCTGAAAATTGGTAGGGAGGTAGCTTAGAACCAGGAGATAGGACATAGTGGGAGGGGTAGGACGGGGGGGGGGGTTCACCGGGGGCTACCCGTGCGAAGCCGGGGCGAGTCGCTAGTAAGATATATAATTTTAAATAATACCTAAGAAAGTGTTAATATATATGCTCTTGGCGTTCCTTTTTATGAATAAATAAATTATAAATTACATATTATTTTTATATTAGAATAAACTTTAAAAAACTGTAATTTGGACTATAAACGTTGAGAAAAAGTCACTGATGCTAAAGTTATTTAATAAGGTAAAGATTTTAGAGAATTGGAAGTACCTAGTAGAGTTTCCGCTAGGTACTACAAAAATATCTAAGTAAAGTGACCATCCTACTGTGGAAGGCCACTTTACTGAGCGCTATGCGACAAGAGCATGAGATAACTCCAAGTATAGAAGACCCGAAAACTACCCTCCGTTCAGATCTGCAGAGCGTTCGTCTGATTCATTGTTTTACCGCGAGAAATAAAAATAAACTTAATATTCCCAAATTTAGATTTAAAAAAGTACGTGGGTCTTTTATGGGGAATTCTGTTCGGTTCTATAATAAACTTCCAGAAAATGCTTCTAAACTTTCGATTCGAAGATTTAAATCCTACATAAAGAATAAGCGTATTACACTCTACATGACTATGTTAATGATAAAGCCGCGTGGCCTGATGTCGCTCTGCCCCTCGACACCTAATTTGTCAATTTGCAATATCTGTACCTACATATAATTTATTATTGATGTGTTATTTATGAGTATATCAAGCGTAGAGTGTGCTGCCTTATGACCTTTTGCTGATTCTCTCTATCATCTTACTTTTGACTGCGTACCTAAGGTTTTAAAGTTGGTTCTCCTTTTTTCTTTGAATCAGCTTCCACTTGTTCAAGAGACACAGACGCTCCCCACCAAGTAGTAAGAAAGATCATCAAAAAAAACAGACCGTGCTTGTTGCCTGATTCTTCTATGTCTGGTTGCGTTGGAAACTTGGAACAGGAGTAAATGTAAATTTATTTTTTAAAACGATTCAAAATGTGATTTCAATTAATAAAATACTTTTTGACTGTTGACTTTTGACTTTTTTTTGACATCATTGGCAGCTCAAATAATAGCCCACTGCGGGGTATAAGCCTCGTCTCTCAAACGTCACTCCAATCGGTTCTGTGCGATTCGCATCCAGGTCTTTCCCTCGACGGCCTCTATATCATCCGCCCACTTGGCTGATGGTCTGCCACGGCCTCTAGTGCCACCACACTGTCAGGGCCTTACCAAATCTGGCCAAGTGTCCTGCCCAGCGCCACTTTAGTCTCGCAATAAGGTCTCCAATATCTGCCACTTTTGTCCTCCTTCGGATTTCCGTGTTGCGGACGCGGTCCATTAAAGATATTCTAAGCATGGCACACTCCATAGCCCTTTGGGCGACTCTCATTCTATGCACAGCTTTTTTTATTTTCTTTTTTTTTTTATACTACTGGCGGAGCAAGCAGATGGTCCACCTGATGTTAAGCGGTAACCTCAGCCTATGAACAGTGCATCACCTCATAGGTCACGTCCACCTAGGACGCGCCCTATGTGGCATTGCACTGCGCCCGCCACCCTGAGACATAAAGGCGAAAATTCTCATGTGCCTGTAATTTCACCGGCACCCTTACCCTTCACACCGAAACACAGCAATGCGAGCACTACTGCTTTGCGGCAGAAATAGGTATGGTGGTAGTACTTCCCCGGACGAACTCTTTCACAAAAAAGCTCTACTACTACTACTAAAAGTAGCACTACTACTACTAGTACTAAAGTACGCTTCCTTAGTAAGCGTCCATGCTACCTACACATTTTGATTTTGATGTGATATAGTAAGCAATTCAATTGACAGATCGATATCGCAAATCTCACTAACAGATAACCTAACACCGTTTCTTATTAGCCTCCTCACTAACTCATTACTAACCTGTATCTAACCCGAGGCGTCCGTTAATAACTTGAACCACAGATTATGTAATTATGACTACGAAAGAGCACAGTAACATTACCTCCAGAAGCAGTATAATAACTCCTTCGTCACACGAAGTAAGAATTCAACCGCGAGTTCAAACGCTGTGTAATCGCTGATTGTCATACAAATAGAGTTGCTTACAAGACTAAGTCTTCGTGATACGATATGCCGTTTTCTTTTCTAAATATGCTTTTACATTAGACAAATTAAACTATTATGTTGTGCACATTTTGTATCGTGCTAATAATTTGAACGTAAACTTTTTAGCTTTGTTATGGAGAAACGTTGGTGTAACTGTAGTGTATGTGCTTATAATCATAAATGTGAATCTGGCAGTATGCAGGCCGCTCCTATTTCCATATAGACGGTAGGAGTGAAAACAGACATTAGTCTATGGTAGGCAGTCAGTGATGGTTGCCGCGCCAAGACAATGGTCTGTGTACGTGGTGAGATTAAGGTTCTACCGCGAGGCTGCTACTACTCGTATAAGGAACCAGGAATACCTACTTACATTGTAGTGACAACGCTACAGTAGCGATCAACTTTTCACTTTAAATAAAAAAGCGCGAAACCATTTCTTACATCTGAGCCTCGAGTCTGCAAATTTGACAAGCAAACTACACGGGCATGTTGTGTACACTACACAGATTTTAGTATGGAGAATCCGAATAGCGCCCCTAGCACCTTGAGAACCTGAAATTCTATACTAAAATCCGTGTAAGTTGCTTGTCAAATTTGCAGTCTAGCCAAATCTAAACCAAAAACGTTACGTTCGAACGTTTGAAACGTTTTTTTAAAATAGCGCGATGGGGGTCTGATGGTGTAAGTTTTTTATAGGCTACAGCTTTTACCATTAGGCACTTATTTACTGTTGGCAAACCAGTCGAGATAGTCGCTGCGCTCGTTCTTGCTACCGATTCTACTGCTTCCAGCGCTATACCGTGCTCGAACTGTTGCAACAGACGCATCCGAGCTCGTAAAGTTTCGAAATGAGACGTAAACAGAAATAAACGGAGCAACAAAGGGCGGGAATAGGCGATGCAGAAATAGGACGGTGCACTTCCTAGTGGATCTGAGAAGGGAGCCTTAAATAACCATTGAACGCTATGGGTTTCGCGTCTCATCTTGCACGGGTTATGGTTCTGCGAAAACGCAACGCGTTTGGTTGTAAAATGCGATTTATGATGCCTACCAGACCAAGAATGAAAGTATTACTTGAAGCCGTCGCTTTGCTCAAGGCACCGGTCTTTGGCATCATCTTCTAAAGTGTACTGCTGGTCCTGATCAAAGCGCAATGTATTACAGTAGGTACCTACGAAAAGCCCCTTTTTGCCCGGCTACCTACTTAAGTAAGCAAGCGTAGTAAGCTTTTTTGTAATTAAAAACTTGTATTGATATTCCGGATAAAACGTTGGTTTTATTCGAGTGCACGACCCGAGGATGACTCTAAAAATTATGAACCGCCTTTTTTTTTTATACTACTTAGATGACGGAACAAGCAAGAAGCCCACCTGATGTTAAGCGGTAACCTCTGCCTATGAACAGTGCATTACCTCATAGGTCACGTCCACCTAGGACGCACCCTATGTGGCATTGCCCTGCGCCCGCCACCCTGAGACATAAAGATGAAAAGTCTCATGTGCCTGTAATTTCACCGGCATCCTTACCCTTCAAACCGGAACACAGCAATGCGAACACTACTGCTTTGCGGCAGAAATAGGTATGGTGGTAGAATTTCCCCGGACGAACTCTTTCACAAAAAAGCTCTACTACTACTAAAACCTACCTACGAAAAGCCCCTTTTTGCCCGGCTACCTACTTTAGTAAGCAAGCGTAGTAAGCTTTTTTGTAATTAAAAACTTGTATTGATTTTCCGAATAAAACGTTTGTTTTATTCGAGTGCACGACCCGAGGTCGACTCTAAAAATTATGAAACGCCTCTTTTGAAGAACTCCATAGTGTAGTCTCCAGAGAAAACCTCGGCACACCTTACACAACGTGAGTGATCGGGGTCTTCTGTTAGAGTACACAGGATTTTTAATTCCTTTTTGTCCCCGAATGGGAATTGACAATTCCTGTCTGTCCTGTGTGTCCCGAACGGGGACAGAATTGGGGACACACAGGAACTACTCACAATTTTAATTTGACCAATTCGTTTTTATATTCAAGAAATTTATTTATCTGAAAAAAGTGAGCTTAACTGTATATATAGTAAAAGGCTGGCAATTTTTTTTTTAAATCTTTTTGTATTACTTATTTTTTGTATCGTTTATAGAAAATTGCAATAGCTCTAAGAGCATAAATTTTAAGAAACGGATTTAATAGTACCCTCGTTTGACTCTACTGACCTTAAAACCATTACAATAATAATTATGTCGTAAGTCATTGATTTAAAACAGCACTTACTGTAACTGCGAATATCTCCAGTCTCCGCTTAGTGCACTTACCTGTAACATAAGAACGTTTTCATAAATAATCGAAGATTTATTCAAATGAGCCAGTAAATGAGCGAGTTGCTCGCTCATTTGCATAAAAAGCAGTTTAACCAGACGATACGATATTAATAACTATGGAGCAACTGGATATGTGTGGGAAAGATGTGAATACGGAGATGGCGGCTGATAAATCGGGGGGGGGGGGGGAGTTAAAATATAATTGAATTGAATGCGTATGGGTACAAACGCATAGGTTTACGGTTTAAAGTCACAGTTTTCACTAAGTAACTCTAAAAGTTATAATAATAAAGTAATATAGTTACTTTTTCTTTATTTATTATGGGCTTTTGGCCCCTCTGTTTCCTGTCGCGGGCGTAAAAGATGGTAAAGTGATTACACCAGGGGATGGGCAGCAGCATCCACCTGAGTACTCAACACTAGTACTGCGATCACCAATTCAACCTGCCAAGCGTGGTTATTATAGCAAATCTCTCCAATGTTTTTCTTTTTTTTTAATATCTTTAATATCATTATTTATGTCTACAAAAACTATTACATATATCTAAACACAATTTAGTACAATTACAACTAAGTAAGGGCGGCCTAATCCCTGCATTGGGAAACTTCCGGCTTATAAATAAATAAAATAAATAACAACTAAGTTTACTTTTTTTTCACTTTGTGAATGACCGAACAAGCAGATGGCCCACTGCTCTGCCTTTAACAATGCATTACCTCATAGGTCACATCCACCTAGGACGCGCCCTATGTGGCATTGTACTGCGCTCGCTCATGTGCCTCATAAAGCTGGTTTCGAAAGACTTTCAATAACAACATGACATGTATCGTATCGCAATCGAACCGTATCGTATCGTTTGGTGTAAATAACCCTTTCAGCTCTATGCACACGATTCCAATGAATGATTGGTTGCGTGAAACCATAGATAGCACACTCGACCTACATTTTATGCTTAAAAAAACATTAAATCCATTGATGTGTAACTACGATTCATCTTCCGAGTGCATACGAGATACTCAAACAAGAGGAAGTAGAACTGTGCTATTATTGCACGCGCATGGAACTATTGAACTACTAAACCAGGGGTTCCGAAACTTATTTTGCCTACTGCCCACTTTGAGAATAAAATATTTTTTAGCGCCCCCATTTTTTCACCTAATTTAAAACCAGAGAATAAACATGCACAAATCGGGTAACTTAACAAAAACTTGTTAAAAAATGATTGTCGAAAATTACCTATTCTAGGAATTCTAATAACTATTAAAATGCGAAAGTGTGTCTGATTTGACGCTCCTATTTTTTTTGGGTCTCCTTACCGCCCCCGTTCAGGCCCGCAGCGCCCACAAGGGGGCGATATCGCCCACTTTGGGAACCCCTGGGCTAAACGATTGTAAATAGCAGCAGTGCAATGCTATGGGTACTGGAAAGTATGTTTTGACGACCTCTGTGGCGCGGCGGGCAAAGGTTCGCCTGCGACGCAGGAGGTTGCGGGTTCGATTCCCGCCTCGGAAGAAAAATTTATACGATCTGCAGATATTTGTTCAGGGTGTTCTGGGTATTTTTTATGTATGATAAAAAATATCTATCTTTGTAATGTATTGTAGATATTAAGTATATCAGTTATCTGTACCCATATACTTGTACTATTATATATTCTGTGCCATAACACAAGCTCTGCTAAGCTTGGGCTAGATAATGTTGTGTGAACTGTCCAGCATTATTTATTTATTTATTTATTATTTATATATGTTTTGAAGACCTCTGTGGCGCGGCGGGCGAAGTTTCGCCTGCGACGCAGGAGGTTGCGGATTAGATTCCCGCCTCGGGACAAATATTTGTACGATCCGCAGATCCAAGATTTTCTATAATCTCCATGCTGGTCAGGTGGTCTGGTTATGGCAGTACTGGTGTTAAGTAGTGAGGATACTGCTGCCCATCCCCCGGTTTAATCCCTTACAACATTCACGGGAGGAGACGGGAGTATAACATTTCTAAATATGCCACGGTACGGCACCATATATATATTCAACATTTTAAAAACACCAAAAAAAACCGTAGCAAGTAAACGAATTTTAATAAAAATATAATTGCAATCTTTGTTAATTGAGATATTAGTCCTACTTTCGTACCAAATTGAATTGTTATTGAAAAGGCGATGATAATAACAGCCTTCAGGTAATATTCATCATTTAGAATCAGTCCGTACACTATCAAACAAAATTGATAGCTTTAATAAAACTTTAATTGAATTTACTCCTTTACTGGCAACCTAATTTTCTGTCTCTTTCTTTTATCCTGTAAATGAAAGGATAGGATATTGCAATAAATCAGTAGGGTTCGTTATGCATAAACGTAACTCGTAAGCTCCGGCCATCTGACAGAAGGTAGATTAGTATGATTTGTGAACTGCAGGGCCTTCTGTTTAATAGGATCAATTATGATAAATCCTTCGATTAAAAGCTGCATACGTTCAGACTTGAGTGTATTTTATAATCAAATCCTCAGGTACCAGCTAATTTTTCAATCCTCGATAAACTTTACCTGCAACTAGGGTTACCAGATACAAAAGTGAGATTTCCTGACAAAATCCCTGACTTTTCACTAGATTTCCTGATTTTTGTTTCATTTGTTTGTTCATTTTTGTTTATAAATATCAGCTGTTTTATAAAACTCATTATTATTCAACTTCGTAAAAATAAATAATTATTTTTTGTTAATAAAATTACTAAAATATCATAATTTCTTGGTAGTTAGTTGTCCAATTATTTTCAAAAATTCCTGTTAATTTCAATTTTTTCCCCTTTTTCTGACAGAGGGATAAAATTCCTGACATGTCAGAAAAAATCCTCTCATCTGGTAACCTTACCTACAACGATGTTATGGTTTTCTTGCAATAGATTATGACACTCTTGCTAGATTATTTTGAGATGATAACTGACTTCAAAAAAGGGGGTGACCAATTAATTCGTCAGCTACTTATACTAATGGGTATGTTTACGCCCTGTAGGTTAGTCGTATTTAAAGGTACTTTCGAAGATGTGTAGGAAATTATCTCGAGGTGGACCCGTGAAGTATTGAACCTGGGGTGACATGAACCTAACCCGAAGTTTTGATCTCAGTAAATGTTTTTAGAATTTGGTTAGAAAGGTAAATAAAGTAGGTAACCTATCTGCATCACGATAACTAGCTAGAATAACTAACTAGCTAACTAGAATACCCGTGATTTGCTACGTCACATAAATATTTGCTACTATCACATCACATAAAACTTAAACTTTATAACCTTTTTTTACCCGTTTTAAAGGATTTTTTTTAAAAATCCTGAAATATGTATTCAATCATTCTGTATTTTATGTACCTATACCAAGTTTCAAGCAAAAGGCGGCAAGCGATAAAAAGTTCCCACACAAACTTTAACACCCCATTGCACCCGCTTTTGGCGGTAGTTTACCCCTTTATGATTTGTATTGAAGCATGCTTATGTAAAGTTTCAAGTTCGTAAGTTCAATAAATATGGTTTTTCATACAATGGTTTTCACCCCTTTTCAACCCCTTAGTGGTTGAATTTACAAAAATCCCTTCTTAGTAGGTGGTTTTGCTATAAAAGGAACCTACCCTCTAAGTTTCAGCTATCTCGGTCCAGCGGTTTTGGCTCAGCGATGATGAATCAATAAGTCAGTAAGCGAGTCAGTCAGGTTAAGCTTTTATATACTCGTAGATATCAATAGATAGATAGATAGATTGGGCTTCAGAGCAGCGCTACACGGCGACGACGCGACGCCGAGCGACGGTGCAATCTGCGCCTGCGCGTTGTTGTGACTGGCAACACCGTGTGTAATTGCCGAGAGGAATGGAATGCCGGCAGTTGACCGAAATTGCATTCCAATGGTACGCACTACGTTCACGTGGCCATTATCCAGCGTGTCGAAACCTCACGTAACTGGAGATTGATCACCGTTGCGCCTCCGCAGCACGGTAGGGCTGCCAGACTTTAGCCAACATAACAGAAAACCCAGGCGTTGATTTATTATATTTTATACCACGTCCTCTGTGGCGCGGCTGGCGATGGTTCGCCTGCGACGCAGGAGGTTGCGGGTTCGATTCCCGTCTTGGAACAAATATTTGTGCGATCTGCAGATATTTGTTCAGGGTGTTCTGGGTATGTATAATAAAAAAAAACATGTAATGTGTTGTATTAAGTATATCAGTTAACTAGTACCCATAACACAAGCTCTGGCTTAGCTTGGGGCTAGATAATGTGGAGTGAACTTGTCCAGCATTATTTATTTATTATTATTTTCAGCCCATATTGTTCCACTGCAGGGCAAAAGCCTCCCTCCCTTTTTCAAGTTCTCCCTGTCCCTTGCTGCAGTGGGCCAGTCTGGTAGGTGCACATCCAGCTCGTCACGCCATCTCCGTGGTGTTCGGCCGCGCAGGCGTCTTGCGTTAGGAACCAATCAGTATAGATTGGTGACTATCGGACTAGATGACCCGCGCGCGACTTCGTCCGCGCGTAGTTTGAAAACATCTCCGGCGCAGCGGCGTGCAGACAACAACTTAAACATCAACAACCACCCCGTGAAACGACTTTTGAAACAACACCACACTCAAGTTTTTCAATTTAGGGGTCACATTTGATTTCCTGAAAATATTTTAATCTTAACAACGACACTGTGAAACGACCTTTGAAACGACACCATACTCGAGTTTTTCGATTTAGGGGTCCCATTTTAACCCTGAGGTCCTGAAATTATTTTGGTTTCAAGAACGACACCGTGAAACGACACCATACTCAAGTTTTTCAATTTAGGGGTCCCATTTGAAACGACACCATACTCAAGTATTTCAATTTAGGGGTCCCATTTGAACCTTAATGTCCTGAAAATATTTTGATCTCAATGACTACACTGTGAAACTAACTTTTAAATCGTCAAAATACGCTGAAATCTGTCTAAAACGTTAAGTGTATTTATTTACAAACAAAACGTTCCCGTGGCTTTTCTCAGCAAAAATTCAGGTACTGCTGAAACATATTTTTACTATTTTTATATAAGGAATCTACCTGTGAATTTTCAAGTATCTACTACCAACGGTTTCCGAAATACGAAGCATTATAGTTTACATTAAAACCCGTTTTGGACCCCTTACAGGGTGAATTTTCCAAAATCCTTTCTTAGTACACCCTTACACCCAAAAATGAATACATCCTCCAAATTTCATGTATCTAGGTCCAGCGGTTTAGGCTGTGCGCTGCAAAACGCAAAGTGTATAACATTAAAAGCCCTTTATGGACCCCTAAGAGAGCGAATTTTCCAAATTCCTTTTTAAGTACACTTTTACACCCTAAAAGGACTACACTCTCCAAATTTCAAGTCTCTACGACCAGCGGTTTAGGCTGTGCGTTGTAAAAACTAAAGTTTTTTTATTTTTTTACAAAGAAAACGTTCCCCTGTCATTTTTCAGGAAAATTTCAGGAAATGCTGAAACACGTGTTTGTTAATTTTATTTGAGGAATCTCCATGTAAAATTTCATGGTTTTTTGTTTTGAGAGCATTTTTGTTTTACGTTAGAACCCCATTTTGAACCCCTTAGCATGCTAATTTTCAAAATTCCTTTCTTAGTACAACCCTACGCATCGAGACGAACACACCCTGTAAATTTCAAGTCTCTACGATTAGCGGTTTAGGCTGTGCGTTGGACCTCGGTCAGTCAGTCAGTCAGTCAGTCAGTCAGTCAGTCAGCACATTGCCTTTTATATATTAGATTTTGCCCATAGATCTTCTGAGTTTCCGACATGTGGCAGACGAGGCCAACCCAATCCCAGGCGTTGATTTTGATAATTTGGTAAGGGATTTAAGCTATCCTTAAATCCAACTAGTCGACTAAGGGATTACCCGGACTGTTAGTAAGATTCGTTGGTATAAGATTTGTCCTGGCTGCCAGCTTATTAAAGAATGTGTTATGACTGGAGGAAAGCGTTAGCTGAGTCAGTCGTGGGAAGCAATGGCGGCGATGAGCTCACCCCTTGTCACGTCTATATTCCCACGATGGTTGAACCCGCAGTGAAAACAGGCACATTGAGGCTCTACCTAGCCTTTCGGGGAAAAAGAAGTATATGTATGTATGTATGAAGTCCAACAAATATAAACTTGGAACGACGTTCTAGTTTACAGGGAATCTTTATATCGAATAGCAAATCGATCAAAAAGGGATTTTAGTGGAAAAACAAATTTTCCCAATTTTGAGATCGACCGATCGATTTTTCGTCCCCAAAAACACCCATCAAATTGCATCTAAATCGTTAGAGCCGTTTTCGAGAACGTGATAACAAATATTACAATCTTCTCATATATAAAAGGCAATGTCCAGACTGACTGACTGACTGACTCAACGAGTGACAACGCAAAGCCTAAACCGCTCGTCGTAGAGACTTGAAATTTGGAGGGTGTGTTCGTCACGATGCGTAGAGTTGTACTAAGAAAGGAATTTTGAAAATTCGCATACTAATATGTTCAAAATGGGGTTCTAATGTAAAAGAAAAATGCTCTGTATTTCGGAAACCGTTAGTAGTAGAACCTTGAAATTTTACGAAAAGATTCCTCAAATAAAATTAACAAACACGTATTTCAGCGATACCTGAAATTTTCCTTAAAAACGAAAGGGGAACGTTTTCTTTGTAAAAAAATAAAATCTTTAGTATTTACAACGCACAGCCTAAACCGCTGGTCGTAGAGACTTGGAATTTGGAGAGTGTATTCAACAAAGCCTGGCAGCCCTGCGTTCCCACCTTCAAATCAAGAGTAATGGGCTAATAGACACGCGTGTTACCACGTTTGTAATCACATGTTATACACATTACTGACAAAGCACAACTAAATGGGAGTCCATAATGTGGCAACACCCAAAAAGGGGCTTTATTTTATGACGTAAGAAGTGATGGGAATTTGAAAATTGGAACGCATCTCTGTACGGATCTAAAGCCAAATTTACATTACCAAACTAGTTTCATGAAATTGATTTCACTATATGGACCGAACTAGTTTCAATATGACAGTCGTTTCGTGAATTATTCAGTCAATAATTTGTGAAATCGTCAGCATTAGAGAGATCAGCATCAAAGTTTTATCTTCCAACGCACAATGTAAGTATTTGTTTTCATTTATAATAGTTTTTTTTTTTTATTCTACTTGGATGACGGATCAAGCAAGAGGCCCACCTGATGTTAAGCGGTAACCTCTGCCTATGAACAGTGCATTACCTCATAGATCACGTCCACCTACGACGCAACCTATGTGGCATTGCACTGCGCCCGCCACCCTGAGACATAAAGATGAAAAGTCTCATGTGCCTGTAATTTCACCGGCACCCTTACCCTTCAAACCGGAACACAGCAATGCGAGCATTACTGCTTTGCGGCAGAAATAGGTATGGTGGTAGTACTTCCCCGGACGAACTCTTTCACAAAAAAGCTCTACTACTACTAAAAATGACTGTTTCGAATTCATTGTTACTTTATAAACGAAGTTTTTTTTTGCCCTCATAGTTAACAGTTAACAGGGCAAAAATCTCATTTTTTATTGCAGTTAACAAACAAGGCTGCACTCAGCGCTGGTGCTTTCGCTACACCGTTTCACGTGTCGTTTACACGATTAAATTAGTTGCATGACACCAGCCAAAAAAAAGCGCAGCTATTTCAGTTTCATGAAACCAATAATTAGGAAATTATAAGTTTCACGTAAAATTGCTCATCAAATTAATCATAGAATTGAAGTTACCGTGGCATGGTACCATTTTAGAAAAATTACGATTATACACCACGTACTTTAGGACTACTTACTACTTGTACCTACTTTTTTTTAGGGGAATAGTAAAGTACGTGGTTTATAATAATAGTAATTAATTAAAATTACTAATTAATGAATATCTATTCGTCGTAATTTTTCAGATTAAATTAATATCATATGAAAGTAATTTTTTGCCACTGTAGTTTAAATAAGGCTTTAGTTTGTAACGTAGCCCATTTCATAACAAAAGCCCTTATTTAAGCTCTTGTGCGACTGTGACGTAACTCCAACATCGTTTATAGGTTTTAGTTACTACTTACTACTGTAAGGGAAGCACTACGAGAAACTTTAAAGCAGAGACAATAGCCCCATAGACTATATCTATGATATTAGATAAACGGCCACGCGAGCGCAAGCGTATTGCTCTATCTAGCAAAAACGACGAATATGGCAAATTGTATCAGACTGGTCGGCCTTTGTTGTTTGTTATGTCATCTCAATACTTTTGTGAAAAGGACTGGCTATCTCAAATTAATTACAGATTACGCATTTTTAAACAAAATTAAAAGAGCACTATCACTCCTTGTAATTTAAGTTTATTGTAGGTTTATGTATTTATTAGTTTGAAGTAGTTATATTTAGTAATGATGTAAATATATTTTACTTTTAATATTTAGTAGTGTATTTTAAAAGTTAGCTAGGTATTATTATTTGTATGTTTATAGGTTGTTTTATTTTTTTCTGTTTTTTCCTGTATTTGTACATTCTTCCTGCCATATTTATCACCTCTCTCTTGCCTCAAAGGTTTGCTGTCAGAAAACTCTCTAGGGTTAAGCTCGCCTTTGTACATATATTTTGTTTTTATTTTATTTGTAATGTGTTTTTCTGTGTACAATAAAGAATTATAAGAATTATAAGAATGAACTGAAATTAAATAATTATTCATGGCATGAAATATGGTACAACAGTATGAAAATAATGTATAGCTCATGGCGTTGCACTGCGCCCGCCACCCCTGACACATAAAGATGAAAAGTCTCATGTAAATAAAATAAAATAAAAATAAAAAAGCCTTTATTATTCCCTAACTAAAATACATCTAAATAAGAGAACCAATTGTAAGTATATGTAACCTAAAACTCATGTAGTTCCCTGTAATTTCACCGCCACCCTTCATACCGGAACACAGCCATGCGAGCACTACTGCTTTGCGGAGGAAATAGGTATGGTGGTAGCACTTCCCCGGAAGAACTGTTTAAGGAAAATAGCTATTTAGGTGTATTTGTGTATGTTTTTTGTAAAAAACATATTTTTAATACAAGCTTTTATAAAATTAGTGATCGGAACTGTGTGCTTCATCGAAATGAGCCTAAACACGGCCAGTCTACTATTATCGATCGAGGAGTTCCGTTGTCCACCTTCCGTCTCCATCATCAGATCAGCGAAAAAAGCGATGGTAGCCTAACGGTTCAATAGTGCAACTCAGAATCCAACGATACCGGGTTCGATCCTAGGCCCCGCACCAATGACTTTTCTAAGTTACGTGCGGATTTCCATCGCTCTGTGCTTCGGAGGGCACGTTAAGCTATCGGTTCCGGCTGTTATTGATTAATAGCAGTCGATAAGCCATGTCAGAGGCCCTCGGGCGGCTTGACAAACTCCGACTCCAGAGGCCAGCACTACCTCATACGAAACGAAACGAATCAGATCAGCTCGCTGTCACCATCATATTGTATTGTCATCAGAAATATGCAAAGTTTAATCTTAATCGATTGAGGAAAACTGCTTTAAAATTCAATTGTAAGATTTGACCCGAAAATACATTAAAAGTGTTATTTGTAAAATTACAAATAATAACTTTCGCATGGTCTAACTTTTGAAACTATCATGGTTATGTACAGTGGCGGAATGAAAACGTTCGTCAGTTTTCAAAGGAATCCCCTTAGCTTGTCGCGAGCACATATTACCTTTTCCAACTATTCTACGTAGCAGACTGCTGTATAGAAAACTATAACTTAAATGTTAATTATAAAGATCAAAATCGCACACCTTTGATCAGTTGCTTGTTTAAGTTTGGAACGACTTTTTTAGGGTCCCGTACACAAAGGGGCCAAACGAAGCCCTATTGCCTTCGCTCATCCGTCTCTTCGTCTCTCTATCACACGGGTCTATAGCGGCTAAACCATTGAAGTATTCATATTTGTACTATGTATCTTACTGACCCAAATCCAAAAATAATAACCAAAAATTATTTTGAAGTATGGTTCCCGTACAAGTTAAAGTGGGGAGGGAAAAATAAATCTGTCGTACCCTAGCATGTAGAGTATAATTTTAGAGCTTATTAAGTAGAATAAGACTGTATTTTTGTTACTAAGTTCAATTTTATCTCCATTTAACCCAGGAACTAGTTTTTTTTAAATATTCTACATACTTATTCTGAATATTTTACCAAAAAAATATAATAATTTAGAAAATTGAAACATTTTGAGAATTTTCTCATATTTCTATTACAAACAGATTTAATTTTGCGTGTGGATTAACTAAACTTAGGCAATTTATAACTTTTACATTTGTTACGGATCCACAAATTATATAATAGTTTATACGACGGAAACCTGAATGCGCGAGGTCCGATGCGCACTTGGCCAGTTTTTTATTGAGTTAGCCAGAAGTTTTGTCATTTTATACGTAGACTATCTGTCATTCAATCGCTGCTAATATCCGTTGTCATGGCAACTGAAGGTTTTTTTCGTAATATTGACAATACTGTGTCGGTAAAACAGTACCAATGCAATACTATGTCGGTAAAGCAGTACCTATGTTTTTTGCATTGAACAACCAAAAATAGGCCATAAGGTGACGAACATTTTATTTCCACCACTGTACATACTTTTCACTAGAAACCGGATATTTACCATGATTTTTGAGTTAAGCTTGTTCCCGATATTACGGCACAGTTGCATGCGCCATGATCACGGAAGAACTAACGAAAGTCTTTGCGAGTAGATGTTATTGGCAGATATATCGATCTACCCTCATGATACCACCACTACCATTACAAGTAATTAATTTTGTCAAAATTATAAAAAACCTCATCGCAATGAAACGGCTGAACCGATTTTGATCAAACATAGCTAAGAACACTTCCGTCAAATTCACCTTTCAAACAAAAAAAAAACGAAATCGGTTCGTCCATTCGGGAGCTACGATGCCAAAGACAGACACACACACAGCCATACACAGACACGTTAAACTTATAACACTGTCGGGGTTTAAAAACGCAAAAATTATGTTCACTAGAAACATCTCGTTTCTAGTGAAAAGTTTCGCATGGTCGTTTGTTTACAGAGCCAGGGAAATTTGACGAGTTCTGTTTTAGACAAAGAAAGTCTTTACAGTTGAATACATAAATGCAGTGTTTCAGTACTAACAATACAATGAGCGATTGTTGATCTGTCGGTCAGTCTACGGGTGACGGTAGCGATTTGAGGCGCGGCGGAGCGCAGCTAGCGAAGAGACACCTCACTCACCGCTACGATCAGGCTTGGCAATGTTTAAAACATTTGTTTAAAACATGAGTTTAAAACATGAGTTTAAAACATGCGTTTAAAACATGAGTTTAAAACATGCGTTTAAAACACTGAGAAAAATGCATACTTGTTTATAAACACTGAGAAAAATGCATACTTGTTTAAAACATAATTTTCACTAGAAACGGTATATATACCATGGTTTTTAAGTTTTAATTATTCCCGATATTTTGGCACAGTTGCATGCGCCATGACCACGGGAGAACTAACTAAAGTCTTTGCGAGTAGATGTGATTGGCAGATATATCGATCTAACCTCTCTATCCCGTTTCTAATGAAAACTATGTTCAGAACCATGATAGTTTCAAAAATGTTTAAAACATGTTTCAAAACACAAAAAACATATGTATTTCATATCAAATTTAATTCGATAAAATGTTTTTTGTTCTTCCGACGTTTTGAAGTGCGGTGAAAATCACGATCAAAGATTCCGTTACATACCTACAAATATGCAGACAAATCTATTACAAGCGTGTTACCAAAAATGTGTTTATGTTTAAAACATGATAGAAACAAATGATAGAAAAGATTTTAAACATGTTTTTTTTGTTTGCAGGTTTTAAAAAAAAGCGGCCATGTGCGAGTTGGACTCGCACATGAAGGGTTTCGTAGCAGCAAGTAACATAACATAAAAGTTCTTGGATAGATTACGATTTATGACATATTAAAAAAAAACTACTTACTAGATCTCGTTTCAACCAATTTTCGTTGGAAGTTTACATGGTAATGTAAATTTTTTTTTTTTTTAGTTTTATCATTCTCTTATTTTAGAAGTTATGGGGGGGGGGGGCACTTTTTACCACTTTGGAAGTGTCTCTCGCGCAAACTATTCAGTTTAGAAAAAAATTATATAAGAAACCTCAATGTCATTTTTGAAGACCTATCCATAAATACCCCACACGTATGGGTTTGATGTTTTTTTTTAATTTTTATTTTCAGTTCTAATTATGGGGAACCCCAAAAATTTACTGTTCTTTTTCTATTTTTTTGTAAAATTCTTAATGCGGTTCACAGAATACATCTACTTACCATGTTTCAACAGCCTAGCTCTTATAGTTTCGGAAAAAAGTGACTGTGACATACACGGACAGACAGACAGACATGACGAATCTATGAGGGTTCCGTAATTTTGGGTTACGGAACCCAACAAGCTCTACTACTACTAAACGGAGGTCTACGTGTGAGGTAGCGGAGAGTCAGCGCGCGCGACTGCACGCCCATGCAGTGACCTATCTGTTAGCCACTCGTGGTATCCACCGCGATGTCCGCGGTGTCAGTGACCCGGCCGCGCATTGTTCCGCGAATGCAACCGCGGGCCACTCTTAACTAATCTGTGCCGCCGGGAGGCAGAGATGACGGATGGACCATCTATTTATAAGATGTTATGAATGTCTTAGGAAATGTGTGTTAATAGACAACTCATTTGCTTAAATGAGGTTCAGGAAATCCTCCGTAATAATGAACAGTGATGTAATGAGGGCTAAAAATGCAGCTGAGTTGGTACGTGAAAAGGATGTCAAGTCCTTTTTCACGCTTGATGAGCGTTATTCATTTTTTTTGGTGTTTTTTGCCCATTACAGCTCATGAATATTTCTTCAGCTAGCAAAAGTTGATTACGCGAGAACTAGGAGACTTAACATACATGTTTTTATTTTATTTATTTATTTATTTTACAAAAACACAACTAATATATAAAACAACGAGAAAAAGATATTAAACAATTTAGATTAAGATATTTTCGGATTTATAGCTATAATATATAGCTAGGTTTTAATTGATGGTATCTCATAAATATCATCAGTTTAGCTACGATACCCATAAACACATTTTCACAGTGTTTTTTTTTGTTTAGGTAAATTTATTATAATAACATTTAATATATTTTTGCTAGTGTAAAAAAGAAAGCATATTTCCAAAATCAATGTTAAACTCGAATTCCTATATACAAAAATCAAATATTTCCAAAGTAATTATCCAAGCATGCCATCACTTTTATTCCCATCGAGTGTTTCCTGCTAAGGTACTTTTGTAAATAGCCCTATAATTTGTACTCTACTATTATATAGTCTATGGTACAACTGAATGACAAGCTTTCATTACTCGACCGTAGGGCCTAAGGCGCATTCACATAGAAAGCCGATTGCCGGCACCGGCGCGCACCTGTTTACCGGCACATGCACTATATTCTGAAAGCGTGAGGTCATACTTACTGGATTCCTAAAGAATCTCAAACGAGATCCGTAGAAGAACCAAGATCACCGACATAGCTCAAGAAGTAGAAGCTCATAGACAAATTAAACAAGTATAAATTATCTATGGTACAGGTTTGTAATGAGGGGTTTCCACGGCCGTTTCACATCATGCTTGCCATATGCCTTTTCACATATGCCTTGAAAATAGATGGCGCCAGCTCTGTACTTAATTGTCAAAATAAAGTGAAATGTCAAAGTCAACGACGTAGTGATATATTTTCGTGGTATTTTGTTACTATCACGCAGAAGCACAGACAATGAAGTTGTTAATTTTGACAACCATAGTTGAGATTCAGTCACCATCATCTATCGAGCCAAATTGAACATTTTTTTTTTTCGAAAATGTAAGCCCTCATTCTGAACTACAGCTCGTTCACCGTAAAACCGTCCCCTGCCTTAGTTGGCCTCAAGGCATCTTAAGGTGAACGGTCTGTATTCGGAATAACGAATACCGAATCGCGAGTCGAAAAGTCGTCGTTTTTGTATGTAAAAATGATAAGTGACCCTGGCGGACTAGTAGAGAAACTTACTTAAAACCATACAAAAAAACAAATATCGACTCGCGATTCGATAGTCGGGATACCGAATGCAAAATTTACAAAAACCTGTACTAGGCCCTCTGTGATCTCAATCGCCGCTGGTAGACAGCCGGTGGCAGCCTGCTTTCTTCGTGATATCACCCTGTTGCATTCCGAACTGTTTCATTTTGTGATGTAAGTAGGCTCTTTTGTATCATGTGGTATGCAGACCCGGATGTTGACCGCTCAAAAATTATTCGCTAAATGGGCACCAGAGTGCCCTTTGTGAAGGGAAAATATACCTACTTAAATAATATAACATAATAATATAACATAATAATAATGCTGGACAGTTCACACAACATTATCTAGCCCCAAGCTAAGCAGAGCTTGTGTTGTGGGTACTCGATAACTGATAAACTTAATACAATACAATACGTAGATAGATATTTTTTTATTATACCTACATAGAAAATGCCCAGAACACCCTGAACTAATATCCGCAGATCGCACAAATATTTGTTCCGAGCGGGATTCGAACCCCACAACCTCCTGCGTCTTCTTGATAGAAAAAAAAACAAAGTTACCTCTAACTTTTGGCTAGATTTGATTGTTTATTAAAATGAAGTATATTATTGGATAAAAATTTAGATAAATAAAATCAATACAACAAAGCCGAGGCCCCGAGGGTTTACTGTAGGAGTTTTGTAGAATTATCTGTATTTTACGAGTTATTCAATAAAAATGGCTTTTTCATGCGGCGCGAGGAGATATTTTTGTATGAAGATTTCTGCCTGGGGTTGGCGCAACATTATTCATTCTGTGGGATGGTGGGGAGAAATTACTCTGATGATGGCACAGCTTGTTCAACCCCAAAATGTCCCAAATGTGGGTCATACACAGTGGAGGTGTTTATTAGAACTTCTGCAAAGATTCAATGACTATTAGTAGAGCTATTAGTAGTAGTAGTAGAGCTTTTTTGTGAAGGTGTTACTACCGTCATACCTATTTGTGCCGCAAAGCAGTAGTGCTCGCATTGCTGTGTTCCGGTTTGAAGGGTATTGTTGATGGTGAAATTACAGGCACACGAGACTTTTCATCGTTATGTCTCAGGGTGGCGGGCGCAGTGCAATGCCACATAGGGTGCGTCCTAGGTGGACGTGACCTGTGTGGTAATGCACTGTTCATAGGTAGAGGGTACCGGCTAACATCAGGTGGCCCATCTGCTGTCATTGTAATTAGTAAAAAAAAAAACTTTTTTTAACTGGTTATATATTTATGGATATTATCACTGGTATTTATCGCGTATTACCTCATTATTTATTTTCCCCGACGTTTCGATTGTGTTGCAACAATCGTGGTCGCGGGCTGACTGTATCAGCCCGCGACCACGATTGTTGTATAAATATGTATAAATATGAGTGCTGATCGCGAAAGTTTAAAAAAAATAAACCATCGGTATCTATGTATTCATATTATATATTTATATTATACATTATTATTTATTTTTATAATATAATATTATTTTACTTACATATCTTGTATTGTTAGCCTACAAAGGTCTTTTTTTTTCCTTCTTTTTATTACGTTTTTTTGTGCACTACGTACATAAACGTATCCACAATACACAAAGGTTAGCTGGTAGAGAATGCTTCTTAGCATTAAGTTCGCCTATGTACTATCGGCAACATAAGTCCCTGCCCATGCTAAGGGTGAATTTGGTGTGACCAGTGACTAGTCGTAGCGACGTCATCCCCGCCCTAAAAACTAAATACAACAGTAAAACAATAAAACAATCGAGGAACAGATGTTATTATGGTTGAACTGAATTGGTCTTTAAATCTACGTGGATAAGAGGGATGTTTCTTTAAAAACGCATTGACCTGTTAATTTTGGGTTACGTTTCACCAATTGTGTAATTTATTTAAAACTTCACATCAAACCTACACTTACGCAATAATACAATTAAAACAAATAATTTCAAGGATTGGTGTTGGATGACGATGACTACCTATAGGTATGACATATCAAACGTATTTTATTGACAGGAAAAATATTGCAAAAGAAAAATAAATAATTTCACTTACCGACATGTTTAAATCTTGCGCTATTTGGGAGATACTTGTCCCGCTATTCCTCAGACAAACAATCTATTTAGAATTTGTAAAAGTCATAAAACAAAGGACTTTCTTAGACAATGGATATCATGTCTCATTGGTTAACAAAAAAAGGGGTGGAGTTAGTTTACTGTCATCACTGCAAGCGAAAATGTTTTGAAACGGGGCAGGCAGTAATGTTGCCGATAGTACAGTGGCGGAATGAAAACGTTCGTCAGTTTTCAAAGGAATCCCCTTAGCTTGTCGCGAGCACATATTACCTTTTCCAACTATTCTACGTAGTAGACTGCTGTAAAGAATACCATAATTTAAATGTTTATTATAAATATCAAAATCGCACACCTTTGATCAGTTGCTTGTTTAAGTTTGGAACGACTTTTTTAGGGCCCCGTACCCAAAGGGGACAAACGAAGCCCTATTGCCCTCACTCACCCGTCTGTCCGTCTTTCTATCACACGGGTCTATAGCGGCTAAACCATAGTAGTATTCATATTTGTACTATTTATGTATATTACTGATCCAAACCCAAAAATAATAACCATAAATTATTTTGAACTATAGCTCCCGTACAAGTTAAAGTGGGGAGGGAAAAATAAATTTGTCGTACCCTAGCATGTGGAGTATAATTTTAGAGCTTATTAAGTAGAATAAGACGGTATTTTTGTTACTAAGTTCAATTTAATTTCCATTTAAACAAGGAACTAGTTTTTTTTTGAATATTCAACATACTTATTATGAATATTTTACCAAAAAATTATAATATTTTAGAAAATAGAAACATTTTGAGAATGTTCTCATATTTCTATTACAAACAGATTTAATTTTGCGTAATTAACTAAACTTAGGCAATTTATAACTTCTACATTTGTTACGGAACCACAAATTATATAATAGTTTCTACGACGGAAACCTGAATGCGCGAGGTCCGATGCGCACTTGGCCAGTTTTTTATTGAGTTAGCCAGAAGTTTTGTCATTTTATTCGTAGACTATCTGTCATTCAATCGCTGCTAATATCCGTTGTCATGGTAACTGAAAATTATTTTCGTAATACTGCAATATTGACACATTGGCAGTTCCTATACGTAGTGCGAGAATAAGTTCCTGTGTCGGTAAAACAGTACCAATGCAATACTTTGTCGGTAAAACAGTACCTATGCTTTTTGCATTGAACAACCAAAAATAGGCCCTAAGGTGACGAACATTTTCATTCCACCACTGTACATTGTTTGTTTTGTGCAATAAAGAATATTATATCTATCTATATATTGTTCTCTAGTTTTCCACTGCCGTAGCAATATCCTTGAACGATAAACCAAATAGCGAACAAAACTTATCTTACGGCTATGATTAGCTACCTTAGCACTGTCAGCTATTCATCTCTGAGATCGTGACGTCACGCTCGCTGCCTGAACAAGTGCACCAGACAACACAATTTGTAAATCATCCCTTCAGGTAAACCAAACACGACAACTTTACTAATTTATAATCCATTGCGGGATATGTGCCAGACACTTGAAAACATTGAAGTCAGTAGTAGCATTGTATGTGGTGGGGTTGGGATAAATCGCGTAAATCCAAAGGTCGATTGCAATCAGATTGTCTGAGCCGCGGGCGGTGGTTCTGCCCGGCGCGTGCGCACCGGCTGGTCACGACTGAATTAGAAGACTCAGATAAATAGATAACTGTTTTAAGGCGTCGATGGACGCCAAATTCAGTCACTATCAATTTCAAAAGTGACAGAATAGCGTTCGCGAAACTAAAAGTGAGCTAACATTTAGTTTTTTTTAATTTAAAAATCGTTATAGTTAAGTAATTTTACAAAATAAAAAAAGGTTGTGTTATTTAATATACTGAAGGCAACAAAAACATCTAATAATTGATAGTTTAGGAGATAAATGGGGTAACTAAAAAAACAGGGCCTACTTTGCAAAATTATTTCTTACATTTTAAGTTGTTTTTTAAGTTTTTTGAAAACAAGAGAATATGGTTTATATGATGCAGATTAACATATATTTTTTTGAAGATTTTTCGATAAAGATTGTGTAGAAAAAAGGTTATAAATGCACCACGTTTCACATATATCCACGCCTTAAACAGTGTTAGTACTTTCTAGATTTCTACCAAAAATCCAGGCTTACATTTAGGCTTTCAACTATCAACTATCAAACAGTGCCTGAGGCATAGAAACAATGAAAGTCTTTATCAGCGTTATGAAAGCTTCTACTCAGTTTTTTTTATCAATAACAAGATGTGGAAGATTGGAAGACTGTTTTTAGGGTTCCGTAGTCAAAGACAAGGAACCCTTATGGATTCGTCATGTCTGTCTTTCTGACACAGCCTTTTTTTTCCGAAACTATAAGAGCTATACTGTTGAAACTTGGTAGGTAGATGTATTCTGTGAACCGCATTAAGATTTTTACACTTATTTAAAAAAAAAACAATTATTTTTGGGGTTCCACATACTTAGAACTGAAACTCATTTTTTTTTCATCAAATCTATCCGTGTGGGGTTTCTATGGATAGGCCTTCAAAAATTATGTTGAGGTTTGTAATATCATTTTTTTCTAAACTGAATAGTTTGCGCGAGAGACACTTCCAAAGTGGTAAAAAGTGTGTCCCCCCCCCCCCCCCGTAACTTCTAAAATAAGAGAATGATAAAACTAAAAAAAAAATATGATGTACAATACCATATAAACTTTCACTCAAAATTGGTTTGAACGAGATCTAGTAAGCAGTTTTTTATTTTTGGGGTTCCCCATACTTAGAACTGAAACTCAAATTTTTTTTTGTAATTTTTTTTTAATACGTCATTAATCGTAATCCATCCAAGAACTTTTATATAATGTTACTTGCTGCTACGGAACCCTTCATGGGCGAGTCCGACACGCACTTGGCCGCTTTTTCGTATTCCGTTACAATCAACTGCCACCAATGGCGACTCATTTTACAAAATACGTCTCAGGGACCACCATTTATAGCCCATTCCCAATAACATGGGGTTTGAATTTTTAAAAATCAAGTACCTATACATCCTTTAAGAATTGTGCCAGATTTCAGACCTCTCGGCCTAGTAGTTTCCGAGATTTCGTGATGAGTGGTCAGTCAGCCAGTCAGTCAGTCAGTCAGCCAGTGATTGGACTTTTTTTCTTTTATTTTATGAGATATTTTATATATACATGCTGATAATATACATACATACATAACCTCAACCATACAACATAAAGTAGTTAAATAACGAATTTAAATTAAGAACCATTGAATAAGTGACATTGTTGTTTTCACTTACTCGTTTTTTCATAGAAAATGTATGAAAATTGTTTTTTTTTAATTATTGCCAAAACTTACGATTTGATTTGGTAAGTTACTTTGGGAAAAGTGTTCCTGGTTCGAAATAGAGTCGATTAAGATAAACTTGTTTTTTTTGTCAAATGACATTTTTTGGGTAAACCGTACTTTTTTTCAAAAATCTAAAAATGGCAATATTTGTTTCTTCAAAATAAAATAGAAAGTTCCTAAGAACAAAACCTTCTAACTACAAAAAGGTAGCTACCCTTAAGGGGCCAAAAATTTGCCCCACCCTGTATACATCGCTGTATATATTGGATCTATAACAACCTTATTACAGTTATTCCTCCTTACTCTCAGTGTACTCGGGCTGCTCCGGATAACTTTATTGGATCGAAGGACCAATAAAGTGAGGCATTAATCTATTCAGTGGATGGGCGATTAGACGATAAATTGACAGATAACAAGATTAATACTATGAGTTACTGGTGCAGCGACTGCATGAAGCTGGTTACGATAAACAAGTTATTATTGTATAACGGATGCTTATGTGCTAGGGATGCATTTAATCAAGCCATGCCCCTCCTGTTTCTTCTAGGTTTCGCGTTGAAACGGGAGTTAATTTTGTTTACATCTCTCATATTCGGTAAGTAGGTCCTTATTACCCCCAAATGGGGCTTGTAGGTGACCAATTAGCGCTCTAGGGTAACAATGTAGCTAGAAAAGCCCTAGGGCGGTAAGTAATTTAAAAAAAACTTCACTCTTTAAAAAAGTTCGCGTACATCTAACCATCATACTGGCAATAGACATCATGCATTCAGCCCAATGACAAAAGAGGTCGCTTCGCTATTCAGCCTTGTCTTCGTATGAGTATAATAGTCATCAATTTTAAATATCGAACGGCGAAGCTCAATTTCGTTTTTGAAAAAAAATATTTAAAAAAGATGAAAAAAGGCAGGAATAGAAATCTTTTACTTTAAATATTGTTTGTTTTTGTGTTTTTTTTATAATAACGTGCTAATTAGGAAAAAAACATGAGTTCTGCAAGTGATGAAGATTATTTATTCTTGTAATGCCGGTTTTTTTCTACTTACCTCACAATCGAGATGTAAAGCAGAGTAGTTAGCTCGGGTGTAAGCATCAATGGCACCCTCGAACTATAGGCGCCCTCGCAGCGCTCGTGCGCCTAAATATCTCGGGCTGCAATTGATGCCTTACAGCCCTTGGCTACTAATCTACTATTTAAGGTGCATAGACTTAAATAGGTCGCGCAATGAGTAATGAGCGCTCGGCGAAAGCGGTGGGGTTGGTTGCGCATCTTTACATATGCATTCGCTATACAGACACAAAAAATTACTACTGCGCATTGAAGGTCAGCGCTCATAACACGTTGCGCGAGTTATATTACTAGACTAGTGATATACCCGCGACTTCGTCCGCGTGTACTTTTCCATACAAACTTAAACACCCCGCTGCACCCCCTTAGGGGTGGAATTTCTGGAATTCCTTTCTTAGTGCACCCCTAGACTCCTAGACTACAACAGGAAAGTACCGTCCAAATTTCAGGTCTCTAGGACTTATGGTGTAGGCTGTGCGTTGATAGTCAGTCAGTCAGTCAGTCAGTAAGTCAATCACGCAACGATTTTATATATATTGATAAGACGATTCAAAATGATTCATAGTTATTCCAATTATTAAAACAATTAATGAACTTTGATCTGCACCGGTTCCGACCACAAATTATATGAAAGCTTGTACTGAGCAAATAATTAATTTTGTAAAAATTCAAAAAATCCTCGACGCAATGAATCGGCAGAACCGATTTTGATCAAACATAGCTAAGAACTTTCCTGACAAATTCACCTTTCAAACAAAACAAAATCGAAATCGGTTCATCCGTTCGGGAGCTACCTGCGATGCCACAGACAGACACACAGACACGTCAAACTTATAAAACCCCGTCGTTTTTACGTCGGGGGATAAAAATAGGTTTTTCTCAATAAACTTATTTCTTGCTAATCCGGCACCGGACCAAACTAAGTAAGGCTGGTTATTTTTTTCTGGAGCAGCTTTGAGTGTATACTTTTATTTATTTATTTATTTAAAAACTGTCACACAAGACAATAGTGCAAGGAGGACTTAATGCTAGCAGCATTATCTTCCAGTACAACTATGTATTTATTTATACAAGGACAAACAAGAAAAGACGCACCATACCATAATCTCTTCGCTGTGGGGGTATCTAACCTATCTCGTTCCATTGCTGGTCTAGGTTATCTCCCATTTCTCTCAATTCATTTAAAACTGGGAAAATATTTTTGCAGAACCCGAAGAAGGCACAAAATGCATGTACGCACTAAGAAAGTAACTCATCGCGCTAAGCTACGGGGTTCAAAAGGTTATGATTGGAACTGTTGCAAATTGAATTGACCGGAGCGGAGGTCAAGACGAGAGTATTTATGCAGATCGAATCCATGTTATACCTACTTACTTGCGCTGGAGGTGTTCCGTTGCCCACCATCAGTTCAGCTCGCTGTCACCATAATATTGTATTGTCATCGGAACTTGAAAAATATGCAAAATTTCCGCTCAATCGGTCGAAGTTAACAGGGTTAAATTTCAGTTGCAAGATTTGACCGGAACTTGTAAAAAGCTTGTGATATAAAACACTTATTTTCCCAGCTATTATTGTTGTTTACAGTATACTAGAACTCCTGAATCGTAATTTAGCTACTCTAAGTTGGAGGTAAGTTGTAAGATAACATAAATTTAGGAGCTAAAACAATTCCTCGCCAATTTGTACCTTGTACGCCTATTACTGGCCACTATATCATAGATCGATTCAGAAGTCTGTGATGAATGAAAACAGATAATTGCTTCCTTGATTAAATGTAGTAGTAGAGCTTTTTTGTAGTAGTAGAGCTTTTTTGTGAAAGAGTTCGTCCGGGGAAGTACTACCACCATACCTATTTCTGCCGCAAAGCAGTAGTGCTCGCATTGCTGTGTTCCGGTTTGAAGGGTAAGGGTGCCGCTGAAATTACAGGCACATGAGACTTGTCATCTTTATGTCTCAGGGTGGCGGGCGCAGTGCAATGCAACATAGGGTGCGTCCTAGGTGGACGTGACCTATGAGGTAATGCACTGTTCATAGGCAGAGGTTACCACTTAACATCAGGTGGGCCATCTGCTTGTTCCGTCATTCAGAAATATAAAAAAAAAAAAAAAAAAAAAACTTCGACAATTTGTACCTTGTACGCCTATTACTGGCCACTATATCATAGATCGATTCAGAAGTCTGTGATGAATGAAAACAGATAATTGCTTCCTTGATTAAATGTACATTTATCAATCAGCAGGGTTGGCACGCGCGAGGTACTTATTAATAAAGACTTACTTGTAGAAAAAGAAATTTAATACGAAGAAGCTTAAGTTTAAATAAGATACTCTGTTTATCCTTGAGGGGAAACTGAAATATCAAGGGTTATTCGGTAGGTTTATCTCTAGAAAAAAATATTGTGATCTTGAAGTACTTTCTGATATAAATTTCATTATATTGGTCATTATTTGCGGTCATTAATCATATTTGGTTGAAGAAAACACTGGATTAATAGCGATAATAACATGGAAATGACTAATACCGCAAAAAATAGAAAGCAGGGAAAGACCAAGATGACTAACTTGAAGAATAACATGGTAATTCAAGTATAAGGCAATCTGCCACCCCTAGTTAGTCAAGTAGGCTAAGTTATGACACGAGCATTTGATGAATTTACAGCGATGCGCAGGCGCAGCGTTTCCCGTGGGACTGGCCCCTGCCGCGTGTCAGCATGAGATCTCAGATAATTATGACCACTGGCTACTTCCTGAAACTACTGCAAATTGACCAGCTCTAGATACATACATAATACCACAGAATAAATAATAGTACATGATAATACATACCTAGATACGCAAAACATAATACATTTATTTAAGAAAAAATAATACAACTATAACAAGAAGGTATGTAATTTTTTTATAAAAATACATATGAAAAATCTGTGCTACCTGAAGACCGCTGCTAACGATCTAAAGGTAGCTCAACTGATCCAAATCACCACCTACCAGACGGAAGCGTCCCTAAGATGCTGGCTGCATTGCCACGCTGAATGGCAATACTAATACGTTGAGCCAGATAAGAGCCAGCTCTTGGGTCACGCGTCACTTTGACCAGACGCCCTGAAAGAATTTTGAAAACGCGAAGTATCACGGACTCAGATTCTCGACCCCGAAAGGCTCAATTAAGTAAGCTCTACCAAGACTTGCATATTTGAGTCTTAATAATTACGTATAATTAATTATACCTACTGAACATTAAATCTTTTTTTTCGTGCTATACCTAATATGTAATAACCCCCCCCCCCCCCCCCCCTCACAACTTACCCCACCTTCACAACTCCCCCTCTCCCCTCCTTACACACACCAAATACCATAAAAATCTGCTAAAGCAGTAGTTAGCTTTCTATAATGTGAAATATTTTTTAAAATCGGTTCACAAACAATCAAACAAACAAAGTTCACTTCTTTAGTGTCTATATTAATGTGTAGATTCAGGTCGTTTGGTTCTGAAGTTCTGGGCAAAACAGTGTATTGTTAAGTATGTGTGTTAGTTACCTACGTACCTTTGCACCGTTCAGAATTCGCCTGTATGAATCCACGGAGGTTCACGTATCAGAACTGCTGTATTCCCAATAATTGACAGTGATGACATGAGATTAACGTTCCGCTGGCTTGTTTAGTGCCGTTTCACAGCGATAAGGTGGCCAATGACCAATAAATCAACGAGGAGACATGGCATGGGTCTGCCGAGGACATGAGAGATTCGACTAACAAGGCACCTTATCCAGGAGGGTACAGGCACTTGATTTAGGTGGAGTGAAAGCAGACTTGAATTGTTCAAAGTCAAAAGCAAACTTTATTCGTTGAAATCACATGGATCATTAAGATTTGAATTAACTAAATTGACTCCTGTTCCAACGTGATCAAACGTGATTTTTATAACAAAAACTTTTGCTCTGTCGTTATTTTCAACAGTAGCAGGAGGGTATTCAGGCGTGGAATTGGTGAAGTTTTGGATGGATCTAGCTAGCCTTACGCGTGCCTACTCGCAGTTATTACGTAAGTTGGATCACATGCAGTGACTGAGTGGATGCGGGTGGGGCTGGATGGCTAAATTCAGTTTTTTAGGGTTCCGTAGTCAAAGACAAGGAACCCTTATGGATTCGTCATGTCTGTCTGTCTGTCTGTCCGTGTATGTCACAGGCTTTTTTTTTCAGAAACTATAACAGCTATACTGTTGAAACTTGGTAGGTAGATGTATTCTGTGAACTGCATTAAGATTTTTACACAAAAATTGAAAAAAAACAATTATTTTTGGGGTTCAAGTAGTTTTTTTTTAATACGTCATTAATCGTAATCCATCCAAGAACTTTTATATTATGTTACTTGCTGCTACGGAACCCTTCATGGGCGAGTCCGACTCGCACTTGGCCGCTTTTTTATGGATTTCATGGTTGGGTTTCTTGCTTCTGTTTGGAATGGTTGATTGATATTTTGTGTGTGGGTAGTTTTTAAACTTTTTATGGTGTTTATAATATGTATATAGTTATAGTATATGGTTATATATATATACCTAATTGTATTTATGATTAAACTCTTTAAATTCTTACGCGTACGTACCTAGTTAACTTTGTATTGTATTTTTTTATTTTCGTACCTACTTTTATATATATTCTCATTATATCTATGCACATCATTTTGTAAATTTAAGTTTCGTTATAAATATTCAGGCTGTTATTTTTTTATACACGTTTGTCTGCCAAAAAACTTAAAAAAAAAAAAAAAACGTTATTGGCCTTAAGATTAGTTTGTGAGTATTTTTTGTTTTATATTCTGTGTGTGGCTTTGGTTATGTTATAGGCTGTGGTTTTTATTCAATAAATAAATTTAAAAAAAAACCCAGAAGAATCAAATTGTAGTCAATAAATGAATTAATGTGTTCAAATACTCTAGTTTCTAAGTTCCAGTGGCCATATTGGTATTCTCTCTATGGTACGTTCTTTATAGAACAAGGAAAAGCTGATTCTCAAAAAAGAGAACTTAAAAACCTCAGGAAGTCCAAAGAAAAACGAAAAGAGGGCCAGCAGAAGCAGCGACAGCACACACTACGCTTGATATTCAAAGTAAATCCTTTTTATAAGCATACGAGTATTTAGTCATCATTATCAGCCGTTAGACGTCCACTGTTCGACGACACTAACTCGATTGGTGAAACCTGGAAAGATTTCTATTTTTTGAAATTCGAATTGAGAAAATATTGAAGGTACTATAAATGATCACAAAATTAAGCGTAAAATGTCAAGAGACTCAGTCCGTGACGAAGTCACCTGCTGGAAAGTTAAAATGTCAAGAGACTCAGCCCGTGACGAAGTCACCAGCTGGAAAGGTAAAATGTCAAGAGACTCAGCCCGTGACGAAGTCACCAGCTGGAAAGGTAAAATGTCAAGAGACTCAGCCCGCGACGAAGTCACCAGCTGGAAAGGTAAAATGTCAAGAGACTCAGCCCGTGACGAAGTCACCTGCTGGAAAGGTAAAATGGCGAGAGATTCAACCCGTGACGAAGTCACCAGCTGGAAAGGTAAAATGGCGAGAGATTCAGCCCGTGACGAAGTCACCTGCTGGAAAGGTAAAATGGCGAGAGATTCAACCCGTGACGAAGTCACCAGCTGGAAAGGTAAAATGGCGAGAGATTCAACCCGTGACGAAGTAACCAGCTGGAAAGGTAAAATGGCGAGAGATTCAACCCGTGACGAAGTCACCAGCTGGAAAGGTAAAATGGCGAGAGATTCAGCCCGTGACGAAGTCACCTGCTGGAAAGGTAAAATGGCGAAAGACTCAGCCCGTGACGAAGTCACCACCTGGAAAGGTAAAATGGCGAAAGACTCAGCCCGTGACGAAGTCACCACCTGGAAAGGTAAAATGGCGAGAGATTCAGCCAGTGAAGAAGTCACCTGCTGGAAAGGTAAAATGTCAAGAGACTCAGCCCGTGACGAAGTCACCTGCTGGAAAGGTAAAATGTCAAGAGACTCAGCCCGTGACGAAGTCACCTGCTGGAAAGGTAAAATGTCAAGAGACTCAGCCCGTGACGAAGTCACCTGCTGGAAAGGTAAAATGTCAAGAGACTCAGCCCGTGACGAAGTCACCTGCTGGAAAGGTAAAATGTCAAGAGACTCAGCCCGTGACGAAGTCACCTGCTGGAAAGGTAAAATGTCAAGAGACTCAGCCCGTGACGAAGTCACCTGCTGGAAAGGTTAGTCACCTAAAAGGGAAACTACACCTACAATTTAAAACCAATTTAACTTTATCTCCCTACATTTTATTACAGAACACAACGTACCACTAAGCACTAGGAAACAGTTTCAAGCAAGAAAACTACATCATACTCTCGCTGTACAAATACAAATACAAATACAAATACAAATACAAATACAAATATATTTATTTCGTCAGAATTTTAGGTAGGTACAAGACAGTTCTTATTTTATAGGCGTAACACTAAAATTCTACCAATACACATACGAAATTCACAATTATGTACACAATCAATCAATTTAAACAGTTAACACAGGACACCAGAAAAAGACAGAAATACACAATCCTTATATGTATAAAAACATAATATCCTAGTTCCAATTCCATTAATTTATGTCGCTACTAGATACCGTCGACTGGCGCCGTAGTAACTATTCTGTAATCTTTTTCGGGGTGAATTGAACCTGGGGTGACATGAACCTAACCCGTTCCAATCACATGCTTGAAATAATTGTATAAATGTATCTATGTTTTATTTTAATACTACTTAGAATGACTGAACAAGCAGATGGCTCACCTGATAATAAACGGTAACTTCTGCCTATGAACAGTGCATTACCTCATAGGTCACGTCCACCTAGGACGCGCCCTATGTGGCATTGCACTGCGCCCGCCACCCTGAGATATAAAGATGAAAAGTCTCATGTGCCTGTTATTTCACCGGCAACCATACCCTTCAAACTGGAACACAGCAATGCGAGCACTACTGCTTTGCGGCAGAAATAGGTATGGTGATAGTACTTCCCCGGACGAACTCCTTCACAAAAAACTCTACTACTACTATATAAGTGACTAGCGACTCGTCCCGGCTTCGCACTGGTAGTTTCAGGATGAACCCCCCCCCCCCCCCCCCCCCCTCCTATCCTCCCCCTGGTAGCCTATGTCACTCAGGGTGAATGTAGCTTTAAAATGGTGAAAGAATTTTTGAAATCGGCACAGTACTTTTTGAGTTTATTCATTACAAACATACACACACACAAAAATACAAATCTTTCCTCTGTATAATATTATTAGTGTAGATGTTGATAAGTGTAGATTCACTCAAAATGGATCAAGCGAAGCAGGGAGTTATTTGACTCATCACTGTGTTCCACAATTTTTTTTGTTACAAATTTATAGAAAGTCATAGCACCAAGATATTTATGGTATATCCTTGTAATAATCGTAGCTCTGGAGACAATAGCTGATTAACTAAGGATGGTTATAAAAAGTATAGACATAGTGCGTCCTCTCAATTATGACTCACGAAGCTGAAACGTGAATCCTCACGGTAGGACGGCTCCATAAATGCTCAGCGAGCTATGGAGAGAGCTATGCTGGCAGTCTGTGTGAGGGATAAGTTTCGAATGAAGTTATCCGACAGAACAAAAGTGCTCGACATAGCCAAGAAGATTAGCAAGCGGAAATGGCAGTGGGCCGGTGATGTCTGTGGTGTTGTGATGGTTTATTTAACATATTTTAATGTATCAACTGTTGGTAGATTAAATAAATAAAATAGAAAAGACTTAACACGCATATTTTGATTGAAAATAATAATAATAATGTGGAAACTGCAAAAAGTAACTATCATACCCATAGTATAGTCTACAACAGGAGTCATACCCAAGCAACTTCACCAGTCTCTTCGCACCCTAAACTTCCCAAGACTTACCTACTATAGCCTACAAAAGGCAGTCGTTTTAAATACATGCCGGATAACTAGCAGATTCTTGCAAACCGACCAACTTTACGCAACGTCTCAACAGGAACAACAATCGAATGGAGATCGAAGTTACCCGCGTCCGTAGGAAAATACCCTTGCGTCCCTACACGTGATCTCTGGGTGGTGCCAAACGGGTAACAACATTTCTGGTGGTAGGCTTCGGCCGTGGCTTGTCACCACCCACTGGACAAAGCCAGTCCGTGAAGCGACATTGTCGTGTTTCGGACTGATGTCCAGTGTAGCCATCGTGGAAGTGACGGGTTTGAGCAGTTCATGCACTTGATTCAGCATGTGCGGTTTAGAGACCGCAGTGGTGCAAGTGTGCCGGAAGGCTAGGCTTGGAGGGTAGCGGGATCCGAAGCACGGTTCTCCGCTGGCCGACCGCAGGTTGTAGGGGGCCCAACTAGTGAGTTAGCCACTCATGAAAGGCTGCCCCGCCGCCTCGCGAAAAATCCCAGAATGCTCCATCGTGCCGGTTGGCGACCGGATGAGAGGACCCGATGGCCATTCCTGGGGGGGTTCGGGCGTCCCCGCAGTCTCCAGTCTAGTCTCCCACTGGCGCAGGAGCCTGCTGTAAGTCTCTAAGTTTTCGCTGGTCAGTGCCTCGCTCAACAGCCGTTTTTCCCACAAACCTAACACTCAAAAACCTATATGAAAAAGTCCAGAAATAATAAGTTGTCTTTACAGCGGAAGCACTTCCTCTCGCTTCAAGTGCACTCCTCCAATATTCGAGGACTGCACTCCAATCTCGATCCGGTCCACCACCACCTAGAGACCACTAAGCCACACTTATTATTCCTCACGGAGACGCAGATTCAATGTCCTCCCGATACAGCTTACCTTACATACCCAGGCTATGCCCTGGAGCACAACTTTAAACCCAAAGCTGGTATTTGTCTATTTGTCCGCGAGGACATTTGCTGTCTGCGTCTTCGTGACCTTGAAGAACCCGATTTTTCCGTTTTATGGGCTTTGGTGGACACCGGCTTAGATAAAATTATCTATGCTGGTTTATATCGGTCTCACTCTGGAGACTACGAGACAACCAGGTTGTTCAACTACATCTGTGAAGCGGCGGATGTGGCCCAACAACGTTATCCTGGTGCCCAACTGGTGATTCTGGGGGACTTTAATGCCCACCACCAATAGTGGCTGTTCCCATACCAGTTCACCGACCATGCTGGGAGAGAGGCGTGTAAACTTGCACTCACGCTAAATCTCACTCAGCTGGTCAATGAGGCAACCAGAATTCCAGACGTTGAGGACCACACAGCCAACTGCTTGGACCTTCTGCTGACGAACGTGCCGGATCACCACTCAGTATCAGTGTTGCCTCCTTTGGGTACATCTGATCACTGTGTGGTGAGGTCTGTATCGTCATACTCGCCACCCGATCCCTCGCCCAGAGGTAGTAGACGAGTGTGGCGTTACAAGTCGGCAGATTGGGATGAGATGCGACATTTCTTCGCTTCTTATCCTTGGCGGCAAACCTGCTTTTCTTCTTGTGACCCGACGGTCTGTGCTGATGCCGTTTCGGAGGTGATCAAAAGAGCAATGGAGTATTTTATTCCATTCTCCGATGCTTCACCTTCAGGCAATGCTCGCCCATGGTTTAGTCCCGCGTGTGCTAGCGCAGAAGCGCTTAAACATGCGGCTTACCTAGCCTGGGTCGAAGCAAGAAACGGTAAAACCTCGGATGCACGGATTAAGAAGAAAGCCTTTAACAAAGCCGCCAAGTCTTGCAAGAAGGTGATACGGAAGGCTCGCTTCGATCGGATTGGCCGTCTGGGGGCTAAGCTTGCCGCATACCCTGCGGGAAGTAAAGCTTTCTGGTCTCTGGCTAAGTCGGTGGAAGCGAACTTCAGCCGCCCTTCACTCCCTCCACTACTGAAACCGGACGGGTTCCTAGCTCACGCTGCGGTTGAGAAAGCCAATTTATTTGCCACTCAATTTGCGGAGGCTTCGCGTCTTGACACCTCTGGCGAAACTCCACCCAGCCTTCCTCGGTGCGAAGCTTCAATGCAGGAAATTCGCATCCAGCAAAAGGAAGTGCTCAGAACGCTACGTAGTCTCGACGTGAATAAAGCTAGCGGTCCGGATGGTATCTCGGCCATAGTGTTGAAAACCTGTGCCCCTGAGTTGTCTCCAGTATTAACGCGTCTTTTCCGCCTCTCTTTGAAAACTGGTGAAGTCCCTAAATCTTGGAAGCTCGCTAACGTGCAGCCTGTACCCAAGAAAGGCAGTCGTGCTGACCCTTCAAACTATCGCCCTATTTCAGTCACCTCCCTACTTTGTAAATGTATGGAGCGTGTACTGAATAGGAAGCTCCTTGCATACCTCGAAGGTAACGACCTCCTCAGTGATCGCCAATACGGGTTTCGCCAAAACCGGTCTACTGGGGACCTTCTTGTGTATGCCACGCACATTTGGAGCGAGGCCATCGAGAAATATGGTGAAGCACTGGCTGTTTCATTAGACGTCTCGAAGGCTTTTGACAGGGTTTGGCACGCTAGCCTTATTGGCAAGCTTCCTGCCTACGGACCGCCAGTTCAATTCTGCTCCTGGCTCGCAGACTTTCTGAGGGAAAGATCCATTCGAGTAGTTATTGACGGCTGCTCGTCGGATCAATTGGCTATTAACGCCGGGGTACCTCAGGGGTCAGTGCTATCTGCCACACTGTTTCTGCTGCACATTAATGATCTGCTAATGCCCGGTATCATTGGGTATGCAGACGACAGCACAGTTGTGGAGAGATATGTTTCCACTGCGCGAGCTAGGCAGAATGAAATTCAGGAGTTAAGAGATGAGATGCTGCAGCGTCTGAATTTGACTCTCAAGGCTGTATCCGACTGGGGCGATGCCAATTTAGTCATGTTCAACGCCTCTAAAACGCAGGCTTGTCTCTTCTCGGCGAAAAAAAGTCCGTTTCTCCAAGTTCCTGTATTCCGTGATGTACCTGTTGCTATAGGAGATCACCTCGAGCTCTTAGGTGTTTCGCTCACGCCTACTCTCAACTTTGGCTCCTACATCGAGTCTAAGGCAAAAACAGCTGCCATGAAGCTAGGCATCCTGAATAAGGTAAAGCGTTACTTCACACCAGGACAGCTTCTCAGTTTATATAAAGCACAAGTCCGGGCTGGTATGGAGTACTGCTGCCATGTTTGGGATGGCTCGGTGAAACACCAGCTTGCTGCCTTGGACTCGATCGAACGTAGAGCTTTCAGGCTTATAGGTGAGCAACATATGGCGGAGACTAAGATCCAGAGTCTCGAGCACCGCCGTAAGGTTGCATGCCTTGCGATCTTCTATAGGTTACATTTCGGTGAATGCTCCCAGGAACTGCACGATCTGATCCCACCATCTCCTTTTCATCATAGGACGAGCAGGCGTACGGCTCAGTACCATCCTTACCTCATTGGTATACCTTCTATTCGCACAAAACGTTTCAGTTCTACCTTTATAATGCGAACTGCTAAGGAGTGGAATACACTACCGTCGTCTGTCTTTCCAGAAAACTATAATCTGGGTCTCTTCAAGTCAAGAGTGAATAGGTGCCTTCTAGACCTTTGTGCTTCATCTTCGGCCACATCGTCACTTACCAACAGGTGAGATCGTGGTCAAACAAAGGTCTATCAATGTTAAAAAAAAAAAAAAAAAAAAACAAACAAACAACTCATAATCATGACGCTCACTTGGCCTAGGCCCGTAAGTATTATTACCGGCTTCTTGAAGCCGAGATGAAATTAACCATAAACAGAAAAATAATAATAATAAAGAGTATTTATTTCCAAAAAGGTTTACAATGTTTACATTTTTCACATAGCATTTAAATTTTTAAATCTATATTTAAGACCTTGGCATTTTAATGTAAAGCCAGTGAAAAACTTTGACACCTTGCTCTAAGATGTCTCATACCTATTCGTCATTAGTTTAGCTACGAATCTTAAGGCGCTATAGGGCCAACGAAAATTTTTATGTCAGGGTGTGAAGCACGCGGGGTCGCCCCGCCCACTGAGCGGGACGCAGGATGCGCCGAGTTCAATGACCCGAATTATATAGGCGGGTAAGAGCGTTTTCACACTTTCCGATCCGATATCCTTATCGGAACACATTTCCATACATTTTGTCGGTATCTGATATTGGAGACCGATAAAATGTATGAAAATTACGGCCGATAACGGTATCGCATCGGATAGTGTGGAAACGCTCTAAGGCGTCTTGCTATTATTTTCGCACATACGGTCATAAAGTAGTACAATATGCGCACAGAAAATAATAAGTTTTAGTGCTTGTAATAAATAAATAATAAGGAATTTTTACGTAAGTTTTTTTATTATTTCTGTTGGATATTTGGATAATTACATTACCTATAAAAATGGATCGTTAGGAAGGTATCTAATTGTGGCAGAAAATCAGATGTTCCATAAACAAAATAAGTACCTCATGATTCGATCCTAATAAATTACCTCTCCGTCTCCTCCAGTGGATGTGTGCAGTGGTCTGTCCGACCTAAGAGTAGGCCCTCCGTCTCTTTCTGAGGAAGAGTGCAGAGGGGTGTGTCCGGCCTAAGAAATTACCTCTCCGTCTACTCCAGTGGATGTGTGCAGTGGTCTGTCCGACCTAAAAGTAGGCCCTCCGTCTCTTTCTGAGTAAGAGTGCAGAGGTGTGTGTCCAGCCTAAGAAATTACCTCTCCGTCTCCTCCAGTGGATGTGTGCACTGGTCTGTCCGACCTAACAGTATATCCTCCGTCTCTTCCCGTGTAAGAGTGTCGTGGTGTGTGTCTGGCCTAAAAAATTACCTCTCCGTCTCCTCCAGTGGATGTTTACAGTGGTCTGTCCGAACAAAGAGTAGCCCCTCCGTCTCTTCCCGTGAAAGAGTGTCGTGGTGTGTCTGGCCTAAAAAATTACCTCTCCGTCTCCACCAGTGGATGTTTACAGTGGTCTGTCCGACCTAACAGTCTACCCTCTATCTCTTCCCGTGGAAGAGTGTCGTGGTGTGTGTCTGTCCTAAAAAATTAACTCTCCGTCTCCTCCAGTGGATGTTTACAGTGGTCTGTCCGAACAAAGAGTAGCACCTACGTCTCTTCTTGTGAAAGAATGCCGTGATGTGTTTCTGGCCTCAGAAAATACTTCTCCGTCTCTTCACGTGGATGTGTGAAGTGGTATGTCCGGCCTAAGAGTTACCCTCCGGTTTTTTCTATGGAAGAGTGCTGTGGTGTTTATCGGGCCTAAGAAGATACCTGTGCGTCACCTCACGTGGATGTGTGCAGTGGTCTGTCTGGCCTAAGAGTAGACCCTCCATTAGTTCCCGTGGAAGAGTGCCGTGATGTGTGTCCGCTCTAAGAAAATACCTGTCCGTCTCCTCAAGTGGATGTGTGAAGTGGTATGTCCGGCCTAAGAGTAACCCTCCGTTTTTTCCTATGAAAGAGTGCTGTGGTGTTTGTCCGGCCTAAGAAAATACCTATGCGTCACCTCACGTGGATGTGTACAGTGGTCTGTCTGGCCTAAGTGAAGACTCTCCGTGTCTTTCCATGAAAGTGTGCCGAGGTGTGTGTCCGACCTAAGAAAATACCTGTGCGTCACCTCACGTGGATGTGTGCAGTGGTCTGTCTGGCCTAAGAGTAGACCCTCCGTCTGTTCCCGTGGAATAGTGCCGTGACGTGTGTCCGGCCTAAGAAAATACCAGTCCGTCTCCTTCCGTGGATGCATTGAGCATCACATCAATCTACGAATTCTACCTATATCATTCTACAATTTTCAATGTAATAACTACTCATTTTGATTTCTAGCACAGATAATGTATGGTAGTAAATGTGTTACTACCATATATAACATACATACTATACCACCATCCAAAGGGCGTCGACGATTTTGGCATAGTCGTCAGCCGCCATTTAGTTTTATTTTTAAGTTAGAGGCGCACTTTAAAAAAATTACATTTGGCTAGAGGGTACGGGTCATTCGCAAAACATCCACTTCTCATAATGTACACCGCACTTTTCGAACTATTTTTTTTTTTCAAAAAAGCTGGATAAGGGTTACTGGCTCACTGACTCATTGACATCGTTATTCTCCTAGAAGGAGTCGTTTTAGTGATGGGTCATGTTCTAGGAAAGTGTTTAGTTTTTTAATCAGACTCGGGAAATAATTTGTCATTTCAAAAATCCAAGCTGACCAAAACCGTTCTTTGAAATGGTGACCGATCGGATCCGTTCAAACGACGCATCCTACTGTTTTTTGGGATAGATTAAAGAAAAAAAAAATAGATTGCTGCTCTAAAATGGGTTTTTTAAACAGACTTGTCCGACTAGACTTTGGTGAATTAAAGTTTTTTACCAAAGTTAACACTCAAAAATTTGGTTTATATAGAAATGTTGTAAGCATCTTGGTGTATATAGGGTGCAAAATCACAACTTTTTTTAAAACCATGATGGCGCATGGCGGATTGTTTGGTGGTCATTTTGTAGAATCGTAAAGTTTTCAATTTTCAAATTGAAAAAAAAGACTGCGGGCAACACCGGAGCTTGATGACTAGTAAAGGGCTATCGTGTGGGAGAACAAGTGGTGGTGCCTGGTGGAAATTGCAACTTTTTTACTTTTCGTTACATTTTACTTGTATTTATATTTTACTTTTAAAACCAAGAAGTAAAAATGTAATCATATGAAAAAAGTAAAAAATCTAAAATATTAAAAGTCAAAAAGTCAAAAAAAAAATTAAGTCATTTTATGAAAAGTCCTGTGTACATATTGCGAATAAAGGAGATGTCCAGAAGTGGTATAATATTCTGAGAAAATTCCAGAAGTTATGAAATATATCTAAAAAAAGCTTATTTATTGGCTTACTCGATTACATAAATTTTATATATTATAAAACCTCCATTTCCGAGAAAATAATAAAATTGTTCTTGAAGGGAAAACATAATGAAACAAACATACCAAATCCACACGTGTGTAATAAATAAATAAATAAATAATGCTGGACAGTTCACATTACACATTTCACATTTTTTATCTAGCCCCAAGCTAAGCAGACCTTGTGTTATGTGTACTAGATAACTGATATACTTAATACAATATATTACATAGATAGATATTTTTATTATACATAAAAATACCCAGAACACCCTAAACAAATATCTGCGATCGCACATAAAATAAATTATTCTATTTCGTCTTCTTCTGCCTGTGCCCAAAGATATGATGACTAAAATATTCTCTAACACGAAAATATGCTATTTCGTCTTCTTCTGCCTGTGCCCAAAGATATGATGACTAAAATATTCTTCTTGAATGGAATACGTGCCAACACACAATTTACAATAAATTTATCTGTGCCCTGAGCTACCTGAAAAATACATATGTTTATAAGGAGGCGAGGAATGTAGGTACCTATGCATATTGCTAAAGGTACTATTATCATTACAGGCAGCTCCTATCTATTAGTGAACTCTCCAACAGTGTAGGTAGGTATCTACTTAGAATGTATCCTGAACCTACACAGAACGGATAAACTAATAAGTGAAGTATTAGTAATAACGCGACAACATGGAACGAAGGTAGGATAGTCGTATGAAAAGTTCTTTGTGGTTGTCTGTCTGCGGCCTGTCTCGCTAGCTAGAGAGTATCAAAATTCCTTAGTCTGCCTGCCAAAGAGCGTCAAGTTCACCTTTTGGGAGTGTTACAAGTTCTAACTTTATTTTGAAAAACACAACATTTGAATCAAGTTTAATAAAATTGAGGTACATTTATTATTTTTCATTAGCTGAAAAATAGCCAAATAAATGCCCTTTCTCCGTAAATAACTATTATGTTGCTTAGAATTTCAAGTTATTTTTATACCGGCCTTCATATATTTTTTGTCTATTTGAGCAAAAAAATTGAGTGTATATTTTGCGAAGTGGAGGTTATGCGAAGTGGTCATATTGAGAATAAGTGCGGTGTACATTACAAGAAGTCGACGTTTTGCGAATGAGTTGTATCCTCTAGCCATAGCACAATAACTAGTGGGTCGGTGGTGCGTGAGGTGCGAGCAGCTGGCGTACAGTTTTCCTTTGCCGCTTACTCGCGTGTATGCACAAACCTCTACAAACCCCTGCAAACCCTACCAACACTACAAACCCCAACAAAATCCTACAAACCCTACAAACTCCTTCCAACGCCTACGAACCTCTATAAATCTACTTTGATTTTGACCCTTAATTTTGACCTTGACCTGTACCTGTACCTGTGTCTGTTCCTGGACCTGTAATTATACCTGTACCTGTACATGCTCCTGCACTAATTAATACGAATGTCGCCTCTTCGTGTATCTCACTCACTCGACAATCGTTCCACTCAGTGGAATCGTTCCACTTCGTGTCACGCTGGTCTCGTTAGCTCGATAAGCTACAGCAAAGTTAATTTGAAGAGAGAAAACTAACGTAATATTCGTAATCAGCACCCACAAATTACTTGAAAACGACACCCATATTAGTTTTTTTCTGATCTTACCATTTTATAGGGTTACCAGCTTACCTACTAAATTACCCACCTAACAGAAAAATTTAAGTAATATTCGTAATCTGCAACTACAAATTACTCAAAAACGACACCCATATTAGTTTTTTCTTATATTACCTTTACGCAGGTTTGCCAGGTTACCTTCCTACTCACTTACATACGTACCTGACTGCAAATTTGATGATGTATTCGCAATCAGCACCTCCAAATTTCTCGAAAACGCCACCCATATCGTTTTTTTCAGTCTCTCGATTATACAAGCACCGTTTCCTCCCAGGGTTACCAACAATATACAAATTTATATAGTCAAAGGTTATTTTTAAGGGCTTCCTTCATAATATCACATACATTTTATTATCAAAAACTTAATTTTTTATATATATATTTGGGGAAAATCTAAGAAATTGCCCTAAAAACGGGGAAAATATATCCACCTGGCAACACCACTTGTCCTCCCACAGAACAGCCCTATACAAGTCATCAAGCTCAGTGTTGCACGCAGTCTCTTTTTTTCAATTTGTAAATTTTATATTCCACCATTTAACAAAATGGCCGCCACACCATCCGCCATCTTGGTTTTGAAAAAAGTTAGGATTTTCGTATATTCACCGAGATGCTGGCAACATTTCTGCATAAACAAAATTTTCGAGTGTTAACTTTGGTAAAAGTTCACCAAAGTCTAGTCGGACAAGTCTGTTTAAAAAAGCCATTATAGAGCAGCCTTCTATTTTTTTGTGTTTGTAACATTTTTCTTTAATCTTTCCCATAAAACAGTAGGATGCGTCGTTTGAACGGATCCGATCGGTCACCGTTTCAAAGAACTGTTTTGGTCAGGACCAAAAGTGCGGTGTACATTATGAAAAGTGGACGTTTTGCGAATAAGCCGTATCCTCTAGCCATTTATGTACAGTTTTCAAAGTGCGCTACTAACTTGAAAATAAAACTAAATGGTGGCTGACGACTATGCCAAAATCGTCGACGCCCTTTGGATGGTGGTAGCCGGTAACACATTTACTACCATACATTTTCTGTCCTAGTAATCAAAATGTAGTTTACATTGAAAATCGTACCCTAATGCAATAGGCAGAATTGGTACATTGATGTGATGCTCATTGCATCCATGGGAGGAGACGTAGAGGTTTTTTTTTTGGCTGGACACACACCACAGCCTTCTTTCATGGGAAAAAACGGAGGGTTACTCTTAGGCCGGACATACCACGTTACATATCCACGTGAGGTGACGGACAGGTATTTTCTTAGGCTGGACAAACACCACAGCACTCTTCCATAGGAAAAAACGCAGGGTTACTCTGAGGCCGGACATACCACTTCACACATCCACTTGAGGAGACGGAGAGGTATTTTCTTAGGTCAGACAAACACCACAACACTCTTCCATAGGAAAAAAACGGAGGGTTACTCTTAGGCCGGACATACCACTTCACACATCCACTTGAGGAGACGGAGAGGTATTTTCTTAGGCCGGACAAACACCACAGCACTCTTCCATAGGAAAACACGGAGAGTTACTCTTAGGCCGGACATACCACTTCACACATCCAATTTTTTTTTTTTTTTTTTTTTTTTTAACATTGATAGACCTTTGTTTGACCACGATCTCACCTGTTGGTAAGTGACGATGTGGCCGAAGATGAAGCACAAAGGTCTAGAAGGCACCTATTCACTCTTGACTTGAAGAGACCCAGATTATAGTTTTCAGGAAAGACAGACGACGGTAGTGTATTCCACTCCTTAGCAGTTCGCATTATAAAGGTAGAACTGAAACGTTTTGTGCGAATAGAAGGTATACCAATGAGGTAAGGATGGTACTGAGCCGTACGCATTCTCGTCCTATGATGAAAAGGAGATGGTGGGATCAGATCGTGCAGTTCCTGGGAGCATTCACCGAAATGTAACCTATAGAAGATCGCAAGGCATGCAACCTTACGGCGGTGCTCGAGACTCTAGATCTTAGTCTCCGCCATATGTTGCTCACCTATAAGCCTGAAAGCTCTACGTTCGATCGAGTCCAAGGCAGCAAGCTGGTGTTTGGCCGAGCCATCCCAAACATGGCAGCAGTACTCCATACCAGCCCGGACTTGTGCTTTATATAAACTGAGAAGCTGTCCTGGTGTGAAGTAACGCTTTACCTTATTCAGGATGCCTAGCTTCATGGCAGCTGTTTTTGCCTTAGACTCGATGTAGGAGCCAAAGTTGAGAGTAGGCGTGAGCGAAACACCTAAGAGCTCGAGGTGATCTCCTATAGCCACAGGTACATCTCGGAATACAGGAACTTGGAGAAACGGACTTTTTTTCGCCGAGAAGAGACAAGCCTGCGTTTTAGAGGCGTTGAACTTGACTAGATTGGCATCGCCCCAGTCGGATACAGCCTTGAGAGTCAAATTCAGACGCTGCAGCATCTCATCTCTTAACTCCTGAATTTCATTCTGCCTAGCTCGCGCAGTGGAAACATATCTCTCCACAACTGTGCTGTCGTCTGCATACCCAATGATACCGGGCATTAGCAGATCATTAATGTGCAGCAGAAACAGTGTGGCAGATAGCACTGACCCCTGAGGTACCCCGGCATTAATAGCCAATTGATCCGACGAGCAGCCGTCAATAACTACTCGAATGGATCTTTCCCTCAGAAAGTCTGCGAGCCAGGAGCAGAATTGAACTGGCAGTCCATAGGCAGGAAGCTTGCCAATAAGGCTAGCGTGCCAAACCCTATCAAAAGCCTTCGAGACGTCTAATGAAACAGCCAGTGCTTCACCATATTTCTCGATGGCCTCGCTCCAAATGTGCGTTGCATACACAAGAAGGTCCCCAGTAGACCGGTTTTGGCGAAACCCGTATTGGCGATCACTGAGGAGGTCGTTACCTTCGAGGTATGCAAGGAGCTTCCTATTCAGTACACGCTCCATACATTTACAAAGTAGGGAGGTGACTGAAATAGGGCGATAGTTAGAAGGGTCAGCACGACTGCCTTTCTTGGGTACAGGCTGCACGTTAGCGAGCTTCCAAGATTTAGGGACTTCACCAGTTTTCAAAGAAAGGCGGAAAAGTCGCGTTAATACTGGAGACAACTCAGGGGCACAGGTTTTCAACACTATGGCCGAGATACCATCCGGACCGCTAGCTTTATTCACGTCGAGACTACGTAGCGTTCTGAGCACTTCCTTTTGCTGGATGCGAATTTCCTGCATTGAAGCTTCGCACCGAGGAAGGCTGGGTGGAGTTTCGCCAGAGGTGTCAAGACGCGAAGCCTCTGCAAATTGAGGAGAGGATTTCCACTTGAGGAGACGGAGAGGTATTTTCTTAGGTCAGACAAACACCACAGCACTCTTCCATAGGAAAAAAACGGAGGGTTACTCTGAGGCCGGACATACCACTTCACACATCCACTTGAGGAGACGGAGAGGTATTTTCTTAGGCCAGACAAACACCACAACACTCTTCCATAGGAAAAAACGGAGGGTTACTCTTAGGCCGGACATACCACTTCACACATCCACTTGAGGAGACGGAGAGGTATTTTCTTAGGCCGGACACACATCACGGCACTCTTCCACGGGAACAGACGGAGGGTCTACTCCTAGGCCAGATAGACCACTGCACACATCCACGTGAGGTGACGCACAGGTATTTTCTTAGGCTGGACAAACAACACAGCACTCTTCCCTGGGAAAAAACGGAGGGTTACTCTTAGGCCGGACATACCACTTCACACATCCACTTGAGGAGACGGAGAGGTATTTTCTTAGGTCAGACAAACACCACAACACTCTTCCATAGGAAAAAAACGGAGGGTTATTCTTAGGCCGGACATACCACTTCACACATCCACTTGAGGAGACGGAGAGGTATTTTCTTTGGCCAGACAAACACCACAGCACTCTTTCATAGGAAAAAACGGAGGGTTACTCTTAGGCCGGACATACCACTTCACACATCCACTTGAGGAGACGGAGAGGTATTTTCTTAGGCCAGACAAACACCACAACACTCTTCCATATGAAAAAACGGAGGGTTACTCTTAGGCCGAACATACCACTTCATACATCCACTTGAGGAGACGGAGAGGTATTTTCTTAGGCCGGACACACATCACGGCACTCTTCCACGGGAACAGACGGAGGGTCTACTCCTAGGCCAGATAGACCACTGCACACATCCACGTGAGGTGACGCACAGGTATTTTCTTAGCCTGGACAAACAACACAGCACTCTTCCATGGGAAAAAACGGAGGGTTACTCTTAGGCCGGACATACCACTTCACACATCCACTTGAGGAGACGGAGAGGTATTTTCTTAGGTCAGACAAACACCACAACACTCTTCCATAGGAAAAAAACGGAGGGTTATTCTTAGGCCGGACATACCACTTCACACATCCACTTGAGGAGACGGAGAGGTATTTTCTTTGGCCAGACAAACACCACAGCACTCTTTCATAGGAAAAAACGGAGGGTTACTCTTAGGCTGGACATACCACTTCACACATCCACTTGAGGAGACGGAGAGGTATTTTCTTAGGCCAGACAAACACCACAACACTCTTCCATAGGAAAAAACGGAGGGTTACTCTTAGGCCGAACATACCACTTCATACATCCACTTGAGGAGACGGAGAGGTATTTTCTTAGGCCAGACAAACACCACAGCTCTCTTCCACGGGAAGAAACGGAGGGTCAATTCTTTGGTCAGACAGACCACAGCACATCCCACATCCACTGGAGGGGACGGAGAGGTAATTTCTTAGGCCAGATCTCTACTCGTACTAGGTATGTAGCTATCTAAAGTAACAATATGAAGTCAGTTTATTCGCAAAACAAATCGGATAATGTATTTGTTACCTAGGTTTACTATTACTTACCTTTGTCACAGAATAAATAATAGTACAAGTACCTATGTTGGCTCTTTTCATAATTATGATTTGCGAGTAGCCTGACTTGATAGTTTCCATTTCATCCGTAGTCACGTGACCGATGGCGGGAAAATTGACACAGATCCTGCCTCGATGCGGTCTGCGACCGGTCTGAGCAAGCCGAGCGCACGCTCTGGTACTTATATTTGTGTTTAAAAAAATTTATAAAAAAATTACTTTTTAAAAATTTTTTTAATGACTTCACTAATTTAAATAAAAATGAACATGACACCAAGTGTTTCATAAGTTGAAACGTGAAAGAAGTAAGTCAAAAATATGATTTCAATTTTAAAAAGGTGGTATCTTTGTGTTTTTTTTTTATTGAGTGAAGTAATTCAAATAGAGTATTGAATTAATGATTTCACTAGATAAAATGATCAAGAATATCATATATTTTTTTCTTCATAGAAAACTATAAGAATTCTTATCAAAAACTTTAAAATTCTAGAGACATTTGAGAACCTATGGCGTCTTAACTAAAAATCATTGAATGACATTCGTACCTAATGATAAATTAAGATTCACTTTCAATCAAAATTATGCGTGTTAGGTCTCCTAGTATCCGTAAAATCAGGTTACGCTATCTCAAAATGTGTTGATGAGATGTGATGAGCAAAAATACAATAAAATTTGAATTTCGCGCCTCAAACGTTACACCTTAAAATACCAAAGGATATACCTATAGGAGGAGGTTTCGGTCTGTCAATGTTACCATAATAATATGATAACGTCGACATCGGGAAGGTTTTTTAATTATTTTATTATATTCCCGTTGACCACGTTAACGTGGACAAGCTCAACGTGGACAACGGGAATAAACCAAAATAACACTCACGATTCCTAATAGACTTTCACTTAGCAAATTATCGACACTTATCTATACGACAGGAAAGGATTACTCAATTGGCTCGCAGATAGCTTCTAGAAGGTAGTTAGATACTTAGGCTACTGTTCACTAACACATTAACGGACGTTTAAACGGCTGGTTTAGCTTAAAACATTCATTTTAACCCCCGACACAAAAACGATCTGTGTGTGTGTGTCTGTCGCATCGTAGCTACCGACGTGACGTGTGTGTGTGTGTGTGTCTGCCTGTCGCATCGTAGCTCCCGAATGGATGAACGGATTTCGTTCATCGTTCAAATGGTGAATTTGTCCGGAGTGTTCTTAGCTATGTTTGATCAAAATCGGTTCAGCCGTTCCATAGCGTTGAGGTTTTTTTTAATTTTTACAAAATTAATTACTTGTTGACAGATGTCTTCATACATTATCTGTCACTTTGACGGTTGGTTACGGTAACCACCGATTGATTTGTTCGTGGACTTGGGCCTCAGTAGTAGATACGCCATTAGGTAGGTATATATCTTGATGGGTCGGGTTTTATTGCCTACCTCCGCCGCGGTAATGCAATTAGTATCGACGATAATTAGGATGATAAACATTATGTATGGGAATCGTTGAGAGGCAGACAATATTATTATTATTATATATATTATATTATTATATTATATATTTATTTAATTCATTGAAATCACAAGGATCATTTTGAATCGTCTTAAAAAATAAATTTACATTTACTCCTGTTCCAACGCAACCAGACCTAGAAGAATCAGGCAACAAACACGGTCTGTTTTTCTTTTGATGATCCTTCTTACTACTAGGTGGGGAGCGCCTGTGTGGTGCCTCGAGAACAAGTTGAAGCTGATTCAAGGAAAAAAGGAAAACCAAATTAAAAGCCTTACTTTAGGTAGGCAGTCAAAAGTAAGATGATAGAGAGAATCAGCAAAAGTTCATAAGGCAGCACACACTAGATATACACATAAATAACACATCAGTAATAAATTATATGCAGGTACAGACATTGCAAATTGACAAATTAGGTGTCGAGGGGCAGAGCGACATCAGGACACGCGGCTTTATCATTAACATAGTCATGTAGTGTGTAATACGCTTTCTTAATTAAATTATTCTTTATGTAAGATTTAAATCTTCGAATCGAAAGTTTAGGAGCACTTTCTGGAAGTTTATTATAGAACCGAACAGAATTCCCCATAAAAGACCCACTTACTTTTTTTAATATAAATTTGGGAATACTCAGTTTAGCACAATTATGTCACTGTCTAACTCAGTTAAGTTCAGTTAAGTTAAAAGTGACAGAATAGCTACACCATGTTGGAAGAAACTTGATAAATTAATGTTTGATGTAACACACCACTAACCCAAAAAACATAATAAGGTCATGTTCCACTAAAAGCGCCTTAAAATACCGCTTTATATTGTGTCCATTTGCAAACAATAGCGTAGTTTTGGGTACTACTCCATCAATCACGCGAACATTATTTGTTTTATCGATTGCATCGAAATCGGCTCAGCATCGTACCAGGCGCCGCCAGGTGCGTCTTGTCATTTAGGACAATGTCACATACGAGTAGGACATACCTACATACATACATATAAGCATCATATCAGCCTTAGAATCGAACGCAGAGCTTTCAGGCTTATAGGCGAGCAACATGGCGGAGACTAAGATCCAGAGTCTCGAGCACCGCCGTCAAGTCGCGTGCCTTTCGATCATCTATACAGGTTACATGTCGGGGAATGCTCCCAGGAACGACGATCTGATCCCACCATCTCTTATTCATCATAGGACAAGCAGGCGCACGGCTCGGTACCATCCTTACCTCATTAGTATACTTTGTATTCGTACTAAACGTTTCAGTTCTACCTTTATAATGCGAACTGCTAAGGAGTGGAATACACTACCGTCGTCTGTCTTTCCTGAAAACTATAATCTGGGTCTCTTTAAGGCTAGAGTGAATAGGTGCCTTCTAGACCTTTGTACTTCATCTTCGGCCACATCGTCACTTACCAACAGGTGAGATCGTGGTCAAACAAAGGTCTATCAATGTTAAAAACACAAAAAAAGACGTCTAAAGGCTGGATAATGATGATGAGTTCTGTAGTCTCAGAATCGTAGAAAGTGGAAAGCTCTACGGCAAATTCCTGACTCCTGAAACAGGCCGCTATCTGACACCTGACACTAAAAGTAGAGTTTGATAATTGATCTTAATAGTAGTAACAATTGCTTTTAAAAGGGTTATTAGCACTTTTAGCTTTAATTATGGTCTAATAAGTGTTATTTTTTTACTTTCTCTTCTGCCACTGCACTATCGCTTTTTCTACTTATAACTGCCATAATTTCGTGTAGGTAGTTGGTTGGTATACGTACATCAGTAGGACCTTCCTCACAGTGTAATTTGATTTTAATTAGAAACCAAGTGGGCTGTACGATAGTTTGTCTAATCTGTTTCATAACAAAATAAAAAACAATAATAAATAAATACAAGTAACTAATTTTGTAAGAATTTAAAAAAGTCTCAACGCTATGAAACGGCTGAACCGATTTTGATCAAACATAGCTAAGAACACTCACTACAAATTCCACTTTCAAACAAAAAAAAAACGAAATCGGTTAATCCATTCGGGAGCTACGATGCCACAGACAGACACACACAGGGACACACACACAGACACGTCAAACTTATAACACTCCGTCGTTTTTGCGTCGGGGGTTAAAAAATAAAAAACAATAATAAATTAAATAGCCGAGACGTAAATTGTTTACCTTCTTGTTCGACTTTCGGCGGATACCATTTAATCTTTGAACAGTTTTGAAAAGACTAACAAAACTAACAAACTACTAACAAAACAACTCACAAACTAACCGTGGTGTGTCCGGCCCGAGAATGGACCCCTCCGTCTCCTCCCGTGGATGTCGTAAAAGCCGACTTAGGGATTACCCGGACTTGTTTGTAAGATTCGTTGGTATAAGATATGTCCTGGCTGCTAGCTTATTTATGGAATGTGATAATACTGGAAGAAAGCGTTAGCTGAGTAGGTCGTGGGAGGCAATGGCGGCGATGAGCTCACCACTCGTCACGTCTATATTCCACGATGGTGCAACCCACTGTGAAAAGAGGCCCATTGAGGCTCTGCCTACCCTTTCCGGGAAAAAGGTGTGTGTCTATGTATGTATTTATGTAAAAAACTTTAAAAGTGATTGAGCAATTACTAATGGTAATGTTAACGACCTCTGTGGCGCGGCGGGCGAACGTTCGCCTGCGACGCAGAAGGTTGCGGGTTCGATTCCCGCCTTGGAATAAATATTTGTGCGATCCGCAGATATTTGTTCAGGGTGTTCTGGGTATTTTCTATATATAATAAAAATATCTATCTATGTAATATATTGTATTAAGTATATAAGTTGTCTAGTACCCATAACACAAGCTTTGCTTAGCTTGGGGCTAGATAATGTTGTATGAACTGTCTAGCAATATTTTTTATTTTATTTTAATGTGTAACATCGTTCTTATTCCGAATCCAAGAAAAAGGGTTCTCAAGTCGTGTGTTTCTTAGGGTTCCGTACCCAAAGGGTAAAACGGGACCCTATTTCTCCGCTGTCTGTCTGTCTGTCCGCCTGTAACCAGGCTGTATCTCATGAACCGTGATAGTTAGAGAGTTGAAATTTTCACAGATGATGTATTTCTGTTGCCGCTATAACAACAACAATACTAAAAAACAGAAAAAAAAATAAGGGGGCTCCCATACAACAAACGTGATATTTTTGACGTTTTTATAGATAATGGTACGGAACCCTTCGTGCGCGAGTCCAACTCGCACGTGGGCGTTTTTTTTAAAATGTTTGTTACCTCATGTCTCCTTCATTTATAAACCGATTCGGAAAATTATTTTTTTAGTTGACACAATATACTTCCAGATTGATCCCATTTCCATCACCATTTTCAAATCTGGAGAGGATCTATGAGGAATTGAGGGAACTCCTCAAATATTATAGGAACACATATAGCGATTTCGATATTTTCAGCAACAAGCCAAGCATGTGCATTCAGAAAGTGCCATTTGGTGAAGTGGAACTGATGAAGAAGACCAGAGATGGCCATTGGAACTACTCAATGATAAGTATTACACGGATGGTGATAAGGGTGACTTTCCAATATCCGATTGAGCTGAAATTTGCATACCCGTCAAGTTCCGATGATAATACAATATGATGGTGACAGCGAGCTGATCTGATGATGGAGACGGAAGGTGGACAACGGAACTCCTCGATTGATAATAGTAGACTGTTTAGGCTCATTGTGATCAGCACACGAGTACCTAATGGACTTTAAGCAAAGACTAAACATTTTACCAAATATGGACATTAATTACTCAAATGTTAAATTAAATTTTATTGATTCTACACGGTTCTTGGGACTACAAATAGACAGTAAATTGAATTGGAAATTACACACAGATACAGTCTGCAAGCGTCTGTACCAGTACTCATATGCGCTGTATAAATTGAGTAAAGTCGCTAACTTAACGGCCTTACTTGCAGCATACTATGGGCACACTGCTTCGCTGCTGAGGTACGGAGTTATATTTTGGGGCAATTCTACCAATAAAACTAAGGTTTTTAAGGCACAGAAGAGATGCATTCGATCAATGTTTGGTCTAAGACAGACAGACACGTGTAAGGGTGTTTTCAGGCAATGGAGAATCCTCACTCTTGCCTCATTGTACATATACGAAGTGGCAATCTTTGTCCGGACGAATCAACAACGGTTTGACCGGTACCCGGTTGGCAGTCGCCTGGAGGATCGCCTGCGTAATCATGAAGGAAAAACAGCCTTATTACGGCACAGTGTGTTCGGCATGGCGCCTATCCTTTACAACAAGATTCCTTTGTCAATACGCACCGAAAACAGCTTTGATGCTTTTAAAAATAAACTAGCGAAACTATTGGAAGAAAAGGTTTATTACTCGATTAATGAATTTCTAATTGATAAATTTTAATGTTAAACAATCTAATATATGTTATTTCTATCAATTTCAATGTTATTTAAGTTTCATATTATTTGTTTGTACTTTTTATAATTATTTTTGACATTTCTTAATTAATTTTGTTATTTGCTTGTATAAAATGTTGTAGGCCAGACATGGCAGACTAGAGATGCACATTAAGACCTTAACACCAACAAATGTTACCACCTAGATCTAACAGCAATAAATCATTTATCATTTATCATTTATCACGGTTCCGATCACTAATATAACAAAATCTTGTATTGGGGAAAAAATCCTAGCTTCAAAGTCGTTTTTTTTTCGAAAATAATTATCGTTCATTCATTCAGAGAATAGCGCCTACTATGAAATAAGAGCAAACTAAACTTAAATTATTAAGTAAGTCAAGTTAGGCGAATACAGCCTTAATAATTTTTATGGCGAGAAAAGCAAGGTTAGTATGTTGTATCAAATTGAATGGTGCAAACGTAACTAACCAGTTACGTCTGCACCATTAATGGGGCAAATTAATGGTGCAAACGTAACCGCGGGGCTAGGTCAACACATCACTAGGGTCACTTACTCGGTGGTACCGTTTAACTTTAAAAGACCTACCGTACCGCCAGGGGTATGGCCAATGGCCAGGGGTACCGTGGGTCTGAAATGATACAGCTTAACTTGGCACAGGTTTATTGTGGGTTTCGTTAACAAAACCTAAAATCCCCGCCATGAAAATCTGTACATTTTGTAAACACTAAAATATAACCCGACCGAGTGAAATTGCTCGTTAGTTTCGTATTACACGTGTGTTACATTGAGTTGATTGAATTTGGGATTATTTTGTTGTATACCAGAGCCAGACCTACAAAGACAGATACAGCAAGCCAAGCACGCCACTGAAATCAATCACCTCACAGCGGAGAATCTCAAACGAGAGGTACATCAATACTGACTGCGTCACTGACTGACTGACTGACTATAAACTTACAAAACCAGATACAGCAAGCCAAGCACGCCACTGAAATCAACCACCTCACAGCGGAGAATCTCAAACGAGAGGTACATCAATACTGACTGCGTGACTGACTGACTGACTGACAGACTGACTGACTGACTGACTGACTGACTGACTGACTATCAACTTACAAAGTCAGATACAGCAAGCCAAGCACGCCACTGAAATCAACCACCTCACAGTCACAGCGGAGAATCTCAAACGAGTCTTAAACCAATATATTATAATTATAATATCGTCAAGTCGGGAATGGAGGCGGCTCAAGACAGTTCGGTGTGGCATTCTATGTGGGAAACCTATAACATAACATAACCCCCAAGTAGAACTGAAACGTTTACTACAAATAGAGGGTATACTAATGAGGTAAGGATGGTACCGAGCCGTACGTTCTTCGGGGGAGGCATTTTTCCAGCTGTAGGTACACTTCAAAATGTCTATGATGGTGTTGATGATGTTGCTAAGGACGATGATGATGATGACGATGATATGTTCAATTGCTCACCCTTTGCTATAAACGGTGCACGTATTGACGGAGGAGTTCTCAATGTCTATAGGGTTGTAGATCTCGACGACGCTAACGCTCTGCACACTCGGTGAAAGGGCTCTGCTGACAAGGTTTAGGTTTACGGATAGGATTGGCTTAGGATAGGATAGAACTAGGCTCGATAGATAAAACAAGTCATGGATAAATAAGAGTCTAGGCAGGTATAACAATAAACAAGGGCTCTGCTGACAAGGTTTAGGATAGGATAGAACTAGGCTCGATAGATAAAACAAGTCATGGATAAATAAGAGTCTAGGCAGGTATGACAATAAACAAGGGCTCTGCTGATAACGTTTAGGATAGGATAGAACTGGGCTCGATAGATAAAACAAGTCATGGATAAATAAGAGTCTAGGCAGGTATAACAATAAACAAGGGCTCTGCTGACAAGGTTTAGGGATAGGATTGGCTTAGGATAGGATAGAACTAGGCTCGATAGATAAAACAAGTCATGGATAAATAAGAGTCTAGGCAGGTATAACAATAAACAAGGGCTCTGCTGACAAGGTTTAGGGATAGGATAGAACTAGGCTCGATAGATAAAACAAGTCATGGATAAATAAGAGTCTAGGCAGGTATGACAATAAACAAGGGCTCTGCTGATAACGTTTAGGATAGGATAGAACTGGGCTCGATAGATAAAACAAGTCATGGATAAATAAGAGTCTAGGCAGGTATAACAATAAACAAGGGCTCTGCTGACAAGGTTTAGGATAGGATAGAACTAGGCTCGATAGATAAAACAAGTCATGGATAAATAAGAGTCTAGGCAGGTATGACAATAAACAAGGGCTCTGCTGATAACGTTTAGGATAGGATAGAACTGGGCTCGATAGATAAAACAAGTCATGGATAAATAAGAGTCTAGGCAGGTATAACAATAAACAAGGGCTCTGCTGACAAGGTTTAGGATAGATAGAACTGGGCTCGATAGATAAAACAAGTCATGGATAAAAAAGAGTCTAGGCAGGTATAACAATAAACAAGGGCTCTGCTGACAAGGTTTAGGATAGGATAGAACTAGGCTCGATAGATAAAACAAGTCATGGATAAATAAGAGTCTAGGCAGGTATGACAATAAACAAGGGCTCTGCTGATAACGTTTAGGATAGGATAGAACTGGGCTCGATAGATAAAACAAGTCATGGATAAATAAGAGTCTAGGCAGGTATAACAATAAACATAATGCTGCATTGTTTGTTATGCTGCTGGAAATCTCCAACAACTCCTTCGTCAGAACAGAACGTTCCCTGTGCATGGATACCAAGCCTTTCTGCACAAGAGCAGATATGCATAAGCTTTTTCCCTGAAAGGGTTTGTAGATCCGTATAGGGTCTCATTTAACAGTGGGTCACAGGATTTTCTAACCGCTAAGCGATAGTTTCCTATCAGTCTGCTGCATAGACGCATCGAGTGATCTGGATTGGATTCTCAAACTTGTTTATCTTGATGATGGTAGAGAATGCTTCTTAGCATTAAGTTCGCCTATGAAGGTACATTGTTTTGTAAAATAAGTAATATTTAATTCTACTCTATAGAACTAGGCTAGCAAGATCATACAAGTCGCAGTATTCAGGTAAAAATAACACGTTTACGTTCATTCGAGCACCAGCAGTTCCTATATAAATAGCTAGAATTCAAAATCAATTTGTAGCAAACAGCAGGGCGGACGGCAGCTCACGCGGCGCCGGCGGCGTCCACGGTAGCACCACCCTGCCGGCATTACAGCCAGGTGCTCGCCACAGATGAAATGCAAGTGTTTAAGTGGCGCTCATTAGCGGTGAAACTTGCTCGTTTTGCTGGCTGAATGTACGTTGAATACCTTGCCTAGAGCAGTAAGTACTCTTTGACTAGCTAGTCTATGGTTGGTATATTATATGTCAAGGGTTGCCATGTTTGTGAATTTTCTGAGCTACTATTTGCTTTCTACCAGAAAGTGAGGGTACAAAGCAAATAATAGCTTGTCTTCACGCCATTTTCGAAAAGAGACGTCGTCTACTTTTTAACCCCCGACGTAAAAACGAAGGGGTGTTATAAGTTTGACGTGTCTGTGTGTGTGTGTGTAGGTGTGTGTGTGTGTGTGTGTGTGTGTGCGTGTGCGTGTGCGTGTGTGTGTGTGTGTGTGTGTGTGTGTCTGTCCCATCGTAGCTCCCGAACGGATGAATCGTTTTTTTTTTAAATGGTGAAGTTGTGGTGTGTTTTCTTAGCTATGTTTGATCAAAATCGGTTCAGCCATTTCATTGCGTTGGGGGTTTTTTAATTTTTACAAAATTATTTACTTGTATTTTATTTCATTTCCTAGTGGTTTTTTGAGTTACTTGTGTAATTTTGGTGGCATTTTAACTTATGTAGCTTGTCTATAGAGCACAAGTGTAGTGAAATGAAATGGAAGTGTATTGTGTTTTCAAATTGGTGGAAATTGTCCGCCATAGTTTCTGTAAACCGGCCACCGTTTTACTTAAACATGACTTGACTGTGTCTTTGACGACTTGGAAAGATTGTAACGTTGCAAATTATATTGAAAATACAATGACAAATTATTACTTGAAAAGGGCAAATGCAAAAGCCGTGCGACGCCAATTATAAAGAAAAAAAAGTCTACCACCACTTTACCTAACCAAAACATGGATGGACTGTGACTTCGTTGACTTTGAAGTGTTCAATTTTCAAAGAAGCCTATCCATCTGACCAGTTTCTAAAAACACACCGGTGCCTACACAAAAGAAAATTTGTACCATTATACACCTAAACCGTCGTGAAAGTGCCAGTATCACGCCGGTCATTACTTGTCAATTACCTACATGATATCTCCATAATAATAGGCACAGATTCGTGTCACAGAACAAAGAGATGACACGAAACGAAGGTGACACCAATAAAAATACTGTGAAAACATTTTCGTTTAAAGAGCCTGGTGGATATTCATCCATTAGTTACCAACAAATGCAGTTGTAACGGCCAATCCTCTTCCTTTCTCCTTTCCGCATGCACGCACGCATATAGCCGTCTCAGTTTGACGGCCGAGACACACCGCATCGCACCGAAGACATCTTCGGGCCCCGCCATTTCAAAATCAGAAGCAAATTGAATCTCGTGTGAATCGGATCGTGCGAGCTAACTTCCAAATTATCAACGCTATTTTGTGTACCATTCTCTAATACGTGTGTGACCCAAGAAGAGACTAGACCAGGTGTTAGTGTCATCACCAAATTGAACATTACTGTGTACGTGGTGCCAGGTTAACGCCTGATCTTGGCGTGGAGTGTTCCCCAGGACCTTCGGAGACAACAGGTACGTCGTGCATGCTCCTTCCTTTGTAGCTGCTGTACTTATGTCCTGTGCCTTACCACCTGCAGCAGTGAGTTCTCCCTACCGAAGACCTGTGCAACTGCATAGGTATTCAAACCGCAAACCTATTCTACAGTCCATTAAATCGAATAAAAGAACCATCTAGTATTTCCCACCATAAAGTGGTCCTTCGAGCCGGATTTTCTAAAAAATATTGCATTTCTACTTAGTTATCCGTAGGTATAGTTCATCGCTAATACCTATTTACCGCTGGGCATTTGAGCTTCATCTCTGTCCGTTTAATGACACTAGCCTATATCTACTTATATTCACTATTTCTTTATCCCCGCTAATATAATACGTCAAATCCTGCTGATAAATTGAATAAGTTGTTTCAATTCTTTTGTTATTTCGCAACAATCAGTATAGGAACTGCGTAAACTTGCCGCATACCGCTATCACACGTTTTACAAACTTACGCATCTATTTATAACCGCACCGCTAATAGGTAATTCATTTTACCATAATACGAGTCAAATTATCGAAGTATTCATTCGCCGTATATTCGACTACCCGCTATTCTTCATTATTTGAACATTCTCCGCTCGCTCGATTCGTATTCTGTTTTCGCTAGGCCACACGCCGTACTAACTATTACTACCTGTGACTAACGCAGAATAATCATAGTTTCTATTCAACCGCAAAACTCACGACTACTAGTTGCTAATCTGTGTCACTGTCAGTCAACAGAATAGTTAATTGTTTGTACAGTCTCAGTTGGTTCATAGTAACTACTTTGCGGCCGCTGCTATTCTGTGGTAGGCTTTTAATAACTTACTCGACACCGCACCGCTACGAAGATAGGTTTTGATTTTATCTAACTTTGTTCAATAGTTAGGGAAGTTTTTTCTTTTTGCATTCGCTTCTATTTTTACTACTGTTTATAATTAATTCACAATGAGTAAAAAGCAGGAAGATGATTTGGATGAAAGTTATGATGAGGAGAAAGGTCAGCAAGCCATGTTCGAATCTAAACGCGAAATGATATTTGCGCGTATGCAAGGAATTTATGACCTCGCTAAAAAGGTGGAAGCCGATTCTACCAAATTTAAGTCTTTGCAACACAGCGCGTTTAATATCGACAACTTGCACAAAGACTTCGAAAGGGTATTAGATTCATATAACGCTATTTCGCTAAAACTAGACCCTAAGCACACCATAAGGTACCAAGAATGGATGAATTTTGATATCATGTACTGTTTAATTAAGCAGGTAATTCAGACACATTCGCCATCTAATAAACATGAATCGCCCCCGCAACAAGACACATCGAAACCTAAACTTCCCCGCATAGAACTGATGTCCTTTAATGGTGATGTTCGTTCGTGGCCGCTATTTTACCAACAGTTTAGGTGCACTGTTCACGAAAATACATCTCTGTCAAATAGTGACAAGGTGTATTATTTGGTTGGTAAGCTGTCTGGTACCGCTGCGTCCGTTTGCGCGCGCCTGCCCCCCACCGCTGAGAATTATCCTATTATTTGGGAGGCACTAGTGCAAAAATATGACGACCCCAGACTACTCGCTAGCTCATACCTTAATCAGTTGTTAAGTTTTAAACCGCTAACCGCTAATAGTGCAACTGGTCTTGAATCATTTTTAAATAATTTCGATACGTCTGTAGAAGCCCTTAGACAACTGAGTCTTGGCGACTTGACTGATTTCATGCTGCTACATCTCGCTCTCCAGAGGCTAGACTCTGAGACTGTCAAGTTATTTGAAATTACGCATCGCAAAGATAAAATACCTACTTACTCAAATCTAATTGAATTTGTAAATGAACAGAGTAAAGTGTTATCGAGATCAGCTGTCCCGATCATCAGTGCACAAGCGCAGCACAAAGCTCGCGGCGCGCGCGCACCCGCGCCCAGCACTCGGCCCGCGCAGACCAAGTCATTTGTAAACACGGACCGGGCGTGTGGTGCAAGCGATCAGAACAAATGCGTTTTGTGTCATCGCGATCAACACGATCATCTGTATCGCTGTTCTCATTTTATGAAAATGACGCCATCTGATAGATATAAATTCATAAAAAATAATTTATATTGCAACAACTGTTTAAGTGTGAGACATAAAACGATGGATTGTATTTCCAAGCACACATGTTCTCATTGTTCGGCCAGACATCATTCACTACTCCATTTTAATCCGCCCGCTAATAACAACAAAAATGTTGAAATAAAACCCGCTCATAAATATTCGCCCGCTAACGCGCCCGCTACCGCTGAAGACCCACGCCACACTGCGCATGGGCATCCATATAATTCTGAGTCTCATACTCGTTCGCCCGCTAAAGACCTTGCGCCCCATTCGAATAAGGTCGAATCTTCTTTAGTCGCTCCCGCTATTGATCCGAATAGTAACGCATCAGTCTGTACTGTTTCATATGATCACGATTCGCACACGATAACAACTGCGTTATTGGCCACCGCTAAAATAAAGGTTCTTGATGCCTTAAACCGCCCCCACTTTGTGAGATGCCTGATTGATCCCGGCTCCCAAAGTGAGTATATCTCCGCTGCGTGTAGTAAGCGCCTATCGCTTCCTATTTCAACTCAGAGCCGCTATTCTAAAGTCCAAGGTATAGGAGGGGCCTCTCAGAAAATTCTGGGAGTGACCTCACTTAGGTTCACTTCCCGCTTCGAGGACGGTCATGAGTACCACATCCAGCCCATGGTAGTAGAGAGTATTACGTCACAACTACCTGACTCGCGCGTCGACGTCAGCGCTCTTCGACACATACGCAACCTACCCATGGCTGACGATGAGTTTTCTGAGCCCGGACCTATTGATCTCCTGCTAGGGGTGAATTTGTATTGCCAAATTCTCCTATCCACTAAGATTGCCGCTAATAATAATTTACCCGCTGCCTTGGAAACTACTTTAGGTTACATCGTTATGGGAAATGCGCCCATTATATCGCCGCGCTCATTGTCGCATACCTTTTGTGCTTTCACTAATGACCCGCTACACCAACTCGTGGAAAAGTTCTGGTCCATTGAGGAACCACCTTCCCAGTTGTTTTTAAGTCCTGACGAACAACGCTGTGAAGATATTTATACTTCCACTACTACTCGAAATAAAGATGGCAGTTATGTAGTGAAGCTTCCATTTAAGGATGACCCACAAAAGCTAGGTAACTCCTACATAACCGCGAAGAAAAGGTTTTCATGCCTTGAGAGGAAGTTTTTACGATCACCAGACTTACATGAAAAATATAATGAAATAATTTCTGATTATCTCGACAAAGGTATTTTAACGCGCGTTTCTGCTAACGATTGTATTTCGCCGGGTTACTATCTGCCGCACCAACCCGTAGTTCGGGACGATAAGTCCACGACTAAGGTCCGCATCGTTTTAGATGGCAGCGCTTCGACTGATTCAGGACTGTCTCTAAACGATATTTTGTACAAGGGCTGCAATTTGCAAGCTAACATATTCAACATTTTGTTAAATGTTCGCATACATCGAATCGCCTTTTTTGCTGATGTTAGGATGATGTACTTATGTATATATACGCACCCTGCGCACCGTTGTTACCAACGGATCCTATATCGGTTCTCACCGCACGATTTATTGGAAACCTTTCAGTTTGAGCGTGTCAGCTTTGGTCTCCGGTCTTCACCTATGTTGGCGCTGCGTACTTTACGTCAACTAGCGCAAGATGAGAGACAAAGATGGCCTATAGCTGCTGACGTCATCACTAGGGACGTATATATGGATGACCTGGCGTCTTCTGCTTCTTCTGTAGATCAAGCAGTCAAGACTGCACAGGAATTGATTCAGATGTTAAAGGCTGGTGGGTTTGACTTAGTCAAATGGACTAGCAACTCTTCCGATCTGCTGGAACACATACCCGTTTCGCATAGGCAGTCTGAATCAATTTCATTCGATGACGATGACACGTTCAAGATATTAGGGCTACGCTGGCTCCCCGCATCCGATAATTTTACATTTTTAACTTCAGTCCCGCCATCCGCTGTTACTAAACGCTCTATCTTATCCATGACCGCTCGTCTGTACGATGTCTTAGGACTAGTCGGACCCGTCATTCTATACGCAAAACTGATAATCAGGGAACTGTGGCTTTTGCACATCAATTGGGATGACCAGCTACCCTGTGATATCACCAACTTATGGCAAAGATATCTATCTGAGCTACCGCTAATTTCGCAACTCAAGTTTTCTCGTCATGTGGGTATTGAGGAAAACGATTCAAATATCTCGTTAATCGCATTTTCGGACGCAAGCGAAAAGGCATATGGCTGTGTTATTTACCTACACGTGTCTAATGGTGACCAGCCACCTTTAATATCGCTCCTATGCTCCAAGTCCCGCGTCGCATCAGCTAAACCAACCATCACGTTGGCTCGGCTTGAGTTAAACGGCCTAGTGCTTCTCGCTAAGCTAGTGCGCGCCGTTTATGATTCGCTAACCGGACGCTGTCACATTGATAACGTTTTCATATTTTCTGACTCGACCGTAGCCCTATGTTGGGTAACTTCTTCTCCGCATAAGTTTCATACTTACGTCGCAAACCGCATATCAGACTTTCAGTCTACGTCGCCATCGCAAAACGTATATCACGTCGCAGGAGTTGAGAACCCTGCTGACTTAGTATCCCGCGGGTTATTGCCCTCACAGATATTAAATAATAAATTGTGGCTCCAGGGACCCCCTTGGATGTCCTCGCCGCTGGTAGATTGGCCAGTTGAGATTTTCTCTCCCTCTCAAAATCTATTACCTGAAGAGAAAACTGTGTCTCATGTCACGGTGGTGAAGGAAGAGAATCTACTACTAACTTTAGGTTCCAAGTTTTCATCTTGGCTAAAGTTTCAAAGATCCACAGTTTTCGTACTTCGCTTTTTGAAAGTGCTTCCTCGCAATGACGTTATCACTGCTGAGGATCTAGACACCGCTGAGACCAAAATTATTCAAGCTGTTCAGCAAAGTCATTTCGCTAGTGACATACGGAATATTCAGAAGAACAAGCCGTGTTCTACCGCTTTAAGGAAGCTATCTCCATTCATCTCCAATGAAATCGCACGAGTCGGAGGGCGACTCGCATACTCTAGTCTGGATTATAATCAGAAACACCCCGCTCTAATGCCTAAAAACGGGCACATCGCTGAACTAATTGTAGATTGGTACCACCGTGAAAATAGTCACGCTGGCCCGCAATTACTAATGTCAATATTGCGCCAAAAATATTGGTTCCTATCTGCTAGGCGCCTAGTGCGCAACCGCATTCACAAATGCGTTCGTTGTTTTAGGCTCAACCCTAAACCTACGTTCCCCGCTATGTCAGATTTACCCCGCTGTCGCGTAGAACCTTGCAAAGCTTTTACACACACAGGTGTCGATTACGCTGGCCCGCTATATATCACAACGACTAGAAAGCGAGGTGTACGTAGCCAAAAGGCTTATCTCTGTGTCTTTGTGTGTCTAGTTACCAAAGCAGTTCACATAGAACTAGCATCGGATCTCAGTTCCGCTACCTTCTTGGACGCGTTCAAACGCTTCTTATCTAGGCGTGGTCCATGCTACTTTGTATACAGCGACAACGGCACCAATTTTATCGCATCGCAATCTTACTTAAAGGAATTATTTGAATTCTTAAAATCTGACGAATACTATCAAACGTTTAATAACGAACTCGCTAAACACGAGATCACCTGGAAGAGATCGCCACCCCTAGGAAGTCACTTCGGCGGAATTTGGGAAGCAAACATAAAGAGTATCAAGTCTCTTCTCTTCCGCGTGATCGGAAAGCAGATCCTCACCTATGAGGAGATGCTTACGGTGCTTAACCAGATCGAAGCTGTACTGAACAGCCGACCTCTGTACGTTCTGAGCTCTGACCCTTCGGAGCCGACCGCCTTGACACCGTCGCACTTTCTTTCAACTAAACCGCTACCTTTCTTACCCTCAGCTGATGTGAGTGGAGAACGATCAAATCTTTTATCTCGTCATTCTTTGATGGACTCTCTAGTCCAAACATTCTGGAAGCGATTCAAGAATGAATACCTCCATAATTTGCAAATGCGTGAAAAGTGGAACACCGCTAGTAATCCACTCACAGTAGGCACTATCGTTCTTTTGAACAACGAAAACGCACCTCCACTGTCTTGGAAAATCGGGAAAATTTCCGAGGTTTTCCCCGGTAAAGATGGTAGAGTTCGTTGTGCGCGAGTAGAAACCTGTGATAGTTCGTATGTCAGGCCGACGACAAAGTTGTCGCCTCTCCCTATACAGTAGGGTGACCATACCGCTATGTATTTTTTCGGATATTTTTATCCAACTCCGCTATTTTTTATTTTTCCGCAATATTACTTGTTTATCATTCGCTAACCGCTATTATTATTAATTTTAACCGCCATGATATTCTTATTCCTTTCGCTTTGAAGGAGTACTTCAAGGGGGGGAAGATGGTGGATATTCATCCATTAGTTACCAACAAATGCAGTTGTAACGGCCAATCCTCTTCCTTTCTCCTTTCCGCATGCACGCACGCATATAGCCGTCTCAGTTTGACGGCCGAGACACACCGCATCGCACCGAAGACATCTTCGGGCCCCGCCATTTCAAAATCAGAAGCAAATTGAATCTCGTGTGAATCGGATCGTGCGAGCGAACTTCCAAATTATCAACGCTATTTTGTGTACCATTCTCTAATACGTGTGTGACCCAAGAAGAGACTAGACCAGGTGTTAGTGTCATCACCAAATTGAACATTACTGTGTACGTGGTGCCAGGTTAACGCCTGATCTTGGCGTGGAGTGTTCCCCAGGACCTTCGGAGACAACAGGTACGTCGTGCATGCTCCTTCCTTTGTAGCTGCTGTACTTATGTCCTGTGCCTTACCACCTGCAGCAGTGAGTTCTCCCTACCGAAGACCTGTGTGACTGCTTTTTTATACTACTTGAAATGACGGGTCAAGCAGGTGGCCTACCTGATGTTAAGCGGTACCCTCATGAACAGTTTATTATCACATAGGTCACGTCCACCTAGGACGCACCTTAAGTGGCATTGCACTGCGCCCGCCACCATGAGACATAAAGCTGAAAAGTCTCATGTGCCTGTAATTTCACCGGCAACCATACCCTTCAAACCGGAACACAGCAATGCGCAAAAAACAAAATAGCTCTACTACTAGTAAGAGCAAAGAAAGAGCATTAAATTTTCATTCAGGTTTTGCTTTTATTGATCTTTATAGGTGGTCTAGTGAGTTTAATGAACGGAGCCTCTCATTGATGTCCAAGTTCTTAAAGTAGGCACAATAACTTCAAATGACAAGGTCTAATAAACCTTTCAGCTTAATTTAGTGCGCTGTTCTACTTTGTGATTATTCAAACTTTCAAATCGTTAGCTTCGTCGTCTGGTACCTACTACATTTTTTTACCGATTCAGATAAGTTGGAGGTTCTATGTTCCCTTTTTACATAGTCTAATTCAGAATTCAAAACAGTTTTTAAATGGGCAAGCAAAGCGCTTTCATATAACACCCCAGTTGATCAGACTGTTTCACATTTTGTTTACCCCTCTTGGACTCCAATATCTCAAAAACCGCTCGTAGCTCATAGTATAGCTCATAACCTTACCTACAAATTGTAGGTACCAATACTATCTACCCCCTACCAAATTGCATGAAAATTGGATTAACGGTTCCGAAGTTATATACTCGGACAAACATACACTACACACAAACGCCGATTCTTCCAAGATGACTCCGAAAATACGCTTCGCTCGTTTAATAACAGCTCTAGTCTAAGCTGGTATATAGTTTTTTTTTTATACCTATGTAGCATACAAGCATACGGCCCACCTGTTGGTAAGCGGTTACCGGACGCCTGCTATACCAGAGGCATCACACGCGCGTTGCCGACCCTTTAAAATTTTCCAAACACCCCTTTTGAAGAACCTCATACTTTTTTTTTTTTTTTTTTAATACTACTTGGATGGCGGATCAAGCAAGCGGCCCACCTGATGTTAAGCGGTAACCTCTGCCTATGAACAGTGCATTACCTCATAGGACACGTTCACCTAGGACGCAACCTATGTGGCATTGCACTGCGCCCGCCACCCTGAGACATAAAGATGAAAAGTCTCATGTGCCTGTAATTTCACCGGCACCCTTACCCTTCAAACCGGAACACAGAAATGCGAGCACTACTACTTTGCGGCAGAAATAGGTATGGTGGTAGTACTTCCCCGGACGAACTCTTTCACAAAAAAGCTCTACTACTACTAATACTGCAATGTAATCACTAAAAAACCTCAAAACTTAAAACCTCAGCAGGTTATATCCTATCAACGAACATTGAAATTAATAAGAGTAGCAAATAATAATATTTCAGAGGGTTTAACTTAACTAACTAGTATTATATTTTCGACTACGCAGCAAACTTTTCGTGACTTTCGTTCACTTTTCGTTGCGCGAGCTGTATACTGTCACTTTCTTACTAACCTGAACTTTACCGTGTTAGATAGTGATGGAATTTGGCGGTTGCCTGCTTCCTAAGCATTGCAATTAATTAATTAGAGAGTAGTCAGTGAAAGCATTTACATTACCTACTGTTGTTCCTAACAAGCGCTGGTGAAACTGTACTGTCATGTTCACATCGCAACGTAACCGTTTCAGTCGGCGGCCAGACATGCGAGAAATTGTTCAGTCTCATACGATTACATGCTAAAAGATATGATAACAAAATTGCTTATTTTCAGATTTCACACATTAAAAAATTCATCCATTTTGTTAATAAATTAAATCTTGTTTATGGAACATCTGATTTTCTGCCACAATTAGATACCTTCCTGACGATCCATTTTTATAGGTAATGTGATTATCCAAATATCCAACAGAAATAATAAAAAAACTTACGTAAAAATTCTTTATTATTTATTTATTACTAGCACTAAAACTTATTATTTTTTGTGCGCATATTGTACTACTTTATGACCGTATGTGCGAAAATAATAGCAAGGCGCCTTAGAGAGTTTCCACACTATCCGATGCGATACCGTTATCGGCCGTAATTTTCATACATTTTATCGGTCTCTAATATCAGATACCGACAAAATGTATGGAAATGTGTTCCGATAAGGATATCGGATCGGAAAGTGTGAAAACGCTCTTACCCGCCGATAGAATTCGGGTCATTGAACTCGGCGCATCCTGCGTCCCGCTCAGTGGGCGGGGCGACCCCGCGTGCTTCACACCCTGACATAAAAATTTTCGTTGGCCCTATAGCGCCTTAATGTTAGTTAGCATACAAAGTCATCATCATCATCATCATCAACCTACTGCAGTCCACTGCTGGACATAGGTCTCTCCCATGGCGCGCCACTGAGCCCGGTTTTCGGCTCTCCTCATCCAGTTTCTGCCAGCCACCCCGCGGAAGTCGTCGCTCCACCTAGCCAGAGGGTGTCCTACACTACGTTTGCCCAGACGCGGTCTCCACTCAAGAACTCGTTTACTCCACCGATTATCGGTTCTTCTGCAGACATGACCGGCCCACTGCCACTTCAGCTTGCTAATCCTCTGGGCTATGTCCAAACTTTACAAAGTAACAATTATTAAATTAAGCATAATATTCATTCAAATTTAAAAAAAAAAAAAAAAAAAAAAAAAAAAATTTGTACATTTTGTGACATAAATGTATATAATTTTGTAATATTTCTGATTTGTTAAGTTGTATGTAGTAGCTAAAAGTCTATGTGCAATAATGTGTTAAGTTATATGGGTTTATAAAACCTGAAATAAATGAATAATAATAATAAAAAAAAGTGAAGTGGTATACATAAAGTCAAGTAGGTACTTTTTGAGTCACAAACTGGGCGACTGGCTGATGTTTTGAAACCCAGTGTGCTAGGATACAGAGCCTTTCAAATCCAAAAGTATTTTATCCATTGACATCACAAAGATCATTTGAACCGTCTTCCAATCTAATTTTACTCCTGTTCCAACGCGACCACCGAACAAAGCGCTTTGCCCCAAAATCATGATGGAGGATATGTATGGATGCCAAATTATGCTAACTCATGTTTAGAAAGTGACAGATTAGCAATATAACTTTTGAAACTATCATGGTTATGTACATAATTTTCACTAGAATAAAAAACATTCTGCCGAATTATCGGGAACATTTAAAATTCAAAAATCATAGTAAATATCCCGTTTCTAGTTAAAATTATGACAGAATAGCGTTCACGAAACGAAAAGTGAGCGAAACACACGTCTTTTTTTTTTTTAATTTCAGAACCGTTAAAAAAATTAATTTTCATAAATAAAAAAGGTCCTCTCGGCGTTATGTTATTTAATTACTGATGGCAATAAAAACCTCTTATGATTGATAGTTTATGAGAAAAATGGTTGTAACTACGAAAACAGAGGCTATGTAGCAATGTATGCCTTACATTTAAAATAAATAAAAATTAAAAACAAGAGGGACATGAGTTATACATACATACATACATAGACACACGCCTCTTTCCCCGAAGGGGTAGGCAGAGCCTCAATGGGCCTCTTTTCACTGTGGGTTGCACCATCGTGGGATATAGACGTGACAAGTGGTGAGCTCATCGCCGCCATTGCTTCCCACGACTGACTCACCTAACACTTTCTTCCAGTAATAACACATTCTACAATTATCCAGCAACCAGGACATATCTTGTACCAACGAATCTTATCAACAAGTGAGCTATATGATGTAGATTAACATATATTTTTTTAATTTTCACTTGAAACGGGATATTTACCATGATTTTTGAGTTTTATATGTTCCCGATATTTCGGCACAGTTGCATGCGCCATGTCAAAGTCAAAAAGTCAAAGTCAAAAGTATTTTATTCATTGAAATCACAAGGATCATTTTGAATCGTCTTAAAAAATAAATTTACAGTTACTCCTGTTCCAACGCAACCAGACCTAGAAGAATCAGGCAACAAACACGGTCTGTTTTTCTTTTGATGATCCTTCTTACTACTAGGTGGAGAGCGCCTGTGTGGTGCCTCGAGAACAAGTTGAAGCTGATTCAAGGAAAAAAGGAAAACCAAATTAAAAGCCTTACTTAGGTAGGCAGTCAAAAGTAAGATGATAGAGAGAATCAGCAAAAGTTCATAAGGCAGCACACACTACGCTTGATATACACATAAATAACACATCAGTAATAAATTATATGCAGGTACAGACATTGCAAATTGACAAATTAGGTGTCGAGGGGCAGAGCGACATCAGGCCACGCGGCTTTATCATTAACATAGTCATGTAGTGTGTAATACGCTTTCTTAATTAAATTATTCTTTATGTAAGATTTAAATCTTCGAATCGAAAGTTTAGAAGCACTTTCTGGAAGTTTATTATAGAACCGAACAGAATTCCCCATAAAAGACCCACTTACTTTTTTTAATCTAAATTTGGGAATACTCAGTTTATTTTTATTTCTCGTGTTAAAACAATGCACGTCACTTTTTTTCATAAATCTATCTAAGTGTTTATGTGTATATAATAAGGTTTCGTAGATGTATTGCGATATTACGGTGAGAATGTTAATTTCCTTAAAACGCTCCCTCAAGGAGTCACGTGGCTTCATTTTATAAATGGCACGTATTGCCCGTTTTTGTAAAACAAATATTGCTTGGATGTCTGCTGCTTTCCCCCACAGAATGATGCCATATGACATAACACTATGGAAGTAGCCAAAATAAACTAGCCTAGCTGTAGCTTCATCAGTAAGCTGCCTTATCGTACGAACTGCATATGCAGCGGAACTAAGTCTACCCGCAAGTGCCTCAATTTGTGGTCCCCACTGCAAACTTGCATCAATATTAAGTCCTAAGAAAACAGTAGAGTTTACAAGATTGAGTGTCTCGCCATTTACTTTAATATTAGTTGGGTAATGTTTTACATTTGGCAAAGTGAATTTAATGCATTTAGTTTTTTTAGCATTAAGCAACAGATTATTTACTGTGAACCAATCAAGAACTCGCGATAGTGATTTATTTAGATCATCGTAATTAGCTCTTGACCTATCAACTTTGAAAATTAAAGACGTATCGTCAGCAAATAAAACTATATCACATATGTCTTTTACATAAAAAGGGAGATCGTTAATGCATGATCACGGGAGAACTGACTAAAGTCTTTGCGAGTAGATGTTATTGGCAGATATATCGATCTACCCTCTTTCTCACTCTTTTATTACGAACGATACCACTACCACATATAAAACTCAAAAATCATGGTAAATATCCCGTTTCTAGTGAAAATTATGTACATAACCATGATAGTTTCAAATATTTTTTTGTAGATTTTTCGATAAAGATTGTGAGGCACCACATTTCACATAATACCCACGGCATAAGATCCTATAGAAGTAGTGCTGTTCAATAAATAAGGATAAGAATCAATACTCATTGGAACTGAAACTAAGCAGGTTTGTTCAATTTGGTCTGAATATTGAATAGTAGGTACCTGCAGATACAAAAAACAACCGTAACTATGCGTATTTTAGATATATTCTTGAAAAATACTCCATACGGAGTTATTAATAACATGCAGGGATAGCTCGACAGGCACACTGTCTCGTCACGCACGAGCTATCGCCGGCTGCCGCGCCTGCAGACGGAAGCTACTCTATTACATGCTTGGTTTGCTTCTTAGTCAGCTCGCCTGATAGGCAGGTAAGGTACCTACTTATTACCTACCGATATTATGCGAAAATCATGCGTATATCGACTCTGTGGTTTAGTAAAAGGGTTGAGATTTGTCCTGAAATTTTGTCACATATCACGTTGAGCAGCCAAAAGCAGAGACATTTGAATCTTGTCAGAAATGACTCACCGCCGTACCTTGAGTCGTCAAAAATATAATAACACCCGACAACAAACAATAACAGCAAGCGGGGAACATCTCTGGTGCGCAGGGTCCGGGCCAGCTCCAATGGTATTCTGAGCATATTCGCAAATAGGTTTGACACCGTATACATGTATCACTGCACTATGATGCATGCTCTCACTAATGACAATCACTTTTAATATGACATTCATAAATAATTTTAATAATTTTGTGAAATGCCGTGTATTGAAATTTTTAATTTTTTGTAATTTGTTTTTTAAATTTCACCTGTGTTGTATGTTTCAATAATTAAATGATTTGATATGTCCAGCAGTGGACTTCCACAGGCGGATGATGATGACGTCATTTTTTTCAATGTTAGTTTGTATTGTAGTTCTTAATTGTAATTATTCTTACTAATTAAAGTGTAGATAGACAATTTTTTTTTATTTTTTTTTATACTTCTACAATGACGGAACATGCAGATGGCCCACCTGATGTTAAGCGGTACCCTCTGCCTATGAACAGTGCATTACCTCATAGGTCACGTCCACCTAGGACGCACCCTATGTGGCATTGCACTGCGCCCGCCACCCTGAGACAAAGATGAACAGTCTCATGTGCCTGTAATATCACCGGCACCCTTACTCTTCAAACCGGAACACAGCAATGCGAGCACTACTGCTTTGCGGCAGAAATAGGTATGGTGGTAGTACTTCCCTAGACGAACTCTTTCACAAAAAAACTCTACTACTACTACAATGTATTTTACTAACCCAATGATCCTTGTTGATTGAATAAATAAATTAAATATATCTATATATATATATATATATATAACAGTCACATACATAGTCTAAATAAGACACCTATATTCTTGTGAATAGGTGCCTTCTAGACCTTTGTGGTCCATCGTCGGCCACATCGTCATAATCGCAGTAAAACGAAGGTCCAACAATATAAAAAGACACTTGGATTTCCTGTGTCGTGGTACTACGTCCTAAATACACCCATATCCGGAACAAATATTTGCAGAACATTTCTGCAGAACATTTGTCCCGCAGCGTGAATCGAACTCGCAACATCTCGCCCTCCGCGTCACAGAGACTGTCCTTAGTCGTTCCTTAGTTTAATTTATGAGTGAGTTCATTCATTCTTTAACATTTTCCAAAACATTGAAATAACACGACCATGGAATGCCCCGTCGCGTCGCGTTGGGGCCATCACACAACGTAAGAACATATCGACTCGTCCGGGAATGTTATTTGATTGTTTTTGTTACGATATCTGTTAATTGAAGGGTTTATACACTGGATATAGTGAAAGATAGACAGATAGTGTCAATTAGCGGGGCCGGACCTTCGATAAAGGCCTGTTTGTGGCCCGTAGCGGACAAATTGGTGTGTTGAGCTAACAAATTAAGGAACTTTATGGCGCACAAATTGATTCTTATTTTTAGGGGCGATTGCTTTTGTTATCTTTTGTTGTTCATAGAATTAAGTTTTACCTTTGTTTTCGTCAATAACGTTTAGACGAACTGTATGGTTGAAGTTTAATATTATATTATTTATATTTATATTTATTTATTAGAGCCACCAACATATAGTATACATCGTTACAAGTCAATACACACGTGATATTAGATAATTATCGATTGTAATGTATTTCTGCAATTCTAAAGGGTAAGGCCCCTTTAGAATTGCAGAAATACATTAATTAAAAATTAAGGATTAAATACTTTTTTTATATAACAGGATAAAATATTTAATATTTTTATTTGTAACTTTGTTTATCTGTTTTTAAGGAAATGGTAAGCGATGGTAGCCTAACGGTTCAATAGTGCAACTCAGAATCCAACGATACCGGGTTCGATCCTAGGCTCCGCACCAATGACTTTTCTAAGTTATGTGCGGATTTCCATCGCTCTGTGCTTCGGAGGGCACGTTAAGCTGTCGGTCCCGGCTGTTATTGATTAATAGCAGTCGATAAGCCATGTCAGAGGCCCTCGGGCGGCTGAACAAACTCCGACACCAGAGGCCAGCACTACCTCATACGAAACGAAACGAAACGAAGGAAATAAAAGGCTTTTTATTAATTTTATTTATTTTTTAATGTATTTCTGCTAATATATTTAGACAACGAAGAAAAAAAAACGTGCCCGTTTGAGTTTGAAAGCCAGCTTTAAAAAGCGTGATAAGCATGACGTCACGGTACCCGCCTAGATTATATTTATATCAAAAATTACCAACCCGCCATATTTTCTGCTATAAATCAAATGCAAATTCCTGCAAAGTTCATTCAATCCTTTAACATACCTTCCGGTAATTCGCTACTTTTAATCCCCTTGCGTAATTCCCCTGTCTGCTGCTAACAGGATTACAAGCTCACGCGGCGCAGTAACAGGATATCGGGATGCGACGAAGCCCTTCATCAGTGCATATGGTGCACCTCATGTTGTAATTACCTGCCGTTGAGGTGTCGTGTTTGCGAAGCTGCTTTGAGGAAACTTAATATTTTGACCCTCTAATATTGAAGAGCAAACGTTTTGAAAGGTTACAAATAAAAGACATACAAAGGGATCAACTATTTATAAAAACACTCAAGTCCTTCTTATTGGAAAAATGCCATTATAAGATTAAATATTTTTTTGAGTAGGCACCTAGGCACGTATATGTAAATAAATATAAACCAACTGACTTTAAAACTTATAAAATAAATAAATAATCAGCTGACATCAATAATACTAATAAACTACTTGAAAAAAATAATAATACTTACCTACGAAAGGGGCCCGAGAACCTCGGTCTACCTCTTCATTGCTATGCCCTAAGCACGGGGTTCATGTGCGAGTCTACCTAAGTATATGTAACAACCAATAAGTAACCATGTGAAAACAACAAATATATTGAGTATTGAGTATAAAGGTTCGGTGCTTTTAAAATGGGAAGAGCACATAACGTGTATAGTCAAGAAAGCAAATTCCTTCATCTATGTCATACGCAGATCCTTTCAATCAATGACTGACAGTGAATGTCTTCCGCAAGATCTACAACACTTACATCAGGCCTATATTGGAGTACGGATTTCAAGTGAGGAGCTGTGTGGAGTTCGTGTTTCCAAAAAGATATTAACTTACTTTAAAGCGTGCAGAGGAAGGTAACCAAAATACCACAGGCTCTAACATCGCAAATCTTATGAAGAGAGATTACCCTTGGAGGAAGACACGCCTTCGCGATGACCTCATAAAGACATATAAAATCCTGACCTACCAATACAACCTGCCAGACCTACATTATATTTTTGTGAAGAAAGAAAGATCATCTCGTGGCCACCAATTTAAACTGGCTCGAGAACCTGCCAACGCACATGTTGCACATCACTTGTTCAGTAACAGGAGTGGTCCAATTGGAACATACTACCGGACGATGTTTTTTCGGCCATGTCTGTAAAAGCATTCAAAAACAAACTCGACAACTGACTACAAAAGGACAATTCGAAACTTTAAAAAGTGACCCGAAATTAGACATTCCTCACAGTTTTGATGTAGACATATCAGCGAAAGCTGCTCGTCTATAAATAAATAAATAATTATTACTAACTAGGGGAAATATGTATCTGACCTATGAGTGTACGTTTGTAAAAAAAAAAATATTGTTTTATACACTTGGATGACGGATCAAGCAAGATGCCCACCTGATGTTAAGCGGTAACCTCTGCCTATGAACAGTGCATTACCTCATAGATCACGTCCACCTAGGACGCACCCTATGTGGCATTGCACTGCGCCCGCCACCCTGAGACATAAAGATGAAAAGTCTCATGTGCCTGTAGTTTCACCGGCACCCTTACCCTTCAAACCGGAACACTGCAATGCGAGCAGTACTGCTTTGCGGCAGAAATAGGTATGGTGGCAGTACTTCCCCGGACGAACTCTTTCACAAAAAAGCTCTACTACTACTATTATTATTACTACTACTTACCACTTACTACTTACTACTATTTACCTATAGACGATAAATAAATAAATAAAATTGAAGGAACAATGGTGCCCGATGATGTCGATTTATTTTGGGAGGTTCTGAGCTTCTAGAACCGAAGACACAATGGTGCCATTATATATACAATGATGAAATTCAAATGATATTAGTTTATTTGCGAAAACATGCCAAGATATCTACACTGAATACCTTATGTTAGTGAGGAGCACATGTTCTTGCTTCACGATTATGCAAATGTTTCAAAGTAGGTACGTCCCTATTACATTGGTTAAAAGTTCATTACTTATAGATACTTATATATCATCATTTAGTAGTAGTAGAGCTTTTTTGTGAAAGAGTTCGTCCGGGGAAGTACTACCACCATACCTATTTCTGCCGCAAAGCAGTAGTGCTCGCATTGCTGTGTTCCGGTTTGAAGGGTAAGGGTGCCGGTGAAATTACAGGCACATGAGACTTTTCATCTTTATGTCTCAGGGTGGCGGGCGCAGTGCAATGCCACATAGGGTGCGTCCTAGGTGGACGTGACCTATGAGGTAATGTACTGTTCATAGGCAGAGGTTGCCGCTTAACATCAGGTGGGCCTCTTGCTTGTTCCGTCATCCAAGTAGTATAAAAAAAAAAAACTTAGGTGCTAATACTACCTACTAATTAATTATTTACAATACTTTTTTTTTTTTTTTTTTTTTTAACATTGATAGACCTTTGTTTGACCACGATCTCACCTGTTGGTAAGTGACGATGTGGCCGAAGATGAAGCACAAAGGTCTAGAAGGCACCTATTCACTCTTGACTTGAAGAGACCAGATTATAGTTTTCAGGAAAGACAGACGACGGTAGTGTATTCCACTCCTTAGCAGTTCGCATTATAAAGGTAGAACTGAAACGTTTTGTGCGAATAGAGGGTATACTAATGAGGTAAGGATGATACTTCTTGTGTTTATCTCGTATATCTGAGCAAATAAATCATGACTCATTCATTCTAGGTGTTTCATGGCATTCTAAAGCTAAGAAATACAAATAAGTTACTCCAAAATAAATAAATGAAAAACTAGATTAATAAGAGATAATAATAGATTAGTAATTCATCTATTTAGTTTAGAAATACCTACCTAGTCGTCGTCGTTTCGTATGAGGTAGTGCTGGCCTCTGGTGTCAGAGTTTGTCAAGCCGCCCGAGGGCCTCTGACATGGCTTATCGACTGCTATTAATCAATAACAGCCGGGACCGACAGCTTAACGTGCCCTCCGAAGCACAGAGCGATGGAAATCCGCACATAACTTAGAAAAGTCATTGGTGCGGAGCCTAGGATCGAACCCGGTATCGTTGGATTCTGAATTGCACTATTGAACCGTTAGGCTACCATCGCTATACCTAGTCACAAGTATCATTTAAAAAAAACAAAAGCTGTGTCACATAAACGGCAATATTTTAATTCAAAATTGCAGACGCGCTGGGATAGACAAGCATAGGTAACTAGTATAGGTACCTACCTAGTAGAGTAGAGGTTATTTAGCCCCAAAGCACAGTCCCTCCAGTATTCTGTGTCAAATACTCAAAGCAAGGGATACAATTCTATTGTTTAACTGCACTTACAGCAATTGCAATGAAACGACCGAGTCGAATCATCAAAGAGAACTTTGTCATAGACGCGCTGGGCGTTGGATGTTTTTATTGGTGGAGAATAATTTGTTGTCCTATAATGCGTACAGTGCGGAGATACGTGACGTATAAGTACGGGGCTTTGGCGTAGGTGACGTCAATAGTCCCTCCGTAGGCCAAGACACGTTCTTGGTGATCCCGATGACCCTATCACTGCCGCTAATGCGGTAGTGACGTCATCCAGTCAAGACAGAGAAAACACTACACCCTTACACCGACCTGGCCGGCGAGGTCGAAGAACCTTCTAAGTACCTTCTGTACCTTCGCCTAAACCGGTACAAGCATGTTCCGGGGCGTTCTGTTCGATCCTCCCAACCTGGCAACAGCCCAAGCCGAGGTTCGTACCTAAGTGGTGCCCTTGTGCTCGTTGCCCCAACCTAACTTTACAGGTTGAGCGCCATCTGCGCTCACCAAAAGCCCGGTAAAGCAGACATGGCCCCAGGCGGTCAACTGCATTAAATTCCATTCGAAAAAGAAAAAAAAAAGGTGACGTCACTGCTTCGTGGCAGTTAAAAATCAGCCATTTTCAGCTGACACCAAGCAGAGACTTCACCAACGCAACGCCCGAATCCCACACTCTGACCTACCCATGTTCTAAGGGTGTTTATGTTACTGCCCGACCAACCAAGTAATATGTAAGTATTAGGAAATGAATGGATGTCACAGGAAAGTGGACCATGTCATCCGAAGGGTACGCGGAAGCACATATCTACTGACCGAGCCCTGGAACCAATTACGGTAGGCAGAAAGTCAGTTGGCAGTAAGGCCAAATCATAAGATACAATCAGATACTAAGGCTGCGTCTCCACCAGAAGAGCGAGGATGCGTAGCGAGGGATGTGTTATTACTTCATTTCCTACCTGAACTACTATTATTTATTCTGTGGCGACGCTCAGCGCAGCTTTGGTGGAAACGGCTTAGCAAAGCGAGGTTTTTATACGTACCTACAAAACAAGCGAGGGATGTGTGCAAAGAATGGATGCGATTGAGAAACTACCTAATAGCAGTCACTAGACGGAGTTTGTTAGAGGTAGATGTGTATTGTACAGAAAAGAACCCGCACCGCTCATCTGCGCATCGTTCCACAGCCTCGCTACGCATCTTCGCACCGCTCATCTACCTCGCACATCTTTGGTGGAAACGCAGCCTAATGCGAGTGGCTCGTGGAACAAACAGAGCACTACCATTTATCCAAAATGGTATCGGAGCCGTCATAATCGCTCACCTACCTACACTCCGGAAGGCGTACTAGCTAAAATCCCAGACTAGGTTGATAGAGAAGTCAACCACCATTTCTCCATGAACAGTTCCAGGCAGTGACGTATTACCCTTGGGTTAAAAGGGTCATGGCCAGGGGCGGCCAGTTCCGAGGGCGCATTGCATCATCATTCATCCAGTATCATCATTCTGAACCCACATCAACAGACTGCTGGATTTTATTTTATGATTCAAATATTTTTGCTTTTTAGGGTTCCGTAGTCAAAGACAAGGAACCCTTATGGATTTGTCATGTCTGTCTGTCTGTCTGTCTGTCCGTGTATGTCACAGCCTTTTTTTTCCGAAACTATAAGAGCTATACTGTTGAAACTTGGTAGGTAGATGTATTCTGTAAACCGCATTAACATTTTTACACAAAATTAAAAAAAAACAATTATTTTTGGGGTTCCCCATACTTAGAACTGAAACTCAAAAGTTTTTTTTTCATCAAAACTATACGTGTGGGGTATCTATGGATAGGTCTTCAAAAATGATGTTGAGGTTTCTATATTTTTTTTCTAAACTGAATAGTTTGCGCGAGAGACACTTCCAAAGTGGTAAAAAGTGTGTCCCCCCCCCCCCCCCCCATAACTTCTAAAATAAGAGAATGATAAAACTAAAAAATATATATAATGTACATTACCATGTAAACTTTCACTCAAAATTGGTTTGAACGAGATCTAGTAAGTAGTTTTTTTTTAATACGTCATTAATCGTAATCCATCCAAGAACTTTTATATTATGTTACTTGCTGCTACGGAACCCTTCATGGGCGAGTCCGACACTCACTTGGCCGCTTTTTTCTCGTTAATTTGTGGGGCTTCAAACTTTACAGGCCTACTACCAAATCTTAAAATATGCCACTGGAAAGGCACGCTCAATTCTCGGCCCACAAAGTGTGCCTATACCCAATGCTCTAAGCCTATACCCATACGTACAACTGGGCGGCTGCACGTCAGACTCATGCCTAGTGCATGGTCCTTACTATCCGGGGCCCTGATCGTGCTAATTTTGAACCTTATTTCCAGAACAAAACCAAAACCGTTCACGATATTTTGTACGTCTTGGATCTTCCTTGCTTGAATTGGTCTGGCCTTGCTTGAACCTCAGCGGATTCAGGAAATTACAGCTCAATTCAAGCAAGGATCCCTCAATCTAAACGTACCTATACCTACATAATAACGTGAACAGTTCATTTAGGTCAAAATTAGCTGAATTAGCGATTGGGGCCCAGGTGCCGGAGATTACTAGGCACTGTGAGGATTGTTAGGTGCCTAAATTAGCGATTGGGGCCCAGGTGCCGGAGATTACTAGGCACTGTGAGGAATGAAAGGTACCAAAATTAGCGATTGGGGCCCAGGTGCCGGAGATTACTAGGCACTGTGAGGATTGTTAGGTACCTAAATTAGCGATCGGGGCCCAGGTGCCGGAGATTACTAGGCACTGTGAGGAATGAAAGGTACCAAAATTAGCGATTGGGGCCCAGGTGCCGGAGATTACTAGGCACTGTGAGGAATGAAAGGTACCAAAATTAGCGATTGGGGCCCAGGTGCCGGAGATTACTAGGCACTGTGAGGATTGTTAGGTACCTAAATTAGCGATTGGGGCCCAGGTGCCGGAGATTACTAGGCACTGTGAGGATTGTTAGGTACCTAAATTAGCGATTGGGGCCCAGGTGCCGGAGATTACTAGGCACTGTGAGGATTGTTAGGTACCTAAATTAGCGATTGGGGCCCAGGTGCCGGAGATTACTAGGCACTGTGAGGATTGTTAGGTACCTAAATTTTTTTAACTGACTTCTAAAAAATGTGGAGTTTCTTACTTCTTGTGTATGTTTATTACCTCATGTCTCCGTCATTTATGAACCGATTTATTATTATTATTATTAAGAGCCTGTGGTGTCCCGCTGCAGGGCACCTCCCCTTCCCCCCTTTTTCCTTCCTTCTCTCCAGTCCTCTCTATTTTGGGCAACTGTAGACGAAACAGTATGAAAGGATTTGGAAAAAAAAAATCGTTGACTCGATTTACTTCCAGATTGATCTCATTTTCATCAAAATTTGGTTCCGATGATGCGATCCATGAGGAATTGAGGGAACTCCTCAAATATAATAGGCATGTAGCGATTTCGGTATTTTCAGCAATAAGTCAAGCATGTGCGAAGGCCAGAGATGGGGCCATTGGAACTACTCAATTATAAGTATTTCACGGGTAGCCATAAGGGCACAGAATAAATAATAGAGAGTGACTATCCGATATTCGATTGAGCTGAAATTTGGCATACCCGTCAAATTCCAATTACAATATAATATGATGGTGACAGCGAGCTGATCTGATGATGGAGACGGAAGGTGGACAACGGAACTCCTCGATGGATAATAGTAGACTGACCGTGTTGTGATCAGCACACGGTTCCGATCACTAATATTATAAAATCTTATATTGGGGTAAAATTCCCAAGACGGTTTTTTTTTTCGAAAATAATTGATGTTGTTTTGGTTTTCGAACAGTTTGAATGAGAAACACTAATATCACCAACCTGTGACCGGGGATCTGAGGGGTCAAGAAACCATATTTATATTATATATAAGTATATTTTATTATGGAACATCAACAGAATTTACACGGTTGGGTGCTTACTAGCTTACTTGCTAGTTTAAGATCTAATTAACATGCAATTCCAGTTACAGATGAACACATCGTACACACTAAACATTGAGGAAGAATCAATGATGTTTCTCGCATTCCATGATGAGGAAGCTATCGAATTCGAAAGCAAGGCTACATTATTTAACTACTAGGTACATAAACAGTATCTAGGTAATAAAACCTCGCAGTGCTACCTAATTTGAACAAATAGACCATTGAAACATAAACAAGGTTGACGGTGGCCTTAATTGGAAAACTCAAGGCGCATGCGACTCCCACGCCCACCGCTGGGCCCACAGCTTTTGCTGTAGTTACGTGCTTGTTTGTACTGAGCCGGTACTAATCAGGTTCGACCTACGTCTCCGGTGCATAATCTACCCATTATTGCAGTGGCGGATCCAGACTGGTGACCAAGGCTTTCCAGTTTTCACAAGCCACTACCTATCTCCGAACCGATTTTTTAGGACAATGCTAAAAGAGGGGTATTATAAGTTTGACGTGTGTGTGTGTGTGTAACTGTGGCATCTTTCCTGAAAACTATAATCTGGGTCTCTTCAAGGCTAGAGTGAATAGGTGCCTTCTAGACCTTTGTGCTCCATCTTCGGCCACATCGTCACTTACCAACAGGTGAGATCGTGGTCAAACAAAGGTCTATCAATGTTAAAAATAAAAAACGTATCTCCGAAACGGATGAATCTATTTTGATTTACTTAGTTGTTTTTGTTAAAAACGCAACTGGATCGAAGGTGTTATGTTTGGTAGAAATTTATGCAGCCGTCTTTAGGATCAGCCATTTGCTTTGAAGGACAGTTTATAGCGCCTTCTGTTTTTTCTTGTGATGCGAGTCCGACTCACTCTTGACCTGTTATTTGTTTAATTGAGTCACCTTGGTACCGTATTATTTTTATGTTATGGCTCGACAGACTGGCTTACGGCCCGCCTGATGGTAAGCGGTTACCGTCGCCTATTGACATCTGCAACACCAGAGGTATTGCCAATGCGTTGCCTGCCCTGAAGGACTCTTTTGATTCAGGTTCTGATTGGTTCATGATTATCACAGCATAATATAAAACAGTTTTTTTTTTCTTATTCTAATGTAAGTTAAAATACACCTGTTGTACTGTACTAACTGACATTTGAGACCCTCTAACACAGGTATTTTTCTTACTTAAAAGAAGGTCTCCAATGTCATTGTATCCTAGATTAAGTTTAATGAAATAAAATATTTGTATTTGTATATTATTTATTCTGTGGACTGGTCTGACTGAACACAAATATTTTGGGAACGACTAAATTCACGGTGTACCTATACTAAAGTTACATGAGAAGGTAAAAGAATTATCACTATCGGATTGAGTCAATTAGTATAGTACGTAGGTACCTCTGGCTGGGTTGATACCACTACGACTGCGTACCTACATAATTAGGTACAAAGTACCTACACCCCTGGCAAGTAAGTAGGGTGCGGTACCTAGAACTTGTAAGTATCTTCCTGCCCAGATGCCGCTTAGAAACATACCACTACGACCGCGTACCTACATAAATAGGTACAAAGTATCTACACAGCTGGCAAGTAAGTAGGGGTGGGGTACCTACAACTTCTTCCTGCCCAGATGCTGCTTAGAAACCATGATCACCGAAACACGAACCTTCAGATGTGAACCTAAGAACACCTACCTACCAAACCTAATTTAAATAAAAGTAGATAGGTACAAGGACAGATAGGTACACTCGTTTTCCCACAGTATCCATCCACTGCGATACCTATTGCAGGTAAGTAAGTACCTAGTGTAAATAACCTATATACTTACTTGGTTATTGAGCTCTTCGAGTTCTCCGGCAGTCCCACGAATATCAGAGTAGAAGACATAACACAAAAATACGGCACAAAAAAAAACACAAAAATTTCGATGAAAACAAACCGAAAACTGACTTAACGAGAAACTATCAAAATGACTTATGTCAGTGCAGAATTATGTTTAAAAATACTGGCTAGTTACTTGCATGAAGGAGTTATAATGTCATACTGTGCTGTTTTGAATAATTTTAGTTAGCCACACGCCACGCGTGGGTTTTGTTTGTAGGTGTCGTTATTCCGTGTGTAGATATTATTCTGTGTGATCATTTGCTGGTCCTTTGTTCTAGAGTTTGCTAGAAAGAACTATTACTATGGTAGGTATCAAAGGTAGGTACGTAAGTACCTACATATCATATAAGACTCGAAATATATGCGTTCCTGTACGAATTAACTTGAGACCTTGACGACATTTTCAATGTACAGATCCACCAACTTATCTGTAGAATGAAATGTAAGTAGTTTTCTATCATCTACATAAGTACATTTAATTCTACAAATAAGTTGGTGGATCTGTAGGTACGGTGTGCAAAATGATGTGTCGTAGTATTTTTATTTTTTACTTTTTGAGATTTGCTTGAGATTATTAATAAGAAAGGGGAGGCCTTTATCCAGCACATGATTACCTCCTCAGTGGCCCAGCAGTGGACGTCTTTCGGGGAGGGGAATGCGACCCCCTCCCCGAAAGACGGGCACCGCATTCTCAAGTTAATTCGTACGGGTTAAACTACCAAACGGACCAACAGGGTTTAGGCCCTGTGGTCTGCTTTAGAGCAGTATTTTTTCCTCTATGCGTACCTACAGGGGTCCACTTAAATACTTATTAAAAAATTATCATTAAAAAAAACCCAACCCACGACCTTTTATTTCGTATTTAGCTCTCGTCCATCCACCTTAAAAAACTGCTAATAGTAGGTAGGTACCTAAGGTGGAGTCTGGAGGCGGACATTAATGGTAGGTAGGTACTGTCCGCCTCCAGACTAGTCCAGACTCCTGACTCCACGCTACGAACTCAGAATAGAATAAAACTTATTCTCAGGCTACGAAATAAAGTATCTGCTTGCGTCGTTGCGTGAAGAAATCGAGCAATTTGAAAAGTCGTAGACATCTATTCTATAGAACATAGAAATCTACATCTACACTAATCTCGGGTTAGGTTCATGTCACCCCGGGCGGGTCTGTGTTTATCCATTAATAGTTGCTGCGGCCTAACTCCGGTTTTGGATAAATGCAGGCCTTCCTTGCCCGCTCAAGAGTGAGTTGGCAAGGAGACGAATGGTCTTGGGAGGAGCGCGGGTCGCTGAGATCCCCAAGGCAAGTCTGGTGGTCATCCTTCACGTGGTTGCTGCCTGTTTTTGGTCTATTTTTTCTGAAATAGACGTAACTGAAACCATCAGGCGCCTTCACGGTCCACTAGGGACCGTGTTGGTGTAGGTGCCCACTGAACTGTTGATGAGGTGTCGTTTCGCTCAGTTCCCGCGAGCCGGCTGTATGGGTCAGTTTTCTTGCGGGATTCTGGGTGGATTGGCGCCTCGTCGGTGGTTTGGTGGGTAGGTAGGTAGGTACCCCTGTTTGAGACTGGCAGTGAACTCATAACCCTCGTGAGTTTGCTTCCACTTGCAAACGGGGAGGCGTTTCCTTCGTATCCTCTAGGTGTACTCGAGGTTCATCTGGAGGATACGACGGAGGGAAGACAGGCGGTCTCTCTCCAGATCACTGCATGGCAGATCTCTGCAGTGAAAGGGAAAGAGACCGCCAACGGGATGGAGTGTTGGGGTTAGGGTGGTGGTGTGTTGGCTCTCTAACTTGCGAGGAGTTGGAGAGTGGGCCGACTATCGCCCTGACCCCAACCTTAGGCGTTCCCCCCATATTTGGGGTGGGAAGGCAGCTGGCCCTCCGCGTGTCCCTCTGATTAGCAGAGGGCACAGTGAGAGGGCCGCTCAGAGGTGCCCGCTGGGTGAGGTGGAGTACCCTTGTTTGTGACTGGCGGCACAATCGATCCATCGAGCGTGACGCCACTCGCAACGGGGAGGAGCTGCCCTCTCATCACCCAGGCAGAGTGGCTCCCTACTATGCCTGGATGATGAGACAGCAGGGAAGGGCTGCTTATTCCCTTGTTTGACTTTGGGTTAATCCAAACTCAAATGTGGGAATAAACGGCGAAAAGGTAGTTTGCCCTCTCTACCTTCCGGGCGTAGCTGGTGCCACTCCCACCGAGCTATGTTCGGAAGATAGATGATGGCCAGGTAGGAAGTGACATCTCCCTCTTTCGCCACGATGACACGAGCACGTTTTCGTGGTGGAGGAGAGAAATGTCACTGGGCTCGCGTGGTGGTCGGAGTGAGGGCTCTGGCCACCCTCCTACGAGCCTTTGGATGGTGGCAGCACAGAGTGGACCCTGTGCTGCCACATTTGGAGGGAGTGTTTGTGGTTGGCTTTTTGGCCAACCACGGGATGGGCCCTGTTGGGCGTCGCGCGAGATGGGCACCGGTGCGTTCCGTAGGAGATCCCGGAGCCCATCGACATGCGCAGAGGATGGCCACCGGGGTGTTTTAGTGAGTCCACGAGTCCGTGAACCTCACATAACCGTATTGCACCCTCAATGCAATACGGTATCTATTTGCAGATTTCACCTCGACAAAAAAAAAAAAAAAAAAAAAAAGGTTCATGTCACCCCAGGTTCAATTCACCCCGAAAAAGATTACAAAATAGTTTCTATGCGCGAAATCAAATTCAGTACTGTCGCGGAAAAAAACGTTACAGTACTATTAAGATTACATTATAAAAAAAAACTCTATAGGTACCTACTTAAATTATTTGAATGAAAAATCTCGAATGAAATATCTCGAATGAAAAATCTCAAATGAAAAATCTCGAACGAAATATCTCGAATGAAAAATCTCGAATGAAAAATCTCGAATGAAAAATCTCGATTGAAAAATCTCAAATGAAAAATCTCGAATGAAATATCTCGAATAAAAAAATCTCGAATGAAATATCTCGAATGAAAAATCTCGAATATAAAATCTCAATTGAAAAGTCTCAAATGAAAAATCTCGAATGGAAAATCTCGAATGAAAAATCTCGAATGAAATATCTCGAATGAAAAATCTGGAATGAAAAATCTTGAATTTTTTTTTTTTTTTTTTTTTAACATTGATAGACCTTTGTTTGACCACGATCTCACCTGTTGGTAAGTGACGATGTGGCCGAAGATGAAGCACAAAGGTCTAGAAGGCACCTATTCACTCTTGACTTGAAAGATAAAGATAAAGATAAAGATAAAGATAATTTATTTGCTTAAACATATGTACAAGAAGAACATGGCAGTATGTACATATGTATGAAGAGACCCAGATTATAGTTTTCAGGAAAGACAGACGACGGTAGTGTATTCCACTCCTTAGCAGTTCGCATTATAAAGGTAGAACTGAAACGTTTTGTGCGAATAGAAGGTATACCAATGAGGTAAGGATGGTACTGAGCCGTACGCCTGCTCGTCCTATGATGAAAAGGAGATGGTGGGATCAGATCGTGCAGTTCCTGGGAGCATTCACCGAAATGTAACCTATAGAAGATCGCAAGGCATGCAACCTTACGGCGGTGCTCGAGACTCTGGATCTTAGTCTCCGCCATATGTTGCTCACCTATAAGCCTGAAAGCTCTACGTTCGATCGAGTCCAAGGCAGCAAGCTAATGTTTGGCTGAGCCATCCCAAACATGGCAGCAGTACTCCATACCAGCCCGGACTTGTGCTTTATATAAACTGAGAAGCTGTCCTGGTGTGAAGTAACGCTTTACCTTATTCAGGATGCCTAGCTTCATGGCAGCTGTTTTTGCCTTAGACTCGATGTAGGAGCCAAAGTTGAGAGTAGGCGTGAGCGAAACACCTAAGAGCTCGAGGTGATCTCCTATAGCAACAGGTACATCACGGAATACAGGAACTTGGAGAAACGGACTTTTTTTCGCCGAGAAGAGACAAGCCTGCGTTTTAGAGGCGTTGAACATGACTAAATTAGCATCGCCCCAGTCGGATACAGCCTTGAGAGTCAAATTCAGACGCTGCAGCATCTCATCTCTTAACTCCTGAATTTCATTCTGCCTAGCTCGCGCAGTGGAAACATATCTCTCCACAACTGTGCTGTCGTCTGCATACCCAATGATACCGGGCATTAGCAGATCATTAATGTGCAGCAGAAACAGTGTGGCAGATAGCACTGACCCCTGAGGTACCCCGGCGTTAATAGCCAATTGATCCGACGAGCAGCCGTCAATAACTACTCGAATGGATCTTTCCCTCAGAAAGTCTGCGAGCCAGGAGCAGAATTGAACTGGCAGTCCGTAGGCAGGAAGCTTGCCAATAAGGCTAGCGTGCCAAACCCTATCAAAAGCCTTCGAGACGTCTAATGAAACAGCCAGTGCTTCACCATATTTCTCGATGGCCTCGCTCCAAATGTGCGTGGCATACACAAGAAGGTCCCCAGTAGACCGGTTTTGGCGAAACCCGTATTGGCGATCACTGAGGAGGTCGTTACCTTCGAGGTATGCAAGGAGCTTCCTATTCAGTACACGCTCCATACATTTACAAAGTAGGGAGGTGACTGAAATAGGGCGATAGTTTGAAGGGTCAGCACGACTGCCTTTCTTGGGTACAGGCTGCACGTTAGCGAGCTTCCAAGATTTTGGGACTTCACCAGTTTTCAAAGAGAGGCGGAAAAGACGCGTTAATACTGGAGACAACTCAGGGGCACAGGTTTTCAACACTATGGCCGAGATACCATCCGGACCGCTAGCTTTATTCACGTCGAGACTACGTAGCGTTCTGAGCACTTCCTTTTGCTGGATGCGAATTTCCTGCATTGAAGCTTCGCACCGAGGAAGGCTGGGTGGAGTTTCGCCAGAGGTGTCAAGACGCGAAGCCTCCGCAAATTGAGTGGCAAATAAATTTGCTTTCTCAACCGCAGCGTGAGCTAGGGACCCGTCCGGTTTCAGTAGTGGAGGGAGTGAAGGGCGGCTGAAGTTCGCTTCCACCGACTTAGCCAGAGACCAGAAAGCTTTACTTCCCGCAGGGTATGCGGCAAGCTTAGCCCCCAGACGGCCAATCCGATCGAAGCGAGCCTTCCGTATCACCTTCTTGCAAGACTTGGCGGCTTTGTTAAAGGCTTTCTTCTTAATCCGTGCATCCGAGGTTTTACCGTTTCTTGCTTCGACCCAGGCTAGGTAAGCCGCATGTTTAAGCGCTTCTGCGCTAGCACACGCGGGACTAAACCATGGGCGAGCATTGCCTGAAGGTGAAGCATCGGAGAATGGAATAAAATACTCCATTGCTCTTTTGATCACCTCCGAAACGGCATCAGCACAGACCGTCGGGTCACAAGAAGAAAAGCAGGTTTGCCGCCAAGGATAAGAAGCGAAGAAATGTCGCATCTCATCCCAATCTGCCGACTTGTAACGCCACACTCGTCTACTACCTCTGGGCGAGGGATCGGGTGGCGAGTATGACGATACAGACCTCACCACACAGTGATCAGATGTACCCAAAGGAGGCAACACTGATACTGAGTGGTGATCCGGCACGTTCGTCAGCAGAAGGTCCAAGCAGTTGGCTGTGTGGTCCTCAACGTCTGGAATTCTGGTTGCCTCATTGACCAGCTGAGTGAGATTTAGCGTGAGTGCAAGTTTACACGCCTCTCTCCCAGCATGGTCGGTGAACTGGTATGGGAACAGCCACTATTGGTGGTGGGCATTAAAGTCCCCCAGAATCACCAGTAGGGCACCAAGATAACGTTGTTGGGCCACATCCGCCGCTTCACAGATGTAGTTGAACAACCTGGTTGTCTCGTAGTCTCCAGAGTGAGACCGATATAAACCAGCATAGATAATTTTATCTAAGCCGGTGTCCACCAAAGCCCATAAAACGGAAAAATCGGGTTCTTCAAGGTCACGAAGACGCAGACAGCAACTGTCCTCGCGGACAAATAGACAAATACCAGCTTTGGGTTTAAAGTTGTGCTCCAGGGCATAGCCTGGGTATGTAAGGTAAGCTGTATCGGGAGGACATTGAATCTGCGTCTCCGTGAGGAATAATAAGTGTGGCTTAGTGGTCTCTAGGTGGTGGTGGACCGGATCGAGATTGGAGTGCAGTCCTCGAATATTGGAGGAGTGCACTTGAAGCGAGAGGAAGTGCTTCCGCTGTAAAGACAACTTATTATTTCTGGACTTTTTCATATAGGTTTTTGAGTGTTAGGTTTGTGGGAAAAACGGCTGTTGAGCGAGGCACTGACCAGCGAAAACTTAGAGACTTACAGCAGGCTCCTGCGCCAGTGGGAGACTAGACTGGAGACTGCGGGGACGCCCGAACCCCCCCAGGAATGGCCATCGGGTCCTCTCATCCGGTCGCCAACCGGCACGATGGAGCATTCTGGGATTTTTCGCGAGGCGGCGGGGCAGCCTTTCATGAGTGGCTAACTCACTAGCTGGGCCCCCTACAACCTGCGGTCGGCCAGCGGAGAACCGTGCTTCGGATCCCGCTACCCTCCAAGCCTAGCCTTCCGGCACACTTGCACCACTGCGGTCTCTAAACCGCACATGCTGAATCAAGTGCATGAACTGCTCAAACCCGTCACTTCCACGATGGCTACACTGGACATCAGTCCGAAACACGACAATGTCGCTTCACGGACTGGCTTTGTCCAGTGGGTGGTGACAAGCCACGGCCGAAGCCTACCACCAGAAATGTTGTTACCCGTTTGGCACCACCCAGAGATCACGTGTAGGGACGCAAGGGTATTTTCCTACGGACGCGGGTAACTTCGATCTCCAAATGAATGAAAAATCTCGAATGAAAAATCTCGATTAAAAATCTCAAATGAAAAATCTCGAATGAAATATCTCGAATGAAAAATCTCGAATGAAAAATCTCAATTGAAAAGTCTCAAATGAAAAATATGAAATGGAAAATCTCGAATGAAATATCTCGAATGAAAAATCTCGAATGAAAAATCTCGAATGAAAAATCTCGATTGCAAAATCTCAAATGAAAAATCTCGAATGAAATATCTCGAATAAAAAAATCTCGAATGAAATATCTCGAATGAAAAATCTCGAATGAAAAATCTCAATTGAAAAGTCTCAAATGAAAAATCTCGAATGGAAAATCTCGAATGAAAAATCTCGAATGAAATATCTCGAATGAAAAATCTGGAATGAAAAATCTTGAATGAAAAATCTCGAATGAAAAATCTCGATTGAAAAATCTCAAATGAAAAATCTCGAATGAAATATCTCGATTGAAAAATCTCGAATGAAAAATCTCAATTGAAAAGTCTCAAATGAAAAATATGAAATGGAAAATCTCGAATGAAATATCTCGAATGAAAAATCTCGAATGAAAAATCTCGAATGAAAAATCTCGATTGCAAAATCTCAAATGAAAAATCTCGAATGAAATATCTCGAATGAAAAATCTCGAATGAAAAATCTCGATTGAAAAGTCTCAAATGAAAAATCTCGAATGGAAAATCTCGAATGAAAAATCTCAAATGGAAAATCTCGAATGAAATATCTTGAATGAAAAATCTCGAATGCAAAATCTCGATTGAAAAATCTCTCAATGAAAAATCTCGAATGAAATATCTCGAATGAAAAATCTCGAATGAAAAATCTCGATTGAAAAGTCTCAAATGAAAAATCTCGAATGAAATATCTCGAATGGAAAATCTCGAATGAAATATCTTGAATGAAAAATCTCGAATGCAAAATCTCGATTGATAAGTCTCAAATGAAAAATATGAAATGGAAAATCTCGAATGAAATATCTCGAATGAAAAATCTCGAATGAAAAATCTCGAATGAAAAATCTCGATTGCAAAATCTCAAATAAAAAATCTCGAATGAAATATCTCGAATGAAAAATCTCGAATGAAAAATCTCGATTGAAAAGTCTCAAATGAAAAATCTCGAATGGAAAATCTCGAATGAAAAATCTCAAATGGAAAATCTCGAATGAAATATCTTGAATGAAAAATCTCGAATGCAAAATCTCGATTGAAAAATCTCTCAATGAAAAATCTCAAATGAAATATCTCGAATGAAAAATCTCGAATGAAAAATCTCGATTGAAAAGTCTCAAATGAAAAATCTCGAATGGAAAATCTCGAATGAAATATCTCGAATGAAAAATCTCGAATGAAAAATCTCGATTGAAAAATCTCAACTGAAAAATCTCGAATGAAATATCTCGATTGAAAAGTCTCAACTGAAAAATCTCGAATGAAATATCTCGATTGAAAAGTCTCAAATGAAAAATCTCGAATGGAAAATCTATAGAAAACATCATTTTTGATTGCTATTTGTTATTTGAATCGTGTATTTGAATATAAATAAACGATCGACGAATTAATTGAAACTAGCTGGTCTGTTTATAAGAAAACGATGCAAAATTTAAATTTAAGAGAAAGTCTTGTTGATTTTCTAGTGTTTTTCATATATATTGGTTACTAGCAGTGCCTTGCGGTTTCGTTTTAGATTTTTCGTTCTAGTTATTTCATTCGAGATTTTTCATGCGAGATTTTGCATTTGAAATTTTTCGTTCGAGATTTTTCATTCGAGATATTTCATTCGAGATTTTTCATTTGAGATTTTTATTCGAGATTTTTCATGCGAGATTTTTCATTCGACATTTTTCATTCGACATTTTTCAATCGAGATTTTTCATTCGAGATATTTCATTCGAGATATTTCATTCGAGAAATTTCATTCGAGATATTTCATTCGAGATTTTTCATTTGAGATTTTTCATTCGAGATTTTTCGTTCAAGATATTTCATTCGACATTTTTCTTTCAATAGACTAAGAAAAAACCAGTGAAATAAATAGATGAAAAAACCTACTCACCATAATTCCCATTAATTTATATCGCTGCTAGTACCGTCGACTGGCGCCGTAGTAACTATATTGTAATCTTTTTCGGGGTGAATTGAACCTGGGGTGACATGAACCTAACCCCTAATCTCATGGACGTAGTATACAAAACTAATCTACACTAATATTATTGTATGTAATTATATTTGTATTTTTGTGTGTGTGTGTTTGAATAAACTTAAATCTACTGTGCCGATTTCAAACATTCTTTCACCATTGGAAAGCCACATTCACCTTGAGTGACATACGCTACCAGGGGGGGGGGGGGGGGGGGGGGTAAGAGGGGAGGGCTGTTTTTTTCATCCTGAAACTACCCGTGCGAAGCCGGGACGGGACGAGTCGCTAGTTCTAAATATTCCGGTAAAACTTTTGAAATCATGGTAAATATCCCGTTTCTAGTGAAAATTATTCCGGTAAAAGTCTGTCAGAAAGAACTGATAATGGCTTAATGCCTTCGATTATTATTGTTCCTAAAATAAGCTAAGCTTGTAATAATCGATTGCAAGGATTTAAGGTAACTAGATGCTCACGCTTGCAGCGCGAAATTCTAAATTTTTGGTGTTTTTTGCCCATTACAGCTCATCAACAATTCTTCAGATAGCGAAAGTTGAGTTCGCGAGAACTAGGAGACTTAACACACATGTTTTAATTGATGCTATCTCATAAATATCATCAGTTTACCTATGCCCCCTAAACACATTTTTTCAGAGTTTTTTTTTATTTAGGGGTATCGTAATTTAACTGATGATATTAATTAACCATGTATGTTGCCATACATGCTATGAAAAAAAAATCGCGTTTTTTTTTAAATTTGCTATTAGAATTCTACCAATTCTGAAAATCGAAACAAGCCGATTTTTGAAATGGGTAAGGGTTTTTATACGATCTGGCTCCTATCCGTGTTTTGTAATGCCGTGGCATTATAACGCTGAAACAAGACAACAAATCTTAATTAATTGTAGTAGGATTCTAGCTGACTAACATAACACTAATATTTTGACCGTGGCACATTTTCACCTGCGAAGTTTCACCGTTTTGTTAGAAATCCCGTAATTTTGTCAAAACTAAACATTATCTTAAGAGTTGTATTCATTCAATTAACAATAAATAATACAGTTAGCTTAACATACCTTTATTGCGACAACTTTTGTAGATATCTCTGACCAACTAAAAGTTTTTAGACCCAGTCTCTAATAATTATTAATTTTGAATTATTCAAAGAGCCGCTCCGAAAAAGTGATTACATTCTCAATGTTCCATCAGCGTAGCGAAAATTCTACGTCTATGGTTCCATCCCACAGAATGGCACGAAATGTTGCCAGGTGACTGTTTCGCGAAACGGAATAAAATTGTAAAATTTATCATAAAATCGGTAAGTTATGAAAAAAGGCTAACGTCAAAGTTGAAAACTAAATCGATCAAAATCTTGGCCATGACCCCCATTGCACATTGTCACCTGCCTGTCACATAGTCACCATGAACTACGGCATATTAAATGAAAAGTGAAAATTATTCTGTTCAGAGCCTACTGACATTTCATCCATTTCACTAGAAACGAGATATACCATGCTTTTTTAGTTTTAATTGTTCCCAATGTTTTGGCACGGTTGCATGCGCCATGATCACGGAGGAACCCTGTGATCATCATTATCATGTTAAATATTTAGGTTTTACTGAAAATAATGTACATAATCATGATAGTTTCAAAAGTTATACTGTCACCGTTCTACACGAGCAGCGTATGGTTCAGATAAACTCAAAAATCGGTAAGTGCCTCACGCGCCCAATATAATAATGGGTTTAGGATGCTGTGCTGATGAGGCTGCCTCGCTTCTGTCGACATTTGTGGAGGCGTGGGTGGATTGTTTTCATGCAATATTCCCAAGAAAACAGCCTCATTGTCCATAAAGCACAGAATAGCTCTATCTATATACAGATAGAGCTATTCTGTGCTCTTTTATCAGCTTTCAGTCATGGCCGCCCATTGTACTATTGTACTATTTAGTTAACCCTATTGCGTGCATAATTTTGGCAAAAAAACTAAGTCTTTTTCCCTCAGTGCCCCCTTATGTATGTACACTCTAACTATTTTTTTTTGGTGTACAATACTTGGTTAATCTAGGGTTAGACGACCTCTGTGGCGCGGCGGGCGAAGCTTTGCCTGCGACGCAGGAGGTTGCGGGTTCGATTCCCGCCTCGGAACAATATTTTTGCGATCGCAGATATTTGTTCAGGGTGTTCTGGGTATTTTCTATGTATAATAAAAAATATCTATCTGTGTAATATTATATTGTATTAATTATATCAGTTATCTAATACCCATAACATAAGCTCTGCTTAGCTTGGGGCTAGATAATATTGTGTGAACTGTCCAGCATTAATAATATAATATATATAATAAAAGCTTTTATTTCTCTTACACTTCTAATATTTAAAAAAATTAACAATTTATTTGACTTATCCTAATCTTAAATATAATTAGTTTTTCAGTTTTTCGGATATCTCAACCAGTGTAAGTACCACTTTGAGCGGTAAAAGCCTCCTCCATCTGCCTCCATCTCTCTCTATCTCTAGCTGCTCTGCTCCAGGTAATGCCTGCCGTTTTAGCGATGTCATCGCTCCAACGTTTATGCGGTCTTCCAGGCCGTCTCTTTTTGTCCATGGGGTACCAGTTAGTTATCGTTTTCGACCACCTATCGTCTGTCGCTCGCTGTACATGTCCAGCCCATTTCCACTTTAGCTGAAGAACTTTTTTCACAGCGTCTTTTGCCTTTGTCTTTTTCCTAATTACGGTATTTTTGATTTTGTCCTTCAGCTTGTGACCTGTGTAGCTTCTCTCGAGTCCTCTTTGACATACTCTTATTGTTTCCAGTGTCTTCTTCGTGAGTGGCCATGTCTGACATGCATACGTGAGGCATGGCAACAAACACATTTCCATAGCTTTTGTTTTTAGTTGAACTGGCAAATTGTTTTTGAAAATCTCTTTCATGCTCCAGTACTTATTCCAAGTATTTTTAGTTCTTCGTATAATTTCTTTTTCCGTGCATGCTTTGAAAGTAATCAGGTGTCCTAAATAGATGTATTCCTCTACATACTCTAGATAGTTGGATTGGAACTCTATCGGTACCTTTTGTCGGTTAGTCATTATTTTAGTCTTATCTTCGTTGACTTCTAGTCCTACTTTCTTACTTTCTGCACATAGCGATTCAAGCATACTTTGTAATTCTTGTGGATCTTCTGAAAGCAAAACTATATCGTCTGCGAAGCGTAAATGTGATAGATACTTTCCGTGTATTTGTAGACCATTTCTCTCCCACTCTACATTCCGGAAAACTTGTTCAAGTACGGCTATGAATAGCTTCGGTGAGAGGGGGTCCCCTTGTTTTGCTCCTCTTTGTATTTTGAAACTGGGTCCAGGTTTTTCTAGAGAAATTTGTGAGATGCTGTTCTTGTAAATTTCTTTTACTAGGTCTAAGTAATCTTTGTTTACTCCTTGTATTGATAGGGCTTCCCATATAGAGTCATGAGTTATTGAATCGAAAGCTTTCCTGTAATCAATAAATATAAGATATAAAGGTTTATTATATTCATTGTATCTTTCTATTATCATTTTCAGGGTATGAATGTGATCTACTGTTGAGAAGTGTTTCACAAAACCAGCCTGCTCTATTGGCTGGTTTTCGTCTATAATTTTGGTCAAACGTCTCAGTAGGGTTGTAGAGAACACTTTATACAAGCATGATGTTAGGCTAATTGGTCTGTAGTTCGAAATTTGTTTTGCATCACCCTTTTTGTAGAGAAGTACTATGTGTGAGTTTGTCCACTGCTTCGGTATATGTTTCGTAGAGAGAATCTTGTTAAAAAGGTTGGTAATCGGTGTTGCAAGGATCTCTTTGCCTGCAATCAACATTTCATTTGTTATACCATCCGGCCCTGGGCTTTTTTCAGGTTTCAGCTGCTTGATCGATTGAAGTATTTCGTTTTCATGGAATTCTGGTACAGGTTCGTCGTTTCTAGGGACTATAATATTATAATGATGATTTGGTAGTAAATCTGTCCTTGTATAGAGATCTTTGTAAAAATCTGTTGCTATCTGCATTAACTCCTTTCTGTTTGTGACTATTTCTCCTTCTTTGTTTTTAAGTTGGCTCAATAACTGTTTTGAATTATTTAGATGCTTGTAGGCCCTTTTCACTGCACCCGAGTGTTCTAGATACTTTTCAATGATTTTCATTCTATATTTCTTAGTATTGTATTTTATGCATTTATGAATTATCTTGTATAGTCTACTCAGTCGGTTTTTCTCATCTTTTGTCTTATTGTCTTTGTTTTTAAGTTTGTGTTTTTCCTCTTTTAGCTCTACAATTTTATCCGTCATAATTTCATGATTTTTCAATAATTTCTGTGAAATACCGGCAGAGCTACAGCTTCGTACAATATTTCTCTCTATGCCGTCATAACAATCTTGCACTGTTTTATGCTCTACATTGTCATAATCACCTTTTTGTAACTCCGTTTTGTATTTTTGGGTATCTATATGCTTCTGTGGTTTTGATGAGCGGTAAGTTCTCGTTTGAGTTTTGCTTTCGATATTCAATGTCACTCTTACCAGTCGGTGGTCACTTGGATGCTTTAGATTACTTATGACACTACAGTTTTCTATTAGCCTTGGAGTATTTGTAGCAATGTAGTCAATTTCATTTTTCACGTTTTCGTCGGGTGATTTCCAAGTCCATCTCAGCTTAGGAGTTTTCATAAACATTGTGTTTGTTATTTTTAAGTTGTTTTGGAGGCAAAACTGTACGAACTTTTCCCCTCTTTTGTTTCGTTTTCCGTACCCATACTTTCCAAGCACTCTACTTTCTTCTTCCTTCGGAACTCCGATTTTCGCATTCATGTCTCCTAGAAAAATAAACCTTGATGTGCTGTGATCCACGATTGTTTCTAGTGTTTTATAAAATTCTTCAATTTCTTTTTCATCTGAGCTTGAGGTAGGGGCATATGTTTGAGCTATTGTGAATTCTTTTCCGTACATTTTAACTTTTATCAATGCGGCTCTTTCTGTTATGCCTTTGAAGTCGAGTACTGTTATATTGGTCTGTTTTCTAACCAAGAATCCTACTCCATTCCTTCCTTTCGTTTCGCCATGAAGGTAGAGTCGATAATTGTCTCTATCTTCTATTGTATTGTATCCTTTCCTTCTTGTTTCGCTAATACCTATTATATCCCATTTTATTTGTGATATGGCATATTCTAGTTCAGTAACTCGTGTCTCGTTTGCTAGAGATCTAACGTTAAATGTTGCTATGTATATTTTGTTACCTTTCGCATTTGGAGGGTTTCGGTCTACTACCCCCGTGCTGACCGGGCATATTGGGGTAGGTTTTTCTGTAGTACTATTATCATTGTTACTTTGTTTTTTGCTAGAGTTTGTGGCGGCAGTACGAGGGGCCGTTAATTGTTATTCGGCCGCGGCAACTTTATCCGATGCGGTCGCGGACGATGACGGATTGTGGTTATCATGACGTTTCTGCACGAAGTTAGTAATAGTGCTCTGGCTTTTTTTGAAATATACTTTATTCTTTTTTGCAGTTTGATATTTAGTATTAGCCTCTATATTGGCTGAGCAACTTCTTGCCAGATGTGGCGGGGTGATTTCTAGCTCTCTCTTTTTCGAGTTTGAGCTATAAGGCTTATTTAACTGTACGTAGCTCTGGTTAGGCTCTCGTATTATAATTTTATCATATCTTAGAAACGCCATTTTGCCCTCATTTCTGTCTTTGTGTAGCTGTTCCTGCAGTGATTTCCGAATTTCTAGAATTTTTGGTGCAAAATCTTCTTTGATGTAAACTTTCGCCTGTTCTAAACTCTTCTTATTTTTCAAAATAATTATTTTCTTCCCATATGTAGTAAGAGTGAGGTTAACTGGACGTATTTTTTCGTCTTGTAGCTTTCCCATTCTTCTCACTAGTTCAATTTCATGTTTACTGCACTCTATATCCATGTTTCTTATGATAGCTATAATTTTTTCTTCCAGCTCTACATAGGACTTTTCACCTTCTTCTATCCCGAAGAAAATTATATTTCTTTCTCTTACTTGTTTCTCTATTCGGTCTATCCTCTTTTCTTGGTCTTCATTTATTTGATTAATTTTTTCGATCTCGTTATTGATATATTCGAATTTCTGATCAATATTTTGATTAATTTTTGAAGTAATACGTTCTTCGTGTTCGCTCATTGCAATATTTGTATCACTTTTTATCTGGATTCTAAGATCATACAATAATTTCTCCATACTTGAGTTCTGAATTTATTCAATGATACAGCTGGTGCCCTCTGATGTCAGTTTCGTGTACTTGAGTTCGATAAAATCGATGATACAGCTGATGACCTCTAGTGACAATTTCGTGCTTTAGTGTTTGGTGCTACTCACCGCGAGGTGGCAGTTCACTCCACGCCCTCAGTATTCAGTATCAAAGGCACCAACCATTAGTTCCTCTACTCTCTCATAGATGGCGCTGTGGGTGAAATCAAATTCTCAATTGATGATGATTAGTTGGATAATAACAGTTTTAGAGGTTATGTTTTTGAAAAACATCAAACATTTCACTGAGTTACTTGCGTTTTGTGTTGATAAATGAGTACAACTCGCTTTCGTTCACTGGGCAGTAAGTGTTCACTTCTTCTATCTCGTCTTAGTCACTGAGTTTTCGAAAATGTTCGTTACACTTTTGATCAACTTATTGCACTTCACAGAACGTTTTTTCAACACTGACTCCACTATTGCGTAGGTATAGCGAGTTCTTCTTCCTATTTATACTATTTGCTGCTTGAAATGAGTACTATTTTCGGATAAATCGTAATTTTATTCGGAGACCGCACAAAAACAATGTTTACTAGAATGCGCCCTCTAGCGTTATCCACATTATTTATTTTTTATTATTTTATTTTATCTATCATGTTCAGCAACGTGCGGAGTAACACCAACAGTATTCTACAGGTCATCCATACAGATATGATCTGGCTGTGATTAAATCTTTCATTCTGATCCTAATCAAATAGTCTCGTTAGAGTCTATTGGATTGGGACACGAGTAAAAGTTGTAGGTAGGTACCTAAATACTTATATATTGAATCCACCGTTGTACTCACTAACTTAGTTCTTAAGTCTTACTAACAAATTTACTTGTTTGTTGTCTGAATAACTAAATTATTATTTATTTAGAAACAAGTACAACACCAAAACAGAAAAAAAAAAACCTTGGTGTGGTAATAAGCCTCTATGGTTGTTTGACAAGCAAAAGAAGAATATACTTCCTGTTATGTCAGAGATATGACAACATGAAATGTATAACTAAAACTATGTGCAATTTTGTTAAATAAAGCCTATAAATACGGGTTTATCCTTTACTTCAATTTATTTAACAAAATGGAAATATATCTACGCCCAGAACGTTTCAACGGAGACCCGTCCTCGAACCAAGATCTATCCCCTCAGTGGACACATTGGAAAAGAACATTCGAAAATTTTGTGACAGCGATCTCAACAACGGAAAAACCAATTACAAAAGAAGCGAAATTACAGCTTTTGACTAACTATCTATCATCTTCAATATTCGCTCACGTGCGCGACTGCACCGAATATGATGAAGCTCTAAAGAAACTGGACACAATATATCTGAAGCCTTCTAATGAAATTTACGCAAGGTACATATTGGCGAAACGATTCCAGCAAGCGGGTGAGTCCATTGATCAGTATCTCCAAGCACTTAAACTGCTTTCTAAACAATGCAATTTCAAGGCAGTGACAGCAGAACAAAATGAAAGTGAGTTAGTTAGAGATGCTTTTATTGCTGGACTTTCATCATCTTTAGTGCGACAAAGATTACTCGAAAATGGTACACTAACATTAGACGATGCATTCAAGCAAGCCCGTGCTGTAGAAATGGCCCGCATACACAATGATAAGTATCAGCAAGCCAGTACGTCTAACTCTTTTGTAAATGCGGTGCCTACTTCTGACAGCCATATAGCACTTCCTCAAGAACTATGCTATTTCTGCGGAAATAAAAGACATGCACGGCGGAACTGTCCCGCTGCTGATTCAACCTGCCTTAAATGTGGAAAAATAGGTCATTTTGCAAAAGTATGCAAATCTACAACACCACACCAAAGTGCCTTCACTGTACAAAGTGTTTTAGGAAAAGACTCAATGAATGAAGAATCTCAGCAATTACTCTCAAGCTTTGCTACTACTACAAAAGATCTCACTAAAGCTATGGTGCCAATCATAATTGATGGATTATTCACAGCCAGAGCATTAATTGACACTGGCAGTACCGCGAGTTTTATAGACAGACATTTAGTACGTCAGCATAATATACGAATAAATTCATGCAATCAACACGTAACCATGGCAGCTGCAAATCTAAAGACTATGCTAAACGCGTCGTGTTCCGTCAATGTAACGTTGCAAGGCAATACTTTTCAAGCAAATTTATTAATAATAGAGAATTTATGTACGGACGTCATAATTGGCCATGATATCATTATGAAACATCAAGCATTAGAAATGCATTTTGGAGGACCTGAAACCCCATTGAAGCTATGCGCACTACCCAATGCTAATATTGAGCCAGTGTGCTTGTTTCCAATCAATCAATCCTCCAAGCTTTATTTGCCAGACTGTAAGCCAATAGCTGTAAAGTCACGAAGATTCTCGGATGAAGATAAACAATTCATAAGTACTGAGATTAAGAAATCGTCGAAGAAATTCGATATCGTGTATCACCCCAGAAAGGAGAATATAGCAGCAGATGCTTTATCGAGAGCAAGTACTGCTCAAAGAGCTTCAATAAATAGTTCAGAAAGCAGTCTTAAAGAACTACATAAAACTTTGTGTCATCCTGGAGTAACAAGGATGCTCCACTGGGTTCGAAGTAAGAATTTAGCATACTCCACTGACGAAATCAAACGCATTACTTCGAATTGTCCCATATGCGCTGAAATAAAGCCTCGTTTTCAACAAGGGATGGGGAAAATAGTAAAAGCGATGGCATCTTTTGAAAGGATATCGATAGATTTTAAAGGACCCCTTCCCTCAGATGGAACAGGAGTTAATCGATACATCCTAACTATTGTAGATGAGTATTCTCGCTTCCCATTCGCTTATCCATGTCCGGATTTAACTACTCAAACGGTAATTGGTAAGCTAACAGAACTATTTTCGATCTTCGGAGTGCCAACATATGTTCACTCTGATCGCGGTGCTTCTCTTCTATCAAAAGGGATCAAAGATTTTCTGCACGAGAGAGGCATTGCTACAAGCTATACTACGCCATACAATGCTCAAGGAAATGGACAAACGGAAAGATATAATGGGATAATCTGGAAGACAATACAGTTGGCTCTGAAAAGCCGCGATTTGCCTATTACCAAATGGGAGTTAGTTTTAACTCAAGCTCTTAATTCAGTACGATCACTCCTTTGCACTGCCACAAACAGTACCTACACCCCACGAGCGAATGTTCTCCCACGCTAGGAGATCTTCGAATGACCAGTCGATGCCTACGTGTTTAACTGTACCAGGGGAAGTGTTTATGCGCAGTCATACTCGAACTAGCAAATATGATCCATTAGTTAAAGAAGTCGAGATGCTGGATAGCAACCCTGAACATTCCCGGGAACGGATGAGTAGTGGAAGAGAAGTTGTCGTCTCTAAAAGACATTTAGCTACTGCCGGAGGAGGCCCTGTAGAATCAGGCGAGGATGTTTTCATTGATGCGGTTGAAAATGAAACTATGGAGGATGAGTCTGGTCAGCCGCAAGACATTCCTCGTTCAATAAGGAAGCCCAGGAGAATGTGGTAATAAGCCTCTATGGTTGTTTGACAAGCAAAAGAAGAATATACTTCCTAATTTTCACTAGAAACGGGATATTTACCATGATTTTTGAGTTTTATATGTTCCCGATATTTCGGCACAGTTGCATGCGCCATGATCACGGGAGAACTGACTAAAGTCTTTGCGAGTAGATGTTATTGGCAGATATATCGATCTACCCTCTTTCTCACTCTTTTATTACGAACGATACCACTACCATCGGTTTCATTGTCACAATTCACACCAACTCGACACACAACACTAACGGTGTCCGGACGCGTAGCAGGTACCACACTTTTTTGATTCTTACACATTCTTACCACAGGCTTCCATACTCCAGATAATTGAAAACCATCTTCTCTATTGAAGTTTCTGTACTTAGTAATCTCAATTGCCTCTTGTACCATTCTCGGTATGTAATGTCGCTCTGTCGAGATTACCTGCGGACTGTGTAGCTCGATCCAATGATTTGAGCCAAATTCCAAAAGGTGTTCTGCTATGGCTGACTTATGTATGTCCTTGTTCTTGATGCTGATTCGCACCACCACCCTCGGCAGCTCAATTCAGTGGTAACATCTCTCACCAACCGAGCAGTTGACCTGTGTGATGAGAATCACATTGAAAGTGAGCTAGCTCATGTCCAGCATGTGTTGCGTAAGAATGGATATAAGCTTCGGTCATTACCATCCCGACCTAGGCCAAGACCCCACAGATGCAGAGTAGAACGTAGGCCAGCGTTTCTGCCATATGTTAAGGGGGTGACGGACAAAATTGCGAAAGTCCTGCAAAAGTTTTCCGTAAAGACCATCTTCACTCCCTTAAAGAAGATATCGCACTACTTGCGTTCACCAAAAGACAGTTTTCCACTTGAAAAGCCAGGGGTGTATAAAATTGATTGTAGCTGTGGGAGTTCGTACATTGGCCAAACGAAACGTACGATAGCGTGTCGGGTTAAGGAGCACATACGAGCGGTCAAGAACAGGGACATACATAAGTCAGCCATAGCAGAACACCTTTTGGAATTTGGCTCAAATCATTGGATCGAGCTACACAGTCCGCAGGTAATCTCGACAGAGCGACATTACATACCGAGAATGGTACAAGAGGCAATTGAGATTACTAAGTACAGAAACTTCAATAGAGAAGATGGTTTTCAATTATCTGGAGTATGGAAGCCTGTGGTAAGAATGTGTAAGAATCAAAAAAGTGTGGTACCTGCTACGCGTCCGGACACCGTTAGTGTTGTGTGTCGAGTTGGTGTGAATTGTGACAATGAAACCGATGGTAGTGGTATCGTTCGTAATAAAAGAGTGAGAAAGAGGGTAGATCGATATATCTGCCAATAACATCTACTCGCAAAGACTTTAGTCAGTTCTCCCGTGATCATGGCGCATGCAACTGTGCCGAAATATCGGGAACATATAAAACTCAAAAATCATGGTAAATATCCCGTTTCTAGTGAAAATTATGTACATAACCATGATAGTTTCAAAAGTAATATACTTCCTGTTATGTCAGAGATATGACAACATGAAATGTATAACTAAAATTATGTGCAATTTTGTTAAATAAAGCCTATAAATACGGGTTTATCCTTTACTTCACTTGGTACCTAGTTATTCTACCTTGTTTCTTTTGAGTCGTCGAATCGTAAAGTTCTGTTATATTTTCAAAGGTAATTAACTAACTTAGCTCTCATCTCAATGTTTTCATATAATATTACCATTTTATCTACTACATTTTACTGTATCTATGTTTATTTCTTATCAATGAAAAGTCATTTTGTGCGCTTTTTGACTGGTTTTTCGACTTATTTGAATAACAGTTTAAAAGACCTTTTTGTTTGAGTTTTTTTTTTCTTTTTTACAGTATTTTCATGGAGTCTACCGTTTTTTTTTAACTTGAGCACCACACCGTCGCGTCGGAGTTGACCGCATTTTCGACATGACAACACTGGCATGGCTTTGCTTTGCTTGCGAAATGCGAAGTTGTTGTTTGCTTTCGGTAAAAGTGATCAAAGTGGTTTTATGAAATTTTCTAATGCTTTCACTATGAAAACTGTGCTCCATTAGTAACCATGTTGAACCAGACTTCTACTGAAGCGTTGCTTTCAGCGACCTACGTCGATAACTACTTGGATTGTGTAGAAAACCTTCCCAATGATCTGCAACGGCATTTATCGCGTATGCGAGAGCTCGACGTGACTTACAGAGGTAATCCTTACTTTTACTGCTTGTTTTTCACCTTATCTACGATCTAGGAAGGCGTTTGGTGGTTTCTGAGCCGGAATTTATCCTTGGAACAGCTTTTAAAATGTTGTGTTGACGTTTACATTTCAACTTTATTACGTACGCATACATAAATATAACAAGCGAATCCCCATCAACAGTGTACCAAAATAACACTGCTGCTACTAGTTTGTTCCTTCTTTACATGGATCGCACGAAAAATTCACCAAATATACTAAAAGGTAACCTTTCACCGTTTATAACCAATATGAGTAGATTGGCTTTGTTCTGTACACAATTCAGGTCCTAGGACATAGGAATAACATCGTAGCCAGTTATGGTACACCATACATGCTCAGATTACTTCAATAATTGGTCAGTTTACAATACAAAGTTGCTACTGTCAACATCCTCATTCAAAATATTTTGTCAGCACCGTGTAAACTACAGGTCTAGCGCTTAACTGAGTCAGTCCCTGAGGTATGGGAGGGGTGTTATCGTTACATCAAAATGAAGTGTGGCTTCATGTCATCTGATCTAGTACTCATAACACAAGCTCTGCTTAGCTTGGGGCTAGATAATGTTGTGTGAACTGTGCAGCATTATTTATTTATTTTATAATCAGTGAGACGAAAACAACCTTCCCGTACCGCTCCCATACCTCAGGTACTGACTCAGTTAAGCGCTAGACCTGTAGTAGGTATAATCAATTTGAATCCATATCATATAGTGAACGAAAATAATAATGAGAATAGGGCCCATTACATCTCTCCCAGTGGATTTTATAAAATCTGAGGATGGGATTCGTCAGATTAGCCGTCACCAATAATGCTATCACCAATCCATCTGCCGAGTGTGCTGTTTATAGCAAATCCCCTCACTGCATTCTATCTGGGAGACCTTCTCCAGCAATGGACGTCCAAAGGCTCCTGATGCTGACAATAATGATATTACAGAATACATGCTCAGTTTAATAGCTGATCGTTTCATTTAACACAAAGTCTCCAAACATTTTGATAACACCGTGTAAGCTATACTAATAAAATCAATTTGAATTCGCCATCACTCACAAATCATATTTTGATTTATTTATAACTAGCGACTCGCCCCGGCTTCGCCCGGGTAGCCCCTGGTGAACCCCCCCTCCTACCCCTCCCCTTATGTCAATCTCCTGGTTCTAAGCTACCTGCTCAATTTTCAGCCAAATCGGTTCACCCGTTCTTGAGTTATAAGTGGTGTAACTAACACGACTTTGTTTTATATAGCTATATAGATACACAGGCAGCTCTCCGAGCTGATGCATGTATATCTTAGTCATTATCAGTGCACTTTAAATATGTTTGTAAAGTCCATTTTTGAAAGAATTCACTGAAGAGGCACTGATCACTGAGCCTGGTAGCCGGTTCCAAGTGTGCACAATGCGATTGGGCAATATTATACATCCTCGGTTTTCGGACTATGGCCTAATTTGTCTTTGACATGATCATGAAACGGAGACTGGCAGAGTAGTGATGTAAACTCAAGTTAGAGACCATAAATCTTAAAGTCAAGTACTTTTTTTTTTGTATACTACTTGAATGATGGAACAAGTAGATGGCATTGCACTGCGCCCACCACCCTGAGACATAAAGATGAAAAGCCTCATGTGCCTGTAATTTAAACGGCACCCTTACCCTTCAAACCGGAACACAGGAATGAGAGCACCACTGCTTTGCAGCAGAAATACCTAGATTTGGTGGTAGTACTTCCCTGGACAAACTCTTTCACAAAAAAGCTCTACTACTACAAAATTTGTACAGATTGTCTCCGTGAAGCAGAGAAGCACCTCGCCATATCGCTGGGCACGCACACAGAGGAGCGCCGCCGCACGCGGGCGGCCGTGCGGCTGCAAGCGGTGCTGGTGGCCGCGCAGGAGATTGGAGACGAGAAGCTGCAGGTGGTGCAGATACTACAAGACCTGATTGATAACAAGCAGCGGTCGCTTGATGGTGATCATAAAAAATTATGTGAGTTCCAAGATTTTTAGTAACATTTATAATGAAAAACTTCCCAAAATGATAGATGCTTTAGTTTAGTTGGTAATTTTTGGTATATTCTAGATTCTTATAATTGGGGATTTTTTTTGTATTTTTTTAAATCAAATAACTATTAAGATATTTAAATGTAACTACACTACACACAATGATTTATTTATTTACAGGCAGCTCTCGGAGCTGACGTGTGTATGTCTTAGTCCTTATCAGTGCACTTTAAATAATGCTGGACAAATGCTAATGCTAAAATGTTTGTCAAGTCTATTTTTGAAAGAATTCACTGAGGGGGCACTGATCACTGTGTCTGGTAGCCGGTTCCAAGTGCGCACGACGCGATTAGGCAATATGTGCATCCTCGGATTGCTGGTACTTGGCCAGCGTTGCAGAAATAAGTCTCCTTTATTTCTTGTAATCTGCCTTTCCGGGCATTGAGCAAGAGTTTTGTGCTTCTTTCGTGCTTTACATGAATGGTATACGCCCTGTGGCATATCCACGACTCTAATTCAGTACATATTCTTTTAGATACTAGATGAGGTTTTGAGGGGCTCTCTTTATCCTTCTGAAAGTTGTGGACTTTTTCATGAGACTGTTTGCAAGCTGGTTAGGGTGTTGCTCCATTCGTTTGGCATAGGATTTGAGCTTGTTGCAATTATCTTGTTTGACTGTTGGCATCTCTAGGTCGCGATGTAGTTGACAGTTTGTAATGTACCATGGTGCATTCGTTATCATGTGTAGCATTTTAGATTGAAAGTGTTGCAGAATTTCCAGGTTTGAGTTTGCCGCTGTACCCCACAGCTCAGCTCCATAGGACCATACGGGTTTTAAAATGCATTTGTAGAGGAGCAGTTTGTCGTCCAAGGATAATTTGGATTTCTGAGCCATTACCAAGTAGAATTTTTGGAAAAATTGATAATGAAAAGCTTCCCAAAATTATCAATGCGTTAGTTTAGTTGGTAATTTTTGGTATATTCTAGATTCTTTTTATTGGGCAAATTTTTATTTTTTTTAAGTCAAATAACTATAAAGATATTAAATTGTAACTACACTATACAATGATGCTTTTAAATGTTTACATAATTAAAGTGTGCTGAATCTATTTCATAATATTCCATTTTACTCAAACCTTTTTATTTTTCAGTGTCGTGCCTTGAAGTTACTACAAATGGCACAGCTAATAAGAAAGAGCCCACCCCACCGCCAGAGAGCACGCGAGAGCGCGAGAGAGAGAGAGAGAAGGAGAAAGAGACGCCGGTGGCTGCCCCCACGCAGCACAGCACCCCCGCACCGCCAGAACGCACTGAAAAGGAGAAGGAGAAAGTTGACAAAGATAAATCTGGAGGTATGTTTCTCCTAGTCAGCATTCTAAAACACAAATTAGGTTGTTGTCCAACCTAATTTGTGTTTTGTGTGTCCATCCTTTCGGCGTTTTTTTTATCCTCACTTTTAAGCTAGTTATGTATGAAATAGAATAGATATATAAATATTCTATATTATATTCTAGTTATGTATGAAATAGAATAGATATAGAAATATTATATATTCTTACTTGTTCTTCAGGGTGATGATGAACATTTGATTGATATTGGTGTAAATATAACCAACAATTAATGTTGTAGGAGAGAGATGGTCAAAGCGCGCGCGTCGCGCTCGCACCACGACGGGCGTGGCGACGGACGGCGCAGACTCGAGCGAGCGAGACAGCGAGAGGCACGCGCACACTACTACCAACAAGAAAGGTATCTCTACTGTGCACTACATACATACAAAGCGCTCGCACCACGACGGGCGTGGCGACGGACGGCGCAGACTCGAGCGAGCGAGACAGCGAGAGGCACGCGCACACTACTACCAACAAGAAAGGTATCTCTACTGTGCACTACATACATACAAAGCGCTCGCACCACGACGGGCGTGGCGACGGACGGCGCAGACTCGAGCGAGCGAGACAGCGAGAGGCACGCGCACACTACTACCAACAAGAAAGGTATCTCTACTGTGCACTACATACATACAAAGCGCTCGCACCACGACGGGCGTGGCGACGGACGGCGCGGGCTCGAGCGAGCGAGACAGCGAGAGGCACGCGCACACTACTACCAACAAGAAAGGTATCTCTACTGTGCACTACATACATACAAAGCGCTCGCACCACGACGGGCGTGGCGACGGACGGCGCGGACTCGAGTGAGCGAGACAGCGAGAGGCACGCGCACACCACTACCAACAAGAAAGGTATCTCTACTGTGCACTACATACATACAAAGCGCGCGTCGCGCTCGCACCACCACGGGCGTGGCGACGGACGGCGCGGGCTCGAGCGAGCGAGACAGCGAGAGGCACGCGCACACCACTACCAACAAGAAAGGTATCTCTACTGTGCACTACATACATACAAAGCGCTCGCACCACGACGGGCGTCGCGAGCGAGCGAGACAGCGAGAGGCACGCGCACACCACTACCAACAAGAAAGGTATCTCTACTGTGCACTACATACATACAAAGCGCCCGCACCACGACGGGCGTGGCGACGGACGGCGCGGGCTCGAGCGAGCGCGACACGCGAGAGGCACGCGCATACCACTACCAACAAGAAAGGTATCTCTGCTGTGCACTACATACATACAAAGCGCGCGTCGCGCTCGCACCACGACGGGCGTGGCGACGGACGGCGCGGGCTAGAGCGAGCGAGACAGCGAGAGGCACGCGCACACCACTACCAACAAGAAAGGTATCTCTACTGTGCACTACATACATACAAAGCGCCCGCACCACGACGTGCGTGGCGACGGACGGCGCGGGCTCGAGCGAGCGAGACAGCGAGAGGCACGCGCACACTACTACCAACAAGAAAGGTATCTCTACTGTGCACTACATACATACAAAGCGCCCGCACCACGACGTGCGTGGCGACGGACGGCGCGGGCTCGAGCGAGCGAGACAGCGAGAGGCACGCGCACACCACTACCAACAAGAAAGGTATCTCTACTGTGCACTACATACATACAAAGCGCCCGCACCACGACGTGCGTGGCGACGGACGGCGCGGGCTCGAGCGAGCGAGACACGCGAGAGGCACGCGCACACCACTACCAACAAGAAAGGTATCTCTACTGTGCACTACATACATACAAAGCGCTCGCACCACGACGTGCGTGGCGACGGACGGCGCGGGCTCGAGCGAGCGAGACAGCGAGAGGCACGCGCACACTACTACCAACAAGAAAGGTATCTCTACTGTGCACTACATACATACAAAGCGCCCGCACCACGACGTGCGTGGCGACGGACGGCGCGGGCTCGAGCGAGCGAGACAGCGAGAGGCACGCGCACACCACTACCAACAAGAAAGGTATCTCTACTGTGCACTACATACATACAAAGCGCCCGCACCACGACGTGCGTGGCGACGGACGGCGCGGGCTCGAGCGAGCGAGACACGCGAGAGGCACGCGCACACCACTACCAACAAGAAAGGTATCTCTACTGTGCACTACATACATACAAAGCGCTCGCACCACGACGTGCGTGGCGACGGACGGCGCGGGCTCGAGCGAGCGAGACAGCGAGAGGCACGCGCACACTACTACCAACAAGAAAGGTATCTCTACTGTGCACTACATACATACAAAGCGCCCGCACCACGACGTGCGTGGCGACGGACGGCGCGGGCTCGAGCGAGCGAGACAGCGAGAGGCACGCGCACACCACTACCAACAAGAAAGGTATCTCTACTGTGCACTACATACATACATCATAGACACACGCCTATACCCCGAAAGGGTTGGCTGAGCCTTAAATTCAAATTCAAAATCTTTATTTCAAGCTTTCTGAGAAATGCACTAAACCTAAACAGTAAGCCCATATCAACATAAATACCTTATCATCATCATCATCATCAACCTACTGCAGTCCACTGCTGGACATAGGTCTCTCCCATAGCGCGCCACTGAGCCCGGTTTTCGGCTCTCCTCATCCAGTTTCTGCCAGCCACCCCGCGCAAGTCGTCGCTCCACCTAGCCAGAGGGTGTCCTACACTACGTTTGCCAAGACGCGGTCTCCACTCAAGAACTCGTTTACTCCACCGATTATCGGTTCTTCTGCAGAAATGACCGGCCCACTGCCACTTCAGCTTGCTAATCCTCTGGGCTATGTCTAGAACTTTGAAAGAAAGAAAGAAAGAAAGAAATAGCATTTATTTGTGTCAACAACATCAGTTAACAAACAATATTGCACACTAAAAGACACACACACACACAGAAACAAAGAAAAATAAAACTAATTGGTTCTCTGTCGGATAACCTCGTTTCGAAACATACATATAAAACACTTTATTTGTTAGTTTAACTTTATGATTCATGTAAACATTTCCACAGGTATAGGCAAGAAGAAAAAGCGCAAAGCGCGCCAAACAACTCAGCGCTCCGAGACTCCGCCGGAGGAGACGGACGCGATCGACCCGGACGAGCCGCGCTACTGTCTCTGCGACCAGATCTCCTTCGGGGAGATGATCCTGTGCGACAACGACCTGTGCCCCATCGAGTGGTTTCACTTCTCCTGCGTCTCGCTCACCACCAAGCCCAAAGGGAAGTGGTTCTGTCCGAAGTGCAGAGGGGACCGTCCCAATATTATGAAGCCTAAGGGTCAGTTCTTGAAAGAACTTGAACGGTACAACAGAGAGAAAGAGGAGAAAGCGTAGTATTTGATAATCTTAAAGGTTTTTTCTAAGCATGTTGTTGGAAGAAAGGAAGCAATGGCGGCGATGAGCTCACCACTTATCACGTCTATATTCCACGATGGTGCAACCCACTGTGAAAAGCGGCCCATTGAGGCTCTGCCTACCCCTTCGGGGAAAAAGGCGTGTGTCTATGTATGTATGTATGTATGTATGTTGTTCTGAGGTTCGATTCCCGCTGCGGTACAAATGTTTGTATGATCTGCAAATATTTGTTCCGGGTCTGGGTGTTATGGTACGTACCATGGTACGTAGTTCCAGATACCCACGACACAGGGAATCCTAGTGTGGGATCAGGACTATGTATGTGACGAGACATTCTAAACTAGGCCCTCGTATCATGAGCATGTTATTGTCATGGTGTGATATAGGGGAGCCCTATGTCGAGTGGCCTTCTACAGACTGATGGTGAGATGAGGCAGGGAGGCTATAAGAGACGTCCAAGTGGCACGAGTATCAACTATTTATTTTCTGTGGGACAATCCACGGGCTTCATGGTGTGGTTACAAAATAAAGTATTATTAAAAGGTAAAATGAAAATGTCGCTCATTTAAAACGTCAATTCGGCATACGTTAAGTATCTCGTGAGTGTTAGGTGTCCCGTAGCGTTAATTTTGCGGATTTTATTCCTTTAAACTGTACAAATCTTATGTAAGGAGAAGTGTTATGTGGGCTGTTTTGTGTTGAATCGGATGTCGCCTTTTTTTGACCCAGTACTGTTCACACAGTAGTAGTAGAGCTTTTTTGTGAAAGAGTTCGTCCGGTGAAGTACTACCACTATACCTATTTCTGCCGCAAAGCAGTAGTGCTCGCATTGCTGTGTTCCGGTTTGAAGGGTATGGCTGCCGGTGAAATTACAGGCACATGAGACTTCATCTTTATGTCTCAGGGTGGCGGGCGCAGTGCAATGCCACATAGGGCGCGTCCTAGGTGGACGTGATCTATGTGATAATGCACTGTTCATAGGCAGAGAGTACCACTTATCATCAGGTGGGCCATCTGCTTGTTCCGTCATTCAAGTAGTATAAAAAAAAAAGAAGCACTATTTGAATTACTTCACTCGATATTTTTTTTAATCACAGATACCAACCTTTTTATAATTGAAATACCATTTTAGACTTACTTCTTACACGTTGTTATTTTTGAAACATTTGGTAACTTATTAATTACTATTTGAGTTAGTAAAGTCATCAACAAAATTTAACAAAACTCTAATGGGCATTTTTATATTATTTTTTATACACAAAAACAGTGTATCAGAGCGTGCGCTCGCCTTCTTCGCCTTATACAAAAATGTTCGTTGGAGCTATAGCGCAGGGGTTCCCAAACTTATTTTGTCTACTGCCCACTTTGAAAATAAATTATTTGTTAGCGCCCCCATTTTTTATCCTACTTAAAAACCATTATAATTTCAAATTAAATTAATAATTGTGAGCTATATATTAGCGGAGATTAAATTTGCACAAATCGGGTTATTTAACAAAAACTTGAAAACATGATTGCCTCTATGCCTCTATTGCCTCATGATTGTCTACGAAAATGACTTAACTAGGAATACTAATAACTATTAAAATGCGAAAGTGTGTCTGATTTGACGCCCCCATATTTTTTTTGTGTGTCTTACCGCCCCCCTTTAGACCTGCAGCGCCCACAAGAGGGCGTTGTCGCCCACTTTGGGATTCTATAGCGCCTTTAGATTTAACTGTGATTTAACCATAAACTTAGAATTTTCGCTGATTTAACACAAAACTCCCTAGACCACAAGGGACAGAGGGCGCGCAATTTGCTCAAACGCTGGCTAACAATTTTCCTTACATCAGATTTCTATGGTTTAAATGTCGTTGGAATTGATATGAGAATCTTGTAAATTTAATTTGATTTAAATTTATAGTAACCACTCCGTAAGCTATGTACACAAATGTGATTTCAATTTAAGCAGTGTCAATTTTGATTTTCTTTGACTTGTGATGTATATTTGCTGAAACTGACTAAACCCTAGGATTTATTGCAAGTTGATTCAGGATAAGATTTGTAAATATTAAATACTCTTCCGTAGTAAAAGTACTACATGAGAAGTACATGTAGCTATTGTATAGAGATATTCTTTATGATAGTTGTTCTAAACAGATATAATTTCGTACTATTTGAATAAGTTACATTGAATATAAGGATTTATTCTATAAATTGAGTTTTTATTGGCTTCCGTGACCCGAAGATAACCCTATTACTTAGTTCATACCAGTAAAGCTACTGGTTTCAGGGCAGCGCCATCTCTCGTGAAATAGTAGTAGCATTAAATTTAAATGTGACCCAAAAAATGCCGTTCCGGCGGGACTCGAACCCGCATCTTCGCCTGTAATCGGCGATGCCTTTACCAGTTCGGCCATAGAACGAGCTATGACGCTAGAGACGAAATTTGTTGGCACTATCAACTCGGCTATAGCGCCGATGGGAGCCATCTACAGATGTTTCATTTGCAAACCTTCTGTTCAATGTCCGAAATTAGTTCGAACCATTGACAAGAGATGACACCACTGCTATTTCATCAAAGTTTATTATTTTTCAAGTGTAAACCAGACTTTATGGATAACATTAAATAAAATGGATAACCGGTAAGCTTAGTAATAGTGTGAACCCTATCCCTACCAGTCCGTCCGTCTGTATTGCCACAGAGTTATACATATCACGGCCGCCGTAAGCTTTTCAGCCGTGAAATATTTAGATAGTGTTGTTTGAGCAAATAATAAAAATGCGAAAAAAGGTCCCGGTACAGAGTTCTCCACGTAATGACACCGAGACGGTTCAATTCTACTAGTGGTGACATCTAGTTTCGAGAAGATGAAACTTCGGAACCCTACATAATGACATGGCTCAAAGAGCTAAGTATAATTTAAAACCAACAGCTTGAACCTTGGGCTAGAAGCTTGTGTCGTGGGTATCAGGCACTACGAATACCATGGTATCACAACACAGACCTGGTGTCGATTATGTTAAAGGACTCCCTTTTTCGCATTCGAAAACTATGGGTAGTCCATTATGTGTGAGAGTTGTCTGATTAGGTAGTTAGCCTAACTCCGTCCAGAAGCACAGTAGTTTCGTGGGGTCTTCGCAGGCTTGGCGGAGTTACCTCGGGTTGTTGAGGATATGTTTACGTTGAGCTGACTCCACACATTCCAGGACTACGTGGGCAGCCGATTCTTCTTCGGTCAGACACCCTCTGTAGGCTGTCTGTGGCGCCGAGACCTGGGGTCGTATTGCGTAATAGACTGAAATTCGATTTCGGTGTCCAGTTTGCTATTCATTGCGCGGAGTGTTTTAAATATTGCTGGTCTTGAACAAAAGCTTAAACACGCACCGCAATGAACAGTAGGTAATTAAGTAATTACGGCTTGCTGTTCTGTTAGGTACGTCTTTATTTTATTTTAGTTTTGTTTTATTGTCTTAATTTTAGTATTACATTTAGTGTTAAATACAATTTGTTCAATAAAAAATATAAAACAAGTAATAAATTTTGTAAAAAATAAAAAACCCTCAACGCAATTAAACGGCTGAACCGATTTTGATCAAACATAGCTAAGAACACTCCCGACAAATTCACCTTTCAAACAAAAAAAAACTAATTCGGTTCATCCGTTCGGGAGCTACGATGCCACAGACAGACACACACACACACACAGACACGTCAAACTTGTAACACCCCGTCGTTTTTTCGTGGGGGTTAAAAAGACCGTATAAACATTTGCCCTGCAGCGGAAATCGAACCCGCACCTCTCGCATCTCAGCCGGCTTCTCGCCTACCGCGCTACAGAGGTCGTTCATTTCATACTAGTAACCGCCCGCGGGTTTGCTCGCGTTTTACCAGAAGCCCAACATACATACATAGACACACGCCTTTTTCCCCGAAAGGGTCGACAGAGCCTCAAATGGGCGTCTTTTCAACGTGGGTTGCACCATTGTGGGATAAAGACGTGACAAGTGGTGAGCTCATCGCCGCCATTTGTTCCTGAAGCCCAATTCTCGTCGTATTCAAAAATAGTCAAATTAAAGTTCGGATCATGTTACGATCTAGTGTCGATGTCACAAACGTCAAAATGATATTCTGCTCACCTGACGATACAACTTCTTCTTATCTTAGGGTGCGTTCCGAGTCACGCTATAATCGATGTGATCGCTATTATTAGCGTTCCGAAACGCTGTGAGCGCGACTACGATATTGCGTGTGACGTCATGAATGACGTCATTAAATCCGCCATATTGCGATTACACCGACCATGCCCCAAACCGATATTACTGTGAGCGCTACTGTCAAAGTGACAGAGTACAGAGGATATTGATAATATCGTCTATAAAGCGTTCCGAGTCACGTCAACGCTCAAACTGCCATAAGCGCGATTTGTGAATCGGAACGCAAAATAGCACTGTGATCGCTCACATCGATTTTATCGTGACTCGGAACGCACCCTTAGGTAATGGCTTCTGTGCGTTATTTGCAACATTTTAGCCAATGTCAAGTGATATACTATTATATTTTAATAGTCAAGTCGTCAAGAGTCTCCGTCAAGTCATAACCCAGTTTAAATAGTGGCAGAAAAACTGAGTTTTTACAGGGAAAATCCACCATTTCCAAAAGACACGCAATACACTTAAATTTTACTACATCAGACATGTGCCATTTATCCAAGTTATACAACGGTTAAAATGCCACGCGTAATGTGATTATATCGAAATGTGACTGTAACTTGAATGTTTCAAAGTTCTGAGAATTCTCTTTCACTCTTTACAATTATTATATAGCACTATCCTGCTCTAATATATGGTCGCAAGAACCGAAAGTTGATTATATTGTTAATAGAGGGAGCGGAATACCAATTTTTTCAGTCGATTTTCAATACAGTCTCGATTCAGTCAACTTGCAGTGTGCCTTTAAAATAAATAAGAAAATTGGGCTTCAGGACAAAAGTAGCCTCAATGCTCAATCCAGGTTATAATCTATCTTTGTACCAAATTTCATTGAAATCGGTTCCTCTGTTTCGGTGTGAATGAGTAAAAAACATCCAAAACTCGTAACATTGACATTTATCATACTAGTGGGATATGACACCGAAATATGCGTCAATTAGACAAATTTAAGTATTTATATGGCTTTATTTCAATAATATGATTTATTCTATACACACACAAATTGCTTAAACACTATTAGTAACCATGTGGAACTATAAAACGCTTTTTAATACACTTTAAAATAAATCTTCACACATTTTGTAAACTTATTGAATTTCATAAATGCCAAAATTTATTGAAATGCCTGAAGTTTAAAATTGATTATAATATATTGCAATGGCCTATAGTTTCGACTAGATAATTATTATTATAAATTAAAACTACATGTGTATTGCGATAGAGGATCGTAATGAGATACTTACGTAATAGTATAGAGTTAAATCCTGTAATGGTACATAACTGTCCGCTAACTCTAACATATCATAGCACTCATCAAATTAACAAAAATAGCACTCACATTAACAATAAAAATTTGTGTACACGCACAGTAATAATGGCAATCTTTATTTAAATGTGTCTACATACCATAGACTGACTAAACACAATAGACTGCTAATCTCATACAAGAAAACGTGCATCGATGAATGATTGCCTACAATGACGCTAGATGTCGCTGTTTTGAATCTACTATAAGCGATCGAAATAATTTTTACATGTATTTCGAATAGATCGATAAAACATGTTTTGCGACCATAGTTTCATAATTAAAAAATAAATTAGAAATTTAAATGTTTATTTTTAAAGAGATTAAATAATTGGTTTAAAATGCTGATTGAATGAATTTGCCAGCGCCATCTAGAAATAGCCTGGATTTGAACTTTTTTGAGTCACGTTTCCTTGTATGAGATTGGCAGTCTATTGTGTTTAGTTAGTCTATGCTACATACATCCCAGAATATTCCTTAATATTTATAAGAGATGCTACGGGTATTTATTTGGCCGGATAACCGGCGGAGGCTTAGGCTAGAGCGCCGGATATCCGGTGCAGACTTGCGCGTTGTAAAGTTGTAAATTGCTCGCGCGGCTGCATGGTCCGGGCAACAGAATCTATTGCACTGGCTCAGCCTCTTCACAGCGCGTTGTTTAATACGTTGACAAGATCAAATAGGCTTCAAATAACGTATTTTTAGCAAAATCTACACAGTTCATGATATCGTTTTATTTTTCACTATTTAACAACATTTGTCTCAATTTTGAGTATTTCTCTTTCAAAAATTGCACCAACAATGATGGTATTTTGCTATCAAAAATGGCAGAAGAATGTATCTATAGTTTGGCAATATTATGGAGATAGTACTGCTTATTATCAGGCCGGATAACGGATAGTCAACAAGTGGCTGGATATCGGATAGTAAACGGATATCCGTTGCATCTCTAATATTTATCAACACCATTCAATCATGGAAATGTATTTAAACTCGTCGGTGCACTGCATAAAATGCAAGGAGAGATTCCACACAGACCATATATCAAGATAGACACCGCAAACACGTAAATTTGTATGAAACTAAGCGTGCCGTTTTATTTTGTACCTACTGTGCTATGTAAAATCTCCATTCGCACGGCTAGCTGATTTCGAAGAATTTTTACAGTTCACTGGCGCAATTAGACATTTTCTTGCTATCGCAAAGGCGGCCGAGAGCGAACTGATTTGAGGTTTGCTAATAGGTGCATTGCACCTACTTCGGACATGTAAAGTGACACGCAAAAACTTGGGTTATCTAGTATAATTATAGATCTGGGGATTTCTATAATCACCACGCTTGGCAGGCGGATTGCTGATCGCAGTAGGTGTTGATTACTCATGCGGATGCTGCTCCATCCCTGGGTGTTATAAAATATAGTAAAATACTTTACAATTTTGTTCTTACACACTCATAAACTTACAACAATCTATTAAGGTGGATGATCTCGCTTGAGGCGCGAAATGCATGTTTTTTTTTTTGTTTTTTTGGCTCATTACAGCTAATCAACACTTCTTCAGATAGTAAAAATTGATTTCGCAGGAACTAGGAGACTCAACACACATGTTTTAATTGATAGTATCTCATAAATATCACCAGTTTAGCTACGATACCCTAAACAAAAAAAAAACACTGTGAAAATGGGTTTAGGGAGATCGTAGCTAAACTGATGATATTTATGAGATACTATCAATTAAAACATGTGTGTTAAGTCTCCTAGTTCTCGCGAAATTAACTTTCGCTATCTGAAGAAGTGTTGATGAGCTGCAATGGACAAAAAACACAAAAAAAAAAAAACGCGCCACAATAAAGAGTTTGCACCTTAAAACCTTTATAATAATGAGTACAGTTTCCAAAGCGTACAATCTACACGGCAAGATACATAATACTTCAAGAGATACAAATATTAGGCCAATACTTTTAAGAACACTTTAACCTTAACTAAGTATATAAATTAAATATAACACGCTAATTTGTGACGCTAATCTAATAATATGACACTACATTGAACACAGATACACGCTAATAATTATCTATTAATCTACTAACAATCGAATATACACCACTATTCCAGATATACCATAAACAAGTAATTAATTTTGTAAAAAATAAAAAAACCCTCAACGCAATGAAACGGCTGAACAGATTTTTAAACATAGCTAAGAACAATCCCGACAAATTCACCTTTCAAACAAAAAAAAATCGATTTCGGTTCATCCGTTCGGGAGCTACGAGGCGACAGACAGACACACACACACACACAGACACGTCAAACTTATAACACTGTTCGTTTTTGCGTCGGGGGTTAAAAAATCCTGGATAGTCAGTATTCGGTAAAGATTCAATCTACGCAAAAAAGTAACCAAATAACAATTTCCAGGAATATTCATAAAAAAGGGAACAATTGGTCAAAACTATTGAATAGAGCATGCGCCTATTATTACACCCAGTGGCGTAACTATACCATCTGGGGCCCGTGGCAAATTCGAAAATTTTGAAAAATTTAGCTTTGGACCCGTGAAAAATTCGAAAATTTAAAAAAAAATTGTTGTCTCACTGTGGATTTTAAGCAGAACTTATAAAAATATACTTTTCAAATAAAATAAAATACTCGGGTACAATGTAAAAAAAAAAAATTGACCTCGCTGCCTCTTGGGACAGGGCCCTCTTGGGTCGGGGGCCCGTGGCATTTTGCCAGCCCTGCCACCCTATTGTTACGCCACTGATTACACCGCTCTCTGACACACAATTGTCAGTTCAAGCAAGAGTATTAATTATTTACTATGTGGTATTATGTCCATAAAATTCGGATTTTGTAAAGAAATCAAAAGTTAATAAAAAAAAACACTCAGATAGAGTTTGTACCCGAATACTTAATAACATCCAGTTTTGTTTATGGTATATTTGGAATAGTGTTTTAATAAGAGTTAAATTTAACTAATACATCAATATTTAGGTGGAACCATAAATGGCTGTTTAAAACTGAGGCCTCTTATTTTAGCTACGTGATTGGCTGGACAACGGACACCAGCGGTAACCTCTGCATTTAAAGTGGCTGCTTTTTTATACTAACGTATAGTACTACCCTAGTAATATGGCTTACCGATGTACCTGCGCAGAAGATTATTTTTTAAATGAATGGGTGAATGAATGAATGAATGAAAAATTTATTTGCTTGAATACAGGTAGGTAGTTTGGATCATATTCTATTATTGATATCACTGCACTCGACTAATTTGTCGTGCAAATATTTTATTTTAGTTTTAGCTAGAGAGTAAATAGATCAATTTTCGAAGTACGCATATTAAAATTTGAATTTAGAATATTCATCGATGGAATAAAAACATAAAGCGCGGGAAATGCTATGTACCGCTATTGGTCGGCAGCTTTTAGTCAGCCGCCATACTTGTGATTGAGGGGCGTGACTTGCGAGTGAGACGGAACTAACAGCTGCAGTGTATTATGAACCTTATAATAGTGACCTAAGGTTGATTGTAAGTTTTGAGCATTCTTTCGTTAATCTTCGGAGCCATACTTTATTTTCTGCGCGAACGAAGATTCACGACGCGCCATATCAGTTGGGTATACCTGTATTTTATCGAATATGGGCGTACAGAGAACAATTTTACACTGAAATTACTGTTGTTGACTTTTATATTGGTCATTATTTGCAGCAAATCATATTTGGTTGAAGAAAACAGTGGATTAATAGCAAAAATAACAAATAAATTTTAGTCCATACAAGTAATTTCGATGTAAAATTGTTCTCTGTTCGCTTTATTTGGTAAAATATGTTAGTATGAAAAAACAACCAACTTCACAATGCATTACCACATAGGTCACGTCCACCTAGGACGCGCCCTATGTGGCATTGCACTGCACCCGCCACCCTGAGACATAAAAATGAAAAGTCTCATGTGCTTGTTATTTCACCCTCCAAACCGGAACACAGCAATGCGAGCACTACTGCTTTGCGGCAGAAATAGGTACGGTGGTAGTACTTCCCCGGACGAACTATTTCATAAAAAAAGCTCTACTCCTAAATCCACGGCTCGTTTGTGATACAGGACGCGTTCTTAAGGGCTTTTAAACCAAATTCCACTCTAAAAACTCGCCCTGTATGTGTCACAGAGAATCAGAAACTACGCTGGGAAGGTATGACTTTATCGTGTGTTTTTCAAACCCATACTCCGTGAGGGTTCTTGTTGGTGGGTGCTGCGTTCTCGAGCTGCCGCGGCGATCCTATGATCCGACGAGCACTGCCCGCTTTACACAAACCTGAAAAAAAAATGGTGTTTTATTTTAAATGATAAACGGCTAATTACCACTATTTTTCGTCACTTTGCTGACGTTTCGAGACTGAGTTAAGAAGCCTGTTCATCATGAGCACCGCCCGCGACCGCGTTCGACGGTGGACCGGAGAATACTGCGTGCGGCCGCGCGCTCCGCTCGCTGGGACAGTGGCGGCGGTAGGTTCGTATGATATTTATGTGATACTATAAATTAAAACTTGTGTGTTAGGTCATATAATTACCGTCAACATAGTTTTCGCTATCTGAAGCAGTGTTAATGAGCTGAGCTGAGCAAAAAACACGCAAAAATAATAATTTCGCGCCACTAGCGAAAGCAACCACCTTAAAATAGTGCGGTGTAATTACCGTCAAGCGGGTGTCGCAGCTCGTCGGCGCTGCCCGTCAGACTCTGCAGATTAGCCTCCTTCATCTCCTGTACCAGTCGCTCCACCTGCCGCTTCTTCTCCATTATCGCACTCTCCAGCACGCCCACCTGCAGGCACAACCACACTGTCACAACTATCCTTAGCTATTTGACGACCTCTGTGGCGCGGCGGGCGTAGGTTCGCCTGCGGCACCTTTGCCGGTTGCGGGTTCGACTCTCGCCTCGGAACAAATATTTGTACGATCTGCAGATATTTATTCAGGGGTGTTCTGGGTATTTTCTATGTATAATAAAAGTTATATATCTATGTAATGTATTGTATTAAGTATATCAGTTATCTAGTACCCATAACACAAGCTCTGCTTAGCTTGGGGCTAGATAATGTTGTGTGAACTGTCCAGCATTATTTATTTATTTATTTCATCATCAGCCTGTATAAGTCCACTGCTGGACAAAGACGACCTCTGTAACACGTCGGGCAAGAAGCCGGCTGAGATGCGATAGGTTGTGGGTGCGATTCCCGGTGCGGGACAAATATTTGTCTAGGTCTGGGTGTTATGGTACTATGGTACTCGTAGTTCCTGATACCCACGACACAGGGAATCCTAGTGTGGGGTCAGGACTATGGATGTGTGATCTTCTATAGGTTACATTTCGGGGAATGCTCCCATGCACTTCACGATCTGATCCCACCATCTCCTTTTCATCATAGGACGAGCAGACGCACGGCTCGGTACCATCCTCACCTCATTAGTATACCCTCTATGCGTACTAAACGTTTCAGTTCTACTTGGGTGTTATGTAATAGGTTTCTCACATAGAATGCCACGACGAACTGTCCTGAGCCGCCCCCATTTACCGACTTGACGATATTATAATTATAATGACGACTAATGGAATGTGTACTTTTCCATACAAACTTAAAGACCCCGCTGCACCCCCTTAGGGGTTGAATTTCTGGAATTCCTTTCATAGTGCACCCCTAGACCACAAAATGAAGGTACCCTCCAAATTTCAGGTCTCTAGGACTTATGGTTTAGGCTGTGCGTTGATAGATTAGCTTAGTAAAAGTTACTGTTTTTAACCCCCGCCGAAAAACGAACGGCTGTTATAAGTTTGACGTGTGTGTGTGTGTGTGTGTGTCTGTCTGTCTGTCCCATCGTAGCTCCCGAACGGATGAACCGATTTTGTTTTTTTGTTTTTTGTTTGAAATGTGTATTTGTCGGGAGTGTTCTCAGCTTTGTTTGATCAAAATCGGTTCAGCCGTTTCAGAGCGTTGGGGGTTTTTCAATTTTTACAAAATTAATTACTTGTTGCTTGCCTAGTGTGAGGGCTGTCGATAATACTTAAATTTAGAATAAGCAGGCCGCATAAGCATTGTCCGGTTCCTTTCGTAACTTTTATAGATAAATACATACATACATACATAGACACACGCCTTTTTCCCGAAGGGGGGTAGGCAGAGCCTCAATGGGCCTCTTTTCACAGTGGGTTGCACCATCGTGGAATATAGACGTGACAAGTGGTGAGCTCATCGCCGCCATTGCTTCCCACGACTGACTCGGCTAACGCTTTCTCCCAGTAATAACACATTCCATAATAAGCTAGCAGCCAGGACAAATCTTATACCAACGAATCTTATCAGCAAGTCCGGGTAATCCCTTAGTCGGCTTTTACGACATCCACGGGAGGAGACGGAGGGGTCTATTCTTAGGCCGGACACACCACGGCAGATAATGATTTATAGATCAATGTTTTTTTTTATATGTAATCCGACTTTGATATGCTGTTATAAACATTTTCTTTCTTTCTTTCTTTCTTTGTTATATTAAAGGCTGTGGATTTTGTTCAATAAATAAAATAAAATAAAATAGTCAGTCAGTCAGTCAGTCAGTATTGCTGTACCTCTCGTTTGAGATTCTCCGCTGTGAGATGGTTGATTTCAGTGGCGTGCTTGGCTTGCTGTATCTGGCTTTGTAAGTTTTCCATTTCCGCGAGCATCGACCGTTCCAGCGCATGTCTGAAAACACAACCAATAATAACATCAAAGTCAAAGACAGAGTCAAAAGTATTTTATTTTTTGAAATCACAAGGATCATTTTGAATCGCATTAAAAAATAAATTTACATTTACTCCTGTTCCAACGCAACCAGACCTAGAAGAATCAGGCAACGAACACGGTCTGTTTTTTTTTTGGTGATCCTTCTTACTACTAGGTGGGGAGCGCCTGTGTGGTGCCTCGAGAACAAGTGGAGGCTGATTCAAAGAAAAAAGGAAAACCAACTTAAACGCCTTACTTAGGTAGGCAGTCAAAAGTAAGATGATAGAGAAAATCATTAGTATACCCTCTATTCGTTCTAAACGTTTCAGTTCTACCTTTATATGAGAACTGATAAGGAGTGGAATAGACTACCGTCGTCTGTCTTTCCTGAAAACCATAATCTGGGTCTCTTCAAGGCTAGAGTGAATAGGTACCTTCTAGACCTTTGTGCTTCATCTTCGGCCACATCGTCACTTACCAACAGGTGAGATCGTGGTCAACCAAAGGTCTATCATTGTAAAAAAAAAAAAAACATTGAAAAACGTCGTTTGATACACGTGTGTATTGATGATTACCGTCCTCGGCTCTCTTAAGACCCTCACCTAACGGCCTCAATGGCGCCTCAGCGGTAACACCAACATTACACACTTGTATCATAATGTACTATTATCAAGGTACTCTTAGCGTAAAATTCGAATTATAATCGCTTCTTGCATTACATTAGCATATTTTCTTCGCTGTAGTGAGGTGAAAAATTGTGTTTCGTTCGGCAGCAAAGTTATTGTGCGTCTCGTTCGGCAGCAAAGTTATTGTGCGTCTCGTTCGGCAGCAAAGTTATTGTGCGTCTCGTTCGGCAGCAAAGTTATTGTGCGTCTCGTTCGGCAGCAAAGTTATTGTGCGTCTCGTTCGGCAGCAAAGTTATTGTGCGTCTCGTTCGGCAGCAAAGTTATTGTGCGTCTCGTTCGGCAGCAAAGTTATTGTGCGTCTCGTGCGGCAGCAAAGTTATTGTGCGTCTCGTTCGGCAGCAAAGTTATTGTGCGTCTCGTTCGGCAGCAAAGTTATTGTGCGTCTCGTTCGGCAGCAAAGTTATTGTGCGTCTCGTTCGGCAGCAAAGTTATTGTGCGCCTCGTTCGGCAGCAAAGTTATTGTGCGTCTCGTTCGGCAGCAAAGTTATTGTGCGTCTCGTTCGGCAGCAAAGTTATTGTGCGTCTCGTTCGGCAGCAAAGTTATTGTGCGTCTCGTTCGGCAGCAAAGTTATTGTGCGTCTAGTTCGGCAGCAAAGTTATTGTGCGTCTCGTTCGGCAGCAAAGTTATTGTGCGTCTCGTTCGGCAGCAAAGTTATTGTGCGTCTCGTTCGGCAGCAAAGTTATTGTGCGTCTCGTTCGGCAGCAAAGTTATTGTGCGTCTCGTTCGGCAGCAAAGTTATTGTGCGTCTCGTTCCTACATTGACTACTCGCAAGTCGCAACATTCGCTTGCTCAGGTTTCAACACAAGTACTCGCGCCAAAAAAACAATTTTAAAATAAATAATGCTGGACAGTTCACACAACATTATCTAGCCCCAAGCTAAGCAGAGCTTGTGTTATGGGTACTAGATAACTAATATACTTAATACAATACATTACATAGATAGATATTTTTTCTTATACATAGAAAATACCCAGAACACGCTGAACAAATATCTGCAGATCGTACAAATATTTGTTCTGAGGCGGGAATCGAACCCGCAACCTCATGCGTCGCAGGCGAACCTTCACCCGCCGCGCCATAGAGGTCGCCGTATTTGCTGATGATCTGCGATGTACCCTAGTAGTAGGTACCCTTTACCTGTTCATTCAAGTTGCCTCACACACAATGACTTAATTTAGATTATATTAAGGCGTGGGATATTCCCACAGTTTATAAACAATGAATGTAAAAGAAAGTTCACACAGACAGGTAGTTCACGCCGTGCCTTTTCACATGAATAAGTTTTTTTTTTTTAATACTCGAAGTGGTATGACGGTTCAAGCAGATAGCCCACCTGATGTTAAGCGGTACCCTACTCTGTCTATGAGCAGCGCATTATCACATAGGTCACGTCCGCCTAGGACGCACCCTATGTGGCATTGCACTGCACCCGCCACCCTGAGACATAAAGATGAAAGTCTCATGTGCCTGTAATTTCACCGGCAACGATACCCTTCAAACCGGAACACAGTAATGCGAGCTGTACTGCTATGCGGCAGAAATCGGTATGGCCGATAGACGGCCACTGCACTGGACTGGTAGACGGTTGCCGTCTAAAGGCCATCCATAGTTTGTAGGTATGGGGAAGAAATTATCTCGAGAAACTAGTCGTTCGAGAAACCCAGGGTTCTATGATGTGTAGATGAGCTTTGTCACGGTGCTGGGAAGAGCGATGGTAAAATCTCGATGCCGGGATGAGATCGAAAAACTCGTCATGTCATGCCGATGTTTTTTTTTTTTTTTTTTTTTTTTTAACTTGGATGGACCTTTGTTTGACCACGATCTCACCTGTTGGAAAGTGACGATGTGGCCGAAGATGGAGCACAAAGGTCTAGAAGGCACCTATTCACTCTAGCCTTGAAGAGACCCAGATTATAGTTTTCAGGAAAGACAGACGACGGTAGTGTATTCCACTCCTTAGCAGTTCGCATTATAAAGGTGGAACTGAAACGTTTAGTACGAATAGCGGGTATACTAATCAGGTAAGGGTGGTACCGAGCCGTGCGCCTGCTCGTCCTATGATGAAAAGGAGATGGTGGGATCAGATCATGAAGTTCCTGGGAGCATTCCCCGAAATGTAACCTATAGAAGATCGAAAGGCATGCGACCTTACGGCGGTGCTCGAGACTCTGGACCTTAGTCTCCGCCATATGTTGCTCACCTATTAGCCTAAAAGCTCTGCGTTCAATCGAGTCCAAGGCAGCAAGCTGGTGTTTGGCCGAGCCATCCCAAACGTGGCAGCAATACTCCATACCAGCCCGGACTTGTGCTTTGTACAGACTTAGAAGCTGTCCTGGTGTGAAGTAACGCTTTACCTTATTCAGGATACCCAGCTTCATGGAAGCAGTTTTTGCCTTAGACTCGATGTAGGAGCCAAAGTTGAGAGTAGGCGTGAGTGAAACGCCTAAGAGCTCGAGGTGATCACCTATACCTACAGGTACATCTCGGAAGACAGGAACTTGGAGAAACGGACTTTTTTTCGCCGAGAAGAGACAAGCCTGCGTTTTAGAGGCGTTGAACTTGACTAGATTGGCATCGCCCCAATCGGATACAGCCTTGAGAGTCAAATTCAGACGCTGCAGCATCTCATCTCTTAACTCCAGAATTTCATTCTGCCTAGCACGCGCAGTGGAAACGTATCTCTCCACAACTGTGCTGTCGTCTGCATACCCAATGATACTGGGCATTAGCAGATCATTAATATGCAGCAGAAACAGTGTGGCAGATATCACTGACCCCTGAGGTACCCCGGCATTTATAGCCATTTGATCCGACGAGCAGCCGTCAACAACTACTCGAATGGATCTTTCCCTCAGAAAGTCTGCGAGCCAGGAGCAGAATTGAACTGGCAGTCCGTAAGCAGGAAGCTTGCCAATAAGGCTAGCATGCCAAACCCTGTCAAAGGCCTTCGAGACGTCAAGTGAAACAGCCAGTGCTTCACCATGCTTCTCGATGGCCTCACTCCAAATGTGCGTGGCATACACAAGAAGGTCCCCAGTAGACCGATTTCAGCGAAATCCGTATTGGCGATCACTGAGGAGGTCGTTACCTTCGAGGTATGCAAGGAGTTTCCTATTCAGCACACGCTCCATACATTTACATAGCAGGGAGGTGACCGAGATAGGGCGGTAGTTCGAAGGGTCAGCACGACTGCCTTTCTTGGGCACTGGCTGCACGTTAGCGAGCTTCCAAGACTTGGGAACATCACCAGTTTTCAAAGAGAGGCGGAAAAGTCGCGTTAATATTGGAGACAACTCAGGGGCACAGGTTTTTAACACTACGGCCGAGATACCATCCGGACCGCTAGCTTTATTCACGTCGAGACTACGTAGCGTTTTGAGCACTTCCTTTTGCTGGATGCGAATTTCTTGCATAGAAGCCCCGCACCGAGGAAGGCTGGGTGGAATTTCGCCAGAGGTGTCAAGACGCGAAGCCTCCGCAAATTGATTGGCAAATAAATTTGCTTTCTCAACCGCAGCGTGAGCTAGGGACCCGTCTGGTTTCAGTAGTGGGGGGAGTGAAGGGCGGCAGAAGTTCGCTTCCACCGACTTAGCCAGAGACCAGAAAGCTTTACTTCCCGCAGGGTATGCGGCAAGCTTAGCCCCCAGACGGCCAATCCGATTGAAGCGAGCCTTCCGTATCACCTTCTTGCAGGACTTGGCGGCTTTGTTAAAGGCTTTCTTCTTAATCCGTGCATCCGAGGTTTTACCGTTTCTTGCGTCAACCCAGGCTAGGTATGCCGCACGTTTTTGCGCTTCCGCGCTAGCACACGCAGGACTGAACCAAGGGCGAGCATTGCTTGAAGGTGAAGCATCAGAGAATGGAATAAAATACTCCATTGCTCTTTTGACCACCTCCGTAACGGCATTCGCACAGACCGTCGGGTCACAAGAAGAAAAGCAGGTTTGCCGCCAAGGATAAGAAGCGAAGAAGTGTCGCATCTCATCCCAATCAGCCGACTTATAACGCCACACTCGCCTACTACCTCTGGGTGAGGGATCGGGTGGCGAGTATGAAGATACAGACCTCACCACACAGTGATCAGATGAACCCAAAGGGGGCATCACTGATACCGAGTGGCGATCCGGCTCGTTTGTCAGCAGAAGGTCCAGGCAGTTGGCTGTGTGGTCCTCAACGTCCGGAATTCTGGTTGCCTCATTGACCAGCTGAGTGAGATTTAGCGTGAGTGCAAGTTTGCACGCCTCTTTCCCAGCATGGTCAGACAACTGGTAAGGGAACAGCCACTGTTGGTGGTGGGCGTTAAAGTCCTCTAGAATCACCAGTTGGGCATCAGGATAACGTTGTTGGGCCACATCCGCCGCTTCACAGATGTAATTGAACAACCTGGTTGTCTCGTGGTCTCCGGAGTGCGATCTATATAAACCAGCATAGATGATTTTATCCATGCCGGAGTCCACCAAAGTCCATAGAACGGAGAAATCGGGTTCTTCAAGGTCACGAAGACGCAGACAACAAATGTCCTCCCGGACAAATAAACAGATACCAGCTTTGGATTTAAAGTTGTGCTCCAGAGCATAGCCTGGGTATGTGAGGTATGCTGTATCGGGAGGACATTGAATCTGTGTCTCCGTGAGGAATAATAAGTGTGGCTTGGCGGTCTCTAGGTGGTGGTGGACCGGATCGAGATTGGAGTGCAGTCCTCGAATGTTAGAGAGGTGCACTTGAAGCGAGAGGAAGTGCTTCCGCTGTAGAAACGACTTATTATTTTTGAACTTTTTCATGATGGTTTTAAGAGTGATAGGTTTGTGGGAAAAACGGCTGTTGAGCGAGGCACTGGTCAGCGAAAACCTAGAGATAAAACAGCAGGCACCTGCGCCAGTGGGAGACTAGACTGGAGACTGCAGGGACGCCCGAACCCCCCCAGGAATGGCCATCGGGTCCTCTCATCCGGTCGCCAACCGGCACGATGGAGCATTCTGGGATTTTTCGCGAGGCGGCGGGGCAGCCTTTCATGAGTGGCTAACTCACTAGTTGGGCCCCCTACAACCTGCGGTCGGCCAGCGGAGAACCGTGCTTCGGATCCCGCTACCCTCCAAGTCTAGCCACCCGGCACACTTGCACAGCTGCAGTCTCTAGAACGCACATGCTGAATCCAGTGCACGAACTGCTCAAACCCGTCACTTCCACGTGTTCCCAGTAACGGCGATATCAGGCGTGGCGCACTCCGCACTTTAGTTCTCAAGATACAAGTACCCGGTGGGCTCGACTTGTCGAGTCATTTCAGTGAGTCAGACAGAATAAGAGTTACGCGATATAAATTAGAAAGAGAGGTAACTACTAGGTGTCTTTCTAACGACGTCTTCAGTCTGGTACCTTGATAATACTGCGCTCGCCCACAGCACGTGCCATTTAAGGATGGTTCACGCTACACGGTGTCGCGACCGGTCCGGGCCTCGGCCGGGACACGTCCTCTGCGCCGGCCGGGCCAGTCATTCATGTTACACCGGGCTGTTTGGGTTATTTGCACGACTATCTGTGTTATGTGGTTTTTGTCAGCTAGTGATTTGGGCCGGACCGTGCCGGAGCCGGAAAACAATACCCACCGACATTTCAACGCCGTGCCCCGGCCGAGTCCCGGCGGCGCACGGCCGGGGCACGGTCAGGCATGAATCACCTTTAGGCCGTAAGTAAAAAAAAACGGGAACTGACCTGGTCTCCTGCTGCCTGCCGCCGCCCCTCTGCTCTGTGTGTATGTCCTCCATGAGCTTCCGTATCTTGTTCTTGCACTGCTGCAGCTCCGTCTCGCAGTGCGCCAGCTTGGAACGAACCAGCACTATGAACTGACCTGGTCTCCTGTCTGCCGCCGCCCCTCTGCTCTGTGTGTATGTCCTCCATGAGCTTCCGTATCTTGTTCTTGCACTGCAGCAGCTCCGTCTCACAGTGCGCCAGCTTGGAACGAACCAGCACTATGAACTGACCTGGTCTCCTGTCTGCCGCCGCCCCTCTGCTCTGTGTGTATGTCCTCCATGAGCTTCCGTATCTTGTTCTTGCACTGCAGCAGCTCCGTCTCGCAGTGCGCCAGCTTGGAGCGAACCAGCACTATGAACTGACCTGGTCTCCTGTCTGCCGCCGCCCCTCTGCTCTGTGTGTATGTCCTCCATGAGCTTCCGTATCTTGTTCTTGCACTGCAGCAGCTCCGTCTCGCAGTGCGCCAGCTTGGAACGAACCAGCACTATGAACTGACCTGGTCTCCTGTCTGCCGCCGCCCCTCTGCTCTGTGTGTATGTCCTCCATGAGCTTCCGTATCTTGTTCTTGCACTGCAGCAGCTCCGTCTCGCAGTGCGCCAGCTTGGAGCGAACCAGCACTATGAACTGACCTGGTCTCCTGTCTGCCGCCGCCCCTCTGCTCTGTGTGTATGTCCTCGATGAGCTTCCGTATCTTGTTCTTGCACTGCAGCAGCTCCGTCTCGCAGTGCGCCAGCTTGGAACGAACCAGCACTATCTCCGACTTTATCGTCTTCTCGTGCTGCTTCGCCAACTCGCTCTCTTCTTCGATGTAGTTTAAAGCTTGTACCTTCAAACATTTATCCATGAGTTAATTACCACTAACAAACATTACCATTACATTACACTATATACCATGAACAATAATATAGGACTCAGAGGACACTCGCTGAAGCTGCAACGCGGGCCAAGTACCAGCAATCCGAGGATGCACATATTGCCTAATCGCGTCGTGCGCACTTGGAACCGGCTACCAGACTCAGTGATCAGTGCCCCCTCAGTGAATTCTTTCAAAAATAGACTTGACAAACATTTAAAGTGCACTGATAAGGACTAAGATATAATGACTTTGACTTTGACTTGACACGCATCAGCTCCGAGAGGTGCTTGTGTATTATAAATAAATAAATAAATAAATAATTAAGCCATCTAATTACCGATAGCTCAACTGGTAGTGATTCAGATCAGTTCGGCTGTCTTTCGACCGGTTGCAACGAACTTTAGATAGCTCAATTGGTAGTGATTCGGATCAGATGAGCTATCTTCAGACAGTTTGCAAAGATAGATAGATAGATAGATAGATAGATAAACAACTAACAATAACTAACTAACTATAAGATAACAGTGAATCATAGATTAATAAAAAAAAAAAATAAAAAAAAAAAAAACAATAAATGCACACCAAATATACAAATAAAAAGATAAAAGAACAAAAAACAATAACATAAATGTACAATGGGCGGTCTTATCGCTAAAAGCGATCTCTTCCAGACAACCTTCTTCTTCCTAGCTGTAAGTTTTCCCAAAAGAACAAAATAAAATAAAATAAAATAAACCTTCAGCAAAGGTTTTTAATCACCTACAGCCTGGATTGGGACTTCATAATCATCATCTGTTGATTTTATACGTCCGCTGTTGGATGAGAATATCCGCCTCTCATAGAATATTAAGGAAGGATTTACCACAATGAGGGCTTTTCATTTTCGAATTAAAAAAAAGTAGTTCGTTTTGGCTCGATAGATGGCGCTGACTCAACTGTGCTTGTCAAAATTAACAAATGCATTGTCTGTGCTTTTGTTTGATCATCAATGATGTTCTTGTACCCCCTTGGGGGCGTTAGGAGAGGGCCTTGTAACATCATTCTCTACCCTAGCTTCAACTCCTGGGTCAGTGGGTTTTGCCGTAACACGGCGGTACGCACTATGTGCGGAGGTTCTCTGTGAGGGGGGGAGCGTCGTTTTGTGTAATGGTAACAAAATACCACGAAAATATATCACTACGTTGTTGACGTTGACATTTCACTATATTTTGACAGTTAAGTACAGAGCTGGCGCCATCTATTTTCAAGGCTATAAGGATGATGTGAAACGGCCGTGAAAACCCCTCGTTAGTGAGAAATTACTTAAGCAGAGAAGAAGAGAAGAGAAGAAGAGAGTATGAAGACTAATCACCTGTTCAGTGCTGACTCTCAGCTGTCCGTCGACGGCGCTGGCCTGCTGCTGCAGCGCCTCCACCTGCCTCTCCTGTTCGCGCCCCTTGTTCTCCTTCTAGAAGAGAGTATGAACACTGATCACCTGTTCAGTGCTGACTCTCAGCTGTCCGTCGGCGGCGCTGGCCTGCTGCTGCAGCGCCTCCACCTGCCTCTCCTGTTCGCGCCCCTTGTTCTCCTTCTAGAAGAGAGTATGAACACTGATCACCTGTTCAGTGCTGACTCTCAGCTGTCCGTCGGCGGCGCTGGCCTGCTGCTGCAGCGCCTCCACCTGCCTCTCCTGTTCGCGCCCCTTGTTCTCCCTCTAGAAGAGAGTATGAACACTAATCACCTGTTCAGTTCTGACTCTCAGCTGTCCGTCGGCGGCGCTGGCCTGCTGCTGCAGCGCCTCCACCTGCCTCTCCTGTTCGCACCCCTTGTTCTCCCTCTAGAAGAGAGTATGAACACTAATCACCTGTTCAGTGCTGACTCTTAGCTGTCCGTCGGCGGCGCTGGCCTGCTGCTGCAGCACCTCCACCTGCCTCTCCTGTTCGCGCCCCTTGTTCTCCCTCTAGAAGAGAGTATGAACAGTAATCACCTGTTCAGTGCTGACTCTCAGCTGTCCGTCGGCGGCGCTGGCCTGCTGCTGCAGCGCCTCCACCTGCCTCTCCTGTTCGCGCCCCTTGTTCTCCCTCTAGAAGAGAGTATGAACAGTAATCACCTGTTCAGTGCTGACTCTCAGCTGTCCGTCGGCGGCGCTGGCCTGCTGCTGCAGCACCTCCACCTGCCTCTCCTGTTCGCGCCCCTTGTTCTCCCTCTAGAAGAGAGTATGAACAGTAATCACCTGTTCAGTGCTGACTCTCAGCTGTCCGTCGGCGGCGCTGACCTGCTGCTGCAGCGCCTCCACCTGCCTCTCCTGTTCGCGCCCCTTGTTCTCCCTCTAGAAGAGAGTATGAACACTAATCACCTGTTCAGTGCTGACTCTCAGCTGTCCGTCGGCGGCGCTGGCCTGCTGCTGCAGCGCCTCGACCTGCCTCTCCTGTTCGCGCCCCTTGTTCTCCCAGAAGCCGATTTCAGCGTCATACTGTTCAAAAAACAACAGGTAAAGTGCGCTACCGCGTATAACCGAAAGGTTGGTCGGGCAGCCACTTTAAACACGTATAGAGAGATGAGGGCTTGTTCAAAAAACCAGCCAAGTGCGAGTCGAACTCGCGCACGAAGGGTTCCGTACCATTATCTATAAAAACGGCAAAAAAAACACGTTTGTTGTATGGGAGCCCCCTTAAATATATATTTTATTATATTTTGTAGTATTTGTTGTTATAGCGGCAATAGAAATACAACATCTGTGAAATTTTCAACAGGCTAACTATCACGGTTCATGAGATACAGACTGGTGACAGGCGGACAGATAGACAGACAGACGGACAGCGGAGCCTTAGTAATAGGGTCCCGTTTTAAAGTGGTCACCGTCGCTTATAGACACCAGCAACGCCGACAGCTTAACGTGCCCTCCGAAGCACAGAGCGATGGAAATCCGCACATAACTTAGAAAAGTCATTGGTGCGGAGCCTAGGATCGAACCCGGTATCGTTGGATTCTGAGTTGCACTATTATTATTAATAGCAGTCGATAAGCCATGTCAGAGGCCCTCGGGCGGCTTGACAAACTCTGACACCAGAGGCCAGCACTACCTCATACGAAACGAAACGACCAGCAACGCCGATTGTCGATGCGCTGCCTTCCCAGAAGGAATTAATGTTTTTTTTTATTTTTTTATTTACTAGTACTAAACTAGCAGTTTCCGCCATTCAAATAAATAAAGCCTTGATAACAAAATTTTATCAGAAATTATGGATGAATAGATTTTATACGCGTTACTCTCCCAACGGAAATGGATTTCGGGATAAAAACTCATCCAGATTTGTAGTAGACCTTTGTCCAGCTGTGGGAAAGACAGGTTTTAATGTCTGTAGCGCGGCGGGCGAGTAGCCAGCTGAGATGTAAGAGGTTGCGGTTTCGATTCCCGCTGCGAGACAAATGTTTGTATGATCTGTAAATATTTATTTGTGGTCTGGGGGTTGTGGTAAGATGGTACTCGTGGTACTTACCCATGATACAGGGGGTTGCTAGTGTGGGATTAGGACTATGTATGTGACTTTGGGTGTTATGTTGAATGAAAAACTCACTTTTATAAGATCCACAGACTGACTTGACAGCTTTTCCCTCTGATAGTTCACCAAAGACACAAGCTCCCGGTACTGGCTGTTGTAGCTAACTGCCTCGGGGCTCCGGCTTTCATTCTCATCAGGTACATTGACGGGAGACATGTGGGAGGGTCGGTTCCCTCGAGATCTGCTCGGAGATTTTCTAAGAGCGGCCTGTGAGGGGGGCGGTGGCGAGCGGTAAGGCGGGGGGGGTTCTCTGTGGAACGATATTAACAACGAACTGAATACAAAATGTGGATTCAAATTGGTTTTAAAACAATAGTTCTATTGGTTTTCAGTTCTTGAATAAATTCAACCTGTCAAAACAAACCCCATGTTTCCCTACAGTCCTGTTTTTTTGTACCCAACGACTGCAAAGCCACAAGAAAGGGTTGTTTTTAAAGTCCAAGTATGTATCAGTTTTTGTAACTATGTGGAACGTTTTTGTTTAACTGGGTTTATGACCGAACAAGCCCATGAGTACTTGTTGTCATAAAGTGATTTAAAGCTTCCATTTCACAACTTATCTGTGTTACATTCATCCAACATATAGGTATTATAATCTTATAATTATTATTATCTTATAATATATTATGAAACCTACTTGTTATCAGTTTGTTATTTTGAAATAACACTCACAAATAGAAATAACACTTTGAAATAACATTTTGAAATAACACTCACAATAACCTCACAAATAGAAAATTGTAAGTACCACCTTTACGCTGATGACCTTCAGTTATATGTGTCTTCCAAGCCTGACGAGATCAAAGTTGCTATCAGTGGGTTAAATAAGGATTTGGATCGTATAGTCAGATGGAGTGAAGCAAATGGCTTAGTTTTAAATCCTGACAAATCAAAATTTCTGATCCTGGGATCTAAACATCAAATTGATAAGGTTCTTTCTAACGATCCCAAAGTATACATCACAGGGGCATTGATTAATCGCGTTACTGAAGCCCGCAATTTAGGTTTGCTCATGGATGGCTCACTTAAATTTGAAAAATACGTGCAAGAAACAGTTCGTAACTGTTTCTATAGGTTATCTGTTTTGTATCGGATGCAGGAGTTCCTCAGCACTGATCTACGTATCAAGTTGTGTGATTCGCTCATTTTGTCTAAACTTAATTATGTTGACAACGTATTTGGTGAGTGCTTGCTAGCTCGTTCACTAAAATTAACTCAGCGTATACAAAACGCCTGTGTGCGATTTTGTTTTCCGATCCCGCGACGAGCTCACATCTCCCCTTACATCAATCAGAACGGTTTATTGAACATGTCATCGCGCCGATATCTTCATTTTGCGACTTTGCTTTTTGGTATTGTTAAAAATCAGCAGCCTTTGTATCTATACGATAAGCTCGACTTTTCAAATCGACATATACGTTATGCCACTCGCTTAATTTGTCCACACCACAGAACGACTGCCTTTCGTGGCAGCTTCCGGTATGCTGCCACGAAATGTTGGAACAATTTGCCGCCACCAATTAGAAATTCAAAATCTATTCACTCCTTTAAAAACACACTTAAGAAACATTTATTACATTCACAATTTTTACCATCCACAGGTAGTCGTTCTGGGCCTAAATTTAGTTTAGTTTAATACAGCATAAGTTTCACAATGGTCTCTCTTCTCTTTTGTTTGTTTTGTTATTTGTTTATTTTATATAATATAATAGTTATAGAATCATAGCTCTACCACGATTGCATTTAATAATATTTCATCTTTTCTTTTCTGTGTAAAACGTGTGTCGCAGTGCTGCCCAACACACTGGCGTCACGTAAAACCAGCGCTGCACAGCGTTTGCGCTGTCGCAGCATACGCTGAGTGACGACCATTTTTGCTAATTTAATTAATTGGATAATGTTTTAGTTGTAAGTTTTTGTGTCATTGGCAAAATAAATATATTTGTATTTGTATTTGTATTTAAATAGCTATGAGAAACAAAATGAAACTAATATAATGAAGATATGACTTACCTATAAGGTGGTACATCTTTCATCACAGGGCTATTGGACTCGGGAGTCTTAGCTTGCTGCACCCCCTTCACCACACCCACAGGGTTGCCGGGGGAGGTATTTACATTATTATTAAAAGGCGGGGTGGTGTTCATACGGGGCGAACCCAGGTTATCCAGCATTGGGTGTGATGTATTCTGGGACCTACAATTTCGAAAACAATTAAATATTTATGCTCTGATTTCACACTAAGCTGTTTAGCTTGATAGAAATATTGTTGAGTACTGTTTTGAAACAGTGTCTATCTGACTAAATAATGCTTATTTAGTTACCAAAATATGAATGATTTATAACTTTTGAAACTATAATGGTTATGTACATACTTTTCACTAATCAAAAAATAATGGTAAGTATCCTGTTTCTTGTGAAAAGGATATAAATGATTCATGTTGTTTGAAAGTTGTTTCATTAACTACCTAAAGACTTCCAATATGAGTCATTATGCTTCTAGGAACTTTAAAAATAACAAACTTTAACCTTTTTACTCACTGGTTATGTGCCAACAGAAACCTGACTCATGCTATTTTTCCCATAAAAATATCAGACGAGATTTCACAAAAAATTTGGTAATTAATCAAGCCCAATGGACCATGTCCGGCACGGTTGGATGAACTACACTCAAAAGAGTTAAAAGCAAGGGAAGGGTCCAGTTTTGTATAAGCTTGATATTCTAGCACAAATTATGTACATTGATTATTTATGTTAATTAGAAAAAAAGTATCAAAATGTTACAAACCCATTTCCAAGAGGAGATTTAGAGTTATTTGTAGGTGGTGGAGGTTTCTGACCGTTACCAGGGTCTGATCTTCTCAATATAAACTGTATATCATTTGAATATTCACCCCATTTCATTAGGATCTAAAAAATATAAAGTTTCTGCATCAAAATAATTTTACTTTACAAATAAAGAAGTAGCAATGGCTGTGGGATTCTTCTCTGTACCTTCAATGGATATTCTTGAGGAGCAAGCAGTCTTTCGTTGTTTCTCCATCGCTCAATCAGCGTGAATCTGCCCACTTTTCCAGTGGCATGAGCCAGCGCGAAAACAACATCCTAGGCAACAAAACAAACGCGTTAAAAGTGAAATTTCATTCTCAGAGCGTATTGGGAGTCAATAGATTAAATAGGTATGAGAATTTCTATACTGACCTGACAAGTCGTGGTCTCTGTGACTCCACAAACGATCCTTTGTATCCCCTCGACCCAGACCTTCAGCTCCATTGAGCGAATATCCTCACACACTGCACTTAGAAGCTAGGACATTATTCTTCAGTCTACCTATTAGCCAGCCTGAAACTTTATTCTTAAACGAAACGCGTTGAAATACGACACAAACATACCAAAACACAATAAAAGAAAATAAAGATGCGAACTGGGTTATGAGAATTTTACGTTCAGAAATGTTGATAGAAAAAATGACAGCAGTAAATGTCATTTAAGATATAGATAGAACACGCAGGCCATTTTTGAACGATTTTTAGATATTCTCGGTATGAGCGCTGAATGGAAATAAAGTGAAGTACCGATACAGAAATAACTTATTCCGGTACAAGTCTAAAGTAAAACAAACCTTTTTGGTCCGAAATCATGACATTTTGTTGTTTTGATTTGTCATTTTTCATTGTTGAAGAGAAAATTAAAGAATTTATCTTGGGGCGGTCACTATTTAAATAATAAAGAAGCATGGCAGCACCTGACGACGAGGAAGAGGTAAGTTCTAATAGTACCGCTTATGCGAGTAAGTACTTTGCTAACCGCCAACATTTGAAATTGGATACAGGGCATAGCACGTCTTAGATTAGGGAGCTCGTCTTAGATTAGGGTGCTCGTCTGCCCCTCACATCCACCTGGTACCTTTATAAAGCTCGCCTGGCCTCTCGCATCCAACTAGGTACCTTAATAGAGCTCGTCTGCCCCTCACATCCAACTGGTACCTTTACAAAGCTCGCCTGGCCTCTCGCATCCAACTAGGTACCTTAAAAGAACTCGTCTGGCCCCTCGCATCCAACTAGGTACCTTTATATGAGTTCGTCTGGCCTCTCGCATCCAACTAGATACCTACCTTTATAGAGTTCGTCTGGCCTCTTGCATCCAACTAGGTACCTTTATAGAGTTCGTCTGGCCTCTCACATCCAACTAGGTACCTATAAATGAGTTCGTCTAGCCTCTCGCATCCAACTAGGTACATCTATACAGCCCAAAGAATAACAATAACATAACACCCAACAGTCACAAACATAGTCGATCCCACAATTCCCTGTGACGTACCATGGTACCACAACACCCAGACCCGGAACAAATATTTTCAGATCGTACAAACATTTATCCCATAGCGGATATCAAACCCGCAATCTCTGGCATCTCAGCCGATTTAGCTTCATATCTAAAGATACCACCTACGATTCTACCGTTCTTTTTAGAATTTGGTATTCAACGTAGAAGAGGTCCAGAAGATTATTAGGGATAACATAGAACTGTGTCTGGGAGGCAACACATACAGCCACACCAGAGCGCCCGTGTGGATTACCGTCATCACAGAAAAGACTCTAGCGAGGCTGAACAAGCTGAATAAACCTTTCAAATACATCGGTGAGTACTAATGAACTTAGACTTAGACAGACATGCCAACAGTAGGTACCTAAACGCCATAACGGATAGGTTCGTAAGAACAAGATCTACCTATGGGCACAGTATACAGTACTATGGGTAGTAAATAATAAATAATAATAATAATAAATAATGCTGGACAGTTCACACAACATTATCTAGCCCCAAGCTAAGCAGAGCTTGTGTTATGGGTACTAGATAACTGATATACTTAATACAATATATTCCATAGATAGATATCTTTTTATCATACATTAGAAAATACCCAGAACACTCTGAACAAATATCTGAAGATCGCACAAATATTTGTTCCGAGGCAGAAATCGAACCCGCAACCTCCTACGTCGCTGGCCTACCCCCTGGCCTACCTATAATAGAGCTTTTTTTTGAAAGAGTTCGTCCGGGGAAGTTCTAATAATATACATATTTCTGCCGCAAAGCAGTAGTGCTCGCATTGCTGTGTTCTGGTTTGAAGGATGGTTCTGCTTGTTCAATCATTCAAGAAGTAAAAAAACTTTTGACTTGGCTTACGTACTACCACAATCCATAATGTTTTTACACTGTCGACTCGAGATTGGAGTCACGAGGATCATCACGCAAGCGTGACTTGCCCCCACTTAGCATCAGAGAAGCACTATTTTAGGCTGTCAAATAAAAGCTTGTATACCTAATTATTCTTTAAAAAAACTTTTTTTTTTCCCAATACAAAATTTTATAATATTAGTGTTCGGAACCGTGTGCTGACTACTATTATCCATCGAGGAGTTCCGTTGTCCATCTACCGTCTCTATCATCAGATCAGCTCGCTGTCACCATCATATTGTATTGTCGCCTCCGTAGCAAGTGGACAGATTCGCAACTGGACAGATTCTCAACTGGACAGATTCTCAGGTGGACGGATTAGCAACTGGACAGGACATGTACAGTCCATAACATAACATAACAACGTGTTGATTACTTCATACGACTGCTTTGTATACGTATGCTTCTATGCATGGGCGGCGGATAGCTTGTAATATAGTATAAATGCAATCTCTTTTTGCATAATGCAAACTCTTTGATAACAAAAAAATATATGATTGATAGCATTAACATTGAATGTCATTAATACAATTTAAAAATAAATTAAATTAAATTTAAAAAAAAAAACTGATTAATAAGCAGATACAACATATATTATAGGATTGCGTTAATGTCAAAATTTCAGTTATGACGTGCTCAGAGCGCCTAAGATCGTTATCTAGAAAATATACTTTAATGGATCCAGTTTCTTTCCGTATTGCAACTTCTTTACGGTTGGGTGCAGGGTGCTGTGCGCCTCATCACTGCCAGTGCGGTACTGCTGTTGATCAGCTTTGTTCACCACGGATTATCGTGCACCAGGGCTGCCGGTAGGATTTCCCGCCACGCTAGCCTTAATGATATCATTCGCCGGGCCCTTACCAGCGTTAACATTCCAGCCATTCTAGAACCGAATGGTCTGTTACGTGACGATGGTAATCGGCCTGACGGCATGACTCTTGTTCCGTGGGAGAAGGGTAGGCCTTTGGTGTGGGACGCTACATGCGTTGATACCCTTGCGCCATCTCATCTGTCCGGGACATCAGTTAGGGCCGTTGCGGCGGCAGATTCCGCTGAGGACCTCAAAAGACGCAAATATGCAAGTCTCGACAGAGCTTACTTATTTGAGCCTTTCGGGGTCCGAGACTCTGGGTCGGTGGGGTTCCGGGGCCCTTCGCGTTTTCAAAATTCTTTCAAGGCATCTGGTCGAAGCGACGCGTGACCCGAGAGCTGGCTCTTATCTGGCTCAACGCATTAGTATTGCCATTCAGCGTGGCAATGCAGCCAGCATCTTAGGGACGCTTCCGTCTGGTAGTGATTTGGATCAGTTGAGCTACCTTTAGATCGCTTGCAGCGGTCTTCAGGTGGCACAACTGTTTCATATGTATTTTGTACATACCTTGTATATTATTCTTTCTGTAAATAAATGTATTTTTATTTTCCTTAAATAAAGTCGTTCAATGTATTAACTATATTTCATTGTTCACGACTGTACTCTGTCCAGTTGCTAATCCGTCCACCTGAGAATCTGTCCAGTTGCGAATCTGTCCACTTGCTACGGAGGCGTATTGTCATCGGAACTTGCCAGGTAAGTATGCCAAATTTCAGCTCAATCGGATATCGGAAAGTCACTCTTATCGCCACCCGTGAAATAGGTACCTACTTATCATTGGGTAGTTCCAATGGCCATCTCTGGTCTTCTTCATCAGTTCCACTTCACCAAATGGATTTTTCTGAATGCACATGCTTGACTTGTTGCTGAAAATACCTACCGAAATCGCTATATGTGTGCCGTGCCTAAAATATTTGAGGAGTTCTCTCAATTCCTCATGGATCCCATCATCAAAACCAGATTTTGATGAAAATGGGACAAATCAGGAAGCATATCGGGTCAACTAAAAAAAAACGGTTCATATGTGACGGTGATAGGGACACACGACTTGAGAACCTTCCCTTTATTTTGAAGTCTGTTAAAATCTGTTTTTTTTTTCAGTACGAATGACAGTGACCCAAAAGAACGGGGCAGGCCTACATACGGCCGCTGCATACTACTGGGACATCTCCACCGACGGCGCATGCACTGTGCGCTGGGAGAACAAGTACATGTATTGCATTATCAATGTGTGGGCGTGCGCTATACAAATATAGGTGAATAAAGTTGATTCATTTCTGTTATCAGCTGGTGTTCTTTAAGAATGGAATAGGTATTTCTTACTCCAAGACTAATAGTAGGTACCTTAAGTTTTCCCTTGGGCTTATGGGACGGTGACAGATAGCGTCAATGGCCTAATTTACAAGTGCACTATCTAACATATTCTTACACCGACCAATGGCATAAACGCATTTTAGTGAAATCCGTTGACGAGTGGAAACGTGTATAGTTGATAATAATACCATCTGTTCACGAGTGGACGTAGGATTGCTAGCGCCATCTGTTGTCAAGTAGGCGTACTAGATTAGAGTGCTATTCGCATGTATACCTACTTCTATCCTCTTTGAATGAATCGAGGTAGTTTACGCAATACTCGTTATTGTTCGACCCATAGACGTAGAATTTTCGATCTATGGTTCGACCATTCAATTTATAATGCTCACGAAGCTACCTCGAAGAGCAGTCAGTTGTAAATTAACTTTCAGTACGAATCAATAAAGTGACTTGAAGGTGATAAATGATAATTACTGAATATTATAGTCAATTACAGTCGTCGTCGTGAAGAGTAAAGAGTTAAGTGTTTATTCTATCCCAAACCCTAGCTCGTAGTTTGTGACCAACAATTTAATATTTTAAAACATCTATTTTATGTCATAATGAAACAATTCATAAAGCATATTTTAGTATTTTTATTTTTGGTAAAATTTACCAGAATACAAAATAATGATAGAAATAAATAAAGTAATAAAATGTATAAGACAGGTCATAGAACTATGCATTGTAAAATTGGTGCTTTTAAAGCATTTCATATAATTTATAATAACATTAGGCAAAATGGCATTGTGTACAATTAAAAATAAAAGCTTTATTTTTAACACAAATAATATCAAGAGCAGATGCATACACTTAAAATAATATAAACTCAAAATTGATTCATCACTTTGTGATTTGGTCTTTTGTTTTTTTTCTAATTTTTCTTTGTTTACTGGACTAACAAAATGCACATGTACATTTTAGCCTGCGGGTGACAAGGGCTAGTCACAACCTGAGGTAGGCGAGAGGCAAGAGGCGATCTACCAGTCTCTGTCCCCCTCACGCCTCGTGCCGCTCGCGTGTGGCAGACGGTGACTAGAGATCGCGCGCAGGCTACACTTTAAAGCATAAAAATCCATGTCAACTTCACGCCATAGCCAACCCTTTTAAAAATCGAATTCCCTGAAAATAATTATAACCAAGGGCAGCTGATTCAAAGCAAGGTGATAATTCTATCAACGGCCGAACCGGCAACCACCTGCGGCAGAAAATAGTCAAACAAGTCAGGAAAGTCATCAGCACTATGCAGGATGTTGATATGGAGGTACACACGCCATATTTACGGAGGTACAGCTGCCAATGAAAAATTAATTAAAAATGAGGGTAGATGCGTAAGCTTGATATTGTTAAAGTGGGCAGCAGCGGTGGGACTGGATGGCAAACTGGTTCCGTACCCTAAGGGTTTACTAATGTCAATTTTCATAGATAATGGTTTTTGAGGCATGAACCATAGACAAATAACAAAAAAGCAATCCCAAATCCCAAGGGGGTTCCCCGTAAGAGTGGTTCAAACAGCGAATAAAACCTTAAATTTTAAATTGACAACTCTCGTAATCAAACTGGTATTTGTTATTTTTTGACGTTAATAGCGTCAATTAAATTTAATTAAAGTTTAGATTTCATAAACAAAGAATAACGAGAGATTAGCGAAATTGAGGTCTACTCTACAAAAAATCAATTCTATTCAACTTAAGTTTGATAAAATTAAGTTATTTTCATTAAAAAATTATCTCGGGAATCTTTTTTGCTGCATGAATGACGGAACAAGCCCTGTAAGCGGTAACCTCTGCCTTTAACAGTGCATTACCTCATAGGTCACGTCCACCTAGGACGCACCATATGTGGCATTGCACTTCGCCCGCCACCCTGAGACATAAGGATGGAAAGTCTCATGTGCCTGTCATTTCACCGGCCCTAGCCTTCAAACCGGAACACAGCAATGCGAGCACTACTGCGTTGCGGCAGAAATAGGTCCGTAGGTAGGTGGTAGTGGAACTCTTTCACAAAAAAGGCTCTACTACTTCTAAACATCCTTATAGAGTTATGGAGGGACTATGACTTGACCTCGATGTTTTTTTAACCTTCGTAATATGGCGCGTGTTTACTAATTAATAACATTAATAACATCCTGTATAGTTTGTCTCTTTCTCACAACTTCTAATCCAGCTACCAATATTTATCTAGTCTATTTTCCATCGCGTTTGGCTCAAGTCGGCGCTTTGTGACGACATCCGCACCTGTTTTCTCTCTAGACTCTAGAAACGAGAAGGAAAGAATAACTAAACTCGTGTTAACCTTACGACACTTAACTAACATTTAAAAATATATGTTAGTCGTTACAGTATTACCCAAAATATAAGTCCGATCGACTGTTTTCGTTTGCGCAGAAAAGCGCAGACTGATATCCGACAGTAGCCGAACGTATAGTATAGCTCTGACCCGCTGTATAGCACTGTCCTGCTCACATCTAATAGTCAATCGGCCGCGATTGTGCCGCGAAATCGACAAACCAATAACAGCGCAAGATTTTAACGCGCGATTGCTATTGGTAGAAGGTTCCCGCGCTATAGAAATTGGTCTATGGTTCAACGGGCGACTTATATTTTGGGTAAAACTGTACAATAGATTTTAAAATAACCAATGTACTTTGTTTATTATCGTAGATCGATGTAACTAGTCGACTCGTATCAAATGTTAACAAAATATAAACAACCTTTTATCAAAAATGTCCTATTATGGCTAAATCCATTAATCAATAGTACTGCTACAACTGATAAGACTAGTCTACTATCGCGTTTAGCGGCGAATCTTTCTAAATAAAACATTGATGGGAACGCAGTCGTCATCACAGTATGAGAAGGTGAACTTAGATCCCTACAATGACTCAAATAAGACATTACTGAGTCGATTCTTTCAGCATTCTATAAATAGGGACCATCCATAAATGCGTCACACTTTAAGGTGCTGCGCATCGGGAATGTTTGCTAACGCACGAGTAGATGGATTCGCGGCGATAATGCGCAAAAGATCTGCGTCCCTGATGCGCCGGGTGCGCGACAGTTCCAACAGCTACCTACACCTGATTGCACAGAGGCTGGACACTGACTGTCTATTTATGGAACACTGGACAAGAGCGTATATTCTGCTCTCTTGACCAGTGTTCGATAAATATTTTAAATTTTAAATATTTTGAATTTTAGTTTTGAATTTAAATATCGAATTTTAAATTTAAATTTTGAATTTTAATATAATTTTTTATAATTTATTTAAATTTTGGATTTTTATAATTTATTTTAATTTTTATTTTGAATTGATTGTGAATTTTATTTTTAATTATGATTTTACTCGAAATATGGACACTAACTTATTTTTATTATTATGTATTGTTGTCTGAAATAAACATATTGCATTCAATTGAATTGAATAACGCAAAATTACCAATCTTAGATTAGATCTTAGATTAGATTAGATCTTAGATTAGATTAGATCTTAGATTTTTAACTGACTAAATCAAGTACAATATTCAAATTAAAAATATACATGGATACTACATTATAATACCGAGGGATCACCCAGACAGAAACACGATAGGACAAAATTTTCTCGATAAAAAAAAACACAAATTTACCTGTAACTTTTGTTTAGATTCGATTGTTTGTCAATATGGTACAGAATATTTGGTCAAAAATTGGATAAATAAAATCAATACAATAAAAAGGAAGGGGATTTTTTTAAATTATCAATATTTCACGAGATATTCAATAAAAACCGCTTTTTCGAGCGGCGCGTGGCGTTTTTATTGTATGAAGATTTCTACCTGGCGGGTGCGCAGTCTTAAGGGGAAGGGGTCAACAAAGTGACAGGGGGAGGGGGCATAAGCTTTATGACGTCAAGCATAAATATATTTAAACGAATTCAAATACGTCAAGTATAAATATATTCCACGAATGTGACCACAAGTGACAAATACTGGGAGGTGCCCTAAAAGTCATGAAATTCATGTGACGTATTTTATGGATGGCCCCCTAAAGCTATACCAGTATATCCTGAAGAGCCCTATGCACGTCACAGGGCTCATGGGGATACCCTCAGATCTCACTCAGGGCCCGTATTCTCATATAAATCTTACGAGACGTCACGTTTCGTATGAAGGTTTTAATTCGAGATGTGACGTCATCACGTGCTTTAAATTTTCTGACACCCAGAGCACGCTTTAGTATAAATATTAGCAGAGGCCCATTTGAGGCTCTGCCTACCCTTACCCGGAAAAAGGCGTGTGTCTATGTATATATGTATAATTTGAACGCGGCTTTAGATAACGCTACGGCAGAATCGACACCACTTTGATAGTAATTTTTAATTTATCTGTAACAAGATATTCGGACGCCGTATTCAAGAACATCTCTTGGATATGGGTGTCCCTTTCTCTCCACATTGTAAATAAAAGGAGACAATATCAATCAGTCCATAAATATTGCATTGTGAATCGCATTTATCTTTCGTGCTTGAAGAGATCTTAAGTTCACCTCAATGTGATACAAATAATATCACTCCTTACAATACATCTTATAAGGCCGTTTGTCGCGTGCCTAAACACCACTGAACACAAAACGTTCAATTGGTGGACAAGCATAGGGACCTAGTGTCTTATTTTCAAATCGCATCACGATCAACCAAATCGCCTTAATTTTTACGTGTCTAATACTATCCAGGGGGAGCTAGATTAGTTTTTTTTGTTTTATTTGTATGACGTCACAAGCAGATGGTTTACCAGGGGCCCAATTCTACTAAACCAATTGTATTTAAATTGTTAATGAATTGTCACCTTTGGTATTCTACTAACATTCAATGCTTTTTCAATTGCAATATAATTGTGACCATATAGAAACAATCGTAAAATCTTTTACTTTTTTCAATATGTTTTATACATGTGGCAGAATCTGAATTTGAACTTGAAAATAATTATAACTACCGATCGCATTTCTACCTAAAATTTTAAAACTAGACAATTACAATACAATGGAGATACAATCATAAATTTAACAATTTTTAATGAAAATTGTAATCGAATTGTAATTGTATAAGAATGGTTTTTCTTTAAAAATAGTAAATTGGGCCCCTGATGGCCCTCTGCCCACAATAATGCATTAATGCATTACCACATAGGTCACGTCCACCTAGGACGCGCCCTATGCGGCATTCTACTACACCCGCCACCCTGAGAGATAGATTAAAATTCTCATGTACCAGTTTTTTTTTCTTTTTTTTTTTTTATTATAGACCTTTGTTTGACCGCGATCTCACCTGTTGATAAGTGACTTTTAATGACGTGAGTGAGTAATTTGGATGTTATACGAACAAATTAAGAAGATTATTTCATAAAAACGGGAAATTTTTACGTTCCGTTAAATCGATTTACGCACCGACATTGTTTCGACCCGTTTCGTTTCGTTTTTATAGTAAAATTAAGACGATTTAGTTATCATGATTCAGTTTGTAAATGCCCCTCGACATACCTAATAGTACAAAACGTTACAAACGGTCACATCTGTCTCCGTTCCAATGTTATTACTGTTACGATAAGTTGCACTTGTTTCTCTGATTTAATTAACTATTATATTGTATTGGACAGCAGATTATAATGTACTTTGAATCTAGTATAAAAAAGAGTTCTTACGAGATAACATTCAACCGAAATAGTGCAACTAATATTGATTTATTGATATGTTGTTACAAAGTTGACAATATTTATATATATCTTCAAAAAAACATTGTAAACTAATGCATCTCTTTCGGCCATACAAATAACTATAATACTAGTATTACATGAACTATTATTATTCTGTCTATGGATATCTACGAAATACTTGGGAAAAATATTAAATTACATTAATACTGCACCGATTAGAGACAGCAACAGTATTTAACTGTTTTTACGTGATTATATTATATTATTAGTAGGTATCTGAATCTAAACATATTCTACGTTCCTAATTATGTAATTGTAAGAGTTTGTAATGAGCTGACATCTGTGATGGCATTGTGATGCTATATTCAGTCTAAAACAAATAGTCAATGGGATTGTGTACTAAAACTAATTACCGATTAAAACAACAGATAATTGATTAGAATAAAACTATAGATAAAACCCAAGCTGTGCTGATTGTTTTAAAGCTAAATGTGCATTTTTTATTTTAAAACATTTAATTTAACTGGGTGACATTCACATGTCCATCTCGAGCTCCCGGACCGACTGAATGCTGCGCTGAACTAGCGCACAAACTTGCAGTAACTTATGTACAGTAAAATATACTCTATAACATACGACCTACCTCTATGACTACAATAAAAACGATTTAACGTCTAATCTAGTTATTATGACAGATAATTCCTCTTATTTACAATTTCACTATACAATACACATTAAAATTACTAAAAAGTAACATTGTACTCGTAACTTTGCTACCCTTCTCGAATGTACTCAATTAATTAACATAATTTCCCTCTCTATGTACACGTACGCGCTAAGCTAGTCGAGACTTAACTGATCACAAGTGAAAGAAATAATTATAAATGAGGAACAAATATACACTATCTACGCACTAACCGCTCTCAATCCCGATTCGGGGCTAAGCATATCACATCGAGTGTAACAACTCAGGTCACACTAGAGCCGTTCGCGAACCAACTAACCGTAACAAAAAGTATTTACAAAAAATGTATAAACTTATCAAAATAATATATTTAAGTTATATTAATTTCATCAAATTATTATACAATCCAACAACGCTAACACTGGGCAGATTCAAGTAAGAGATCATTACAAGATTCATTTGAACTCGTCCACCGTTGAACGGTCCTTACCAGGTGGGAGTACACGATATGTGAATTTGACTTATTGTCTTAGATAGGTACGTATTGTACACGGTTGTGCTCAACAGTGCTCAACCCAGTATTCCATTCGAAACATTCATTCCCCACGATAAATTCTGATCATGTTACAAAAAACTCGGATTATCTTTAGAATAGTTACAGTGTTTTGTCTTTTGCATTGACAAGCAGTGTCAAATTCAATCGTAAGAGACAAAACACTGAGTAACTACTTCAAGGAAATTCCGCGTTTATTAGTAGCATGATATATGATCATATTGCCCGTTCACAAACAAAGTGTAAAAGCTATAGTAAAATTTATCAAAATTACAACACAAAACTTCACAAAAGTGAAACTACTATAGATAAATAAATATTTATATAATAAATGTCCCAGAGTAAATTTACACACAGAATCTTTGAACGTATTAAAATGTGTTTCAGTAAATTTTCTAATGTATGTGTTTCATATGAGAACAAGCGGTCAAGACGCCATTTTGTTTCTTCTTTCACATGTCTGAAGTATGAATGAAAGAGCTTTACAAAATGGCGTCCTTAGCGATATTCTCATTTGAAACGCAAGTAATCGAGCTAGCTTGAAAAGAGTATTTACTATACTACTTTCAATGTGAACGAACAGTTAGAATTAAAGGAGATCCATCATTTCCGTAGCTAGCGCGTGCCCGCCCTTCGCTAACTAAAGCCATTATAAGTAATCTAACGTCTAATCATGTACTTCTATAATTATGCTATTAAGAACATCCCGTATTCATTACCGATTAAAAATACTACAAACATTGTTGGATTAAAGTACGTCACAAACGTCCGCGCAATATCTTAACTGGTCACATCTCAATCATCCATTACACAAGTCTTCAAATTTCAGACACTTCAGAACAAGTCTTCAAATTTCAGACACTTGGGTTGCTCCCAAGTGTCCTCAAATTCGATTCATTTCGGGAAGCTTTTTGTAGAGGGCGCCAGCACCAAAATAGTCCGTTTCTGATTGGCCAACTGAAGCGCCATATTGTTTTACTTATTTTATGATTGGTTGTACCAAATTTTCCTCAGTATGCTAACCTTTAATAACGTGTTGCATTCTGAATCTATGGCTTGTCCAACAAGCGTAATTGACAACTCACAGATCTCTGTCCCTGCCTTCAATTGAGGTACTTCCGGCATTTCTTAGCTCCGCAAGTGCAAGGGATTTTGACCTCTTCGAATGGGAATTTATAGTCGTATGTCAACTCTTCACCGACGGTTATCCGACGTAGCGCAAAGATCAGGATGTGTTTGTGGCCGTGGATGTCGACGACGCGGGAATAGCAGTTGGGCTGTAAGGAAGAAAGAGTAACTTTAAACAAGTAGTATATACAAAGAAGAAGGTCGGGGGGGGGGGGAACCAGTAAAAACAGCAATAATGGTCTAAACTGGTCATAATCAGACTGAGTCGATGTCGCAAACAATAGGGGCCCAATTCTACTAAACCAATTGTATTAAAGGAGGTGGGCAACTGCTGACCCAGATCAAAAATAAATGATCCGGGGCCCCTTCATGGAAGTAATTAGTACGGTTATAAATGTTGTTTTTTGTACAATTTTTCTAAAGAACTTGTATATTTTTAAAAGATGGGAAGCATAAGTTGTATTTCTAAATAATTAGATAAATCAGCTCATTGCATTTGCGTGAAACAAAATGCAACAAGCTTCATTACTTTCCCACAACTTCTACGCAAGAAATTATATTAGCATATTCATAATCTTACATATATTATCAATAACCAAAAGTATCTCAACTGTACGTTACGCTAGTCAAAACAGTTGGGTCAAATATTGGGAGTTGCCCATGTTCTTTGTTAATGAATTGTCTCATGCTTGTCACTTTTGACACTTAGTATTCTACTAACATCAATGGTTTTTCAATTGCATTATAATTGTGACCATTTAGAAACCGTAAATTTACTACCATTTATGACAATTGTAATTAAAATAAATAAAAAATAAATAAATAATGCTGGACAACTTCACACAACATTATCTAGCCCCAAGCTAAGCCAGAGCTTGTGTTATGGGTACTAGATAACTGATATACTTAATATAATACGATACATACATACATTTTTATTATGCATAGAAAACACCCAGAACACCCTGAACAAATATCTGCAGAACGCACAAATAATTGTTCCGAGGCGGGAATCGAACCCTCAACCTCCTGCGTCGCAGGCGAACCATCGCCAGCCGCGCCACAGAGGTCGTCAATTGAATTGTAATTGCATAGTACAAAAATGGTTTTTCTTTAAAAAATAGTAGAAATTGCTTTCAAATCGCATTGAGATATAATGCCACAGTAAAACAATCACAGACAAACAGATTTAGATGACAATCACCAAATCTGTTGGAATGGCGGGCTCCTCATACTAACAGAACAGTCTTATTTTGTTTAGACCGCGCAAGAGTCTAACAAAGTGTGGTATGGCCTCAGTCAAACTTATAAGACCCCCTCTTTTTAGTCGGGTGTGAGTTGGGAATAACAGTCACCCCAAATTCAGTCACTATCTAACTCAGTAAAGTTCAGGTGAATAAGAACCGGGCAGAACAGAGCACGTGAAACAAATAGTGAGCGAAAATCACGAAAAACTACAACTATCTCAAGTAAAGGACTATTTTCAAAAACCTTACTTAGCTTTATAAACCTATAAATTGCCTTTAAATTTAATAATTTTAATATTGTGAAAGAATCATTAAAATCGCTACAGGCGTTTAAAGAAAGCAGTAGGCTTTTTTTGTGTTAACTAGAAGAAACTTTGGTTTTTTTTATGGATTCATCATGTCTGTCTCTCTGTCTGTCCGTCCGTATGTCACAGCCACTTTTTTCCGTAACTATAAGAGCTATGCTGCTGAAACTTGGTAAGTAGATGTATTCTGTGAACCGCATTAAGATTTTCACACAAAAATAGAAAAAAAAAACAATAAATTTTTGGGGTTCCCCATACTTAGAACTGAAAATCAATTTTTTTTTTCATCAAATTCTACAGATTGTGTGAATACCTACTTGAGCCCTGACTTCTGGCCGAATGGGGTGAAGTTCCGGCGGTTCAAGGGCCGACTGTCACGTGATCCCACGGGCCGCGACGCGTTGGCGATCACACGTGTGGTAAATTAAGTTATAAATGAAGTATTTTTATATGTATGTTAGTTTCTAACTGTATTTATGTTGCTATGGGTTTACTGTTTAGGTTTTGTGCATTTCTCAATAATCCTGAAATAAAGATTTTGAATTTGAATTTGAACTCACATCGCAGGAGTGGTTGATAAATCTAGCTGCGTTTCCTTTAAGCGTCGCGTCCACTACCAGGTTGTCGTCGATACGGAACATGTAGCAGCCTCCGACGCCACGTCTGCCGCTCATGGCCTCGTACTTCTTCTCGCGTTGGTCGGCTAGCACCGCCCGGATCACTTCGCCGGCGTATTCTATTACCATGTCACCTGGAATATGTTAATTTTATGATCAAACTTAATTAATTTATAAAGAGTAAGTAAGTAAAAAGTTATAAAACCCGACTTCGGTTAACCACTAAGTTTTTACAACGCACAACCTAAACCGCTGGTCGTAGAGACTTGAAATTTGGCGAGTGTATTCCTTTTAGGGTGTAAGGGTGTACTTAGAAAAAATTGGTCCAAAAAAGGCTTTTAATGTATAGACTTTGCGTTTTGCAACACTCAGCCAAAACCGATGAACCTAGATACACGAAATTTGGAGGATTTATTCCTTTTTGGGTGTAGGGGAAACTAAGAAAGGATTTTGGAAAATTCACCCTGTAAGGGGTCCAAAACGGCTTTTAATATAAAATTTAAATTCTTCGTATTTCGGAAACCGTTGTTAGTAGATACTTGAAAGTTCATCAGCCAATATAAGTTTCAGCAGTACCTGACATTTTGCTGCAAAAGACATGGGTACGTTTTCTTTGTGAATAAATACACTTTAGAGTTTAGCCAAATTTCAGCGTATTTCGACGATTTCAAAGTTAGATTCACGGTGTAGTCATTGAGATTAAAATATTTTCAGGACCACAGGTTATAATGTGACCCCCTAAATTGAAAAACTTGAGTGTGGTGTCGTTTCAAAGGTCGTTTTACGGCGTGGTTGTTGATGTTTAAATTGTTGTCTGCACGCCGCGCCGGGGAAGTTTTCGGACTATGCGCGGACGAAGTCGCAAGCGGGTCATCTAGTACATACATATACTGCTAAAAATATAACCCTTCTTTTTGGCTTTGCCATAGTAAAAAATTGCGTCGAAATTGCTAACGACGGGGTTCAAAAAATATGCAAATGTTGGCAATCCTAGTTTAGTCCCAAGAAACATTATTCAGCAGTATTATGGTATTGCTCACATGTGAACTAACATCTCACAGCACTTTTATTTGTGTCATCAAATTCATACAACTTAGTTATACCTTATACCTAACAGTAATTCAATTCCATACCACCATTAATTAAAATAAAACCCAAACCTTCTTCAATTTCTCTTTTGCAGAACAATCCTCTCCCGTGTATGTGTGACCTGTATACGCCCACTGAGGCTTTCGACGTCTCTTTCAGCTGCCTGAACCTCATAGCCGCTGGTAAGGTTGCTAGACGTCTGAAAAACAAATTAAATTGTAAATTCGCATACCTTAGTCAGACCATAACTTTTCAACTATAAAAACCGACTTCCACAATTGTATTCAGCTATATGAATGAAGGTTTATGCAAAAATGTATAATTAGATTTGGATAAAAATTCAATGGCTCCATCCCGGGATCACTTCCTAAACAGCAAAACATTCGAATCGGACCAGCCATCATGGAGTAACCGGATTAAGTTAACCTCCTCCTTTTTTTAGAAGTCGGTCACAAACAACACCCAACCACAGTTTAAAAATCCATACAATGTTGCTACGGCCCGAGTGTTCGCAGCTTGGGCTCATTTCGCTGCGCCATTGCTCTGACAAGACGCCACCGTCGGCCGCCCGAGTGAGTGTTCGCAGCTGGGGCTCACAAGACGCCATCATCGGCCGACTGTATGGAATAATATTCATTTAGACTATTACCCAACCGTGCGTTGAACACACTAGAGTCTTCTAGGGATACTAAAACGTTAATAAAGTTTTTTTTTCCAATTCTCTCCTAGGTCTCATAAGAAACACCTGACAGCTATAGCCAAGTAAGATTCTTGAATACGAGCGAATACGGGCGATCAGGGTATATCTAGAATGAACAGTATCAGAAGAGAGCACTTGCCTAGATATAGAGCTTTCTCCTTCCTGACCACCGCAAGGCGGCGGCTCCTCTCTAAAAGGAGAGGCCATCCAGCTAAACATGTCATGGTTAGGTTTCCGCATAACTGGCCCGGTGCGCGCGCTGCCCCAAGGACTTTCCTTGAACCCTTCACTAAGGTCCAAGTCGTTATCCCAACTGTTCAACTGACGTCCTTGGCAGATCTTGTATTTTGTGCAGCGACTTGCCTAAAATAATTAAAAACATTACATTCAATAACGAAAAAACTATAAAAATTAGAAGACATTGTAAATGGCGCAATTTACCACACTCCGTGTCTAACATGTCAATCAAGCCACCATATTGTTTATATCAGCTTGCGATTGGTCGGGGATCCAATATCTCCCAGTATACTACCCTATTGAATAGAAAACGTATGCTTACCCCAGGCAGCTGTTCGATGAGATATCGCAAAGCGTTGTTGTTAAGCCCCAGTAGATATGCTCCGGACAAAGTAGATGGTAAATTGTACTGGATCAACGGCAGACCCGACGCCTTCCGAGCATTTTGAACAGCCTCTATAACCTTCGCCCATAAGTCGGTCAATGACGGCGAAGTGTAGTTGAAACCGTCTTCGGAGGTCACTTCGTATATCAGCTTCGGACCGTCGTCTTTTGGTGGATCAGGCGCTTGTTTAGGACCAACAGGCTTGTTCTCTTGCCCCTTAGCTAGTTTACTTTGCTTCTTTGTAGCAACTATTTCACTTTCAGCTTTTTTGTCCGACAAAGGTCTTTTCATTGTCTTGGGTTGGGCAGTTGACGATCTGGTGGGAGCAGAAGTTCTGTTTGTGTCTTTCTCGACTAGTACTTTGGGAGGCTCAATTTCGATCATTTCGGCGTCCAAGCTAGGCAATGACGTCATCTTAGAGATTGCCACTGGCCCGCTTCTCGTTGCTTCTGTATTTGCTGGAGCCATGCTGGTGTTAGCTTGCTGGATCTCAATTGAAAGCTGCAACGCTTGTGCAGCATCTCTTTCTTCTTTTTCTCTCTTCACCCTCTCCAGTTCCATCATTCTCTTTGACTCCTCAATTGCTTTCTCAAGGTCACTGTCAGTGGTTTCATCTTTCATGTTCAGATCCGGCATATCATGACTGACCGGTCTTGGCCTTGGTGTAGCAGCTGTCTTCGTACCAGATGTTTTAGCTTTACTTTGGCCGTCTCGATGTAGTGGCAATACTCTGTTCATAGGTCTCATTGTCATAGGATTTACGACATTGGTGGGAATACCTGACTGTTGAGGCTGTGGGGCTTTTATCGGTAGTGAGATACTGGAGCTGTTTTGCGTCGGTAAGTTGATTGTGTTGTTCTGAACAGGAATACACATCATGTTGCTATTGCTTGGCTGGTTCTGATGTATATTTGTATTCTGATTTTGATTTTGATTTTGGATCAAGTTGGTACTGGTCTGGGGTTGTAGTTGTAATGCATTTGTTTGTATAGGAAAGGTGATATCAGTAGCTGCTTTAGAGGCTATCTTCGGATCAACCAGGTTATTTTGGACTGTGATATTGACAGTGTTATTGCTGGAGTTGACATTGATGTTCATTGGAGCACTGTTTGGGATGGCTTGGAAAGGGACATTTATCATAGTGCCACTATTTTCTCCTTTTTGTTGGAATGGGTCTGCATTGATTCCCGTAACGTTGCTGTTAGTATTGTTTGTAACGACGCGAATATTATGCTGCTGAGGAACATGTTGCGAGATGTTGTTTTCAATATTTGTGGCATTCATTCTACCTCTCTCCGGTAAATTGATGACTCTCTGGTTGTTCTGAGCATTCATAGGCATGTTAGGCATGTTTGGCATGTATCCCATTTGGTTGTTCACTGTTATCGCGTGGTTTTGCTTATCGTTACCCACGATGCTGACTTTGGCACAGTCGTTGCTCGGTATATTCGACATGGGGAGGTTTGGGAGGTTTGGTGTTGAAGGTGGTCCCATGATATTCTTCCCTCTTATCGGCTCTTGAGGAAACTTCGGTGACTCATTCACAGACATGGTACTTCTGTTTATAGAACTATCTATGTTCGGTAAATTGTGATTTTGTGTAGAGTTATTAGAGTTTATACTGCAGCTATTGACGCTAATTTGAGCGTTCGAGACTTGATTGTTTACAATTTGATTTTGATTGTTTCCATGAGTTTGTGAATTGTTCATCATCATATGATTAGAGGTGCCAGGCATTAGGTTGTTGACACTGTGATCCGTAGAGTTGTTACAACTCATTAGCATATCATGGCTGTTCATATTGTTTTGGTTGTTGTTTCCATACATGGCACTGTTATTTACCGAATTCATCATCATGTTGTTCGACATACTGGAATTATTCACACTCATTCCGTGCATCATGTTACTCGCACCCATATTCATGTTGTTAGTGTTCATATTTGAACACAAATCCATTGTACTTGGTGTATTGGAAAATTGGGCGCTGTTGTTGGAGCAACTTCCGCTGCAGGAGTTTTGGATTTCATTTTTAATGTCGGGAATGTTATGCATCAAAGTATTGTTCATGGATTGGTGGTTTGAGTTACCCATTGGCATGGTACTATTCAAGTTATTGTGCATATTCATATTATTCATTGAAGTCATGTTGCTCATCTGATGTTGCATCATAGTGTTATGCTCCATTGAGTTTCTGTTATTCTGTATTTGATTAATCGAGTTCATATTTTGCATGGACATTGTATTACTGTCGTATCGGTTGCCGTGCATGTTTGGCATCGTTCCCGAGCTATCCATCTGATTGCCGAGGCTCATAGTTGGAGTGTTGCCTGGAATGTGATGCATGTGCATACTATTATCCATCTGTCGGTTATGCATTTGATTCGGTACGTTATGGTGTTGATTTTGTTGATGAATGCCTATTACGTTGTTATCAATGTGTTGGCGATTATTTTGCATCTGCATGACGTTAGGCATTTGATGTTGGTGATGTAAGCCGAGATTGTCAAGGGGCCTATTTTGTTGCATGGACATTTGTTGGTTCATATGCATGTTACTCTCTAATGAACTTCTGTTGTTTATGTGATGGTTCATTTGCTGCATATTGTGGAGCTGAGTGTTATGCATGTTGTCCATAGATCTGTTTGGATGCATTGAATGACTCATATTGTTTACGCCATGAGGTTGCATGTTCTCCATCATCATGCGGTTGCTCGGAATATTCGTTTGCTGCATATGCATGTGGTTTAGATCACCCATGTCGGGGCGATTCATGTTGTGGTTGTTGCTTTGCATATTGTGCATGTTCATAGATTGGTTCATTAGATTTGTATTATCAGGGGTACTTCGATTTGAAAGTATGCTTTGATTATGATTTTGCTGCGTACCAATCATGTTTTCATGGAATGGTCTTCCGGGTGTTCCTTGATTCATTTGCATTTGGTTGTTTTCAGCCTGGCGGTTGTTGTGTTGGATTTGCCCATTCATAATATGGATTTGGTTTGAAGTAGATAGCTGACTATCATGCGATACTATTTGCATATTTCCGTGCGGAAGATTCGTAGAATTTATAGAAGTATTCGACATGTCGTGCTGTTGAGCATGTTGCATGTTATTGTCCGACGATACGGTAATATTCATTCTGTTAGCAGTCGACTCTTGACATGACATATTCATATTCTGCATGGAATTGTTACCAGAATTCATTATTTGCACCTGCCCATGAGATGTCGTGTTTGGTACGGAGCACATTTGATTTTGGTTAGTTACCGGTATAGTATTTTGATTGTTTTGCATTACCGGCCGTATGTTGTGAGGGCCAATGCTCATGGATGGTGAGCTTCCCATGTTGGCAGCCATTTGGCAGCTGTTCATTTTATGCATGTTCATCTGGCTCATGCTATCTTGATGTTTATCATTATTTCCCATGTTCTGGAACGTCTTTTCGTTGTTCACATGTTGTTGGGAGTGTGATGCCATAATTTCTTGTGAGAAGTTGAGGTGTCCACCTTCTGTTTTAGAAAGAGCGTTGATCTTGCTCAGTTTCATAGTTGTGTCGGCATCAAAGTTGCTGTTCATGACTGAATTTGGTGGGAATATGTTTCCTGATTGAATTTGGATAACATTGTTGGTTGTAGAGTGAGAGGTTGTATGATGGCTCACGTTGATGTTGGATTCGAACTGATGTGAATGCATGTTCATGCCAGATATTGTGTTTCCATTATTTGAAATCGACATCAAACAGTTCTGGTTGTTCTTATCAGAATCATACGAAAGTGTCCTTCCAGACATTGTGTTGTTATGTATATTCATGGAACCTGTGTTGATATTACTTGATTTCACTGTCATATTCTGAAGTTCTAATTTATTTTCTGTGTTGATTGTGCTAATCGGAGTCTGAATCTGCCTCCATGGCGTAGGAGATTTTGTAGCAGTGACGCTTATTGTCGGTACACTGTGCGAGCTCGAAGTATCTTGCAAGTTGCCACTAATCTCAATCACATGAGAGTTTTCCATCTTCATCATATTATTCTTGTTGCCCGATGGAGCAATAGAACTAGAGACTATCGGTTGTGAAAACGGTATTGATTGCATCGAGAATGAGTTCGCTGAGTTCGGAATCGATTGAGAGATCGCCATTAGTGGTTGCCCAGTTGACGATACGAGTGTTACGCTCGGAGACATAGTGACAGTACTCGGCTTCGACATATTTCCTCTAAGCATATTCTGGGATGTACTTGATAGCGTCATGCTGTGTATCTGAGATGTGATGGGATTGACACTCTGTCTGCCAGTTATAATGGTTGGACCAGACTGTGTACCCATTATGATTTGATTGGGACTCATTTGTATCACCTTAGGTGTCTGTCTATTGTTCCCTGGCTTATCTGGAAGCGGCTGTAAAGTCAGATTAGGGACAGATGTCTTGACGGTCTTTAGCGAAGGTGGTGAAGACTGTATATTTTGAGTCACCACGTTAGGCGTCGATGAAGCCACAGTTTCTCCAACATTGTTGACGACTACGTATCCTGTTGGTACTTCTACAATTGGTTCAATCTTGCTAGCTTGGAAGACTTGAGTAGTTGTAGCCGAAAAACTGCTGTTTTGCGCAAGAACTCCTTGCATTGCTGTTGAAACGAATTGCTGAGATGACATCACTGTATTCTGTACAATAGTTTCTAATCCGTAGTAGACCGGCTGTGTTGTCGTCAGATACATGCAGCCATTTGGATCTGTAACCATTTCTAAAGTAGGCGCCGAGCCGAGAAGGACTTGGTCATTGCAGAATTGGGGCAACAAAGTTCCATTAGGTAGTAATGTCGCGCCATTCGGACCAGAAGTAATCAATGTATTGCCTTGAGATTGCAGTGTATTTGGAATGATGGTCTGTCCATTGCCAATTCCGCTCTGTGGCACAACAGTTGCTCCAGTATTTTGCATATTGTTAGGTGTCAGAATGGTGGCAGTCTGTGACGTCATATTTCCGTTCAATCCTTGTATAGTGCCCTGTGGAATAATCGTGGCACCATTTTGCATTTGTGGCAGAATAGTATGTCCATTTGGCCCTTGAGATATAATGCCTTGTTGAATCGCGCCTTGGGGCAAGATGCCGACGTTGCCTTGAGGTAGTAGAACAGGAATTCCGCCACTGGGTACTGCCACCAGTCCTCCATTTTCAGTCTGTTGTATTTGGAAAGTCTGTGGCATTAGACCCCCCTGTGTTGAAATAAACTGAGTTGGACTTTTGAAGTCTCCTTGAGGGGCGATAGTCGCGATGTATTGCATGTTCTGATTCTGTTGTTGCGATAACGCCTCTACATACGACATTATATTCTGATTTGCCATTGGCTGCACAATAATTGACGGCTGTCCTGTGTTGTTATTGGTCTGAAGCTGTATGACTGTATTCCCTGGTCCGATAGGCTGATTGATGGTGGTATAAGTCTTTTCCATTTTAGTTTGTCTCTTGATTGTAGTAGGTTTTGGAATTGGGCGTCCTCTGATTCGATTCGCAGCTTGGAAAATAGGTTTTGGCTGGACGGGTGCCGGTTGCTTCTTGGGCGACTTCTGATGGTGACCCGGAAGTATTATATGTTGTTTATGTTGGTTTGGAGACGTTAGTCTCTGAGTGGTCATAGCTGGTACCATAATAGTATTTCCTTGTATTTGCGGCCTAATCATCGGTTGGAGATTTTGTATGATGGTGTTATGAGGCATTCCTTGAATCGAGTTCACTGGTAGAGCAATCGAAGAGGCGCTCATGTTAGGGAATTGATTTTTGCCATGTATCATCGATATGTTGCCTTGATGATTGGATGGCAACGTGAGCACTTGATTTGAGTTTGACGAGATAACCTGAATGCCTCCCGATCCCGATAAAAGATGCGCCATATCACCGCCTTGAATTTGTTGAATATTTCCACCATTTCCTTGTTTGACGCAGATGTTATAGGGTAGTAATCCAGGTTGTGTTATAATTTGTGGCGTCATAATCTTCTGTCCGCCGGCGGAACTTGTTTTTGGTGGTATAAACATTTGTGGCGTCACCACAATTTGGGGAGAAGACATCACCTGCTGGTGGGATGACACTTGTAGGTTCGTTGTTTTGCTCTGATCGAAAATAACGGTGCCAGACTTCATCTGTTCCGTAATCGTCATGGTTACTTCATTCGACGGGCCAGGAGAAGGTGTTTCAACGATTGTTCCATTGATTGTAATTTGCCTCGTATTGATTGACGTCCGTCTGGCTGAGATTCCTTCTGCTTTAACAGTACTTTCTGATCCACTGACAACTCCTGCGTGGATTATCATTGGTTGAGCAAATGCGCCTTGGAAAGCGTTTTGCAATGTAGTCAGAGTTCTATTTTCTGGCGATTTCGGGTTTTCACTTTCACTTTCGCTCGTCGACATCATGTCACAGGACGGAAAGTGTCTATCGTATGAATCTTTGTTCCGGTAAGTGCATTGACATCGGTCGCATCTCACCGGTTGCTCGATCTGAGTTGTTCCGCTATCATCGATAGGTCTCATCACTAGTTCTGGTTGCCCATTTATAGAATTCCCGGCAAAAGTGACTGTGTAGCTTTCTGTTCCGCCGCCTCGGTACATGAACTGGTTTTGTCTAGGTATGTTATCGTTAGGGTGTTCGTCCCCTGCGCCATCTAATTGTTGTATGGGGGTAAAATCATCGTCTTGAGGACTGTTTGGTCGGGAGCTACAAGTGCTTTCCGAACCCGACCAGTCAACAGTTCCGTCTAACTGGGCAATAGGACTGCAAGTTATCTTTGTGTAGAAATCTATGACGTCGTCGGTGTAGTAACCCTCGGTTTTGTCAGCGTTTTCTTCGCTCGTATCGTCGTCTTTTTGCTTGGGCGATGTCGTTCGGTAGGTGATACCTGAAGAGTGTGCCGCTTCTTCGCAGATTGCGCTGTTACCATATTCATCTTTGACTTTTTTGTCTGAATTGACCGGTTCTTCTTTTATCGAATCCAGCGAATTTTCAGCTGACGGCAACTTTTGAATGGGACTCATCTTGCCCGTGACTGATGACGATTTACCAATTTTGCATCTCTTTATGGTTGAAGAAAGCAAGCTTGTATCGAACTTATTGTTCCAGCTGCTTGACCTTTGCTGTCCTCTCCCAGTCGTCAATGTCTTCAAACTATGACTTTGCAGGAGCATCTCGGATTTGCTTCTTTTCAGCTCTTTGTTGCCAGATTCAAACCTAGCATTGAGCAGCTCATCGATGTAATCATTTTGACGGTAGTCTTTATCATTGCTTCTTTCTCCGTCTTCAAGGACATTTTTCAGATCTTGGAAGATATCTTGCATGGATATGCCGTCTAGAAGATCGTGATTTAGATCTTCGAATATTGCGTCTTTTACTTCTTCTGGTAGTATTTCATCTGCCGTATTCTGTGGCTCATCTTCATCTTGCTGCTCTTGTTTGCATACATTATCAACTAAATGCTCTACTACTTGTTTCACTGCAATCTCTTCCAAAGTTACCGTGTTACCGAATTTTATCGGCGACTTAATCTTGCACTTGAAGAAATCTAATGCGTTTTTTCCAGATCCAGATATAATGCTCTCGTGCCAAGCTCCAATTTCGGCCATGACTCTATCCACGACTTGAACACCCATGCTATGATCCACTGTTATATTTACGCCAAAATCAAACCCTGGCATAGGTTCAGCTAGTATCAACTTCGTCTTTATCGTATATCTGACTATTTTCGATGGCTTTTTGCAAGACCAGAATAACCGTGTACACGAAAAATCCACAGGCATAAGGAACTCTTCATAGTCAGACACTGAAGGGACTATCTTTCCCAGGCTATGGACTGTGAGGGAGCCCATTATGAACTGAACTTTAGTAATCTCGCTGTACCTTTTCTTCTTCTTATCGAGTTCTACGTAAACTGGTCTGGTTAGTTCAAAGTCGGCGTCTTTTTGCAGACTTTTCTTTGGGATGTCTTTTCCGTGAGCTGGGCAGAATACTCTTTTATCATCCATGAACGCGCAACTTGCTTTCCTTGCGCATGCGTAATGATAGGTTTCACTGCAGTTCTTGGCGCAGCAGCCTACGCTAGCGCCTTTCACCTCACAGATTGCACATTTGATCATCTTGCCTCTTGAAATGGCTGAATGGACATTCTGCAATGAGCCATCAATCTCTTCGAACACTTCTGCTGACCACAAGGCGCAGTTTGCGTGGATCCAGTCATTTTGTCCGCAGTAAAGTAAACGACCTTCCATTGGCGGAGAACCATCACCATTCGATTTGCAAAGAACGCAAATTCGCGTATCTGTTACTGGAAAGAACTCCATTAGTTCTTCATCTAACTTATAGCCATCAAGTTCCAACTTCGGTACAATCTGGTCGAAAGGTCGTTCAATAGACTCGACGTCGCTTTTAACTTTATTATCAGACATTTCGACGTCTTTCAGAGATTCTGTGTCCTCATTTTCACCTTCGACTTCTAAGTTAGGTTGAAGACAGTTATTTTCGCAGTCGAACCATGGGAATGTTTCGGAGAATAAGCCTTTATATATTGACTTGAGATCTATGCTAGATGTCCTTTCGATGACTTCTTTCATGTCATGATTGAAGTCTTTTAGAGAGACATATTCATCACTGTTGACCCTTTTCTTGATGTCAAGTAATGATGGCGAGATTAGTCTGTTCAAATCATCTTCGATCGGCGTGCTTGGTTGTCTAACAACAGCTGGACTGAGTTCTTGCTCACTTCTTGCTTGAGGAAAAGTCTTCATTGGTTCGTCATCATCAGATATTGGCTCATATTTGTCAACGTGGACAGTTGTAGGCAGCATTGTTGTTGCTTTCTCATTCTTAGGAGGGTTATTTTCATGCACTTCGACACATGGTGTATCAAACTCTGCTTTGGTATCGAAGAGCCCAGCAGAGAAGCATATCTCTTTGTTTTGCATCAATGGCTCTTGAAGATTGACCACTTTGTGTGATGCATGCGGCATCTCTTCCCTGCCCATTTCAACGTCGTTCAGCAACGAGGAGCAATGCCAAACATTGGACGAGCTCTGATCGTCTATTTTATTCAGTAGGTTGTTGCGGCGTCCGCGCGACATGTTTCGGTAGACTTTGGTCTCTGTTGACTTCATAGAGTCATCTGCAGAGTCAAAATGTAGTTTTCTTATGGCTTGTGGTGACATTAGCCGGTAGGGCTTGTTTGGTACTGGAGTATTTTTATGTGGAGTTAGTTTAAGAAGGGCACAGGCCTTTTTGTTCTTAGCTAGGAGCTTGAGTAGATGGAGTAGTGTTCCTTTGAGGTGTTCTGTGAGCATCTTACGCCATGGCGGTTCGTGGGGCATGCATTTGCAGCAGATGTATTCGATGGAGGGAGGTAGCGCTGAGAGCAGTTGGTACCCCTCGCCGGACAGACCTTCGCAGCTCGCGTGGACCCAGCGCCCGCACCAGCCGCATTCCATCATCTAAAACAAAAAATTAAACACAATAATCGACAATGTTCAGGGTAGGTTTACTTACAACATATTATCCTATGAAAATATTTGTTAGTTATGGTGATAAAAAAAGAAGAAAAGAAGATCTAAGATCCACACGTGGTCACCAGCTGAAGTTAAACCGTGATCCCGCCGTCTCACTTGCCGCTCATCACTTCTTCAGCAATAGAGTGGTTCACAATTGGAACGCGCTATCAGATGACGTCGTTACTGCTACTTCCGTCAATGCATTCAAAAATAAACTCGACATCTGGCTTCGAACAAATAAATCAGTGCTCAAAAAAATCTACCATAACTAAGTGACAATATTTCGACTAAATTTTAAATTCTAATACTGTGACGTAGACACATCAGCGAAAGCTGCTCGTCTATAAATTAATAATAATAATAATAATAATAATAATATTTACAGCTCTATAGTTTTTTTTTTTTTTTTTTTTAATCTTTTTTTTTTTTCGGAACTTTTAGCTCTATAGTTTCATACCTTGCTATCAAAGTCGTTATCTCTGTAGCACGCTTGGCACAGCGGACAGTAGTTGCCTTTCTGCCGCAGCTTGAAGCACGGTCCGCAAAACGGTAGGCTGCCGACAAATTTACTGACGCGGCTGCTGTCGCAACTCTTGCATTTCAGGCAGGCGCTGCAAATCTGGAGAAAAAGAAAAGCTTAATAAGTAGTGACAATAGAAACAGCAAGTCATTGATCGATTGTGCGTTAACCATGACAGCAGACAAGTTCAAGGTTGTCGGCGATTTCACGGGTCTCTTTCAGAGGTTTTATAATATTGTTAGACACAAAAGGAAACAAGAAATAAAGAAAATTTGTTTATTTTCCCCCACGAGGACACAACACACACATAACACATGAAAACAAAAAACAACAATCTAGTACTAAGGACAATTAGGTAGTATGCAAACATAAAATGAAATAAAAAGTACAAATATAAAAATAAATACTGGTAGTAGAAAGTAGGTTGTTATGAAGGCATTGATGTATGTTTTGTGTGGTCAAATAGGTCCCTTTCTCAGGATAAGCTGCACCAAACCTAGGTTTAGTGCAGCGCTGGTTTTCAGACAGGGCCTAGGCAAGTGAAGCAAGGAACAAGAAACATACAATATAATCGTTATTGCCATACAAATACAGCGATTGTATGGCGTAAAACGCGAACGCGTTACTGTCGTGGGTAGTGAAGTGAGTAGACACGCGTTAGTTCAGTACATACCTGCGGCCAGTCGCTCCTATGATCCGGCGGCACCAGCGGCAGGCAGGCGGCGTGGTAGTGGCGCGCGCAGGCGCGGCAGCGCAGCCGCGCGGCGGAGCGCGCGCAGGCGGCGCACGACACGCAGCGCGCGCACGTCCAGGGCCCGCCGCCCCCCGACCACTCCTCCGCGCACCAGCCGTGGTACCACTCACAGCAGCTCGAGCATACCACCATCTGTGGAACAACAAGATAGGACTCATTTAGAAATAAAAACAGGGTACCTGCCCCCCCCCCCCCCCCTCCCCCTACCTTAGATAGATAACCCCCCTCCGCTCCTATTTGCACAGGGACGACTCCGGTCGTCGGCCGGCCTCTTACTGGTTCAGTAAGAGGCGCCTCAGTGAGCTCACCCAGCGACCCCCCAGTTGATGCTGGGGGAGACTTGATCTCCGCGGAAAAGGGATCAAACCCGAAACCGCCTCCCACACGCCGGCCGCCGGCTTCGCCCGCGCGTGTGAGACAACATGCTGCAGAAAACGCTATACGGCGCGCTCCGCAGCGTTGTGCGTTACGATCGGCAAACCAAATATTTGGAACGGGTTTTGAAAAGATGATAGTTAGAATTTTAGACTAGGTTTGTTTAGTCATTTTATGAAGTCCAGTAACAATACCTTTTCATTTCCTGCACTACCGCAAAGGAAGCACAGCTTCGCAACGGTGAAAGGTCCAGTCCCGATGAGTCCAAACCCAGAGCTGCAGACCTCATCCGGATCGTAACTCTCCCAGAAGTCGACGCAAATGAGTTCTGGACGATTCTGACCGCACTTTTGAGAGCGACCGCGCACCTGAAAATTAAACAAATTAAATGTTATACTAAGCTCTTGATTATTAAATAAATCCGGATCAAAGATAAGATAAGATAATTGTTTATTTTCAGATTTCACACATTCAAAAATTCACATGTCATCCGTTTTGTTAGTAAATTAAATCTTATAATTAATGTTAGTTAGCATACAAAGTTACAATTATTAAATTAAGCATTACCTATATTAATTCAAATTCAATCATCATAAATAAATTTAAATTTAAATTTGTAAATTTTGTGACATTAATTTATTTAAAGGACGTTTTTTTCCACAGGAACAAAATTTTTTTTTAAAAAAATACGGATGTGGACAAATTGTGAGTTTTAAATAAATCTGAGTCCCGCTGGAACAGAATTTTTGGGTTACATTTAAATTTAAATCCGAATCTATTAAGTAAGAATTATAGTTTATTTTGCATAAATACATGTAGGTGTTTTGGCAATTTGGAACAACGCGAGTGGGCCTTAACATGGTGTTGTGGAGGACACACCATGTCATTGAGTAGGGCTTTTACCACAATAATATTAGACCTGTTAGTTGTGTTTTATGTTGTTGCGAATAAATATGCAACTTGGTGTAAAAATAACTAAGAAATCTCAAGAAACTTACATTGGTGATGTTTGTAAGAGGTTTGTAAACAGTTTTCCTTGGAACAAGATCCATAATTGTCTCATCCTCACTCGATTCCGCTTTAGCTTGCGGTTTAAACACTGGAGGCTCTGCCTTTTTCTTCTTAGGTTCAATAGGCACCTCCATTTCTACATCCTTGGTCACGGTAGGCTCGGGAATTATTTGAGGTACTTTGTTCTCAGTATCAATCTCAGGTCCGATAGGCAGTTCAATATCTTTGTCCTTGTCTGGCAAAGTAACTTCGCCATCAGGTTTGTCATGCTTCTCTTTCTCTTCTTGAGTCGGGAATGTTGCGATGGGCTGTCCCAACACGATAGACGCGCTTCGACACACGTGTTTGACTCTCGGACCCTTGAGCTCGACTTTCTGGCGTTTAGGGTCTTCTGTCGGTTTGACCTCAGGTTTATCTTTTTTGCGTACTTTGACCCTTGTCAGTTGCCGTTTCCGAGTCACGCCGATGTCTTCTTTAGGCTCATCTGCCGTGGATGGTTCTTTTACTAGCTTTTCCTGAAAATAAATGAAGTGTTACTTGTCGTATATTTTTTTATCACCCAACTAAAATTATAATTTTTTCTCAAAATGAACTGCATAGTATAAATAAATAAATAAATAATGCTGGACAGTTCACACAACATTATCTAGTCCAAGCTAAGCAGAGCTTGTGTTATGGGTACTAGATAACTGATATAAATAAATAAATAATACTGGACAGTTCACACAACATTATCTAGCCCCAAGCTAAGCAGAGCTTGTGTTATGGGTACTAGATAACTGATATACATAAATAAGTAAATAAATAAATAATACTGGACAGTTCACACAAAATTATCTAGCCCCAAGCTAAGCAGAGCTTGTGTTATGGGTACTAGATAACTGATATACTTAATCACACTAATATTATAAAGGCGAAAATTTGTGTGTGTGTGTGTAGTGTGTTTGTTACTTCTTCACGCTGAAACGGCTGGACGGATTTGCATGAAATTTGGAATGGAGATAACTGGACTCCCGGAATAACACATAGGCACATTTTAATCCCGATATTCCCACGGGATCGAGACTTACGCGGGTGAAACCGCGGGGCGCTGCTAGTACAATATATTACATGGATAGATATTTTTTATTATACATAGGAAATACCCAGAACACCCTGAACAAATATCTGCGATCGCACAAATATTTGTTCCGAGGCGGGAATCGAACCCGTAACCTCCAGCGTCGCAGGCGAACCTTCGCCCGCCGCGCCTCAGAGGTCGTCAGAAAAGTATCAGTAGATGAGAATAAGTACCTACTGTCGAAATATACTCGAATTTACGCCATGTGTAAGAAACACGAGTCGGGTAGGTATAGGTATATATAGGGTAGGTAGCTATAGTATTTCTATATTAGTATAATGTTGAAAAATCCCAATTGGATTTAAGGTGTAGTAATGTAATTCTCACCTCAATTTTCTCAACAACTTCCTCAGTCGTCTTCTTAGCAGCCTTCAAAGCCCCAAATATCTTGTTCTCCGTTTCCGCAAAGACCGGTGTTGATTGAGGTGTCGGCGTAGCCGGTAGCCGCAAAGGATTGGCCGGTAACGTGACGGGTTTGAGTCCAGCTCTCATGCTGGCGGGTAGCATGGCTGTTAGGCCGGCGCGAATGTTGGGTGGTACTTGGAATGCTTTGAGGCACATTTTCAGCCAGCATGCCGGGCAACGGGCTGTGTTTGTGCATTTGAGGAGCTTCCATTGTTGAGATCGCACTATGGGCGGTACATTGCAGTTTCCTGAAATGATGCAAGTTATTATTAAAGTGAGACTGATGACGATAGGCTGATGACTGAAACTGTTTTTTTTTTTAATACTACTGAATAACGGAACAAGCTGATGGCCCACCTGATGTTAAGCGGTAACCTCTGCCTAAGAACAGTGCATTACCTCATAGGGCACGTTCACCTAGGACGCACCCTATGTGACATTGCACTGCGCCCGCCACCCTGAGACCTATAGATGAAAAGTCTCATGTGCCTGTAATTTCACCGGCACCCTTACCCTTCATACCGGAACACAGCAATGCGAGCACTACTGCTTTGCGGCAGAAATAGGTATGGTGGTAGTACTTCCCCGGACGAACTCTTTCACAAAAAAGCTCTACTACTACTAAAAATATATAAATAATAGAATTAATTAAATAGCGTATAATAGAAACAAGTGCATAGTTCCAATAATGGATAGGGCCGAAATTAAATATCCCAAGGCTTAAAACTAATAGACTACAAGTAGGTTCAAGGTCAAACTAGTAGAAACTGTTCTGTTATCACCTCAAGGGCTTGCTCCGTTATTTGCATACCTTGACTGGCGGTGGGGTTAGGGGACAATGCACAATACCTACATTCTATTGTGAACAGGAATATCAGTTCTAATAACCATTCTTAGAACTGCTTATTGGAAGATGTAAGGTCAAATGTTCTAGAAAAGTAGGATTGATTGTTGATATAAACATCAATGCCTGTGGTATCTTAGCAACATGTGCACTTACTTGTTGCTAAGATACAAATGCATAATACACATCCTAAGACTTTAATTAATTACAGTAGGTACCTACTACGAAAGTAGTGCAACTCGGAAAACTTCAGTTTGTGTTTTTTTATTTTTTTATACTACTTGGATGACTGAACAAGCAAGAGGCCCACCTGATGTTAAGCGGTAACCTCTACCTATGAACAGTGCATTACCTCATAGGTCACGTCCACCTAGGACACACCCTATGTGGCATTGCACTGCGCCCGCCACCCTGAGACATAGATGAAAAGTCTCATGTGCCTGTTTGTGGCTGAATATCGCTTTTACACTCACTTGTAATCTTTTGTTTCGAAAAGAAGTTGTTTGCCGATGCTCATTGTATTTCGTAGTAGTACCATAGCTATGCCACATCCAAGTTCAAAAGACATTTCACTAACCTTCGCCCACCAAGCATTCCATCTGAACTATGCCAGTTTTCTGTGACATCTTTTCCTTCTTCAGCATCTTAGAGATGAACTTTCTGCAGGATTCGCACGAGTATATTCCAAATTTGCGGGCTTGCTTCACGAATCTGTAGAACCTTACTGCCCCGCAAACGCCGCATGTGACTGTAGTCGGCGGTATATTAGTAGCTAAAAATTATAAGTTAGCGTTAAAAGTTTGCAATAACAATGACTATTCCCACCCATGACACAGGGAATCCTAGTGTGGGATCAGGACTATGTATGTGACTGTTGGGTGTTTTGTTATGCTATGTTATGTAGTACTAAGAGTCTCTGAGCTCCGCGGACAAATAGCCTCCGTAGGAAGTGGACAGATTCTCAACTGGACAGATTCTCAGGTGGACGGATTAGCAACTGGACAGGACATGTACAGTCCATAACATAAAGACACTATTTTATTGCACAAGACTAAAAACAAGTACTTATGCAAACTTAATGATAGTAAAAGAAACAGCTAATGTTTGTGTAATATAGAGTGGGATAGTGCTATTGTAAATATAGGTAATATATGCATCATCAGCCCACACTAGTCCACTGCTGGACATAGGCCTCTCCTAATACGCGCCACTGAGCCCGGTGTTCGGCTCTTCTTATCCACTTGCCGCCGCCTTTCGTAGGTCATCGCTCCACCTAGCTAGAGGCTGCCCCATGCTACGTTTGCCAATACAAAGTCTCCACTCAAGAACTCCCTTACCCGAACGGTTGTCGGTAATATATGTGCATATGGTATATGTGCATACTGTGTGGCATATGGTGTAGTGTAACATAGTTTTAGTAATTAAAGACACCGATGAGACCTCATTTTGCATACATAAAACAAGTGTTACACACCAAACATCCAAGTCAATTGTTTGTCGAATCTTTACTTAAGGTTCAGGACTAGTATGTAGGTGTTTTTTTTTACTAGTAAATACGTGTACTTACGTGATCCGGATTGTGCTGTAGAAAAGGGTCCATCCAAGCCTGTAGGGGCAGTTGGTGCGGCCAGCTGTAACCTAGCTTCTCTGATGATAACCTTGCCCCGTAGTAACTGAGAAGCCACAGTTGCAGACTTCTCTTTCTCAGGACTAGGAGACGCTGGTTTCTCTCTCTCCTCTTTCTCATCGCCACTGGCCGGTGGACTCTCACTGTCCCAACTCTCCTCAGATTCAGAACCACTACTAGTACTGCTAGAACTACTTGCATCGGATATATCCATCAGTTTTCGCATTGCATGGCCTGTCCTATCTTCCTTGTTAGCCTCAATTTTTCCATTATCGAGGTTCTCTGTGCTACTTTCCTCTGGTTGGTACTCCGGCTCTTTATCAAACTTGAAGAGGTCAGCTACAGGCTTTTTGATACCAAGCCCAGTGAACGATGGTATTGTTTTATCCTTGAACAAGTTTGAGGATTTGAGGACTTGTTTTTCTTTGCTCTTTTCATTGTCATTGGTTTTCTCTTCCTCATCATGTGTGTCATCACCGTGCAAGTTGTTGAACACGAGTCTCTTTAGTTTAGGCTTCTTTAGAACTTTGCTTGTTGCTATACTGGTAGTAGTTTCCTCACCATCGATGAATTTCTTGTTAGGTTTAATTACTCGTGAGGAATGTACACTTCGCACTGGCAGTACAAACTTGGTGCCTGTGCTTTCTTTTTCAACTGGTGATATATTTCTGGGAGGTGGCGACATGCATCGACCCTCGCTGAACTGTGAGAACTTGTTCATAGGTTTGGAAAGGGGGTTTAGATTCTTTCTTTGATATCCCTCGTGATGTTCAGAAGATTTTGAGCTGAGATCAGTTAATTTTGCTGGTTTGAGAATACTGTTGAACATAGAATATTCAGTTTGTTTTAGTGCTGATTTCTTTTTGATGATGGGTATTAGAGGGGCGTGGTGTTTTGGTAGTTTTTTAAGTGGATAGATGAGATCTTCGCAGCTCTCCACGGTACCAAATGTTACGGTTTTCTTCACCGGTTTAGGTTTGTCTCCCTTTGTTGGTTCCATTTTGTTCTGTGACCTTGTTCGTACAGGGGATTTTTCAGTGTTGCTTTTCCCTTGGTTTTCTGGTTTGTTTAGTTTGTCTGATGGTTTTTCACTGGTCTCATTTTCATTATTGTTTTCTTTCTTTTCTTCTTCCTGAAAAACCGATGTTAAACCAATTAATATGATACTCCATTTTTCTATATAGAGTTCACGTAGAGACAGATTTGTAAAATAAATAGCAAAATAATAATAATACATACTTGTTTTGTACAAAACACAACCAAATATCATCCTTATACATAATATACTTGCATTGTAACAGACAACAATCATAAAATTACTTTAAAATATCATCATCATAACAATTTGTGATTGCACAGTTTACATCTGGTGGTAAAATCACAACTTCCTTGTTTTCAGTTTTTTTCCCTAAACAATATGGTTAGACTAAAACAGTGTCAATGAAGAGTAGGTTTTAGATAGTCAGCTGTTTTAATGACATACAACCCAAGCAAACACATCAATGACAAACAAAAGAATGTTATGACAAAAAGAGGTTATGTTACATTCAGGTGTTTTTTGCAGTAACTGTACACAAGGCAACAATTATTGGCAATCATATTGCCCAGATATTAGAAATAGATAGCACTGAACTACATTCCTGTGTTGGCTCTGCAAAGAAGATTTTGTTGACATCAAAATGGAACATAAAAGAAATGTCAGTGTACTTATTACAAGAAGCTAATCGAAGCGTTAGCCTCGTAATGCTGGTACCTAGTCATTACGTAAACATAAGATCTCCTTATGTAGGGCTTGTAATTCGTGAAATCTACAAATGGTACAATATTATTGTGCCCTACAATGTTTTACCTCTTGTTCCCCAGCAAAATGATTAGAAGAAGGGCCGCGGACGGGCGGGTGACTCTCCGGAGCGGTCTCATGGTAAACAGTTCCCGATAATACGCTAATTCGCTTTCTGTTTTGAAACTTGAGTGGTTTTCCTGGGAATCTCGACCTTCCCATTTTGATATGCACGTAAACGTAGAACACTCAGTGCGTTCCGAGCGACTGTATGGAAACTGGCGCGCATGCTCGGGCCCGCGCGCTCCGCAACGCCATTTCACTCATAAAGCAATGTGTATCACAAATTACGACGCTGTTTTCATCGTATTCACATCGAAACATAAAAAGCAGCGAGCGAGTAAAACACTGAAACTAACACTGCACTGTTTGTGCAAAAGAAAACATCATCCATCATTTTAATGGTCGACTGATTGTAGGCCGTAATCGCGTTTAGTTTACGCTTCCATTCAACGGCCGATCGTCTGTCTAGCCTAGTGTCAGCACAAACGTGAAACAAAAGAGATTGTATTGATGCACTGCACTGCACTGCCTGCACCTAATATCGTGAATACGGTCACACGTCGGTTAAAAATTTTTTGTTTGTGTAATAAATCACCAAATAAACTAAATTATTAGGATTGAGTCGTAATTTGACAAAGATGGCTGTTCGCCGCGCTAACAATAGCGAACACGAGTGATTAACGAGAGTCGAGACGAGGCGCGAGGCCGCGGTGTGAACGACACCTGGCTCTGGCTCTGGGGGCCAGTTATGGATTTTGAACCAATCGCGACGAATAATTGGGACCGGTCGGCACTCGGCAGTACTTATGAAAACAATTCGCCTCGGAAAACAAACATGTCTTTTGATTTGAGCTATAGTACAGTGATAGACTATTAGTATCTATCTCTATTCTAAATTTAGAAACGTTTAGCCGACTTGTCCATCAATAATGTTTTGATACGATTTACGGTATTGACTAGCCGTTGAATAAAAACTGCGCGATCATAGGGGTGCGGGGTAATATCACAACGATCGTAATTTGATACACTCTAATATTTTAATGCTGTCTCTTTTCAATGAGCTAAAGGTACAAGATGTTTGCGTATTTTGTGTGATAGAGATAAGTGCTATGTGGCCATAGCATCTAACGATTTCAGCATTCTTAGGGTTACACTAATGACCCACTGAGATTTTACTGGGGAATTGCGATTTATTTCAGCTGTAGAAACTCCATCTTCAAGTCGGTGTTCAGAATCAGAATTGGGAATTGGGATAAATCAGACGCTTGTAAGTTTTTTGACTTTGATATAACATTGTTACCGTGCTGCTATAAAATTCGAATTATACTTTTATAGCTATTCGAATATTTCGAATAAATAAACAGTGTTTTGTCTTTTGCATTGAGAGGCAGTTTTAAATTCGATCGAAAGAGACAAAACACGGTGTAACTACCTATTCAATGGATGATCCGCATTTATTAATAGTTAGCACGGCTATTTTTTTATTTTTTTAAAGGTAGTTACCTACCTAGGTAAAGTAAAAATAGAGTAGGTATGAACTGTCTTCAACGTAATACTAATATTTATTCTGTGATAACAACACTGAGTTAAGTTCAAGAGGCGTCATTATTTGAGGAAAAATGCATTTGACCGATTTTCAAACCTAGAAATTGTAGGTAGGTATAGACTAAAAAAGACAGGTAGGTAGGTAGGTATGTTACCTAACTACGTCCACAGAATAAATAATAGCACAAGCTATTTCTTCATTTCTTTATGAAGATTGTATTCAGAGATAGATATTTGGTGTACAGTACCTACCTACCTGCCTACCTACATAGGTTCATGTATAGTAGGTATACTAATGTTCACGATGTGTACAGCTACTAGGTACCTACATAAAATTTCAAAATTCCTATTTTTGTCATACCTACCTACCTACAATATACATAAATAGGTAGGTACAATAAATATATAATAATTTATTTAATCAATAAATACAAAAACTCATTTTTGTAATTATTTGAGTTAAAAGATAGATTACAGAGCCTAAAAAATATGGATACCTACCATAAGTATAAGCATAAGTATAAAAAGTTCTTTCATAACTCTTCTTTTTCATAAAAAGTTACGAAAAGTAAGTCTACACATAAAAGAAGGCACCAATTTTGTACAATAGAGCCAACTTTCCTACGTCAGTTTATTAATTAAATTTATGCAAATTAATTACCTTTCCGTGTTGATAGGTATTGTTGCTACGCTACCTACCAAATTATAGTACGCCACCCTCATCATTCTATCCTACCTACATAAGTACACGAGTTACAACGCTGCAGCCAGTATATCTATAGAATCACTACATTGAAACACCTATCTATACGTGAACAGTGTGTATATGCGCACCCTTCCCTACAAAGGGAACCCCAAAACTCCGGTCGATCATGCGTAAAGGGAGAAGGGATGATAAAATAGGGAAGCGCACTGCCGACGGTGATTGAACTTTGAATACGGGTATCATACAAAAATCTAGTACTCAAAACTACTCCAAAAAGTTTACTTTTAAAACAACATACTGACCTCTAGCGTAAGTTACAAGAACGAAAAGTTCCTTGCTGAAACGCTTCCTGAAATAGGCACATTGAGAACGGGCAGCATTTCCCCAGACTTGGATCGAAGTGAGACAATTAAATCACTTTTCTCACAAGTTTTCACTTAAAACATCATAATTTTCACTCGAATCAATATCCACTTCACTTGCACTAGATGTTGTAGGTTTAAAAATAACTATTCGCGCGTAAATATCGCGGTAGAAGTAATATTTACACGAGTTTCATTACGCTGGTGTACGTGCGTGATACTATTAGTACCAGACTGGCGAAGAGACGCCGCGCATGTCGGGGATACGAAATGTAAATATAAAAATGGACAAACTCCCCTTCTAAGAGGGCCGAATGAATCACAGTAATGCACGATACGTTCTCGCATTTGGAACAGTTTTTTTGCTGGGCAAAGACCTTTGCCACATGTGAATGGACTGACATGCGTTGATACACTTGCTGCATGGTTTAAATTTATGAGCGTTATAGGATTTGGATGACTTCCGTATTGTTAGCAAAATATCGATCGGCAGGACTCAGAGGACTAATATCGTTCTAGCGGCATTTCCTTTCAATAGCTAGCTGGATAATCGCTATGGATGGAGGAACTGTGCGCAATCGGTATTGTTGTGTGCGTCCAGTCCAATACGTCGCCGTGACCTTTTTGTGGCAGGTAGATATTTTTTGTCTTGTTTGATTTCGATCGGAATTCGGAAACCGAGTGTAGGTAAAAACCTATATGAACTCACAATATAACATCCTCCTATGAAGTTTTTTTTATTAGGTATTAAAACAATGTTTTGTGTTATCCCATGGTAGTAGGTACCTAGTATATTATTTGAACCTGATAGCTTACTGATAGCAAAAAATATAAATACCTACTTACCTATATGTTACCTGATACCCACCTACTTTCTAGGCAAGGTAGAGGTTTACTATTTATTTAACTAATAAATAGGTAGGTACTAAATAAATAAAATAATAGGTAGGAAATGATGTTGTATCATCAAACCCACAGAATAGGTACGTAGGTACGTACCTACCTACTGAGGAAAACTAAGAAGAAAATCGTCGAACAGATTATTGATGCATTTAATTTGACAAAATACCAAAAAAAAGTATTTAATTACGGTCGTATTTTTCAACTAACTAAACTTGACGAAACTTGATAAACAGGTTCATAAAATTACTTTTTTTATTTTTTATTATCCCCAGTGTGGGGGGATGTTTGCTGCAGCGCCATTTACCGGCCAATAGTCCGGTAATAATATTTGGCAGAAGAATTCGGTATTCAATTTTATACACGAATTTTGACTATGAGCAAAATCGGTCAAGAGGTCAAGATATACAGGCTGAGTTTTTATTTTTTCAGGGTCTCATCAGGGTCTCAGTGTGAATTCTGCAACCGTGGGAGTTATCGTAAAGTTAAGTAAATTTATTTTTATTTTAAAACTATTACTATTACAGTAATAGTTTTAAAATAAAAGTGCTGCATTCAAAAAAGTTAAAATTTATTTATAGTTTTTCTGAAAAAATAAGTTTTAAGTATGTAAGTATAAAAAAAACTTTTATTGTTCTTTATTTGTTCATTATGGAGCTTTTATACAAGTTTGTGACCGCGAGGTCTACTGTTCGCAGACCTTCTTGTTATTCGTTCACGTCCACTGGTGATATAGACCTCACCCATAGATAGCCGCGATGAATGTCGTTGAAACAAATTCGGTTATTTATATACTTAATACATAGTTACATAGTTAGATATTTTTATTATACATAGAAAATACCCAGAACACCCTGAACAAATATCTGCAGATCGCACAAATATTTTTTCCGAGGTGTGAATCGAACCCGCAACCTCCAGCGTAGCAGGCGAACCTTCACCCGCCGCGCCACAGAGGTCGTCATGTGGTCGAAATTGTGGTCTATTCCGCAAGGGCCACTTGTTCAAGAACTGAACTGAACTGAACTGGTGACACGTCTCTCTCTCGTTTGACAGAGAAGTGTAAAAAAATATCGATATAACGCATCGTTATAAACAGTATCGATAATTATTGAGTAAAAAATATCGATATATTGTAATTTTTCCCAAGCGTGATTACATAGATTCAAAATTTGGAAAAAATAATAAACATTTTTATTTTATTTTTTATTTATGTTTCAAACATATTATTGGCGATCCACCAACTTATCTGTGGAATGAAATATATGTAGATGATATATAAATGTAGGTAAATGGTTCTACAGATAAGTTGGTGGTTCTATACGTGGTAGACACAAATCTATCTTACAATCCTCTGTAATTCACAAAACAACAACGGGAAAATACTCTTGCAATACACACCCCGGCTGACACAATTCATCTTTATATCCCCCAAAAACATACCTACTACAAAATAAGGAAAATAAGCCACACTGAACTGAAGGCGTACGTTTTCGTACGAATTTTACTCGTGCGAACACGTACGAATACGCACGGACGATCCAGACCTTCCAAGTACATGGGCGCGTGCACACTGGGTGCGAGATAGTCGTACGTATACGTACGTGTACTGTACATACGACGTCCGAATACAATCCGGACTTGTTGGGATTTTAAAACACGTTCGTGCGTAAAAATGGATGTAGAAAAGTTGATTCATTTATACGATAGGTAATAAAATGATCAACATAATATGTCTAACAATGTTTGTGGGATCGTACATAACAATTAAATAGTACGTGGTCATTGTATAAGTCTTCCATAATATGATGAAATTCACCGAAATCGTGTCATTTTTCGATTCTACGACAGCGACGACGCCGTCGCAGTCTCCGAGTTATAACAGAATTATCTTGAAGATACAGATGTAGATTATTCATTGTGCTCCAATCAAGATGGCTTCACTTCACGAATGCGATATCTGTACCTATTTAACGGAGAAAAACGTATGCAGTGTGTGCACTCAATTCGTACGACCACGAGCGTACGTTTACGTACGATGCTAATTCGTGTCAAAAGTGCTCACAGCCTTAACTGTACTACTTCATTCATTTTTTTTTTTTTTTTTTTAATACTTCATTCATGCTTAACTATTTAGATCTTTTGACAGCAATAGAGGTTCGTGTGTTGTGTAGAGTTTATGGGTCGTAGGTGCATTCAACCACCAAGCTATGTTCGCAGGTGCATTCTACCCTCCATGATTCTGATCACAACGATGACCACATATCTTACGAGATTATGTGAGTGAGGGTACTAGATATCGATGGAGTGAGGTACGGAACAAGTTCCGAGGAGTGAGGTACTATTGTACAACCTAGTTAGTTCAAAGGTGTAATAGGTTTTATCTCGCAGGGTATACTTGGACAAACAGACTTTTTGACGTGAATTCGATGAACTACTTTCGTATTGATAAATTATCATTCGTAAATAATATCTAAATTGATACTCTTAAATAAATATTGAATTTTAATATATAGCGATTCCTTGCATGACATGACCAGACCACGGCCTGGGTGGTTACTATGAACTCTTATATCCATTCAGTTCAAAAACTATTCAGTACAAAATATCGGTTCATCGTTGACATTGTTCAACGTTGAATAACTTTAATCGCAGAAGTGTAGACCCTCTGCGATTGGACTTCTGCGATTGTGCCTTTAAATATAGTTGCGGACATCACGGAACCAATATTTTGTTCTGAATAGTTTATCAACTGCATGGCAATAAGAGCTCATAGTAACCCACCTGCTCTATCTGTATGAAGGACACTGACGGACGGACGACGGCTAAGACAAAAAAGCTGTAAATAAAATAAATTTATGTGTTACATGTTGTGTTTTTCTGTTGTGTGTGTAGTCCCCATGGACTTAATAGTTACTACCCAAAGGGACCGCGAGCTGCTATGAGAAGAATCGAGCCGAGCGAGAGGCACCATTCTTAGTACGTTGTCACTTTCTAGTGTTGACATCACTGTTGATGCAAATTACTAATTACTTTTATTACTTACTTAATACTTTTTAACTTGGACTTCTATAGTCCAAAATAGAATAACTAAATGTATGTACACTAATGCCTCAAATGAAAGTGAATGTTTTAGTTTAAATGTTTCCAATATTTTAAAAATTTGCTGCGAAATCCTTTTACGGACTACCCCAAAATAATCCCAAATTCACGGTAACGATATATCTCCAATAATGGCAGCACTAAAATATGAAATATGTCTGATGTAAAACGGCGAAAAATTGAATTTATGCAAACTGAGATGAATATTAGCAATAATTTTTCAAAAAATGGTTTTCATGTGTTCTGTTCTTGGTTGTTCAAATGAATCATTCCCCGGATGTGGCTTTTCATTTCATAGTATTATATCTGAAATGAAAAGGGTGACCATGGTATTTGTTTTTCGTCATATTATGCTTATTTTTTATGTTTTTAGCTTTCCAAAGAACACAGTTATGAAACAACAGTGGTTCAAGGTAGTGCCTTTGAAAAATATCTGAGATCAACACAAAGTATGCTTCCACTGTTAAAAAGTTATGAGATCTCTAGTAGAGCTAAATTTCTAGCTAAGCTCTGGTGTGTGCTGCGCATTATCGCCCACGGGGCCTCTCACGATTCCAAAGTATATAGCTCTCTATAAGTGCTTTTAACTGTACCACATTTATAATAATAATTATATTATAATAATAATTTGTTATGCTGTTTTTTATTTACCAAGTCGAACACTAAATATGAAGTCAATATACCTACTAGATCTAACCGTGTTTATATTACAACCTTCTAGTTGAAGTGATCGATAGCATAAACCCACTAACACGTTTTTGATCATCATCAGAGCCTCAGGGTTTGCAGTGATTGATGAAAAATGTAGAATCGCTGCTGATAAAAAAAAGGGAGTTCAGATTGTTAAGAATTAACATCCTAAGCATGCAATGTCTTCTTCTTCCTTGACTGCTTGTGCGCGGTTCAGCTTAGTACACTGTTGAAGCTGTTGCTGCATCGGGTTGTCAAATGTTAAATCAAAATAGTCCATAATTTTGCCAATAAAAATGTGGTTACACAATTAGAACGAGACAACGTACTAAGAATGGTGCCTCTCGCTCGGCTCGTTTCTTGTCATAGCAGTGCGCAGTCCCTTTGGGTCGAAGTCCATGGTAGTCCCTAAAAATATGATAATATCACTTGACAGTGGTTGTTTGGAGCACTCCTCAGAAGCCATTATAAGAAGAGAAGAAGAAGAAGTAAAATATATTGAAGTGACATTTTGTTTTGGCGCCAATTCTGCCAATTCTACATTTTCTGAAAACAATTCACGTTTTTGTTTTCTAAAAGGAAACTTCATCAGCAAGATTTTTAAGTTTATTACGAGTATTTACTAAGTGTTATTCGTCATGAATTCGGTTTCGCTTCTCAAATTCACCAAATTGACCGAACATGCGTTCCCACCTGTAAAAGGTTCTGAGAAAGCCGCAGGATTCGATCTCAAGAGGTAAGTTACAGAATAGTAATATGCTTTATATTGCGCGTTTCAGTCTAAGAGCGTCCCTTTATGAATATAACCCTCCGTCTCCTTCCGTGGATGTCGTTTATGCGGACTACATTTACACCAGGGGATGAGTAGCACCCACCTTAGACCAATCCACCTGTCACGCATGGTGATCTATGGGGAGGCCGTGGCCAGCCGTGGACGTCTCGGCTGATGATGATAGTATTCTTTTTGTTCGTTTTATAAACAAATGCACATTTTGAGTACTGTTTTCGTATTATAGTGCCTATGATTATATTGTGCGGGCTCGAGGCAAGGAACTTGTGAAGACGGACTTACAAATTGAACTGCCTCATGGCTGCTATGGCAGGGTGGCTCCACGGTCTGGGCTGGCAGTAAAGAACTTCATTGATGTTGGAGGTATGTTGATATAATAAATTGAGTTATTCTTTTGAAGTTATTCTATTCATACCAGCCAGAGATGGTATCTGTTCAAAAAGTTTTACTCTCTCAGTCTTTATGTTTTGATGCCTGTTGTGACTGGGTGATGAATGCAGCACACAAGGTCACAAGGTATGGATGAAGTTGGGAGAGGCTTACATTCTAAAACGGACAAGCAAGTGATTATATAATTTAAACTATTGTGGTAGGGAATAATTTCAAATAAATAACGGCTTATTTCAGGCTCATGATGAAGAGGCTTCTGAATTCAGTCTCGAAACATCAGCAAAGTGACGAAATACAGTGGTATTAAGCTGTTATTTATTTAACATGAACTCATGATAATGATGATGCCACATGCCTGCTGTTTCAATGCTTATTGTGGAACACTAATAATATAAGCTAGCCGTTGCTCCCTTCCCCGTTTGAGCCCACATACATACATACACATACATTTTTCAAGTTTCAATGGTAAATGGTGTGGTACTGTGATATATACTGTGGTGTGCCCAGCCTAATTATAGACCTGTCTGTCTCCTCCCATAGATGTTGTAAAATCTGACTGAGCAACTATACTACTGGATATTATGTCGGGGATTAAACTAGTGGGATGAGCAGCAGCATCCACCTGAGTACTCAACCCCAATACTGCAATCACCAATCTGCCTGCCAAGCATGGTGATTGGGAGGCCTTGACCAGTCCAGCAGTTGACATCTAATGTCTGATGATTATTGGTGTTTAAACTCACAATCTTTTGATTGGAAGATGCTACAGTGCTGTTAAGCTACATATAATCCTTACAATAAACTTAAACTTTTGCTGATTCTCTCTATCATCTTACTTTTGACTGCCTACCTAAGTAAGGCTTTTAATTTGGTTTTCCTTTTTTCCTTGAATCAGCTTCCACTTGTTCTCGAGGCACCACACAGGCGCTCCCCACCTAGTAGTAAGAAGGATCATCAAAAGAAAAACAGACCGTGTTTGTTGCCTGATTCTTCTAGGTCTGGTTGCGTTGGAACAGGAGTAAATGTAAATTTATTTTTTAAGACGATTCAAAATGATCCTTGTGATATCAATGAATTAATAAAAAAAATAAAAAAAAAAATAATAATAATAAATACATATTATAAAAAAGGTGCTTTCTGCATCTGTCTAATCTAAATATCCGCTAACTCTTCCACCTAACAGATTTTGATGCGGTTTTCATCATCAGTTGATAATTTTTCACGGAAGGTGTATATAAGGGCGGGTCGGGAAACTTTTAATTTTTCACCTTTTTTTTTTATTACTACAAGGAACAGGTAGCCTTACATTTTCAAGACTGAAAAGACACAGTATACCAAGTCTAGTGAAAAGATTCACAGAGAAAGATGAGAGATGACTCACTGGATGTATCTCTCTCTATTCAACACAAAAAACAGATTAAATCGGATAGCAAATTGGATTCTTGTTATTAAAACAGATCGCCAAGAAGGATACATAATTAAAAAAAAAAAAAACTACTGTGCTAATCTGGTGCTGGTCGCTAGTTATCTATAAGTTGTACACAATAAACTAACCCTACAGTAACTTTATCAAAACTTCATTATTTTGTTTCAGCCGGAGTGATCGATGAAGATTACAGGGGCAATGTGGGTGTTGTCATATTCAATCATTCAGACACTGATTTTCCAATCAAAAAAGGTGATAGGATCGCCCAACTTATTTGTGAAAAAATCTTCTATCCAGTGTTGCAAGAAGTAACCAACTTATCTGATACCAATAGGGGTGACGGTGGTTTTGGTTCTACAGGGAACAAGTAAATTTCTGTTATACCTTTGTAATTGAGAGTGAAAACCGTATATTGCCCTTTGAGTATACCATCATAGGGATTATCAACAGTAAAAACATAAATGTAGTGTTACTATTGTGTTCATTCGTCAATGATGGCTCTTCACACTCTGTTTGAAATTAAGTTAGCTACTTCAAAATCAGGTGAATTTGGTGGCTATTTTGCAAAAAAGTTCATTATTTCAACTGTGTTTTTGATACTTGAATAATTTGTGAATGAGTATGGTACCTACCTACATAGATCTTATAGACCCAAACTGTATTAAGCCAGTTGTATAAGATAGTAAGGTTTTTTTCAGTAAGCCTGAACAATTTGCCAACTGTGGTTTTGGTAGGTACTTGAATATTTTGTGAATGGGTATGGTACCTAGGTCCTTATAGACCCAAGCTGTATTGTGCTAATTGTATAAAATAGTAGGATTTTTGTTGAGTAAGTGTAAGTGTACTATTTACTGATTTTGATATAATTTCTAATCTTTTCAGTTATTGTGTTTAATACTTGTAAGGCTAAATTAATCCTAGGAAAGTAATGTGATATGTTGTTCCACAATAATAAGGACTGTTTCTCCAGTGTACTTGAGTTAACTCAAAAATAGATAGTTGTTTTTTAGTAATAATAAAATGTATTTTCTTTTACTATTATCCCAACAAGGCACTTTGATTATGTAAATAATTAAATCTCTTACAATGAATTTATAACTAGTTTGATAATATTTGTAAAAACATTGCTCAGGTACTGCTATCTTCAAAGCTGCTCATAACACTTTCAAAATGTAGTTTTTCATAATGTCCCGGGTTTACAGGTGGAATGCTATCTTTTCTTCTCAAGAATGGCTTGAACAAACTTTTCAATTTATTTTCATTACTAATACCAAAATCCATTTCTGCTTTCTCCACTTGCTTCTCCAACATGTCTACATTAGACTGTAGTTTTGCTATAACATGGCTTAGCGTAGTTATTTTCTTCGACAGTACTGTAATTTCACTTCGGTATTGTATGATATCTTCAGACATTGCTGAACTACAGTCGTTGTCCTTCATTTTTATCATTTGCAACACACTTGTTAGCTCTTCAAGTCTAGTCAGCATATTATCAACTACATCTTGAACAGTTCGGAATCCGGTTAAAACATCTATTTTGAAATATGCTGCATAATCCTCTGCCATATCCTCCAACATCTTGAATGTTACTCTGCCCCAAAATCTGGATACAAATATTGAAACACACTTATCAGTCTATCAAATAAATCTGACACCGATTTTGATAATTCTCTCATTGATGAGGGGAACAGACGTAAAACTTTAATAATGAACTCCATTTTCACAGAGATTCTTTTGCGAACTAGGCCAATAGGAATTAAGTGCCTCCATTACCTTCAGATTATTGTGAAATTGCTACTAATGCTACGCTGAGGCGACAGAAACATGTATTGCTGCACCGTGAACGCAAGGCAAACTCCAATCAAGGCCGTGACATCGTTTCGTTTGTGTAGTTAGTTTTTGATCGTTTGATTGAAATCGAATATGATTTGACTTCTTCACAGACAGAAAAACAAACAGATGGAGGACTTCTTGGGTTTTTTGCTTCTGTGGGGTGCCGGGTGGCACAATTCTTCAAAAAAAAACATAAAGACAACACAAAGTTAGAATGAATGAATGCAGGCATTTCATTTTTGAATTAAAAAAAAGAAAAGTAGTTTGATTTGGCTCGATAGGTGGCGCTGACTCAAATGTGGTTGCCAAGTTAACAAATGCTTTTGTGTGATAGTAACAAAATACCACGAAAATATTAACATTTCACTTTATTTTGACAGTTAAGTGCAGAGCTGGCGTCATTTATTTTCAAGGGTTTAAGCATGATGTGAAACAGCCGTGAAAACCCCTCATTGTACTTGTGTACCTATTGGTTTTTGCCCATTAATATTCACAGTTCTTATATAATATGCATGTTGTGGTTACCTATAAATAATTGAAAGAACTTTACGTAACTTTAGAATTATATTTTTGCACGATTGTGCTTCTTTCGTTGGTGATCCATATAAAACAAATAAATAAATGATCTATGTCTAAGTATTATAGAGGCGCAGCCAAGTGCACAATGAAGGGGGAAAAAACTAAGGATAGAAGGAATTTGGAAGAGAAAGGACGAGGAATTTCAGGGGGAGTGACATCATAAAGAGATAGCCGCAGCCTGGGGCAAGAGAAAAGTATGTGATCGACATTGCCTTCATCCAATCCACATATTATGTCTAACTATCATGGTTTATGAGATACAGCCTGGTGACAGGTGGACAGACAGACGGACAGCCGAGCCGTAGTAATAGGGTCCCGTTTTACCCATTGAGTACGGAACCCTAAAAACACTCAAAGCCCAGAGAGAGACCTTTATTTTATTATCTTCGGAAAACAAACAGTACAAAACGAAATACTAATATAAAAATTAAACTACTGACCATTGAAATGTTTCCATGATAGATTCTTTCCCTTCCTGGAATCACGCAAGTTCTGTGGTACAATATCAGTCGCGTTCGTGGGGAGTTTTTTTTGTTAATTCTATTGGTATCTGATTCTTTTTTAATTTGACATTTTCTGTTTTATGTTGACATTACTATTTTGACTAGGTACTATTTATAATTTTATCTGATGTTGTATTTTTATCTTAGTGACATTTAATCTTGTACCTATCGGATCCAAGTAGATGTACCTATATGATTATTTTGTACTTTATTCCTATATTATGTTACTATGTTCCGACACAATTTTACATTGTTTGCGAAATAAATGAAATTAAATTAAATGAATGAATGAGTTTTTTGGAGCTTGTAGGAATTAAGTAAATCCTCCAAGGTTTGACTTTGAAGGAAATCTCATCTCACTGAACTGACCATAGACTTAAAATGTATTCTAGATCTATGGAACTGACAATTGAGTTTTTCAGGCAGATTTGTCTTGCTGCTGTCAATCATGGATTCATAGATAAAAATATCCTCTATGGTGTTTCATTCATTCACTTCTATAGTTCTATCATCTCAATTTTTATTCATATGTTTTTTGTGATTTTTTAGTAATTTTTCTTTGAAGTTTATGCGTAATGCTTCCGTCGACTGGCTACTTCAAAGGAATAATCTGCCCTTTCAACGAAAATGGGCTTTGCGAGAGACCTTATTGTCATTATCGTCATGTGGACTTTGATGAAAGTGGGGCGATCCTGCAGAAACTAGTGTCGGCTGCTGTAATAAAAGCTCTACAACAAAATGACACATTAGGAACAAAGTCTTCTGCTCAGCTTCAACAAGGTAACGCTGCTGCAAACACCACGACATCGACCGTTACCTCATCGTCGTGGAAGGCTACTTACAATCCGACACCCATTGCAGAACTCAATAAAATAAACAGTACTGACACAGAAAACTTGGAGGATCCCAACGAACTAAGAAGAAGGCATATACCAGTACCATACACTCCTAGAAAACCGGCTGGATTACCTATAAAGAGATCTGTTGATATCAATGATCCTAAACCATTCATATACAACCCGCCAGGCCCCCCGTTGAAGTATAAACCTGGTGGTACTGAAACCGTTCCAAATGATAAATACACGCCCGCTGGCACTGTCGAGTCCAAGGAACAGTATTTGCCAGGGACTGAAAAAGTATTACAGGAGTATACACCAGATACAAATGCTCAAATCTCACCAAGTAAATTGAATTATGTACCATCGTCTGATAAAAGTGTAAATAAGAAGAGATTATTAGAGTATAAACCAGCTAAAGTTGCAGCTAAGACAGATAAACCTTTAGTCACCTACCAGCCTACACCCAGGGCTCTGGCTCCCTGTTTCTCTAGTGATGAGGAAGAGCCTGAAGCAAAGAAGAGAAAAATATCAAGTGACCTTAACGGGTTCGATGACCTAGGGCCAGAGTTTGATATCTTAGATCAAATATTGGATGAAGAGAAACCTAATGGAAAAGCTAAAAGTAATAATAAAGATAAACTGCCAGAAAAACCAAAACCCTCTCGAGACAGTGAGAAATGTAATGGTACAATATCAAAAAGTGAAAAGATTAATAAATCACACCACAAGAGCAAAGAAATACTCGATGAAAACCACAAAAACAAATCTGAGAAAAAGTCAACAGAAGAGAAAAACAAAAGCAAATCTGATAAAAAATCAGCAGAAGAAAATCACAAAAGTTCTGACAAGATACCATTAGAAGAAAATCACAGAAAAAAATTGGCAGATGACAACCATAAAAGTAAGGCTGAGAAAACGTCTGATGGAAGCTACAAAAGCAAATCTGAGAAAAAATCTTCAGATGAAAACAATATAAGTAAATCTGAGAAAAAATCTTCAGATGAAAACAATAGAAGTAAATCTGAGAAAAAATCTTCTGATGAAAACAATAGAAGTAAATCTGAGAAAAAATCTTCAGATGATACCCATAGAAGCAAATCTGAGAAAAAATCTGATGAAAGCAAATCTGAGAAAAAAACGTCAGAAGAAAACCATAAAACTAAGTCTGAGAGAAAATCTTCAAATGCAAACCATAAAAGCAAATCTGACATGAAAGAGAAAACAGATGAAAAAGACAAAAAGGAAAAAAAAGAGCACAAGAAATCCAGTCATAAAAGTTCCAGTAAAGACACTGACAAAGAGAAAAGAGAAAAACATTCTAGTGATAGCAAGAAACACAGCTCCAGAAGCTTAGATCAAAGCCCAAAGCTCTCCAAAAACAGTTCTTCAAAAAAAACTGAAAAACGTTCCGAATCCAGAAGTTCCAAGGCAAAAGAAAAGAATAGCAAGGAAAAACGTCACAAAAAATCAAAAGATAAAGGTAGGCATAGAAGTGAGAACAGAGAACTCGGTTCATCTGACTATGAAACTTTGGATACTGAAGAAAATGGACTGGAGGCTGAAGACTATGATTTGTCAGATGCCGATGAAGATGCTATTGCTTTGGAATGTAAACGAATTTTTGAAGAATATGTACCCACAGCAAAACCTATCGCTGATGAAAACCTTTTGACAGACAACCTAACTGAAGAAGAATATATTCCAAGTAAAAAAAGAGTTTCTAGGACAATAGAGAAGAATATTAAGGTTATACCTAAAGTACCTGTGAAACCAGATTTTAAAGTAAGTGCAGCAAATACCATGGCTGAAAGATTATCTAAAGTACGGGAGTTTCATAGTTCTAGAAATAAACACACGTCATCTACTACAAATCCATCCCAAGCCAACGAGATCAAAGATAATCCTAAAATAGAAGTACAGAAACCTACATTTAGTGCACCGAACCCTGTTCCTTCTAAAATTCGTATAGCACACGTGGCTTATGCATCAGCTATGTTGAATACTAAGAAAACTATAGCACCTAGCCAGGCTCCAGGAAAGATTCAACCATCTTCAAGCACTACTATATGTCAAACGGTCAAGAAAGGAGTGCAGAGAGTTGCACATATGCCCAGTGAAAAGTTTATTGATAGACCTGGGGTTTTGGAGCCCCTTGCATCAAAAATACCTGCTAACATAAGATCAATATACTTGAACATGATGATTGATGAATGTCTCAAATTATACCTTTCCACTCATGATGCGTATGCTAGAGCTCAACACGAAGAACTGAATACCAGTAAGAAGTGCTCCACCGTACCAATATATAAAAATTCAGCTGTCTTGGCAGTGAGTAGACTACGCAAAGAGTTGGTGGAATGCAATGGTGTAAAGAAATCAGCCAATGATTGTTCTACCTTAAAACCTGACTCATCACTGAAAGCAATGAATTCAGGTTCTTGGAGCATTGAAAGCAAAAATAGAAAAGTATATGATAACAGCCATGAGTTTAATGGAGCAAAGTTTTACGAGAACATCCAAAAATGGGTTCTAACTGAAGAGCAGTTGCAGGAAAATAGTTTTCCTAGACCTCATGAGTCTGGTAAAAAGGGAAGAGCTATTATTTATGGGCAGAACAGACAGAATCCACCCAAGGGCTACATCAGAACTTGCTGTCGATGCAAGAAGGAGTACACAGTTGATAAAAAAGGTTTCCCAGTAGTAAAAGAAGAATGCATTTATCACCCTAATAGAAAATACAGAGTTAGAGGTGAAGCCAGGTACCAATGCTGCAGCCAAGATGGCACATCTGATGGATGCTGCGTAGCTCCCAATCATGTATATGAGTATGTGGATTTTGAAAATTTAAAAGGATATGTTAAAACACTGCCTCCTGAACAGCAAATGGACGACTATGGTGTTTATTCACTAGATTGTGAAATGTGTTACACTACAAATGGTCTTGACCTGACCAGAGTAACAGTTATAAATTCAGCTTGTAAGGTTGTTTATGAGACTCTCATCAAACCTCTACATCCTATTATTGATTATAACACAAGGTACTCTGGGATCACTGAAGAACAAATGTGTCATGTTAAAACATCTTTGCTGGAAGTCCAGGCGACGTTACTGGCAATGTTCAGCAGTAAGACAATATTAGTGGGTCACAGTTTAGAGTCTGACTTCAAAGCTCTTAAGCTTATCCATGATACTGTAATTGATACAAGTGTTTTGTTCCCCCACAAAATGGGTCCCCCTTTCAAAAGAGCACTGAGAAATTTGTCTTCAGAATATTTGAAAAAAATCATTCAGAACTCAGTAGATGGGCACGATAGTGCGGAGGATGCAATGGTGTGTATGGAGCTGTTACAATACAAACTAAAAGAAGACTTGAAAACGAGGTGATCCAAGTGGATAATATGGACACAATATTTATTTTAGTGGAGTACATACCTCTCTATAGGATGATGCCTAATGTGTTTAACGAATAGGCATAATGTATTTTAAAGTACCTCAAAGCTAGCACTTAAAATGTTTTTTTTCTATGCTAGTAGGTATCAATATCTAGTATATTATATCGATGCTAGTAGGTATCTATTATATTTTCTTATTTTAATGGTTCTAAGTTGTAGCAATAATTTGTATAGGCTCACTTTGATATTTTAAGATATAATAAAATGATTTTCATAAAACTTATTTATTATTTTTCTGTTAAATGTGAGATGTAACAATAAAAACTCATTTTTTAAACCAAAACAATATTTTACTAGAAGACAAAATATTACACATACTTATATATTTATGTAGAATGTCCCTGGCGCAAAGACATCCTAACTTACAGCTTTTAATGAGAAATAATGACAAATTGCTACACATTTCAAAATTATTCATTGGGACTAAGCTAGCAATTTTTGTGTTTTTTTGACAAAATGTGCAGCATGCTTATTCATAAGAGGTTAATTTATAAAATATACAGAACAGAGAAACAAAATTGTACTATATTAGGTAAACATTGTTAATTTTTAGCTAAATACATTTTAAGATGACTTAGGTATGATGAGACATTGTAATTGGTTGGGTTATAAATAGAATCTTTTAAAATTGAATATATAAAATATTTTAAAGAAGGTTACAATGTTAATAGCAACTAGAAGCACAAAAAAAACTATGTGCACACCATGGCCCTACCACGCTATTCCCAACATGGGCATTGTTGGTGCCCACACACAAATAATGCCATCCAGTTCTCACAACACTGTTGAATGTTATACTGTAAATTGTGAAGGTATTTTAGATTTACAGTAAAATTTATTACAAATATAATTAAACAAAAGCAATTATACAAAAACAAAAACACTAAGTAGATAAATTGTGTTTTCTTAATTAAGATATTACAATGTAACAAATAGTTAGCGAGAAACTAACTTGTTGGCTTGTTAGTAATATTACAGAAACTGACACAGTTGTTCCATTTATAATCATGTCATCTGATACAATATTGATTTACAGTCCCAATGAACTATGGAGGTGTTGGTTGCACTTTCTGCGGCTCGGCACAGCGGCACAGCGTCACTGGTGTGAGGTGCTGCCAATCAATCCCGTGTTAATCAATAAACGATTGTTCTACACAAGCTTTCACCCGTTTTTCGTATTCACGCCGGTTTTCTTTATAAAGCTGCGCTGCCATTGAGTTTGCAGGTGAATTTGGGTTGGGATCACTTAATAATGACTGAAAATAAAAATAAAACTTACTTAAAATGAATGGCAATACAGAACATAATGTGGCAAGAAAATCTAGTTATAGTGAATAGACATGAAGATAGTGTAGCTAGCCAATGGAGACCAAACATGAGGCCCCTTTGAGACCACTCAATAAAATGGTGGTGATAGTGTGCTGTGTACCAGATCATCAATCAATTATTTGTATACAAAATGGGGTGGTAGCTAGAATAAATAGTATAAGACTCTTCTTGGGATATCTTATCGTCATTTACATGCAAAGGAATCTATCCCAGCTTCATATTGCTCCTCATCATCATCATTACAAACTCTGCTTAGATTGGGGCTAGATAATGTGTGAACTGTCCAGCATTATTTATTTATTATTTATATAAAAGTCTGCTACTGGACATAGGACTCCCTCATGACAAAGTCTTATGCTGCTTTCATCTACCTTCATCAAATCTATACTAATATTATATAGAAGTACAGTTTGTTTGGAAGTTTAAAGTAGGGGTAATCTCCGTAACTACTTATCTGATTGGGAAAATTATATTGGTATAAGCTGTTTCATTAGCTTTTGCCTGCAGCTACTCTTGCATTATATGTGTAGTTCCTCGTGGATGTATGCTGGGGCAGGGCAAGGGGACTGCATTTTAAACAAACATGCAATGACATACAAAATGCAAAATGCAAAGCCCCGGGCAAAAGGCTAGTGTGATTTATTGTATACTTACTCAAGAGTAAAATATATAAAAGTAGGTACCTGAATAGAGGTTAAAATAGCAGAAACATCATATGTAGGACTCCATCTGTTCTGAAGGATGTCTAAACATATGCCACCATCTGCATACACATTCGGATGAAACATTTTTGATACAAATCTCACAGTAGGTGGTTTGTTGGGATATTCCTCTGTGAACTCTATCGTTAGTTTGAATGTGCCATCCTCAAACGGGGTGTCATGAGGTCCAAATATCACAGCATTCCAGATCATAATATTGTTGTCGGTAGGAGCACCAGACACACCGGTAGGTGGGTCTTCTTGTAAACTGTGGATCAACAAACATTGTAACATTACAACTTGAATATAAGATGAGGCTTGTCAAACAAAGGCAATTCTATTTATATGTATACACTAAGATCAAGGTCAGGAATTTATTAGATATGTACAAACTGTGTTACTATTATTATCAAAGCATAGTATGATATGAGCATGGATCTATTAAAGGGATATGAGTAATTAGGTGAACGGCGGATATTTACGAACATTTCTTTTGTTGTAGAGTTATCTTTATTTGGATAACCTAGATTTGAATACCACTACGTCTTTCTAAACAGTGACGTAGCATTGCCTACATTGAAGTTTCTCAGCCATAATAACGGAATATTAGTTGGAAACAGCACGCTAAAAAAAGTTAAGCTGGTAATGCAAATTTGGAGCAAAATAGAAATCGATTTACGATGACTGTGATGTAATTTGATGAATCAGCACGATACGTTTTAATGATGGTGCCATAGGTTTATAGTTGAACACAAATTGCCTCAACCTACAATTTTGCGTGGCATTCATGGTGCTGAGCTAAGGAGTTCATGATACACATACCGTTTGAAATCTCTCATCAGGCGTCTTCTGGCTGGAGTTGACATTTTGATTTCACAAAACTAACACACTTTGTGGTCGAATGTTTTGTACACGCCTGTAGGATCTCTTGCAATTTTTCGATTACTGGTAGGATTATATCCCAGTCTTGCTTTGTACACAAAAGATTCTGCCTTTTGTCGTAGTTAAAATTTCTGTCGTCACGGCCACTGAGATGGAAGTCGTCCGTCCTGCCCATATAAAATATAATACTACGTTTTACGACGGTTTTACTTTTTACGTTTTGGTCCTGCCTGCCTCTGTCTGCCATACCTCCATGTGTCTGCCTGATTATTGTCTATGGCATTTATAAAAATAAACTACCTACTTGTCGAAAATTAAATTATACGTTTCGTTTTGTCGTCGATTATGTTTATATAAAATTGTATTCGTGTTTTGAATTATTTACTAGATTTCCTATTCTATTGATTATGGTTATACTTATCGATTAAATATATTTTAATGTCAATCTGTTGGATCAAAATAGTTATAATGACTGACTGAAAGATTTGCACATCACTTCAATTTATTTTATTAGAGGACGATTATTACATCTTTATTAAATTCACTTGCACAGCGGTCGACAGGAGAAAAAAGACGAGCGGGCATCAAAATCAATAAACGGGGGTGGAAGTTGGAATTTGTTTTTGGTTGCTCTGTAGAGATGCGACACTTCCGTCTGAACATAGTGTGGGGCTCGTACCATTCCAAAACTCCTCCTCACGAGCACTGCGCTCATGATAGGCCAAGATATCCTCGTAGCGTCAGGAGTCTCGGCCCAGGAACACCTTTGGTCAAGATATCAGCGTCCATTTCGGTATTTTTTTATCACGGATCGATAACACTTTTTGGTAATTTCGTAAAACAACATGTTGACCTCCCAACCTCCGGTAGCACGGTAGTAGCTGACTCGGGCTGGGCTTCCGTTTGTAAGAAACACGATAAAAAATATTTGCGTATTTCATAAATGGGTTATCGAACCTTGTTACTGATTACTTAGCGAGTGTTCAGTGTCAGCAAACGGCGTGACTCGTGAAGCAGCCATGCCGTGATGTTTTTCGTCTGCCGGGCGTCCCGCGACGGCCAACTTTTAAATTTCTAGTATCTATGACCTCTTAGTATTTACCGAGATTTACTTAAACAATGGTCATGGTCACCCTTGCTATCATAAAGCCATCATTTCAAGTGTTAGAAAGGGACAAACTACCTCTATTCTATCTCTCTTGGCTCGTTTTTCCTCTATCTATGACGGTAATCTAAATTGAGTCTTAACCCAATGGAATAAGGTCTTGTTTCAGTATTTTTTTTTTTTTGATCGCTCAGTCTTTTTGTATACTACGTCCACAGTCGAGTCAGCGCCATCTATCGAGCCAAACCGAATTACTTTTTTTAAATTTGAAAATGAAAATCTCGCATTTATTCTAACTTTATGTTGTCTTTATGTTTTTTGTTAGGCAATTTGGGGTTACAATCATCTTTTTATTCTATACCGTGAATAAGTTACTCTACCAACGTGAAGTGGGTTCCGATTATTCCACAAGGCGTACAAAAAACAAACTGTGCCCATAGACGTAGTATTCTCGCTAGTACATACCAGCCCCCCTATTCCCTAACTGAAAGTCACTCGGTGACTAACGTTTGACAAGAAGAATGATCATCAATTAAAAAAAAATACTATGAAGAATTGTCAATTGATGGCAATTTTACTCGTCAAACGTTGGTCACTGAGTGACTTTCAAGATAGGGAATAGGGGGGGGCAGATCTATGACTGTGCCCAACGATTAAATCTTTGACTGTGCCGGAGAGTGTTATTGAATCTGTCTACGGTTATTGATGACAACGAGATGACAACCCCGTGTGACAACCATAGATTTAGTATATGTACAGCGAAAAAATTCTACATCTATGGTGACAACCATAATAGTTTTTTTTAATATGTTGGCCTTAATATGTTGGTATAAGTTTAAAATTAATCTTTACGCTTCGTATTATCTTGTGTTGTTATAATTACAATAAGTTTCAATTTGTAATATAAAATTTTAGTTGTGTTGTTTAGATTGAATTGGTAGGTAGTTCAACTTGATACCTATGCTTGTTTTTTTTTTTTTTTTTTTTTTTGGCACACCTTCCACTTTCCATACTCCGGAATAACCTTCCTGCAAAAGCTGAACTTGTTTTAAAACGTGACATTGGCGAAATTGTGGTCTATTCTATTCCGCAAGGGCCACTTGTTCAAGAACTGAACTGAACTGAACTGAACTGAACCTGACAACCAAAACTGACAACCAATTTGCTATTTTCTTCTGTTGACTGTGGTCTAGATGAAGGGAGTATTGATCATATCTTATTTTCATGCCCGCGGCTTCAGCTATCTCTGTTTGATGTCTCTCCCCGAGAAATCCCTCGTCCTTTTTCCTCTAAATCCCTTTTATCCCTTGTATATACTCGCTTTATATGTATATTGTGTAAATTTATCAGTAGAAACAAGATAAAATTGTAAGATCATGTACAATATAAATGTATATTATGTGTATAGTTTTGTATGTATATTGATTGTGTGAATATTTTGTTTTGTTGTTATGTGTATTAGTTTTTTTTTTCAGTTAAGTGTGAATCAATTTGTATTACTTAATCTCGTACGATTCTCCCTTTAAACCGTACCTTTATCTTTCCTCAAACTCCCAGCACTTTTTTGGTTTTATGTCAAGTTAATCACCTGTCATTGGCAAACTCTTGTGGCACCACTACCGGTCCGCTGAACACGCCAAAAAAAGAAGAAGAAGAAGAAGACATGTCTTATGAAAGAACCAATTTTCCTATTTTCATCTCCTTTAGAAGTTTTTTAACTGCCTGCTAACATAGGATTTTCACAGTCATGAATGAGCATTCTTCCAAGAAAATACTCTTCAATAAGTCAACGGTAAGCTTAATCCCATTTCCCCCTCATCATTCTTAATTCAAGATGATTGTTTTGTTTTACGAGATCTCCAGCGGTATATCTCTATAATACGGGGGCTCGAAACCAGGGTAGCTGAGGTTTGCATTGGGAAGGTGTTGGATTTTTTAGCTACCTTCTCGCTCCGCATAGTACCTTTCAAGGCAGACCCATTTTATCCTTACAAATCATAACAGAACTGCCCCGGTATACCAGTCATCCACCTGGGGCCAACTTTTCAAAACAAATTGTGAATGTTGCTATGGTCACGTTGTTATTTTGGGAATTAATATCACGCATGACCTCGGCTACACCCTCGTAGTTTCTACCCTGTGTCTTATATAAGACCCAGGTCTTACCTTTCACGCTCCTAGAATGTTTTCTAAAATCGCCCTCCAGTATCCACAATGGTACAAAATTGTTGGTTTTCCATCTTTCAGCTATTCAACCTTAAAGCAGAGCTTCTCAAAAAGCAGGAGGAAGTATTTGAAAAGAAACAGCTACCGCAGCATAATGTTGAGAACTTCAAGCCACCGGCGCCCAAGCCTCAGGCAGAGCAGTCAGAAAAGGTCCAAAAGAAAAGTTTCAAAGACAGGTTGAATGATGTTGATGTGGAGGAACTGGAAGCATGTAGAAAAGCCAAGTAAGTTTATTGCTCTGTCTAAGCATTGTTTTATTTGTTGACGACCTCTGTGGCGCGGCGGGCGGAGGTTGGCCTGCGACGCAGGAGGTTGCGGGTTCGATTCCCGCCTCGGAACAAATATTTGTGCGCTCGCAGATATTTGTTCAGGGTGTTCTGGGTATTTTCTATGTATAATAAATAATATCTATCTATGTAATATATTGTATTAAGTATATCAGTTAGCTAGTACCCATAACACAAGCTCTGCTTAGCTTGGGGCTAGATAATGTTGTGTGAACTGTCCAGCATTATTTATTATTATTATTATTATTTGTCAACCACACACACTACTTACAATACCAATATCACACTAATCCTACCTGCAAGATCCTTAAAAACCACTACATTATACTAGATTTATCACAGACACTATATATCATGAACAATAATATAGGGCTCAGAGGACACTCGCTGAAGCTGCAACACGGGCCAAGTACCGACCAGCTATCCGAGGATGCACATATTGTCCAATCGCGTGTTGCGCACTTGGAACTGGTTACCAGACTCAGTGAATTCTGTCAAAAATAGACTTGACAAACATTTAAAGTGCACTGATAAGGACTAAGAGAGCCGCCTGTGTATTATAAATAAATCAATAAATAAATCCTACTTCTTAATATTATAATAATAGAGGTTCTAACAACGCGTGAGTATGGTGGAACGTTGTTACACAGATAGCACAGTCTTACAATTCATACAGTTGTGAAACTAATGTACTTGCATAGAGCAACGGTGGTGTAAACAGATAATTGTAAATACCGAATTTGCCGAAATACAACAGACATTTAAAAAAAAAATTGACATTAATAAACTTTACTAAAACATGCAAATATGCATGCAGAAGCCTTTAAATCAAAGGAGTTAAGCATGCAAAAAAAAAAGCAGAGTCTTCGACACGTGTACACTTCCAGTCATCTATGGTTGTGAACTGTGGTCACTCACCAAACATCACAGTGTAAAATTGAAACGATGTCAGAGAGCCATGGAGAGAAGCTTATCAGGAATAAAGAAGCTAGACTCAGTGAGAAGTAGCATAATAAGGGAAAAAACTAAAGTAGTTGATATAATTACCCGAGTAGACCACCAGAAGTGGAGATAAACAGGCCACATGATCAGAGATCCACAGGACAAATGGTGTAAAAGAGTCACTGATTGGTACCCCTGAGATGGTAAGTGCAATAGAGGGTACCAACAAACAAGATGACAACCTAAAACTTACAGCTGGACAACACTGGAGATAGTTAGCACTGGATATAACCCAGTGGAAAGTGTTAGAGGAGGCCTATGATTCTTTTTTTTTAAAATATTGATTTTATTTTATTTATAACTTAAGTGTCTAAATTATGTTTTTGTATCTGTTTTTGTATGTTTTGGTTGTTATTTTTTATTTATTTTTCTGTTTTTTGTCCTACTGTTTCCTAGTATTCTGTTTGTTTTTTGTTTTTTTTTTTGTTTGTGCCTAATAAATGTTTTTCATTTATTTGTTTTCATTTCTATGCCAAGAGGCACACCGAACTGCGGGACTTCGTTTAATCGAAAGATACATAGACACACGCCTTCCTCCCCGAAAGTATAGGCAGAGCCTCAAATCGGCCTCGTTTCACTGTGGGTTGCACCATCTATTACTAAAAACATGTAAAACGAAAGTTTGTAATAAATGGCTTATTATTTTTATTAATTATTTATTTGAATACATGCAAACATCCACAAATTTTACATTTCAGTAATCTGAATTTTCTGCTAATCCAACACAGTGAGTGATTGTACCAAACGAATTTTACATACATACATAGTCACACGCCTTTTTTTCGGAAAGGGTAGGCAGGGCAGAGCTTCAAATGGGCCTCTTTTACTGTGGGTTGCACCATCGTGGAGAATAAACGTGACAAGTGGTGAGCTCATCGCCACCATTGCTTCCCACGACTGACTTTGCGAACGCTTTCTTCCAGTAATAACACATTCCTTAAATAAGTTAGCAGCCAGGACAAATCTTATACCAACGAATCTTACAAACAAGTCCGGGTAATCCCTTAGTCGGCTTTTACGACATCCACGGGAGGAGATGGAGGGTCTATTCTCGGGCCGGACACAGCACTGACATGAAATTGTGTAGTTATAATATGGGTTTGCACATTCCTTGTTTTTTTTTTCCTTTGTTTTTTTTATTTAAATGTTAAGAATTATTAAAAAAAAATGACAATCACCCCTATACAGCTATAAAAATAATTTAAAAATGTACCTATTTATAAGATTTTAGAGCATTGTTGATCAAATTGTTGACGAGTCATTTAAGTATTTATTTAATTGTTACCTATGGCAATAACAAAATATATTCTATTCTATTGTATGGTGCAGGGGCGTGTCCGGCCCAATAGACTCCTCCATCTCCTTCCATGTTGTAAAAGCCGACTAAGGTATTACCCGGAACTAATTTTATTTTATTTTTTTTATTTTATACTAGCGATTCGCCCCGGCTTCGCACGGGTAGCCCCCGGTGAACCCCCCCCCCCCCCCGTCCTACCCCTCCCACTATGTCCTATCTCCTGGTTCTAAGCTACCTCCCTACCAATTTTCAGTCAAATCGGTTCACCCATTCTTGAGTGAACCGTGGTTTAAGTGGTGTAACTAACACGACTTGAAAAAAAAAAAAAAAAAAAACGTATAAACCTCACGGAGCCCGAGACCTTTCCAACGAATGCAAAACCGTGGAAATCGGTTCGTGCGTTCTGGAGTTATAGCGTCAGGAAAGAAAACCCGACTTATTTTTATATACATATTAGATTATTTATTTTGGTAAACCAATAGCGATTTATACAATATTTATGTTTAACATTTACAAAATTATGGCCAAAAAAGGTCTACACAGATTAAAATTAACAAAAGATTCTACTTAGTACGATATATCAAACAAAACTTACTAGTGGCTACAAACAGATTAATCACGATGATAAAAGTGTGTGGGTGCATGAGTATGTATGTGTATGTGTGTATGAATCTATGTGTATGTTCGTTTATAAAGGTAAAAGATTATTATTTTTCAAGTGTAAACCACACTTTATGGATAACATTAAATTTAAATGTATCCTAAAAATTTCGTTCCAGAGGGACTCGAACCCGCAACCTCGCCTGTGATCGGCGATGCCTTTACCAATTCGGCCATAGAACGAGCTATGACGCTGAAGACGAAATTCGCTCGCTGGGTTCGAGTCCCGCTGGAACGACATTTTTGGGTTACGTTGAAATTTAAGGTAAAAGATTTGAAGATGAACCATGAATATTGATTGTTTTCAGGGCAGCTCTGGAAAAGAAAGCTGAGCTATACGACCACCTCGCTGATGGCGTAGGCAGCTCGCAGCTGGCGGGCAGGTTCCTGGTCGACTTCCAGACCAAGAAGCAGGGGGAGGTGAGGGAAGCGGCGCTCGTCGCGCGTCATGAATCCAGTGATGATGATGTTCCGACTGTTGATGATGGTGATGCTGATGGATGGTAATTTATTCTATCACTAGCAACCTTCGATAAAATATACAGAACTAGTAACACTAAAAGTAGCTAGTAGTAGTAACTTTGATAGTAGTAGAGCTTTTTTGTGAAAGAGTTCGTCCGGGGAAGTACTACCACATACCTATTTCTGCCGCAAAGCAGTAGTGCTCGTATTGCTGTGTTCCGGTTTGTAGGGTAAGGGTGCCGGTGAAATTGTGCACATGAGACTTTTCATCTTTATGTCTCAGGGTGGCGGGCGCAGTGCAATGCAACATAGGGCGCGTCCTAGGTGGACGTGACCTATGAGGTAATGCACTGTTCATAGGCAGAGGTTACCGCTTAACATCAGTTGGGCCATCTGCATGTTACGTCATTCAGTAGTATTCAAAAAAAACCACTAACAATGACACCCAACAGTCACATACATAGTCCTGATCCCACACTAGGATCCCCTGTATCGTGGGAATCAGGAACTACGAGTACAATGGCACCACAACACCCAGACCCAGAACAAATATTCGCGGGTCACACAAACATCTGTCCCGCAGCGGGAATCAAACCAGCAACCACTCGCATCTCAGTCGGCTACTCGCCTGCCACGCCACAGAGATCGTCAATGCTCAATAGTATTTAATTTGTGAAGGATTCTGATTTTCACACAACTAGGTTTACAACACCGTAAACTGGGTGTAAACCTACAGTTGTAGAGTGTTTTTTGGTCTTTCCAGGGTTCGTCTGTCTGTCTGTATTCTGTCACAAGGGTATATCTTGTTCGTAACTGTTGAAATTCTCGCAGTTTGTGTTGTGGCAAGAATCAAATGCAAATAATAAAATTGCAAAAAATCTAATCACATTATACAATACAAGTACCCTCTACAAGAGTTCTTCGTCCAAGGAATAATTCTAGACATCATTATAGACATTTCCTGAACCTATAGCGCCTTAATATAATATTATCTGGGATATCCTTTGATGAATACTTTTTGAGTAACGGAGAGACTGTGACTTGACTTCTAAACCCTACATTAAGGGTGGTAAACGTGTGCTGATCAAAATGAACCTAAACACGGCCAGTCTACTATTATCCCTCGAGGAGATCCGTTGTCCACCCTGCGTTTCCATCATTAGATCAGCTCGCTGTCACCATCGTATTGTATTGTCATCGGAACTTGACAGGTATGCCAAATTTCAGCTCAATTGGTTGAGGATAACTGCTTTAAAATTCAGTTGCAAGGTTCCACCCGGACATACATTGCAAGTTAATATAAAAGCTTGTAATAAGAAGTGTTGTTGCAAATCATTTTCATTTTATAGTACCAGTTGGATAGTTATCAACTAGTGGTCAGTTAGTGTGGATGGTTAGTTAATATTTGTGCGATATGCAGATATTTGTTCAGGAATATTTGTACATAGAAAATACCCAGAACACCCTAAACAAATATCTGCAGATCGTACAAATATTTGTTCCGAGGCGGGAATCGAACCCGCCAACTCCTGCGTCGCAGGCGAACCTTCGCCCACCGCGCCACAGAGGTCGTTTAAGAAGAGGAGAATATTTGTACGATCTGCAGACATTTGTTCAGGGTGTTCTGGGTATGTTCAAACTATAATCTGGGTCTCTTCAAGTCAAGAGTGAATAGGTGCCTTCTAGACCTTTGTGCTTCATCTTCGGCCACATCGTCACTTACCAACAGGTGAGATCGTGGTCAAACAACGATCTATCAATGTTAAAAAAAAAAAAAAATGTTCTTTGTATAATAAAAAATATCTATCTATGTTATATATTGTATTAAGTATATCAGTTATCTAGTACCCATAACACAAGCTCTGCTTAGCTTGGGGCTGGATAATGTTGTGTAAACTGTCCAGCATTATTTATTTATTTATATATTTATTTCAATGTAACTTAATATTTACCAAAAAAGAACAAGGACACACTAAACGAAACTATATTCTTATAGATTTCCCATAAGGCCATAGAACATGGTGTTTTTACCGTACAAATAATATAATGTTTCCCTCTTTTAGGACTGAGTTTACAGACTGTCTGGGCAGGACAAGAAAGTGCCACAAATCTGACCTCGGAATGTACCAGAAGAGAGATCAGGAACTTAAAAGAGCCACTTTTAAAGACCAGGACAGCAGCGTGCTAGAAGCTAGGAGCACGGAGGTTCCAGAAGTACAGGTTAGTTTTAGAATCATATTCAGTACGCGCCAGATATCTCTGCGGCTGATACTAGCTGCATGTACGATCATTCCGTCGGCGACGCTGCCAAAGTTCGTAACTACGATAAATAAATCACCCTTGAAAATTTAAAGGTTTCAATTGGTCCCCTTTGCCTGTAAAATTTAATTACGTTGATTTGTAAAATGTAAATCTCTGTTTTTAACCCCCGTCGCAAAAACGACGGGGTGTTAAAGTTTGACGTGTCTATGCGTGTGTCTGTGTGTGTGTGTATGTGTGTCTGTCTGTCTGTGGCATCGTCGCTCCCGAACGGATGAACCCATTTAGATTTTTTTGTTTGTTTGAAAGGTGAATTCTTTGGGACTGTTCTTAGCTATGTTTGATCAAAATCGGTTGTGCAGTTTCATTGCGTTGAGAGTTTTAGAAATTTTTACAAAATTAATTACTTGTATAAGTGGTGTCTTTGATAAATTTTTCTCTGCTATAAAAGTTAACCAATCGTGAAATGCTACTACAACAAAAAGTCAGTGATAAAGAATCATGAAAAAAAAAAAGAAATAAAAGTGATACAAAATTAAAATATACCAATTTGACATGCCAATATTATGAAATGTAACGAGATGGTTAATAAATAAATATCTATCTAATATCTATCATGTCACCAAATATCACTTTCATTATGTTTTGTAATGAATGAGAAAAATGTAGATCCTTGCCACTAAAATTTCCAATGTGTCATCTTAAATAAATATTTGTGTCTACAAAATGTTGATTTAATTAAAATACAAATGAAGCAACTTTTGGTTCAAACATCTTGTTGTACAGACCGAGCTAGCATTGCACTTCCCTGACAAATGGATGACTTGTTCAAAAGCTGACGTGACGTATTGTACTTGTAATACCCACTAGGTACATCTTTTATATACCTAGTTATATTTATGTATAAACTCCTTAGTTTTCATTATTAATGTACCTATGTGTAGTATATATAGTTTATATTTATTTATGTAATGTTTCTATTACTTGTTCAGTTTACCTACTTAATAAAGATCACTATTAGTATTATAAATAAAAAAAATTGCCATTTGTAATTTTTAACACATTAGGTACACCTACCTACTAACTTTAACTTTAACTTTAACCTTCGGCCGAGGTTAATAACCCGTTTTGTAAATCGGCTCTTTTGGTGTTCGCGATACAGGCTTGCCTAGTGCGAACACCACAGGATAGTTTTAAGTATTTGTAAATCTTTTTTTCGGCAAATAATCTTTTTTTTTTCTTTTTTTTTTCTCTTGAAAGGGCGAACACGAATGGAGATCCCAACCCGGACACACTGTAGGCCCTCGATGGAACGATGAAATTTTAAAGGAAGTCGATGGATGGAGGCGGCACAAGACCGTGGTGTCGTTCTATGTGGGAGGCATGTCCAGCAGTAAACTTCCACAATGATAATGTGGACAACACAAAATGATATTTAGTTTTTTTTTAATCCGAGTTTAGCTTAGTCTATAGAACAATCTCTATTTTCGTTTCAGGAAGAGAAAAAAGAAACTCCCATCTTAGTTCAAACTACAAATGATTACCTGCAGTCCCTTCGGGATAAGTGGGAGGAGAAAGAGAGGGAAATGGTTGGCAAGGATAGAGATATTCATTACCAGGATCTGCTGTTCGATGGTTAGTATATCTCCTATTTAGTTTATGCCGCTAAGCTGAAATGTAATTGGGCTGGTCGTATCTGTCGTGTGCCAAGTGAGATGTGGGCAAGGGTAGCTACTAGAGATGGGTCATACTTGCAAAATTGAGAACTAGGGCTTCCAAGTTCGTCCACCTTAAGACACCAGCGCCAAAAACCAGGGCTCATAAAACCTTCAAGGTTTGCCCAGCAGTGGGAAACAAATGGCTGATAATAAATAAATACATAAAGTAAACAATGCTGGACAGTTCACACAACATTATCTAGCCCCAAGCTAAGCAGAGCTTGTGTTATGGGTGTACTAGATAACTGATATACTTAACACAATATATAACATTGATAGATATTTTTTATTATACATAGAAAATACCCAGAACACCCTGAACAAATATCTGCGATCGCACAAATATTTGTTCCGAGGCGGGAATCGAACCCGCAACCTCCTGCGTCCCATCATCCTCTGGTGTACTCAGGTCTAATCCCATCATCCACTAGTATAATCCCTTATTTGGCTTTTACAATATCCTAGGGAGGAGATGGAGGGGCCGGACACACCACGGCTACAAGACTACTAATAAGACTACTATACTACTGCTCTACTACTATTCTGTACTAAATTCTTATATATTTTTACAGAGGCCAGAATACACGGTGTCGGCTACTATGCCTTTAGCACAGACGAAAAGGAGCGTCGCAAGCAGATGGACGAACTCATCAAGACCAGAGAAGAGACGATACAAGCGCAGAAACAAACAGAGGAGACCAGGAAGAAACGAGACGAGGTTATGGCGGCGAGGGTGAAGGCGGCGCGAGCCAGGCAGCGGGCGAGAGCCGGTCTACCACCCGAACCTGAAGAACCTGAAGGTAAATAATCTACAACCGCTGGGGAATAAAGGTGCTTGTGTGGTAACCACAATGGATGAAGGCAGCTCAAGACTGGTGTTGACGTCTACTACCTGATGTACAGCTCGTTCACCGTAAGATGGCACCTGTAAATACTACTTGGCAGGTGCCAACTTACAGTGAACGGTCTGTAGGGCTGATGGTAGCGCCAAAATGCATGGACGGTCTGAATATAGGCACGTGTTCATCGCTCATACAATCTAGACTTTACAACTTTGCCTGTTAACTTTTTGACCTTGTACAATTTGCCCGATATTACTAAACTAATATTACTAATTACGACGAATATTTTATTTCTTCCAGAAGACCGAGAGAGCTTCACGACGCGGCTACTCGAGTTCCTGACTAAGCAGAGAGATGAAGCTGATTTGAAGGCCAAGGAAGAGGAAAAGATAAAGAAAGAGGAACAAGAGAAAGAGAGACAGAAGCTACGTGAAGCGTACATCAGAGAATGGGACCTTGGCAAAGATGGCGTCGAAGGTAAAGTAAAGAAATTCAGAGAGATGACTCAAGAAGAATACGTAGAGCAACAAAGAGACAAGAGGATAGACGAGTTCGCGCCTTTTCAAACAGCCTCTAGTAGTAAGTCAAATTATACTTTCGATGATAGCGGTTCTATAGTAGGGGATAGTTTCACACCAGCTAAGACATGGTCAGATGTGAGACCGAAAGCCAAAACTCCACCACCGCCTGATATGAGCGATATTGAGCTTCAGAAAGGTCTGTACTTCTCTTCAAAGCAACAACAAGACGATAACAAAGCTCCTAGGTCATCAGTAAATGAAAGAACAAGACCTGAAGCACCACCTCCACCTGTTATAAGCAATGTGAGTACCAAGAGAGATATCAAATATAAGAATTTTGTTAAATCAGAAGAACCGACGCCAATAGTTAACGAACTAAGTGACGATGAAGGAGAAAATGAAGTACAAGTTAGAGTAAATGAGAAGAGGAGTATAGATGGGACTGAAATCGCTCCACCACCTACATACGACTACTATGGTCCAATACCTAAGAAAGTAAAACATCAGAAACCATTTACGTCTGATATTCGAGAAGCCTACGACCAAGGAAAAAAGAGTTTAGAAGCGAAATCAAGTAGTAGACAATTATCTAAGGACTACGATTTTACATTTGGTTAATAAATAAATTAACAAAAATGTATGTGAGGTTTTTAATTTTTGTGCCAGTTAAAGTCCTAATGCATACGACTGTTACATTCTAATATCACATTTAACTAACTCTACAACATTTAACAAATCTACATTATAAAAATATTTAAAGCTTTATTTTTAGAGATCAATGCCAATTCGGAGCTGAAATTAATTTCTTACTAGATTATTTACATTGTAAGGACATAAACAAGATTGATAAGTAAAATTAGTTTCCATAAGTGAGCCAGTCTTGGTCCTGCAGCATTTTTTTTATCCATTTTGTGTGTTTCATCATTATGTTTCTTAATTTCTTGTGTCTCACCGTTCTTTTTGATAGTTTCTTTTAAATAATGTGTTGTTGTTTCGATTTGATTCTCGTTGGTACTTATTTCGACTGTTCCCATCGTTGTTGGTGCGCTGACTTTAGCCGGAGTAACAGTTTGCTGTAAGGCTTCTGGTGGCGGTAAATTATCTTTTGGGTTCTTGATGTGAACAACAGAAAGTTCTATTTCAATACTAGTTGGTATCATTGAAGTAAGTGTGGGCATGTCTGTAGGTCCTGCGTGTGTTTCTTTGACGAATTCTGCAGGTATCGTTACTGTCTCGAGTTTGTCAACATTGTTGACTTCCTCTGGCCTAGCCATCGTTGGTGAGAAACTGTTCGCTTTATCTTCATCAATTATCTTTGTAGATTCACTATGGTCGTCGTTCGTTGTTTCTTTAGCATTTCTATCATCGTCTTTAGTATTAGCTGCATCGTTCATAATAACCTGTTCTTCAATCGGTTGATCTCCTTGCATTTCAGAATCAATATCCTGGTTAACTATTGTGTTTTCTTCGATATTTTTACTTTTAGTATCATGTTCGTCAAGAACATCATTGATTACTGACGTAGTAGGTATCAGTTCAATGTGCTCTTCCATAGGTTGATCAGTCTGCATTGCGCTTTGCGTTGTTTCATTATCAGTTATCATGGTTGTATTATTTTCATTTACAACCTCTCTAGGTGATAAAGGTAGAAATCCTTTAACTCTCATCAAGGATCGTTTGCTGCGTTTATTCTTGCTCACAAGCTTGGCTAGAGTAGCGAACGCTGTAGTTTCTCGGCCTGCGTTTTGTCCGTTGCAAAGGTTGCCCTGACATGGGCATATCATCCTCCAGGTCTTTGAAGAGTTGCAATATAGGGAGTAGCATTCGTCCTGGTAAAATTTCACGCACAATCGGGACTCCAGGTAAGCTGGAACATAAAATTACTTAAGTTACTAAGAGGATAAGTTATTGGTCTTTCTTTCACAACTAAAGCAAAATAGCACTATCACTCGTTGTAAATGTTTATAAATTGATTACTAGTGTCCGCCCGCGGGTCGGCTCGCGTTTTGCGAGGGTAATAAGTAGCCTATAGCTCAATCCAGATCATAATCTATCTGTGTATCAAATTTCATCGAAATCGGTTCTGCCGTTTCGGAGTGATTGAGTAACAAACATAACATCCAAACATCATAACCTTGTAATTTATAATATTAAGTGGGTAGAAGTCCAATGCTGGATATAGCCTCGCCATAGAATACCATGACGAACGGTCCCGGGCCGCCTACATCCACCGAATTCCTGCGACTTCCATAATGTCTTTGGTTCATCGAGAGGGGGCCTTCCTACACTGCGTTGTCGGGTCGTGGTCGCCAGTCGAGAACCTTTAATCCTTTTACGATTAAGTCAGCAGTTGCAGAACATGCACTCACCCAGGATTCAGTGTATTAGGTTCACAAGACGTCGGTTTTGGCCAGGGAGAAGTTCTTCGTCCCTCAGAAAGTTCGCGAGGCGATTGAGATAAGCCGACATTCGAACTGTAACCGAGACCAGGGTTGGGGAATATCACCCGCTTGGAGACCTGTACTGAACTCCACCGAGACAATGTCCAAGTAGTTCTGGAGGTGACACAATTAGCACCCAGCCTTACGTCGAGGATGAACGGGCTACTAACCCCCCCCCCCCCCGCCGCTGCCTGCCCCCGTGTCTACCCGAGCAGAGCGTGCGGTGAAACCGAGCTAGTTCCCGTCTCACGACCATCGACCGTGGTCGCGGTCGGTGCTCATGGACCTCTAAATGGTCAACGAACCGTCAGCAGGAGTCTCGGAGTAGTAGAACTTGTTTTCTTCGATCTTGATAGCATGTATCGAATCCATGATAGGATAGTAAGGAGTAGTAGATACGTACGGGGTGAAGTGGCGACGACAGCGCAGTGCGTAAACCCCTTTTCGCACATCGTCTCTTGCAGTTGTTGCCCGCAAGGCGGCGCGCGCTGGCTCCTATGGACTTGTTCTGCGAGCGGCCCGCACCAGTAACATCGCTTAGCATCTTGTTGTAACTCTGCCTCTGCTATTTCTGCTACTGTTGTCACTGAAACAGTCAAAGGAATACATTGGATTTGAAGAAAAAGTTTAGGTAATAATAGGTATAGCTGTGGCTATCCGGTTCGAAATACAAAAAAAATTGTTGACACATTAGAAACCCAAGCCAAACATTGTGATAACACATTTAAAAAACTCTTAGGATAACACATTGGCCTCCTGAATAGTATTTTAGCTTGTCCGTCATCCGTCACAAACTGGCAGATTTAGCGATAGCTATAAAGGGTCCCCAATGGTAAGCGTCCACAGGCCCGCATCGCACGTATCGGACGCATCGCATCAAACGGTTGCATTGCATCACCGGTCCGTACGGTGCGGATCAGTGGACGCTGTTGTATGAGTTTTTATACAAGGCAAACTAAAATCCGTTACGTGCGATGCGTCCGATACGTGCGATGCGGGCCTGTGGACGCTTACCACAAGACGGTCATTTGCGAATGACAATATTTACGTGAATGATCGTTTCAATTGACGGGCAATTAGGTATGAGTTGATTTTGATTATGTTTAGCTTGCTTTTTGTCTGTGTTGATTTTCTTTTGTTGTGTTTACGAGACGGTGTTGTTGCTCAGCGACAAAGTCTTTTTAATACATATAACAAACAAAAACTCGTAGAAAAACTCCACCAAGCTAAACAAAAACGAATACCGTGTACGAATCCTGTACCAACAACAAAACATCCAAACATCCACCTTTGTCCAAACATTTTTACCCCTATAAAAACTTTCGTGAATCATATCAATTATATTATAAAAACGAAACGGGTCGAAACAATGTCGGTGCTTACATCGATTTAACGGTACGTGAAAATTTCCCGTTTTTATAATATAATTTTTACCCCTGTCAGTCCTGACAACTAGAATTTTGTAATGTAACACGACAACTCGAATGTAAGAGAGTTTACGATACCATTATCTAGTCATGCCCATCAAATCAATCTTACGTGCCCTAGTAAGTGCACCATGGTCCACAACCAACAATGAGATCCACGAGTACCTAGAAGTCCCCACAGTTGACCAGGAAATTAAACTCCGAGGAAACAGTTATTTGGACCGCCTAAAAACACACTCTAATCCGCTGGCAAGAGCGTTAGTTGAAAACCCAAGCGACACAAAGAGGTTGAAGAGAAGCCATATTCTGGACAACCTACTATAATGAGGGAAGAAGGTCTGATGAGTCCGGATCCCAAACGACAAGAAACCATCCACCTCATCCGCCTATATAGTCCACCAACTGATTGCGGATAAAAACAAACAACAACATTAAAAAAAAAAAAATGCCCTTCGTGGTTGGCCAGTTCAGAGAAAGTTAACATTATAGCTCTCATCATCATCAGAAGCCTTTAGACGTCCACTTTTGGACGATCCCTAATAGAATGCAATGGAGGGGTTTACCATAATCACCACGCTGTCCAGGCTGGTTGGTGATCAAGCGACTCAGGTGGATTTTGCTGCCCATCTCCTTGTGTAATAATCCCATAATTGATTTTACGACATCCATTTTAGAGAGGTCTATTCTGAGGCCGGTCACACCACACATTATATAGGTACCTAGCTATATAGCTGTATCAAGTTATAATTAAAACACCCTAAAATGTTAGGGTTTTAATAAATATATTTCGTATATTTCATATTGCATATAATGCGACAGGTAACATTTCTATACAAGTAATTAATTTTGTAAAAATTAAAAAAACCCTGAACGCAATGAAAGGGCTGAACCGATTTAGATCAAACATAGCTAAGAACACTCCCAACTAATTCACCTTTAAAACAAACAAAAAAAAATGGTTCATCCGTTCGGGAGCTACGATGCCACAGACACACACACACACACACACATATACACACACACACACACACCTACACATCTACACCCCACACACCCCCACACACCCACAACACACACACACACACACATACACACCCACACACACACACAACACACACACACACACAACACACACACGCGTCAAACTTATAAAACCCCGTCGTTTTTGCGTCCGGGGTTAAAAATATATCGATGTCACAAGCTGTGTCATAAACGGCTTTAATTTTCTCGTGAATTCTGAAACCTTGTTAGAAATTCATGGCTGTGAGTATTGCGGCCAGCGATCATTTATTCACATGCAAAACCAGGCGCCGGTGTTGATTATTCGCAGCCCTCGAACGTTTTCGCCGTAAATAATGCCGGAATTCGACCAGTTTCGACGAACACACTGTGCATTGACGGAGGCGACCTATATTTTTGGAATGATGAAAAATTAAGGACATCTCATGAATGAAGTGGTACATCTTCCTAGGGACATCTGCACGACAAAGCAAAGAGTAGTACGTTACATAAGTACCTACTCTTTGGTTTGATGCAGATAGATAGATAGATAGATAGATTAACTCTTTATTGTACACAAATAACACACAGAAACACAAAACATAACTCAATAACAAAAAAATAACAGAAATGTACAATGGGCGGTCTTATCGCTTATAGCGATTTCTAGTTACAGCTCCTTCACCGTAAGATGGCACCTGTAAATAATCCATAGCAGGTGCCAACTTACGGTGAACGGTCTGTAAATATAAGGACATCTACAGACCGTTCACCGTAAGATGTCTTGGGAATAGTACCAACCAAGGCAGGGGATAACACGGTGAACGGTCTGTATACGCTGGGATACGCATAAGCAAAGAGTATGTATGTACTTTGATGAAGATATTGATTAAATCAAAGAAAATCTGTACCCCAAAGCAAAGAGTAGAAGGTACTTTGATGCAGATAATAATTAAATCAAAGAAAATCTGTACCCCAAAGCAAAGAGTAGAAGGTACTTTGATGCAGATAATAATTAAATCAAAGAAAATCTGTACCCCAAAGCAAAGAGTAGAAGGTACTTTGATGCAGATATTGATTAAATCAAAGAAAATCTGTACCCCAAAGCAAAGAGTAGAAGGTACTTTGATGCAGATAATAATTAAATCAAAGAAAATCTGTACCCCAAAGCAAAGAGTAGAAGGTACTTTGATGCAGATAATAATTAAATGCAAGAAAATCTGTACCCCAAAGCAAAGAGTAGAAGGTACTTTGATGCAGATATTGATTAAATCAATGAAAATCTGTACCCCAAAGCAAAGAGTAGAAGATACTTTGATGCCGATAATAATTAAATCAAAGAAAATCTGTACCCCAAAGCAAAGAGTAGAAGGTACTTTGATGCAGATAATAATTAAATCAAAGAAAATCTGTACCCCAAAGCAAAGAGTAGAAGGTACTTTGATGCAGATAATAATTAAATCAAAGAAAATCTGTACCCCAAAGCAAAGAGTAGAAGGTACTTTGATGCAGATAATAATTAAATCAAAGAAAATCTGTACCCCAAAGCAAAGAGTAGAAGATACTTTGATGCCGATAATAATTAAATCAAAGAAAATCTGTACCCCAAAGCAAAGAGTAGAAGGTACTTTGATGCCGATAATAATTAAATCAAAGAAAATCTGTACCCCAAAGCAAAGAGTAGAAGGTACTTTGATGCAGATAATAATTAAATCAAAGAAAATCTGTACCCCAAAGCAAAGAGTAGAAGGTACTTTGATGCAGATAATAATTAAATTAAAGAAAATCTGTACCCCAAAGCAAAGAGTAGAAGGTACTTTGATGCAGATAATAATTAAATCAAAGAAAATCTGTACCCCAAAGCAAAGAGTAGAAGGTACTTTGATGCAGATAATAATTAAATCAAAGAAAATCTGTACCCCAAAGCAAAGAGTAGAAGGTACTTTGATGCAGATAATAATTAAATCAAAGAAAATCTGTACCCCAAAGCAAAGAGTAGAAGGTACTTTGATGCAGATAATAATTAAATCAAAGAAAATCTGTACCCCAAAGCAAAGAGTAGAAGGTACTTTGATGCAGATAATAATTAAATCAAAGAAAATCTGTACCCCAAAGCAAAGAGTAGAAGGTACTTTGATGCAGATAATAATTAAATCAAAGAAAATCTGTACCCCAAAGCAAAGAGTAGAAGGTACTTTGATGCAGATAATAATTAAATCAAAGAAAATCTGTACCCCAAAGCAAAGAGTAGAAGGTACTTTGATGCAGATATTGATTAAATCGAAGGACATCACTACGATGTGCCCTTGTTTTGGACACGTGTTATAATAATATCGCAAAGCGTATCATGATCATAAAAACATTGTAAAATAATTAGTAGGTACCATATTAGTTGAATTAAATGGTATGGTATGGTAGCGGTCACGGAATATTGAACCTATTATTGAAGTAGGTACACCTACTGTGGTAGCGTCTGTTTCATTAAAATAATCCTGTGACCACATCTGTAACCTAATTACCAAAGTTAAACCTATGTTAGAAACGATTTTCTGGGACGACCCCGCTATGTCGCACGGAGTACCTAGGTATACCTGCCACACTATTCTCTAACTAAATGAAACGACTAACGACGTATGACAAGTAGAATGACTAAAATAAAATAAAAATATCATTAAGAATTGTCAATTGATGGTAATTTTACTTGTCAAACGTTGGTCACTGAGTGACTTTCAAGATAGGGAATAGGGGGGCAGGTCTGTAGTAAAACCAAGCACTTTTAACTTGTAAGTTTGTACGCTGAAAAGCAGAATCTAGCGATCTTACCTACAACCTAACATCTAATGCATTTTGTATTGTACCTAGATTCATACACAAATAAATGATTTATGAATTATGAAAAAAAAAAAAAAAAAAATGCCTCAGAAATAACAATTCATTACTTTAAAATTTTAGGTATAAAAAACTTTTTGATATTAGATACCTACATACTTCGACCAAAGTAAAATGGTCGAAGCCTACATATACCCTATTGGGTAGGTAGTACCTAATATCAAAAAGTTTTAAACAATATAGGTACCTAAAATGTAATATTGTAATATTGTAACATTGTGTGTGTAATATACCTATAACATGGCTCCAGATTTTTACAAGTAGGTTAAGCCCATCTGATTTCATTTTCCACCGCTGGGACGAGTTCTGTCCTCTATCATCGCGCTACCGTATCTTGTCGTCTATTGCGTAGGTATGAAAATAGGCGAGATCGATCACTTGTGGACGTAGGTACCTAATGTGTAACATATTAATGTTTGTATTGATTTAATAGAGGCGTACCTATTTTATTATGCCTACTTCGATCCTATCTATTTTCGTAATGTAGGTTTACCGTGAAACAGTTTAGTACTAGTAGAGCTTTTTTGGGAAAGTGTTCGTCCGGAACAAATTCCGCCGTAAAGCAGTAGTGCTCGCATTGCTGTGTTCCGGTTTAAAGGGTATGGTTGCCGATGAAATTACTGGCACACGAGAGTCTTCATCTTTATGTCTCAGGGTGGCGAGCGCAATGCAATGCCGCCGCAATTCAGGAGTTAAGAGATGAGATGCTGCAGCGTCTGAATTTGACTCTCAAGGCTGTATCCGATTGGGGCGATGCCGATCTAGTCAAGTTCAACGCCTCTAAAACGCAGGCTTGTCTCTTCTCGGCGAAGAAAAGTCAGTTTCTCCAAGTTCCTGTCTTCCGAGATGTACCTGTAGCTATAGGAGATCACCTCGAGCTCTTAGGCGTTTCACTCACGCCTACTCAGAACTTTGGCTCCTACATCGAGTCTAAGGCAAAAACTGCTTCCATGAAGTTGGGTGTCCTGAATAAGGTAAAGCGTTACTTCACACCAGGACAGCTTCTAAGTCTGTACAAAGCACAAGTCCGGGCTGGTATGGAGTATTGCTGCCACGTTTGGGATGGCTCGGCCAAACACCAGCTTGCTGCCTTCGACTCGATCGAACGCAGAGCTTTTAGGCTTACAGGTGAGCAACATATGGCGGAGACTAAGATCCAGAGTCTCGAGCACCGCCGTAAGGTCGCGTGCCTTTCGATCTTCTATAGGTTACATTTTGGGGAATGCTCCCAGGAACTTCATGATCTGATCCCACCATCTCCTTTTCATCATAGGACGAGCAGGCGCGCGGCTCGGTACCACCCTTACCTCATTAGTATACCCTCTATTCGTACTAAACGTTTCAGTTCTACCTTTATAATGCGAACTGCTAAGGAGTGGAATACACTACCTTCGTCTGTCTTTCCTGAAAACTATAATCTGGGTCTCTTCAAGGCTAGAGTGAATAGGTGCATTCTAGACCTTTTTGCTCCATCTTCGGCCACATCGTCACTTTCCAACAGGTGAGATCGTGGTCACACAAAGGTCTATCAAAGTAAAAAAAAAAAAAAAAAATGCCACATATAGTGCATCCTAGGTGCACGTGAAATATGAGGTAAGGCAGAGGTTCAGGTGGGTCATCTGCTTGTTCCGTCAAAAAAAACCTCATTCTAATTATATATATTAAACTAGCAGCGCCCCGCAGTTTCACCCGCGTAAGTCTAGATCCCGTGGGAATATCGGGATAGAAATGGGCCTATGTGTTATTCCGGGAGTCCAGTTATCTCCATTCCAAATTTCATGCAAATCCGTCCAGACGTTTTAGCGTGAAGAAGTAACAAACACACACAGAAACTTTCGCATTTATAATATTAGTTGGATAGATTTGTTACGTGGGTATATTGCTGGGTACCTATATTGCCGAGAAGAATTGTACAAATACTTGGTACAATTTGTTGATAAGAATATGAGCTAAATCAGTCCGGGAGTTGAGTTGACATTGGGGTCAAAGAGGGGGTAAAAAAATAAAAGCGCGATAATCAGGTCAGGTGGGGTGTCATATGAAAGAGCTTTGTTTGAAACGTTCGCGCGGTACACGCGAGGGACGTGAATGTATCATTCATAACTTCTGAACCCTACAACATATCGAAATAGAAAATACACGAAAAGTTAAGGTAAAACTCCTGTTTTCATCCCTAAAATTGGTATTGAAATTCGCTGAGCCGTTTTCGTGCCTATCCGAGACAAACTTTCAGATAGACAGGTAGACATACATTCTAAAAACGGTAATTTATGATTGCGCACCATATAAATTAAATAGCAGTTTTAGCATTTATTTTGAAATCACAGACAGACACTTTTATTGTATTGCTATAGACTAGTTTTTGAGGAATGTAAAAAAAAGCCAAGTGCGAGTCGGACTCGCACTTGACTTGTACTTGGCACTTGGTTCCGTAGCAGCAAGTAACATAATATAAGTCATAAATGGTTTACGATTTATGACGTATAAAAAACAAAACTACTTATCTCGTTCAAACCAATTTTCTTTTGAAGTTTACATGGTAATGTACATTACCATATATATTTTTTAGTTTTATCATTTTCTTATTTTAGAAGTTACGGACACACATTTTACCACTTTGGAAGTGTCTCGCGCAAACTATTAAGTTTAGAAAAAATTACATTAGAAACCTCAATATCATTTTTGAAGACCTATCCATAGATACCCCAAAGGCATGTTTTGTATTTATTTTTTTGTAGTTTTAGTTCTAAGTATGGGGAACTCCAAATGTTTATTGTTTTTTTTTTCTATTTTTGTGTGAAAATCTTAATGCAGTTCACAGAATACATCTACTTACCAAGTTTCAACAGCATAGCTCTTATAGTTTCGGAAAAAAGTGGCTGTGACATACACGGACAGACAGACAGACATGTCGAATCCATAAGGGTTCCGTTTTTTGCCATTTGACTACGGAACCCTAACTAGGATAGCTCGCTGTTACTTCCAGTAGGTAATCCCACAATTCAGAACCCAAAATTACTGGTGTGGAATGTGTCGTCTATAAATAAATAAAATAAAATACTGTTTGGCATGCTAGTAGCACAAATACAGGGAAAAGTCCATACCTAATTGAAGATTTAGATATTTTTACCCAATAAAATGAAATAAGTACCAATTTTATCTACTTAAATGTTTTTGTTAGAAACGTTCAGAAAGTAAGTAGGTAGGTACCTGTGTATCTACATTATGTCATGCGTGTGTATTTGCGAGGTCTCAGTTCGGACCACAGACCTATATTACACTAGATAACGCAAGTGCACCTACTTTGCGAGTCACTTTTCCTGTCCGAAGTAGGTGCAATGCACCTATTAGCAAACCTCAAACAAATCAGTTCGCTCTCGGCCGTCTTCGCGATTGACGTTGGATGTTAATATATAAATGCCTAATGCCATAGTGAACTGAAAAATTCTTCGAAATCTTCTACCAGTGCCAATGGAGAAATTTCGCAGCATAGTAGGTACACAAGTAATTAATTTTGTAACAAATTAAAAAAACCCCCAACGGCTTGACCGATTTTGATCAAACAAAGCTAAGAACACTCCCGACAAATACACTTTAAAACAATAAAAAAATAAAAAAAACGGTTCATCCGTTCGGGAGCTGCGATGGGACACACACACACACGCACTCACACACACACACACAGACACGTCAAACTTATAACACCCCTTCGTTTTTCGTCAGGGTTAAAAATAATACGGCACGCTTGGTTTTATACAAAGGAGGTGTGCAACCGCTGACCCAGGTCAAAAATAAATAAACCAGGGCAACTATTATTTATTCTGTGACTAGGGCTCCTTCATGGAAGTAATCAGTACGGTTCTAAACCGGCGAACGCGGTCGCGGGCCGCGCTCATGATGAAGAGGCTTCTGAACTTAGTTCGAAACGTCAGCAAAGTGACGAAAAATAGTGGTAATTAGCCGGTTGGGAATATAAACTTTTAAAATGATTCCCAACCAAAATAGTTTCAATTCTACGATTCTAAATGTTGTTTTTTGTCCAATTTTCTAAACAACTTGTATATTTTTAGAAGCTTCCCAAGCAAAAGTTTTGTTTCTAAATAATTAAATAAATTAACTCATTGCAATTGCGTGAAACAAAACGCAACAAGCTTCATTACTTTCCCACAACTTCTACGCAAGAAATTAAATTAGCTTTTTCATTATCTTATCATAGGTATCAATAACCAAAAGTATGTCAACTGTACCACAAATTACTTAGACTGTACTTTACGTTAGTCAAAAAAGTTGGGTCAAACAATGTACGGGGAGTTGTCCATGTTCTTTACGTGTTTGCGGTGTCTATCTTGATATGGTCTGTGACTCGAACAAACAACTACTAATTATGATGTAAATTGCACATAGCTGCCAGAATCTCAGACCCAAACACGACCTACTCTTTAAGTTACTTAAAAAATAATGATTTGGATTAGAATGTAGAGTCTGCTCTACTACCAAAGACTTCAGTTACTATACGCAACTAACTCGACCTTAGGTAAACAAACACTGAACCTGGGCGAGTACAAAACTTGTAACTACGAAGATACAAAGAAAACTTACCTCCATTGAAACAAAGGTACAAAACTACACGTAGACAGCTAATATTGACCGTGTGTCAAGTTCCATGGGAGCGCGCATCTGTGTGGACTGTGGAAGGCCAAACGAATCACACTCAATTATTTATCAGCCATTGGGATGATACATTTTTAATCCAACAAGTTTTGGTCTTTATTGGCTTGGCATTATAGTGTTTTATTGTATACCTACTAATGCCCGCCCGCCGCTTCGCATGTGTTTATTTTATCCGGTATATGTAAAAAGTTATATATACACTTTAGCCCAACTAGGTGCTTGGTACCTAAAACATTTTTATAAAGTCTCAATATACTATTTACCTATTGTATTAAGTAATCTATGCTATTGTAACTACTATGTTATGTATGGCGCTGCACATCAACGTGTCTATATTTAAGTAAAGACCATTGATACCCCTTGTTAATTTTATACACTCCTATCCATCCAAAGGTTGTTGAACATAGTTAGTTTTAGTACAATTGTCGCCGATTGTAGAACATAGTTAGTTTTATTGTTAGTAAATTGTTTTATATTATAGTGTGCAATAAAGTATTCTCTATCTATCTATCTATATATACCTCAGTAAGATCAAGCGATGGTAGCCTAGCGGTTCAATAGTACAACTCAGAATCCAACGATACCCGGTTCGATCCTGGGCTCCGCACCAATGACTTTTCTAAGTTATGTGTGGATTTCCATCGCTCTGTGCTTCGGAGGGCACGTTAAGCTGTTGGTCTCGGCTGTTATTGATTAATAGCAGTCGATAAGCCATGTCAGAGGCCCTCGGGCGGCTTGACAAACTCTGACCAGCTAGGCCAGCTCTACCTCATACGAAACGACGACGAATGAGACCATGGTGTGTTTGTCTGTGGCCTCAAACCTCCAGAACGACTGCTCTGATTTCAATGTATTTTTTATGATAGCTGGTGTTTGCGAGGTGGCCGAAATCCCCTTTAAAGGGGATTTCGGTAATAACCCGTTCTTAGCTATGTTAGATGGAAATTAGTGCAGCCGTTTTCAGGATCATCAGCTCACACAATGTAATTTTTGCAGTTAGAACCATCAGCTCAAAATATTCAGTTTTGATGACATCAGGCTCCAGGTTCTGATGATGACCAGCAAAGGAACAACAAGATCTAGGTTAATACTGAATCTGAATCTTCACGTTTGAGCTCAAACTTCAGAAGATAACATGATGTCTTCCTCACGCAGACCAGGGTCTGATGATCACGGTTTATTTTCGTACTAAATGTATCCCATGTCACCCGGTTCCTAATAACAAATCAATTGACAACCCGTTCATCAAAATCGGATGATTGGTTTAGGAGCTACGGTGGAACATATACAAACATAAATACATACATAAATAGACTCACGCCTTTTTCCCCAAAGGGGGGTAAGCAGAGCCTCAATGGGCCTCTTTTCACAGTGCGTTGCAACATCGTGGAATATAGACGTGACAAGTGGAGAGCTCATGGCCGCCACATGAATGACTCGGATTAACGCTTTCCTCCAGTAATAACACATTCCTTAATAAGCTAGCAGCCAGCTTCACACCAATGACTCGGATTAACGCTTTCCTCCAGTAATAACACATTCCTTAATAAGCTAGCAGCCAGCTTCACACCAATGACTCGGATTAACGCTTTCCTCCAGTAATAACACATTCCTTAATAAGCTAGCAGCCAGCTTCACACCATTGACTCGGATTAACGCTTTTCTCCAGTAATAACACATTCCTTAATAAGCTAGCAGCCAGCTTCACACCAATGACTCGGATTAACGCTTTCCTCAAGTAATAACACATTCCTTAATAAGCTAGCAGCCAGCTTCACACCAATGACTCGGATTAACGCTTTCCTCCAGTAATAACACATTCCTTAATAAGCTAGCAGCCAGCTTCACACCAATGACACGGATTAACGCTTTTCTCCAGTAATAACACATTCCTTAATAAGCTAGCAGCCAGCTTCACACCAATGACTCGGATTAACGCTTTTCTCCAGTAATAACACATTCCTTAATAAGCTAGCAGCCAGCTTCACACCAATGACTCGGATTAACGCTTTCCTCCAGAAATAACACATTCCTTAATAAGCTAGCAGCCAGCTTCACACCAATGACACGGATTAACGCTTTCCTCCAGTAATAACACATTCCTTAATAAGCTAGCAGCCAGCTTCACACCAATGACACGGATTAACGCTTTCCTCCAGTAATAACACATTCCTTAATAAGCTAGCAGCCAGCTTCACACCAATGACACGGATTAACGCTTTCCTCCAGTAATAACACATTCCTTAATAAGCTAGCAGCCAGCTTCACACCAATGACATGGATTAACGCTTTCCTCCAGTAATAACACATTCCTTAATAAGCTAGCAGCCAGCTTCACACCAATGACACGGATTAACGCTTTCCTCCAGTAATAACACATTCCTTAATAAGCTAGCAGCCAGCTTCACACCAATGACACGGATTAACGCTTTCCTCCAGTAATAACACATTCCTTAATAAGCTAGCAGCCAGCTTCACACCAATGACACGGATTAACGCTTTCCTCCAGTAATAACACATTCCTTAATAAGCTAGCAGCCAGCTTCACACCAATGACACGGATTAACGCTTTCCTCCAGTAATAACACATTCCTTAATAAGCTAGCAGCCAGCTTCACACCAATGACACGGATTAACGCTTTCCTCCAGTAATAACACATTCCTTAATAAGCTAGCAGCCAGCTTCACACCAATGACACGGATTAACGCTTTCCTCCAGTAATAACACATTCCTTAATAAGCTAGCAGCCAGCTTCACACCAATGACACGGATTAACGCTTTCCTCCAGTAATAACACATTCCTTAATAAGCTAGCAGCCAGCTTCACACCAATGACACGGATTAACGCTTTCCTCCAGTAATAACACATTCCTTAATAAGCTAGCAGCCAGCTTCACACCAATGACACGGATTAACGCTTTCCTCCAGTAATAACACATTCCTTAATAAGCTAGCAGCCAGCTTCACACCAATGACACGGATTAACGCTTTCCTCCAGTAATAACACATTCCTTAATAAACTAGCAGCCAGGATAAATCCCTTAGTCGGCTCGGCTTTTACGACAACCATGGGAGGAGATCATTCACGGGAGGAGACAGAGGAATCTGTTCTTAGGCCGGACACACCACGGCCAGGGCATTTGTGATGTTGTCTGCCTCTTAAATATGTCGCAAACGGATCCCTGAATCGTAAACTAATTGTTACAGACCCGACTATCCAACGTCACCACACACCAAGGGATACATACATACATACATAGACACACGCCCTTTTCCCCGAAGAGGTAGGCAGAGCCACAATAGGCCTCTTTTCACAGTGGGTTGCACCATCGGATAAAGAGAGAAAAAAAAAACTTTGTCGGCGTGATTAATATGGGGTAGTAATAAAAGCTCCGACAAAAAAAGAAGAATTGTCCTTACTCAAAATATTAAATCTACTGCCTAAAATACTAACTCTCCGACTACTTTTGTCCGAATAAAAATGACGAAACGACCGAATAATATACTGAAATCTTCGAAAAATAAACATGATAAATGGTTCGCTGCGGGCCCTACCGGGCCACGCTCGCCTTCAGCTCGCTCGCAGCTCACGTGCTGCTAATGTTCTAACCTAACCTATGTGGAGTCGGGGTGCTCCGTGTCGGTTCTGTCACTTATTTTGAACCAAAACAAAATTACTAAGATACCGACAACAGAGGTTGTCGGTAACTTAGTAATTTTGTCGGAGGTTCATTATAACGCTGGTTAATTAGAATAATAGTCGGCTACAGATCGCTGGAGATTAATTTGTTTTTCTGAACCATTATTATTTCCCATTAATATGTATGAACCACCCATGCCAAATTACAGTTTTCTAATACCTACTAAGAGTCTCTGAGCTAAGCCGCGGACAGACAGACAGACGGACGGACATTGTTCCTTGTATTGATGACTACGGAATCCTAAATAATTTTTTGTGAAAAATATATTTTTCAATACAAGCTTTTATAAAATTAGTGATCGTAACCGTGTGCTGATCAAAATGAGCCTAAACACGGCCAGTCTACTATTATCCATCGAGGAGTTTCCGTTGTCCACCTTCCGTGTCCATCATCAGATTAGCTCGCTGTCACCATCATATTGTATTGTCTTCGGAACTTGACAGGTATGTCATATTTCAGCTCAATCGGTTGTGGACTTGAGGATAACTGCTTTAAAATTCAGTCACAAGATTCCACGCAGACATACATTGCAAGTTAAATAAAAGCTTGTAAAAACATCTCTAGAAGCTATAAAACTAACAACTCCACAGCAAGAACAATCTTGATTTATATATCTCCACTCGATGTTCTAATAAACATTTCAAATAACGTCAGAGAAAAATTAAGAGTCCACTCGAACATTTATCACAAAACTTGTAGACACGAGAAGTCGAACAAAGTTAGGGAAATAATATTTCTCTCACCACTTAGCAGAATGAGGAGCGCAGTCGGGAGAAATATCCTAGTCGCAAAGTTTCGTTCAGCCATCAGGATAAAATTGCACAAGATTTTTCTTATTATGTATTATTGAGCGTTATTGAGAGCTATTATCATTGACTCCGTGAAAGAGCTCGTAACTTTTTTAATAAACGAGGCATGGAATAGTGCTAGACTGGCCGCGATTACACGTTGACTGGTCCACGTCGCCTGTCGTATGTCGTGGCGAGGGGACCACGGATTATGGGGCGCCAGTCTGGTAAAGCCCTGTCCACACTAGCTTCGACACAGACAATATTTTTCACAGCTGCTCGACAATGTCCAATTACATATATCATGCAACCTCGACGTAAAGTAAAGCATTATCTCTTTAGGGATATAAAGTTGTATGAAACTCCATAGGGAATAAAGTGATTTGAATTTGAAACGTCAAATTCGTGAAAAAAATACCTATATGGCATGGTAAGGAGGTTTGTTCGAAAATCGAACTGGCAACCATAAGCAGAACTCAAAAAAAAGGTGCGTTTACAAAGAATGTGAAAAAAAAGACGGTGTTTGGTTTTCAGTGAATTTTTATTGTCTCGCAGAAGGTGTGAAAAGTAGAGTATGCTCCTCTGGAATAAAGCCTGTCTTCTTCTTGGGCAGCTTCACTCAGGACTCTATATCAAATTAAAAATCAAAATCAAAATGTATTTATTTGGAACTAAAACACATATTTACAAAACAATGGGAAACGATGAAGCCTCCAGAAGTATAAAATACTGTGTCGCAGACACCAACGCCCTCCTTCTTCGAGAGATGACAGTTCCAGATATAAATAAAAGTATGTACTTATTGAGAAATTAAACATAAAAACTAAAATTATAAAAATAAAGAACCGCACTCAACTAACATGAGAATGTAAAAAACTATCACTCTAGTGAGTATAAGTGGGTGTGTATGTGAGTGTGAGGGTACTGCTGATACAGCCAGTCTCTAGAGAGTCTGGGTATCTCAGGAGTACTCCGAGTGTTTGTATGTTGTGTTTGTGTGCATAGATGTGTTGTGTGTGTGTGTGTGTGTGTGGGTGGGTGTGTGTGGTGTGTATGTGTGAGGTGTGTATTTGAAAGTGTGTGTCGTACCTACGTAATGAAGGAGTAAAGATTATTAACTATTTAGCAACCCTTAGGAGGTCTTCAGTGTCTTGATATGTTAACGAAAGCAGCCACCCAAGACATATCATTTTACATTTATAGTGTGGGACAGGAAAAATGATAAACTTTTTATTTATATCGTTGTATAACACCCTAAGACACTGCTTTATTCCCTTACAGCATAATCTACTATTATGAGGTGGTTTTAATTGCCTACTTTTGTTTTCAATCTATACACTATTATCGAAATAAGCGAATACCTACTTTGTTTGATCACATCTATTTCAACTGTTCCTGTTCCTAACGTTTAGGTATCTATTTATTTTATTAATTATTTTTTTGCATTTATTTATTATTTTATCATTAATTAATATCTATATTTTACTGTAAGAACATACCTGGTGTCATAATAACTTAATGTTTAATTTGTTACCCGGACTTGTTTGTAAGATTCGTTTGGTATAAGATTTGTCCGGGCTGCTAGCTTATTTAAGGAATTTGTTATTACTGGAAGAAACCGTTAGCAGAGTCAGTCGTAGGAAGCAATGTCGGCGATGAGCTCACCACTTGTTTCGTCTTTTTCCCATGATGGTGAAATCCCACGGTGAAAAGAGGCCCATTTGAGGCTTTGCCTACCCTTTCGGGGAAAAAGGCGTGTCTCTATGTATGTACCTATGTATGTTATTAGTTATTGTGAATAAATAACTCAATTAAAATGACGCACCACGGCCCGGTTATATGTGTACTGAAAACTTTGATTATATGGCGCCAGATAAAAAAAAAAAACTCTAAGACTGAACATCACTGTACAAAATTTCATGGAGTTTTGCTGAGATAAGTAATAGCCAAATTAGAAGCGAACTTCATTCGCGTGCACAAGGGTGTAAGTGCCCTAGTGGTACACTCCTCTGAAATTGAGCATTGAAAGAACGTTTTTACGTAACGTAAGCGTGTAATTACATTTTATACAACTCAGGGGATATAGATAACTACTTTATTCCTTTGAATAAAGCGTAACTTAGCAGATGTCCCGGACAATTGTTTTTATTCAATTACGCAGATGTAAAGTGCAGATCCTTGCATAAGAATTCTCTTATTTCCTTCATTATTTTCACAGAGGAGTCCTTGTGGAAGAAAATCCTTATAATTTAATGGAAAATAATATACGGTAAGATTCTCTCTTCTCCCTAGAAATACGCGTAGGTAGATTGCCAAGATGACATTGAAAATTTAGAGAGCTCTTACGGTGATGGTTCTATTTGAGTAGGTAATTTAAGAATCTACTTACCCTTCCTGCGATTCTCTCAAGTTTTGCGGCTCTACTAAACTGTTCTACAAGCGGAAATACAATGGGCTACAATGCATCAATTAAACGTATTTTTAGCAAAATCAACATAGTTTATGATACTTAGCTAAAAAAATATGTTAACTTTCATTAGATTTCCAAGGGCATACTTAAGTGCAACACAAGATGTCAAGAAATTAACGCGATAAAAAATTATCGTGAATCATTAAACATGCATTTCTAACGTAAATTTATCTTTTCAAACCACCTGCTCGACAATGTCCAATTACATATCATGCAACCTCAACGTAAAGTAAAGCATTATTTCTTTCGGGATATAAAGTTGTATGAAGCTCCCTAGGGAATAAATTTATTTGAATTTGGAACGTCAAATTCGTGTGGAAACTCGTGGAAAACTCTGAAAAAAAAAATATGACCATAATATGGCATTGTAAAGAGGTTTGTTCGAAAATCGAACTGGCCACCATAAGCAGAACTTACAAAAAAGGTGTGTTTAGACTCTTCCCGCTATTTTCGAAAACAGACGTTGTCTACTTTTATTTTATTTCTTTTCCTAGTGTTTTCTTGAGTTATTTTGTGTTATTTTGGTGGCATTTTAACTAATGTAGCTCGTTTAAAAAGCACAAGTGTAGTGAAATGAAATGGAATTGAATTGCGTGACTTTTGAAATTGGTGGAAATTGTCTACCAAAGTTTTAGTAAAATTGGCCACCGTTTTACTAAAATATGACTTGACTGTGACTTTGACGACTTGGAAGGAGTGTAACGTTGCAAAATATATTTAAAATACAATACAGTGAAAATACAGATACTTGAAAATGGCAAATGCACAAGCCATGCGGAGCCAATTACAAAGAAAAAAAAAAAAAAAAAAAAAAAAAAAAGGTGTGTTTACAAAGAATGTGAAACAAAAGACGGTGTTTGGTGCTGTGATTTTTCAGTGAATTTTTATTGTCTCGCAGAAGGTGTGAAAAGTAGAGTATGCTCCTCCGGAATAAAGCCTGTCTTTATCTTGGGCAGCTTGACCCCTCGCTTCACTCGTCCATCTACACTGAAACGACGGTTTTTGTCTTATTTGACATTATTTGCGGTAAATCATATTCGGTTGAAGAAAAAAGTGGAAAATAACATCGAAATAACTTATACGAACATTTTTCATTTTTCATTTTATTTATTTCACCTTATGACACAGTTTGTCACACTAGGCAAGTCACACAAACATATTTATAAAATTTCAAAGATTCACAAATTTAAATTTAAATTCTAGTAGGTATATAAGTTATATAAGTATAAAAATTAAATCTCAAGTTTAATATTTTACAATAGCTACTTACACCAAAACAAACAATAATAAAAATACAAAAGTCAGATTAAAATCAATTAAAATCTAATTATAATCCAAAAATAAACTACCTAAATGCATCTAAACAAAAAAAAAAAAAAAAAAAAAAAATAAGTACTATAAATCATCATATCACACAATATCGTTATTTAGCAAAAATGAGGAATCTAAAACAGTCATGTTCATAAACTCGTTTAAGCAGTAAAATGCATTAACCTCAAAGAAATGTTTAATTATCCTTTTGAAGTCTAATGTGTGTTCCAGATTAGTTATTTTATTGTGCAATTTATTGTACATTAATATTTTATTACATTCTCCTTGTTTCTAAACCTTTACTAGCCTAACTTTTGGTATACAAAGTTTATCTTTATTTCTTAAATTATAATTATGTATATCCTTTTTTTTTAAGTAACTTTTCCTATTTTCGTGAATTTCTACTACGCTTTTATAAATGTATAAGGATATGACTGTCATTATTTTATTTTGTACAAAATATTTCCTTGCTGATGTCCTCCTTCTAATACCACATATAATCCTAATAGCCCGTTTTTGACAAATCAAAACATTTTTGATGTCAGAGCTATTTCCCCACACCGTTAACGCATAACTAATGATCGAATGGACATAAGCGTAATATACTGATATCAGAGATCTTCTGTCAATCATAGGTTTTAATTTTAGTAGCGCATAGTTTGCACTTGCTAACTTCTTACAAACCTTATTAATGTGGGCTCGATGACTAACTGATTGATCCATCGTATACCCAAGGAAAACATGTTCCGATGTTCCTACCGTTTGCTTCATATTTCTAGTTTGGTAACGCATTACAATACTTTTATCCTTATTTAAAATGATTCCATTAGCTTCAAACCAATTTTTTAGTAATTTTATGGAACAATCGATTCTTTCATCTAGACGAGATTTTGTATCTTCCTTTAAGCCTATGTGTGTGTCATCTGCAAATAAGTTAATGAAAGCCCAATCCGGTACACATTTGGCGAGATCATTAACGTATACAAGAAAAAGCACTGGTCCTAATATTGAACCTTGAGGTACACCTACATCAACCTGACCCACATCCGAGGTTTTACCATTAACAGTAACAATCTGCATTCTTTTCTGAAGGTACGTAGTCATTAATCTAAGCTCAGTTCCACCAAATCCGTAATATCGTAGTTTTTCCAATAAAATGTCATGTCTCAAACAGTCAAAGGCCTTGGACAAGTCACAAAAAACACTTGCACATTTCTGCGCACCATCCAATGCCTTCAATACAAAATAGTTAACATTTCGTATAGCCATTTCGGTCGATTTGTTTTTTCGGAACCCATACTGCGCCGAACTAAAAAGATCATTTTCATCAAAGTATTCAACAATTTTATTTTTAATAATCATTTCTAAAATTTTAGATATCGTGGGCAGTATACATACTGGTCTGTAATTATTGAGGTCATTCCTTTCACCTTTTTTAAAAAGAGGTATAACCCTTCCTGCCTTAAGGACATCTGGAAATACTCCTTCCAATAAACATGTATTTAATACACTACAAATCAATTTCAATAATATGTCATTTCTTAAAATTAGAGATTTAATTATTTTACTATTCATGTCATAGATATCTTCAGATTTTTTATCTTTCATACCTTTTACTATCTGTCTAAATTCTGTACAAGTCACTGAATTAAATTTAATTTTATCATGAGGTCTTTCTATATTATTGAAGTAATCTAAGCATTTTTCTTTTTCAATATTTGTATGTTTAGTTAGATTTCCAGCAATATTACGAAAAAAGTTACTAAACAAATTAGCTATTTTTTTCGGGTCTTTTATTTTCTCTTTCTTCTCATTTATCACCTCCTGTATTAATTTATTTTGGGTGCGATTTACATTAATTTGTTCATTTATTATTTTCCACGATTCCTTTATTTTGTTACGAGATAGTTTAATTCTATGTGTGTATTGTAATTTCTTCGATCTTTTCAAAACTTCTCTTAAAACCTTTTTGTAAATTTTTTATTTTAACCTTCTTTTCTCACTCGGAAGAATCTCTTCTAATAGTTATAATTTTTCCAAGTTAGATTTCGATACCAGTATACCTTTCGTTGTCCATTTTTTAAAGATAGGTTTTGATGCCTTCGTTTTAGGAAATGCCACATTAAAATAAAACTGTATAGCGACCAATAGAATACTCATCTTTGCATTTGGATCACAAATAGTGTCAATATCACCCTTTAATTTAACATAATCTTGGCTAAATAAGAAGTTAAAGTAACCACAATTTTGCTCAGAAAAAAATCTAGTTAAGGGTCTGTCAATCTGTTTTTTACTTAAATATATTTCCCTACCTAAGCAGTTCAATTGTATCACATTATGGTCAGATAACAGTCCAAAACCATACCTTCAACATTGTCAAAATTAACTATAAAATTGTCAATACACGTAGAACTAGTACCCTTAGTAGTGCACTTGGTTCTAGTAGGCCTGTTTATGACCATCCTGCATCTAAAATTTACAAGAATACGTTTTAATTTACGTATATTGCTTGTATCTGTCAAAATGTCCAAATTAAAATCTCCAGCTACTATAATATTTTTACCTTCACGACTAATTCTATGTAGAAGTTTAGTTAATATGTCAAAAAATAAAGAAAGATCTGTGCCCGCCCTGTACACGCAGACTACGACGGTCTTTCGTTTCCGAAGCTCTATAGCAGCTATCTCGCAGTTCATTTCAAATGATAAATTATTTAAATCTTTTCTAACTTTATACTCCATACCTATTCTTGTAAAAATTGCAGTTCCCCCGTGCTCAAAAATTTTCCTGTTGAAGTATGTTGAGAGTTCAAACCCATCTACTTTCAATCCTTGTACTTGGTGATCATAAGCCCAAGTCTCTGTTAGACATAAAATTTCACAATCTGTATCATTAATTAAGCATTCGATTTGTAAAAACTTCCTATGAATACTTTGAACATACTCATTACAACATACTCACCTCAACTGGAAGACTCACATAGAACACATACAAATTAAACTATCCAAGTTTACATATGCCCTTTTTCAAATTAAACACAGTACGAACACTGAGACTGCATTATCAGCGTATTATGCGTATGCGTATTCGTGGCTAAGATACGGTATAATGCTATGGGGAAATAGTGTAAATGTGAAAGACCTATTCATTACACAAAAGAAATGTGTTAGAATCATAGCCCAGATTGATAACATGCAAAGCTGTAAACCTTATTTCATAAAATTTCATCTTCTGACGCTACCTTCAATTTACATTATGGACATTTGCATTTTCGTTTATAAAAATAATAACCATTTCACCAAAATAAACGAAACACATAACAGAAACACTCGTCACAAAGACAGACTTTTTCTGCCATATTCTAGAATAAGTATGCTAAACAAAAGTCCTTATTATATGGCAGTAAAAATTTTTAACAAGCTACCAATTAATATAAAAAATGAAACTAAAATAAGGTTGTTTATTGGAAAGCTAAAAACATTCCTTATTCAAAGGTGTTTCTATACTGTTGACGAATATTTAATAGAATAAAAATGACCATTTGCCAACTTTAGCTACCTAAATTACCTTTTATACCTATTTTTAAATTTCCAAATTGATGAATGTACCTAATAACTCTGTAATGTTAGTAACTTTGGATGTTTTATTTGTTGTATTAGTTAACATTTTAGTAGTTAGTTGTTTTACCTATAGGTAAAACAAAGGTAAACTAGATATACTTAGTAAACTAAGTAGCAGTTTACGCCCTCGAAAAATTTGCGATGCCTGCAGAGGGCAAATAAGTCATAAGTGCTCACTATTTTATAAGACCAAATTGTAACACTTATTTATGCAAATAAATATCTTGTATCTTGTATCTTGTATCTTGTAACATTTGCATGTACGATTATTAACGATTTATGTGGATTCACTGTTTTCTTCAACCAAATCTGATTAAACGCAAATAATGACTAATATAAAAGCCAAAAACAATCATTTCAGTGTAAAATTATACTCTCTTCGGAAAAGCCTATAAATAAAGTGACCCGAAACTGGCTGTGGCTCAATTATATTCATATTATGTTCAATTATATTCATATTATGTTGATCGATGTATCAATAGTATTATTAATGTGTACTGTCCTACATTCGTCGTTCCCCACATGAATACGAGGTACCTACAAGCTGTATGTTTGTACATGTATCAATACTGGGTACCTACATGCTGTGTGTTTGTACCTACATGTATCAATTTGTGGGAGCTCGACACGCTTTAACTATTTACAACGTGCATTTAGGTCAATTGAGTTATACTACAAGGTGGTTTACCAAATATCATTAATTAAATTGACTACGTGGAGCTATGATGGCGACATTAAATGAACTAAGTAACTACACGAAAAAAGGCGGTATGTTAAAATTTTGAGGTCGATGCGTTACGTGCGATTTTTGATTGAAGGGGTATTTCCCCCAAAAAGGGGGGAATTTTAGTGCAGCGCCATTTACCGGCGGATTTTGATAATATTTGGAAACATTTGTTCCGACGCGACAAATTTTTTTATGGATTGTGGATCGACTTGGTGCTTAGATTTATATAAGTTTATGCTCGCGAGCTCTACTGTTCGCAGAGCTACTAGCTTTCAACCGACTTCAAAAAAGGAGGAGGTTTTCATGTCGTGTGTTTTTTTTATGTTATTTTAATTTTATGATTAATGATAATATATGCGATTGCCTTATATGTTTTAAATTCTCAATGATTTTAACTTCTATTTTTAATTTAATTTATGGTATGAACTAGAGGACTTAAAGCATGACACTAAAACACTATTTTATGCCTAGTTTCACAATCAATAAATATTTCATAAGTAGCTCTACCCATGTGTTCTTTTAAAGTCGCCTTTGTAGCTCTACGTTGTTTTTTTTATAATTATTATAGACCCTCGATTGACCGCGATCTCACCTGTTGGTAAGTGATGATGCGGCCGACGTTGGAGCACAAGGGTCTAGAAGGCACCTATTCACTCTTGCCTTAAAGAGACCCATATTATAGTTTTCAGGAAAGACAGACGACGGTAACTTGTTCCATTCCTTAGCTGTTCGCATTACGCATTATGTTCGATTTATATGTTACCTTAGAGTTGAGGTGTAGAGTGGAGACTTGTACAGATTTTATTTAAATGAGGCCTTCTTGGTAGCCTTGATACAACTAAAAATAAAAGCAAGGCCGTCTGCATCATAACTGCAGTCTCCTTCCATTCATCACTCGTTACAGCCCTGACGACAGGAAGTTTGTATTTATTATTGCACGTATGTTTCCTTTGCTAAAAATAGCACAGATGTAGGTGATTTTACAGACAGTTAAACTTACTATATAACTTTTGAAACTATCATGGTTATGTACATACTTTTTACTAGAAACGGGATATTTACCAGTTTTCTCAGTTCTCCAGTGATCATGGCGCATGCAACTGTTCCGAAATATCGGGAAAAACCAAAACTCAAAAATCATGGTAAATATCCCGTTTCTAGTGAAAAGTACAACGGAAGAGCAACGTAACGTGGATAAACTCAAAAACTACTGAACTCTGAAACTACTGCTTTAAGAGATTTTCATGGTATTTGGTGTGTGGATAAATAAGGGAAAAATGAATGGTTGGGAAAAAGGGAGGGGGATCTCGACACTACCCGTGCGGAACCAGGAGAGTTGCTAGTTTTTTTTTTTTTTTTTTATACTGCTTGGATGACGGATCAAGCAAGCGGCCCACCTGATGTTAAGCGGTAACCTCTGCATATGAACAGTGCATATGAACACCTAGGACGCGCCCTATTTGGCATTGCACAGCGCCCGCCACCCTGAGACATAAAGATGAAAAGTCTCATGTGCCTGTAATTTCACCAGCACCCTGACCCTTCAAACCGGAACACAGCAATGCGAGCACTACTGCTTTGCGGCAGAAATAGGTATGGTGGTAGTACTTCCCCGGACGAACTCTTTCACAAAAAAGCTCTACTACTACTAAACTTATGCTACTTTAAGTTAGCACTTTTAATATTGTTTTTTTATTTGTTTGGGCAGTGATGGAGTGAGTTTAGTTAATTAGAGTTTGTATAAGCTACCAAGCTATATTATCATCTAGATAATCAGTGTTTTTGGAAAGTTATTTAATTTATTAACTAACTAACTATTAACTAGTTATTAATTTAGTTAAACTTCAATTTTAGCATGCCGCTTGGGATTTTATTGAAGAAGCGTACCCATTTCCTACATTGTGGCGTAACGCGACGTTTACGCCACATATCCGCCATTATACCCCATTGACGACCTCTGTGACGCGGCGGGCGAAAGAATTTAATAAATAAATAAATAAATAATGCTGGACAACTTCACACAACATTATCTAGCCCCAAGCTAAGCCAGAGCTTGTGTTATGGGTACTAGATAACTGATATACTTAATACAATACATTACATAGATAGATATTTTTTAATATACATAGAAAATACGCAGAACACCCTGAACAAATATCTGCAGAACGCACGTATATTGGTTCAGAGGCGGGAATCGAACCCGCAACCTCCTGCGTCGCAGGCGAACCTACGCCCGCCGCGCCACCGAGGTCATCACGGCTTTCATTTTCGGCTTATATTCGGAGTTTATTTGGCTAGGATAGTATTAAGGACATGAAGATAAACGTATGTAATTACATACTGCGAAATTATAGCTCTGGAAGAACAGGAGTATTGGTCTAATTAACTCTAAGTTAGCAACCTACTTCGACTTGAGGTCAAGTTTTTCCGGGAATCTGGTTCTCTGTGCGTTTTCCTTCTCTCGAGAATAATTAGAGTATGTACACAGTTTAGTCCATAGTCTCATTCGTAGAATAGGCACCTATCTGCCTTAAACAAAGTAACATAGTTTAGTAGTTGGTAGTAGAGCTTTTTTGTGAAAGAGTTCGTCCGGGGAAGTACTACCACCATACCTATTTCTGCCGCAAAGCAGTATTGCTCGCATTGCTGTGTTCCGGATTGAAGGGTAAGGGTGCCGGTGAAATTACAGGCACATGAGACTTTTCATCTTTAGGTCTCTGGGTGGCGGGCGCTGTGCAATGCCACATAGGGCGCGTCCTAGGTGGACATGACCTATGAGGTAATGCACTGTTCATAGGCAAAGGTAACCGCTTAACATCAGGTGGGCCATCTGCTTGTTCAGTCATTCAAATAAAATAAAAAAAAAACTGTAACTAGGTATTACACCATTATTTCAAAATCCCAGTTCAATCATGTTTCAAAATTTCAATTCATGCCAACCACGTAGCCACTTAAGCCAGCCGTGCCAGTCTAATCCCTGGTGGAATGGTGTGCCAGAATTATATTAGATCTGCCAGTATACACGCAAATGGATTCTATCATATTAAGTTTTACACTAAGATATTTTCATAAATCACTATGAAAAACCTCTTTACAGCCAGCGTTCGAGCCAACATATTTCAATCGCAAATTTATCTATAGAAAAACAATAATTTACGTGCGCTGTTCAGATCGTATATTACACAGAAGGAGCTATTCTGTTTTCTTACATAAAACAGCTTCTAAAGAAATTAACTCGCTTTTTTTTTTTTTTTTTCTTTTTTAACATTGATAGACCTTTGTTTGACCACGATCTCACCTGTTGGTAAGTGACGATGTGGCCGAAGATGAAGCACAAAGGTCTAGAAGGCACCTATTCACTCTTGACTTGAAGAGACCCAGATTATAGTTTTTAGGAAAGACAGACGACGGTAGTGTATTCCACTCCTTAGCAGTTCGCATTATAAAGGTTGAACTGAAACGTTTTGTGCGAATAGAAGGTATACCAATGAGGTAAGGATGGTACTGAGCCGTACGCCTGCTCGTCCTGTGATGAAAAGGAGATGGTGGGATCAGATCGTGCAGTTCCTGGAAGCATTCACCGAAATGTAACCTATAGAAGATCGCAAGGCATGCAACCTTACGGCGGTGCTCGAGACTCTGGATCTTAGTCTCCGCCATATGTTGCTCACCTATAGGCCTGAAAGCTCTACGTTCGATTGAGTCCAAGGCAGCAAGCTGGTGTTTGGCCGAGCCATCCCAAACATGGCAGCAGTACTCCATACCAGCTCGGACTTGTGCTTTATATAAACTGAGAAGCTGTCCTGGTGTGAAGTAACGCTTTACCTTATTCAGGATGCCTAGCTTCATGGCAGCTGTTTTTGCCTTAGACTCGATGTAGGAGCCAAAGTTGAGAGTAGGCGTGAGTGAAACACCTAAGAGCTCGAGGTGATCTCCTATAGCTACAGGTACATCTCGGAATACAAAAACTTGGAGAAATGGACTTTTTTTCGTCGAGAAGAGACAAGCCTGCGCTCTTTAGGAAATACTGTTGTAGAGAGACAATAAATGAGAGCATGAATAAATACTTGGGAGATTACCTTACTGTGGTAATAATCTTCGACCAAAGTAAAATAAATGGACTGGCCTTATCCATACAAAACGTCCGTGAAAAATAAGACAATTCGGATTTAGGGTACGGTCAACAAATAAACTATCTATCTATCTATCTATCTATCCAGCCACTGCTGAGTAAAGGCCTCTTCTCTATAGCGCCACTCCTGGCGGTCTTGTAAATAAACTAGGTGAAATTAAATTATTGAACTTCTTAAAAACTGTATTTTTTTAATACTTAATACTTTAACAGATGCAATGTGTTTACTAAAGTTATTTCAGTAGGTTTATAGTACAAAAAATCGCCGAAAAAAATGCAATTATTGAATGAAACTTTTACAAAAATACATGGTTCCCTTCTGTTTTATGTAGTTACGTATCTATTTTTCAGCTCTCAAACATACACAATATAAATCAATAGAAAAGCAAGTCCACCTAAGGTCTTCAGCTCAATCAATTTGTGAAAAATATATTATATTCACTCAATAAACTAAGAAAATATCATAAAAATCGTACGGAAACATAAATGTATAAAAATTCCAGTATTTAAGAAACTGCAGAGTGCAGTTTTAAGAATTTTGCACAATGAGTTTTTTTATACTACTTGGAATGACAGATCAAGAAGATGGCCCACCTGATGTTAAGTGGTACCCTCTGCCTATGAACAGTGCATTACCTCAGGTCACGTCCACCTAGGACGCGCCCTATGTGACATTCCACTGCGCCCGCCACCCTGAAACATAAAGATGAAAAGTCCCATGTGGCCGTAATTTCATCGGCACCCTTACCCTTCAAACCGGAACACAGCAATGCGAGCACTACTGCTTTGCGGCAGAAACAGGTATGGTGGTAGTACTTCCGCGGACGAACTCTTTTACAAAAAAGCTCTACTACTACTAACCGTTTTTTGGCGTATAGAATTCATTGTGTAGAAAATGATCAGAGCAAATACGGGAAAATGTATTCCACTTCCAAAAGTCGTCTGTTCTTGCTCGTCTTATGACTTCTATCCATTTTTGTTTACCTTAGATTTTTTTTGGAAATCTATAAGGTTAATTAACATGCCATTACATATTATATGCAATTACCTAAAGCGACGTGCTTAGCAATGTTTTGACGTAAATAATGCAAATTACAATTCTAAATCAATTCGATACCCCTTAAGCATCAGATTTTTTTGCAGTCTGTACCGGACCATCCGTCATGCGTGAAGTCTTGTCAAATATTTCGTCGCTGTAGTTGGAAAACTAAATAAGTAATAACAACAACAAAACCAACATCGCGAGAAAAACGCGATTTACTGTTTTATTGCGTCAAAAATGGCAATAGCTTTTTTATCGTAACTAATTTTTCAGTCCGTGTTTTGATATGTTATAGATTGGTACTGTATCTATTTTCGAATTTAATGATAATACATTTTAGTTCTTTTGATTAAGAGAAAAAAATAAAAAAACGACTATGTATTTTTCCCTCGCCAAAGTTTTGAATAATTGAAATGATCTATTATTTACTTATTTGAATATGACAATCCTATCCATGGGTATAGATTTATATAATATTAAAATACATTTTAAAATAAAACCAACTTATAATCATTTCTTTTTATCAAGACTGAATATTAGAAAACTACTGAAACACCTACATTATTTTAGCAGACTTATAAATTCAAAGTAAGTGACATAACAAACTTATCATACGACTAATGCTTATAAAATCAACAAAATGAAAAAAAATTGTGGAACACAATAATTCTAAGTATCAAAAAGAAAAAGGTATGTCGACTAAAATTAAAACTATCTACGAGTATAAACTTGTGTCTGTTAACTTTCATTCAGAGTGGGGAACATTGAGATAATGTCCTGGGGCGTAGTCCTCCTTGTCGCTCGTCCTCTAGTGCAAGACGTGTCCATCGACATGTATGGGCCATCATAACCATGCAATAAAGTCGATTTCTCAAAATGTGTTACTTATGTAGTTTTCCTACCACACGACGATTTATAAGTTTTTTATCAATTGATGAAAATTATATTACAAAACCTTTACTTACGAATGAAATGCGATGCCTGAAGCTTTATTTGTATTTCTTGTGTTGTTTGCACTTGCAGAAAAGCACAGGAAGGCATTGTATTACCAAGGTATCCAATTTTGGTATTTTTCAGCATAGCTGTCACTCGTTGCCGTGACAAAGACTGACTGAAGCGAAGTATACTAGCTAGGTCTGTTTAGAAGCTTCAAAACTATCGTTCCCTAAGGCCCGTCCATTCATTTTATTTACGTCGATGGTAATAATAGTGTAGGCCTTTCTTGTGAATCATCGTTTTCGAGGAGTGTATCGGTAGCAGGTTACTCATCTCATCTGTCTCCATGAGTTTTGTACACATGTTTTTTTTTTTTTTTTTTTATACTACTTGGATTACGGAACAAACAAGAGGCCCACCTGATGTTAAGCGGTAACCTCTGCCTATAAACAATGCATTACCTCATAGGGCACGTCCACTAAGGACGCACCCTATGTGGCATTGCACTGCGCCCGCCACCCTGAGACATAAAGATGAAAAGTCTCATGTGCCTGTAATTTCACCGGCACCCTTACCGTTCAAACCGGAACAGAGCAATGCGAGCACTACTGCTTTGCGGCAGAAATAGGTATGGTGGTAGTACTTCCCCGGACGAACTCTTTCACAAAAAAGCTCTACTACTACTAAATGCATGATCTAATCTATATATATAAAAATCAACCCCTATTTTTTCTGGTCCCGCTATAACTCGAGAATGGCCGGACCGATTTGGCTAATTTTCGTTTTGAAATATTTCAGGGAAGGTTTTAAAGGTGAGAAAATGTGGAAAAACTGCGAGGAAAGTATTAAAATTACAATTTAAATAATTGTATTTAATTCCATAGTTACGGCATTTTGACATTCAAACTATTCCATAGTTACGCCATTTTGACATGCAAACACGTAAAGCGTTCAGGATTCACGTACTTCTTCTTCTCTTCTTACAATGGCTTCTGCAGAGTGTTCCAAAAAAAATTATCAATGTACCGTTCTTCTTCTTCTTCTTCATCTTCATATAATGGCTTAGTGCATTTAATGGTGGCATAAAAACCGACATTTAATCAAAGACATCGAAAAGGCACGCAATACTCTTCTTCTTCTTCTTCTTTTCTTATAATGGCTTCTGAGTGTCTTAATTTTGCCATAAAAACTGTTCCATAGTTACGCAAATTTTATCATAAACTTTTTTTTATATTATGAGGTGACAAACAAGCAGACGGTGCGCCTGATGTAAAGCAGTCACCGCCGCTTTGGAAAAAATCCCGACACCCAAGCAAGACTCCTGGGCAAAGTCATTCATAATGGGGTGGTATGGGTTTGTACGAGGTTTTAAGGGTTTCTTAAGGCATGAAATCTAAGGAGTTAAAGTAGGGTATAAACCCTGTGTTTTTATGAGTTTGAATGGCTGTTTATAGAAGTTCTTAGGCTTTTAAGGCTTCTTAGGTTGTGAGAGTTTTAAGGGGGAATAATTAGTTTATTTTTGAGGATCTGTATTTTTTGGCTGTTTTTGGGGGTTTCCTATATATTCACATCACAGACACTGGAGAGTCTCAAGATGAAAGTCTGTTATCGGCGCATGTTGCCAGTCATGACTTACGGGTAGTGAGATGTGATTATCAACTATAAGCATGATAAAAGCTTAAAATCGTGCAGCGGGCTGTGTAGAGAGCTGTGCTCGGAGATTCCGTACGTGTACCTGAATCTGAAACGAAGAGATGCGTAGAAGAATCGGGACCACTGACACGCTCTCAAAATTAGCAAGTTGAAGTGGCAATGGGCAGATCATATAGCTCGCAGAACATTATTTAATCTGTGGCAGAACCAACAACCGTTGAGGAATAATTGCACTCGAGTGGCAACCTTGAACCTGACGAGTAGAAAGCCTCCTCGATGGGCCGACGATATGTTAAAAGGAAGTCGTTGCATGGAGGCGGCTCAGGACGTTCATTGTGGCATTCTATAGGGGTGGCCTATGGCGAGCAGTGGACTTATACGATCGATGTTTGGTTTAAAACAGACGGGCACCTGTAGGGATGTTTTTAGAAAGTGTAAAATTCTTACTTTGCCGTCATTATACAGCCATGAGGTTGCAGTATTTGGTAAGAAATAACATGCATCTATTCGCGCCCTATCCTATCGGGAATCGACGAGCTGGTACCCTACGCCATCTACCATGTAGGACGAAGCTGTTGCGTGTACATAAGTGTGTTCTGTATGGCGCCAATTATCTATAGTAAAATTCCATCGTCTATACGAACCATGAAGTTATAGGACTACCCAAATTGAAGCTTCTTGATACGAACCATTAATAATTTAAATATATTTAAAAACTCCCTGACGACTGCATTTAACGTAGACAGAGTAGGTACCTATAGTATTTCTCGCTCTACGGTATTTAATAATTGTTTGACTTTTACAACATTTACAACTCTAAAATGATATTGCATGAATTAAATTAATTACTATGTTACTACGTGACCTATATTAATTATGTTACATTTAAATGTTGTTTTTTTAATTATTTTTAAATTTGTATGCCTTGACAAGGCGAAACATGGTGATAGGTAATTTATCTTTTATGACATCTTTATGTAAGCCTATGTTTCGGACAAATAAATTATCTTAGCTTATCTTATACCTTCTGGCAGATATTTGTACCAGCAACTATTTACAGAATGCATAGTACGAGTAGCTAGGTACTACCTTATCTACGCGCGGACGAAGTCGCGAGCGGGTCAGCTAGTACTACATAATTTTGTGATGATGATAATGAAGATGATGATGTCATCCGGGTCAATTTCGAGCACAGCGACTGTTTATCTGCTTCAGACGGAAGAGCTTCGCTGGTGTGCTCTTATATGACTTACAAACCCTATTTTGTCTGTAAACGTGCGTTTGCAGAGTTGCACGTGAGCGTATTATTTTCGTAATGGTACACTATGTTAGAAGGCGGTCTACTTTTCAGACCGTCGCGCTCAAATCAAGATTGCGCCTTCTGCCATCTTCAAAAGCCAAGACCTTCTGCTGTACCAGCCTTCTCCACTCTAGGCGCTTTTCAGAGACTCCGAATGAGAGAGCTCAATGTTGAAAACTTTCATGTCTTTAAGATTTGGTAACCATATAATTTTATTACCTCTTCTTTTTTGTATTCGGTTAGTAAAGTATTTTTATAATACGACCGATATCGGGCTGTGGATGTATTTTGTATTTATTTCGTAGCCTCGTAGCACATGGCGTAGCTCCGTAACTTTTCGTAGCAAATGCAATATTTTGTCATTTATGGAAGACCAGCGGTCGCCCGCGGTAATCTCTGGGGCACAGAGTTTCGGGATAAAAAGTAACAATCGTTCGAGTCTAACTGTCCCTTTTTCACTCATTTAAAATCATATTTCTGTTTCGAAAAGCCGATGATTGCCGTCGCCTCTTACATTTGTAGTGGTACTGTACATAAGTTTGATTGAATACAGGTTTCTCAGCCGTGCTCAGCTGTTTCAGTGTGAAAACAAACAAGCAGACAATGTTTCACTTTATACATTGTATTATACCTACTTGACCAAACCTAGTATAGTATTATTTTATGTGTGACCAAAGTATACGGCATCGTATACTTCCGCACTGCGCCGCTGTCAGAGGCTACAACCATCGTAATTCAATATCGTCCGTGACTTACGTAGCGACTATCAATTAGGTATATAAAAAACTGGTGTGTATCAGCTCCGACGCGCGACTGGAGTTTGCTCCAGTCCAGTCAGTATAAGATGCGCGAATATGTTGCGCTGAGGGCAAACATAACGACTTCACAATTTGTTATGGCTGGACTTTAAGATTTTACTACTATTTGCGTACCGAGGGCCATTTATGAAAATCGAAACATAACGAGTAAACTCCAAATATATAAAAAGTATAGTAGGTAATCTGTGACTTCTCAAATAAATACAGAGTTACTACGTATCGTGTCATCGTCATCTTTACGATTGTTGTTGCACAACTCAGAGTACATACTTGCTTTGTATTGGATGTTGTACAGTACTGACGCATGGTCCTGAGGAAATTACATATGCTTTTAATAAGGTCGCAATGATGAAGCGTTAGGCCTCCGTAGTGTAGCTCGACTCATAAATAGGAGTGCATCTTGTGTCTACCCAATAATTTTCTACCCATTTAGGTATGGTATCGTTTCAACCCATTTTACTAGATTTCTGTTCTTGTTTTAACCCAATCCTAAAATTTGAGTCACAGAACCTGTGGTTTGAGTAAATATGCGTGACGTAACTTCCGTCGTAGCACCGGATGTGCGCTGCGTAGTACCACACATTTTTATTTATAGCTCATCCCTGTTTACACTTGGTTTCCAATAAAGCAAGTTTAAACAAGATTTCAATTTCTGTTAAGATTCCTTTTTAATTATCTGAGCTAACTGTTTATAAAGGAGAGATATTCAAACAAAAAACTGGCTTCATCATAATAAGTATTTCATCATGGAGGTATTCCAAAGATGTGTATTTTGTGAGCGACGGCGCAGCACTTAGAAATCAGGGTTTCAGCGCCTACTCGCTAGTAGAAAGCGCGAGTTCGCGTCTCGTGCTGCTAAATCCTGGTTCAGACAACGCGAGTAATTAGTCGAGTGGCGAGTGATTTAGTAGATTAACATGTCTGAACAACAAACATGTTGTGGAGTAGATTGGTATGTGCTTTAGTTGAGTCAATCCATTTTGATTGTTTTTTTCGAGTATAGCGCCTTTCAAGCGCCTTCCAATTTTGTCCATTAGTTCACGTGAAAATGTACTTTTGCTGATTCTCTCTAGCATCTTACTTTTGACTGCCTACCTAAGGTTTTTAAGTTGGTGTTTCTTTTTTTCTTTGAATCAGCTTCCACTTGTTCTCGAGGCACCACACAGGCGCTCCCAAAATAGTAGTAAGAGATCATAAAAAAAACAGACCGTGTTTGTTGCCTGATTCTTCTAGGTCTGGTTGCGTTGGAACAGGAGAAAATGTAAATTTATTTTTCAAGACGATTCAAAATTATCCTTGTGATTTAAATGAATAAAACACTTTTTGACTTTGACTTTGACTTATAAAATTTGTTTGAAATATTTGGAATATGAGTGTCTGCGTAGTGTTGAGTCCCAACTTTCTAAAATAAAACAAATCAAGCAATCGGCGCATGTTTACAGATTTGAAAAAAAAACAATGGATATACTAAGTCTCGCTACCACCTACCGCACAAAAAAAATGAGATCTTAATGTTAAAGAACCTTCCATATTTAATTATCTTGAATCTATATCAACTTTTATTACCGACAAGGTGCGGCTTCGCCCGCTCGATTTGGCGATAAAACAGATAAAATTAGTTGTTTTCACAGCACAAATTTATTTCTCAACTTCTTTTTAAATAGCCATTAAAATATTTTTTATGCTTATTTACTTTACAGCTTTGCAGCCTGATCATCTTTCAAACCGCCACTCACTTGTGTACGTAATCGGCCGTAGTACGAACGATCTGCAATTTAGTTACTAAATTACTCGCCACTGTATTAACTCGCGTAGCTCGAACTAGGCTTAATGGTAACCTGCTTCGTATGTGAGAGGCGGTGGCAGAGGCCGAAAGAGGCTTTGTGCTGGATTTAGGTCATCGCATCAGCGCTGCAATGCGGCGCTCGTCATAACGGATCCGAACTGAATTTTTTATAGAGATCGCTAGTGCACTATGTGAGATTCTGTTGTTGCAGAATATGAATGTGACTCCTGAGAGATGCATATTGCAGGACGGTACTTAGAACAATGTGGCCTCCGTTCGTGTTGTTCTATTTTGTAGGATGATAAACTATGGGTAGGTATGACTTATATGAATCCTTAAAAAAAAATTTTGTAACTTTAGTAACTTTACTTATCTAATATGGACCATGGTGTGTCCGGCTTAAGAATAGTTCCCTCCGTCTCCTCCCGTGGATGTCATAAAAGCCGTCTTAGAGTTTACACCAGGGATTGCTCTACTCCAATACTACGATCACCAATCCGCCTGCCAAGTGTGGTGATCATAGCAAGTCCCCATTTACATTTTATGGAGAACGCCTCGTCCAGCAGTGGACGTCTAAATGCTGGTGCTGCTGCTGATGATGACGATATTCCAGGCAACCTTAAAAAACCTAAACAAAAAACCTAAACAATAATATAGGGCTAAGAGGCCACTTGCTGAAGCAGCAACGCGGGCCAAGTACCAGCAATCCGAGGATGCACATATTGCCTAATCGCGTCGTGCGCACTTGGAACCGGCTACCAGGCTCAGTGATCAGTGCCCCCTCAGGGAATTCTTTTAAAAATATACTTGACAATGACATACATGTAAAGTGCACTGATAAGGACTATGATATACACGCATCAACTCCGAGAGCTGCCTGTGTCAGTATTGTAAATAAATAAGCATTTAGGAATCTCTAATATAAGGCCAAGTCCTGACTCCGCGAGAGAAAACGCTTAGCGTAAACCGCTGGTCACAGAGACTTCAGTTTTTGTGTTTGTCTCGAGATGCGAAGGATTGAACTAAGAAAGGAATTTTGAAAACTCGCATCGGCTTCAAACTGCTGTTCTAATGTACAAAAATGTTCTATATTTCAGGAACTAGTAGAACCAGTAGAACCCTGCAATGTTACATGAAGACTCCTCAAATAAAACTAACACACACATGTTTCAGTAGCACCTGAAATTTTCCTGAAAAAAGGCACGGGATCGTTTTCTTTGTAAAAAAAATACATTTACTCATGTCAGTGTACTTTTATATAGTAAAAGTTAATTTCACGGAATTTCACTGGCACCCTTCAAACCGGAACACAGCAATGCGAGTACTACTGCTTTGCGAAATAGGTATGGTAGTAGTACATCTCCGGACGAACTCTTTCACAAAAAAGCTCTACTACTACTTAAAATAGTATATGTACTACTTTTCACTAGAAACGGGATATTTACCATGATTTTTGAGTTTGGTAAATATTCCCGTTTCTAGTGAAAGTTATGTACATAACCATGATAGTTTCAAAAGTGGTATATAAACTATAATTATGAATCCGTGACTCATGTCATCTCACATGAAGCTTTTGATCTCGTTTCCCATCAGAGTAGGCAATCAAAAGTTAACTCATTCTGCCGTAAAAAAATATGATACGTGAGTGGAAATAAAAGCACAACTTTTGGGAACATGTAGCTTTGTGAAGCGAGCGGGATGAGACAATAACCCGTTTGTAATAACATAATCATGCACAAAATGTATTCATCCGGCTTATCTTGACAATTTCACGAACATATACATGCATAACATATACATATTTAAATTAACTTGGATTACTTTCAACCATTACAAAGGAAGAAATTAAAAAAAAAACCCATCGCAACGAAACGGCTAAAAAGATTTTGATAAAACATGTCTATAAGAAGTCGAAGTCGACGAACCTTCTAAGTACCTTTTTTTTTTTTTTTTTTTTATACTACTGGAATGGCGGAGCAAGCAGATGCCCCACCTGATGTTAAGCGGTAACCTCTGCCTATGAACAGTGCATTACCTCATAGGTCACGTCCACCTAGGACGCAACCTATGTGGCATTGCACTGCGCCCGCCACTCTGAGACATAAAGATGAAAAGTCTCATGTGCCTGTAATTTCACCGGCACCCTTAACATTATAGTTATCAATAAAACGAATATATTTGATACGAACGGTATCAAATAACTTCAAGTGGTTTATAACGGGTACAGCTCTTACTTACCTAGTAGGTACTTATATTTCCCGTGTATATTTTTAGAGGAAAATAAAAAATTATGGTGTTAATATACTTTTACTTCTGCGAACAGTAGACCTCGCGAGCAGAAACTTGTATAAAACTATCCATCATGTCGATCCATGATGATCAAACAAAGAATACAAAATGGCATTTCCGCACCATTTCGAAAGACACGCAATACAGTTCTATCTATCTACACCACACATGTGCTCTTTATATAATGTTAAATTGGTTAAAATGCCACCAAAATTACACAATATATTTAAAAATCACAATGAACTGGAGGCCTGGAATGCTCTAAGGGTAAAAATTAAGACGTTTCTTTCAAAAATAAGGGATTAAAGTCCCTTCAAAATGATTGCTAGTTTCATTTGACGACCACGGTGGCACGGCGGGTGAAAGTTCGCCTGCGACGCAGGAGTTTGCGGGTTCGATTCCCGCCTCGGAACAAATATTTGTACAATCTGCAAACATTTGTTTTGGTGTTCTGGGTATTTTTTATGTATCTTAAAAAATATGTATTTATGTAATGTATATTTAGTTACCTAGTACCGTAACTTAGTACAATAACCTAAGCTTTGCATAGCTTGGAGCTAGATAATGTTGTGTGAACTGTCCAGCATTATTTATTTATTATTATTTCTTCGTCGTCCATTGTAGAATGTAACTTTCGACACAGGATAAGGTTTGTATCTCAAATCTCAAGTAGTCTACCACGATGTGAGTTTGCGAAGCACTTTAGTATTTTGCATACTACATCTTCCTCACACGAAAACCATGTACCAAACCTTGTAGGCAGAGTAAAATTTTGCATACTCATAATACATCATCCGTACCCACGAAAACCACTTAATCCTGCGTACCTTCCTACCCCTTTACTCAGGGGGTTAACCTTCCTTCTCAAGCCAGGTCACAAATCTATACAAATAGAGCCATTAATCGAGATCTTGCGCCGTCGACGTCTACACCGCAAATGAAGATGGAACACCGACTTACAGACCTTTTTAATAAATCTTAGCAGACGATTTTGACTGCGCACATTTTAAAGTCTGTGCTTTAGTCTTGAAGCTTGAGGCCCTGTTGACTACGCCTTGCTTTCGATTACGACTTACAGTCAATGCGCTGTTTATTTAAAATGTTCTTGAAAGTAAGCTAAAACACACGGATCACATTCCCAATCACTTAGTCCAAGAAAGATGACATTCAGTGAGAATATTTCATAATAAACGCAGAAGTAAGATATCGTCGTCGTTTCGTATCAGGCCTCTGGTGTCAGAGTTTGTCAAGCCGCCCGAGGGCCTCTGACATGGCTTATCGACTGCTATTAATCAATAACAGCCAGGACCGACAGCTTAACGTGCCCTCCGAAGCACAGAGCAATGGAAATCCACACATAACTTAGAAAAGTCTTGGTGCGAGGCCTAGGATCGAACCCGGTATCGTTGGATTCTGAGTTGCACTATTGAACCGTTAGGCTACCATCGCTCTAAGAGTTACGCTCTAAGTAAGATATTAGTTAATATAATAATACTCCACAAATTATGCGGCGAATACATTGTTGTATGGGACATGTGTCCGACATAGTTACTTGTACCGGAACATAACGCAATCTCCTCCAACGGTGTGCGTCAGCCTGTTGATTGATTTATAATCCGATTACAAACGAATTGACTGTCGTCGACTGTACCAGTGTTGCTGTTTAACATAGGGTTGTCTACATTTCTGAAACGACCCGTGAGCGTATTATATTTGGACTGAAACTGTTTATTTTGCTTATAATTATTTTCGAACTGATGAAAAAAAGGAGGTTCTAAAGTCGACGCATGTGATTTTTCTGTATGACCACGCATAACTTTTTATAGACAAGTCCGATTTTGATGATTCTATTTTTAACCCCCGACGCAAAAACGACGGGGTGCTATAAGTTTGACGTGTCTGTGAGTCATGTACCTACTCATTGACCATAATTTAATTTTGTAGTTCGAGTGCAAGCTATGTATAAGCAATAAATTATTTTTACTTTTTTTGCGCGAGAGACACTTTCAAAGTAGTAAAATGTGTGTCCTCCCCCCGTAACTTCTAAAATAAGAGAAAGATAAAACTTTAAAAAATATAATATGATCTTGATTACCATGTAAACTTCCACCGAAAATTGGTTTGAACGAGATCTAGTAAGTAGTTTTTTTTTAATACGTCATAAATCGTAAACCATCCAATAACTTTTATATTATGTTACTTGCTGCTACGGAACCCTTCATGGGCAAGTCCGACTCGCACTTGGCCGCTTATTTTGGATGAAGATTTCTGCTTGGGGTTGCCTTCATTCTTGAGTACCCCAATCCAGTTCAAAAATTGCAAAGTATCATGAAAAATGACCTTGAGCAGATACGCATGGCAACCCTAAATTATCCATAATAGGGCTGTCTCATACGCAAAAAGGCGGCCGGCCGTGAACCCAACCGGTGTGTGATTGCAGTGGCCCATAAAGCCCCTCTGTCTGACCCTACATCCACCAATGTAATCTAGACACGCAGGAGCGTGTCAAGCCAAGTTCAAGCCAAGAGAACTGGCGAGCAGCACCCGTGGTAATATTACACGAACCATTTGGAGACACTTTTTAACCCTTCATTACTAAACCATTCATCACCCTTCATCATTCATCATCACATTTTTTCATTACCCTTCATTAAACCGAAATAAATGATATAAGAAATAATAATAATAATATATAAGGGAACAGGGGCATATACAATTTTCAAGGACCTTGCCGAGCGTCTTTTTGAGTCCACGCGTGACCGGAATGCTGGCTTTTATTTTGGTCAACGAATAAGCATTGCCATTCAGTGTGGCAATGCAGCCAGCATTCTGGGCACGCTGCCGTCGGGTGACGGCTTGCTGATCTGATAGGTAGGTTTTTATTTTATTTTAGTTTTGCTTTAGTGACTTAGTTTTAGGAATACATTTAATGTCTCATTTGTGAATTTAAAAAAAAAAAAAAAAACTGGACAGTTCTCACAACATTATCTAGCCCCAAGCTAAGCAGAGCTTTTTTTTTTTTTTTTTTTTTTATACTACTTGGATTACGGGTCAAGCAAGAGGCCCACCTGATGTTAATGTTAATGATGCTTGTGTTATGGGTACTAGATAACTGATATACTTAATACAATGTATTACATAGATAGTTATTTTTAGTGTATATTAATTTTAGTGTTATATAATACATAGATAGATATTTGAATATTGTACTTAATTATATAATAATTACTCCTGATCCCACATTAGGATGTCTTTTGGGTACCTACCTGAATTTCCTGAATTTACGTGTACCATAGAATAGAATAGAATATTCTTTATTGCACAAAACAAACAATGTACATAGGCGAACTTAATGCTAAGAAGCATTCTCTCTACCATGATACCAGAAATGGATTAAATATTTGAAAATAGTGGGACCATTTGTCCCGTAGCGGGCATCCAACCCGCACCTCTCGTGGCTCAGCTGGCTACTCGCCTGCCTCGCCACGTAGGTTCAAATCCGTATTAGAGACGAAAATGGCTCAAACCACGATCTTAACCATATACCGTTTATTCAAAGACTACAGTAGTATGAACGTTTAAATTCCCACGGGGGTCAATCTGACCCCACACGAGTAATTAAGGGTAAGCCGTTTAAGAAAACCAACACTTAGGTACACGTTATAGGCGCATTAGAATGAATGTTTCTGTCAGCCTACATAATAGAGTAAAACAAAATGGATGATGTAAACATACCATTAATACAGCTGTTCAAAGAAAGGAAATTAGGGATATGTCTGCACTGCACGGAACAGTGAGTAATGTGACCGCTTCCTTCACAGAAGTACGTACATTAGTTTCGTAAGTAATGATCTCATGAAAACCTATTTGTTTACCGATAGATAATCACAGAATGCACAGACTATTAAAGACTCTTTCAACTTAGGGAACAGACTAAGTTTTATCGAAATCGGTTCAGTTGTTTTCAAGATATGGAGTGTTTGTACCAATAACATGAAAAAAATCGTCGTCGGTTGAACGGCGCAATTCTAAAACGCGAAACTTGGTCTAAATTCTATGATTGCGGATGTAATTCATGCATTTTCTGCCTTTTCTGTTATTTTTAGGGTTCCGTAGCCAAATGGCAAAAAACGGAACCCTTATGTATTCGTCATGTCTGTCTGTCTGTCTGTCCGTCTGTATGTCACAGCCGCTTTTTTCCGAAACTATAAAAGCTATGCTATTGAAACTTGGTAAGTAGATGTATTCTGTGAACCGCATTAAGATTTTCACACAAAAATACAAACTTTTTGGGGTTCCCCATACTAAGAAATGAAACTCAATTTTTTTTTCATTAAACCCTTACTTGTGGTATTTGGATAAGTCTTCAAAAATATATTTTTCTTAACTGAATAGTTTGCGTGGCAGACACTTCCAAAGTGGAAAAATGTCCCCCCCCGTAACTAAAAAAAAAATAATACATGTAAACTTCCACCGAAAATTGGTTTGAACGTGATCTAGTTAGTAGTTTTTTTTAATACGTCATATATCGTAAACCATCCAAGAACTTATATATTATGTTTCTTGCTGCTACGGAACCCTTCATGGGCGAGTCCGACTCGCACTTGGCCGCTCTTTTTTATTTAGTTTGTGCTTGGTAGTTTTTTTTAAATTACTTTTCTTTAAATGCTGTATATTTATACATTTATTTCTGGAAATAAAGAATTTTATTTAACAGAATAAACAATAACTGTTGCAAATAAACTAAGATAATAAACCAATATTAAACCAAAAACCTACCTATCAGATCAGCAAGCCGTCACCCGACGGTAGCGTGCCCAGAATGCTGGCTGCATTGCCATTTTTGTAACATTACAAAATTATTATAAAACTTCTAGAAGCTTCCATACTCACACAAGTAGCTTGTTGACAAAAAAACTAACGGACAATCGTTACCCACACAGCCATCAGCCATCAGTTACATCTCACGCACACATAGAAACTATTTACGCTAGATGCACCTATAAATTGGCATGCGCCCTACGCACAGACACATTCCACACTTAGACGGAGCAATCAATAATACATCTATATACTTCCACTACGCCCAATTTTGGTGAGTTTGTTTAAATATACTACACTCTAACTAGCACTGTTTAATCTGAGTGTACAGACAATGTACATTTTTATGCCGACGCGGCGTTTACATGGCGCTCGCAAACATGTACCTATAATAAATCAGTTCACGTTAAACACCGGACTCGGGTGGTTGTCATTTTATACCCCATCCTTAATATCAATATCGTCTATCAAATGTGTAAGGGAGTTCACCCTTACATGATTTTTTGGTCCTTCGTACCCTGGATTACAGTGTGTGAAACGGTGGGGGGACACGGGGGCACATACCCTGTTGTCTTCGTCCCCTGTCGTCCATCAGCTGGTCCGGACGGACTAGATGTCCAAATATCAAGGAAGTGGACGTCAACCACTTCTCTATCAGCGAGTATCGGCGAGTTCAGCATTATCAAGTAAGACTGTTCTTTTTATTTAATCATGGAGGAACTAATAGCTCGCCAATCAAATACAATCGCACAATATCAAATTGTCAAAAGAAATTTTAGCAAAGATTCTGCGTCTAGAAAGACCGCGGACTATATCAAAAAAAGGCTAGATGCTATAGACAACCTCTGGGGAGAGTTTGCTCAAAATCACGAGGAAATTTCTAAAGGTCAAGGTACGTCTAAGCAAGATTATCTTACGGCAGAAATATACGAAACCGGAAGAGAATTATATAATGAATTAAAGCATGCCATTTCGTCATACGGAAGGGTCTCTGAAAAAGCAACAATGCCAGAAGGAAAAGTGGAAGAGCTATTGTCTCTACAACGCGCTCAATTTAGAGCATTCGATCGTCAAATAAAAAGCATAGATTTAGTTAACATAGAAGAAAAATGGGAAATTGAAGATGAATTGAAAAATATTCAGAAAAAATGGAAGGCAATTGACATTCTTCACATTCAAATTGATAACATTATATCAGGGGGTGATATTACGTATGAAGACGAATTTATGTATTTCGAGAATTCGTACAAAAATACTAAACGCACTCTAAATAAAAAACTCGAATCTAACATACATATGATCAAATATACACCAATATTAGATATACCCACATTCAATGGCAAATACACCAATTGGCCAAACTTTTATGACCTTTTCATGGAAACCATTCACAATAATATGAGTATCACAAAAGCACAGAAATTTCAACATCTGAAGAACAAATTAAAGGGCGAAGCAGAGCGTCTGATAGCTCATCTTCATATCACCGCGGAAAACTATGATTCAGCTTGGGAAATTCTGGTTCACAGATATAACAACCTACAAATACTTTTTTCCAAAAATATCGAGCTTTTACTAAACCAGCACACTATCAGCAAACAATCATCATTTGAACTGCGAAGAATGTATGACACAACCAACGAGTGCATTCATGCTATCCATAATCTTGGCGTGGATACACCTGCGTGGGACCCACTGATAGTACACCTGTTATGCAAGAAGTTGAATCCAGTAACATACACGGATTTCAAGGAATCTCGGAAGGCACCTAGGGAATTGGCAACCTTCGAAGAGTTCATGACGTTCTTGGAAAACAAGTTCATGGCCCTTGAACCTGTCTACAGAAAAGAAAAGGAGGTACCATCGACCTCTTCATCTAATCATCAGATCAAGCAACGAGCAAACCCGTATCAAACAAAAACGCCATACAACAAGCAACCTTATTCTCAAACAGACAAGAATTATCAAGTAATGGCAACAAACATCGCACGATGTTCTTTATGTAAAATGGATCATGATTTATTTGCATGTAAACAATTTATTGAAATGACACCTAATGCACGGCTCAAAAGCGTTCACACGCTACAGGTTTGCAAAAACTGCCTTTATAAGCACAATGGTAAACCATGCACTTCCTCGAAGCGTTGCAAAGAGTGCAATGGAAAACATAATACAATGTTACATGATCCTGCATGTGTTAGTTCGTCGGTTCCCACGTCAAAGGCAAATCAAAATAATATTTATCATGTTGGATTGGAGGCCAAGGAAACTCTTTTACCTACAGCAGTGGTAAATATGAGAGCAGCTGACGGCACTCTAGTAAAAATTCGTGCACTTCTAGATCAAGCTGCACAAGTCTCAATCATATCAGAAAACCTTGTTCAAATACTGGGACTCAAGCGTTACAACTCAAAAATATCATCTCCGATCACGGGTATCGATCTATGCCAAAAGAAATGCAACGGAGCAGTATCAGTAGAGATCGAATCAATGTATCATGATTATCATTATCAAACAGAGGCGCTTATAGTTTCGAAGGTCGCTTATGACCTGCCTAATGTCTCATTCGATCATGAACCCATGGAACATCTTCAAGATTTATCATTGGCAGATCCAACGTTCAATGTTTCCCAACGAGTCGATATGCTGCTTGGCGGCGATGTATACTGCGATGCTATAATGAATGGTCTTGTCAAAGGCCCTCCGGGGGCACCTATAGCACAAGAAACCAAACTAGGATGGAGAATATCAGGCAGTGTGACCCCCTTGTCGTGCTATACAGTGGCACAAAATATCAATATCAATGAAGAATCAGTATCAATCGGTGATTTATCCAAATACTGGGAAATCGAAGATATCAACAACTCTTCGCCCTCCTTGACAGAATCAGAAAAGTATTGTGAGGATTTTTATCAACAAACAACTCAACGTCTAGACGACGGAAGATATGTTGTGGCGATACCAATGAAACCAGGTTATGAAAATCAATTGGGATCATCGAAGACTAAAGCAGTCGCACAATTCAAGCAAATGGAAAATCGTCTGGCCAAAAACACAACATTTTCTGAGAGCTACAAGCAATTCATGCGAGAGTATCTCGAATTAGGCCACATGCGTAAGGTCATCACACCTAATGATAAAGCACATTTTATGCCTCACCATGGTGTATTAAGATTGGATTCTGAGACTACTAAACTTCGCGTTGTGTTCAACGCCTCATCAAAGACATCAAGTGGCAACAGCCTCAACGACTTAATGTATGGTGGTCTGAATCTCCAACAAGATCTGCAAGCTATCATTCTACACTGGAGAACCTACAAATACGTCATCACCGCAGACATAGAGAAGATGTTTCGCCAATTTATCATCAGAGAAAATGATCTGCATTTGCAATGCATCATATGGAGAGAATCATCTCAGGATTTACTACAAGAATTTCAGTTATGTACGGTTTCATACGGTACAAAAGCGGCACCATGGTTGGCAATGCGTACGCTAAGACAGCTCGCCAAGGACGAAGCCAAAAACTACCCCCTAGCAGCCAAAATAATTGAAACTTCTTGCTACACTGATGATATTTTGACCGGAAGTAACTCAATGGAACAAGCTAAAAAACTACAAGAAGAGCTCATCAACATTTTTCTATCGGCAAAAATGAACCTGCGAAAGTGGAGCAGTAACAACACGCAGCTGTTAGGTAAACTGAATTCTAATCAACATAATACCACGTTGGAATTCAAGTCCACAGAATCCAGAAAAACACTTGGTCTCAAATGGAACCCTACGACTGACAGCTTCACATATCAAAATCTAATAACAAAAGTCAGTGATAAGCCTCTTACGAAGAGAGAGCTATTGTCAGAACTATCCAAGCTGTTTGACCCATTAGGTTGGTTGTCACCACTGTCAATTCGTGCCAAGCTTCTATTCCAAGGTACATGGAGTAAGAAGATGCGATGGGACGACAAAGTATCATCAGACATACAAGATCAATGGATTCAGCTACGCGCCGATCTCATGAACATCGAGAAATTCAAAATTCCTCGCCATTTAGGAGACACAACACAAACATGCAATATTCATGCATTCTGTGACGCCTCGATAAATGCATATGCTGCTGTGCTATAATTAGTGACACCAAACGATAAAGGAGACTGTACATCGACATTGATAGCAGCTAAAACAAAAATGGCCCCATTAGCAAAAAAGGTATCACTACCGCGGATGGAGCTGCTTGGAGCGCTGCTTCTAGCAGAACTAACCAAGAAGGTTTTGCAAACTTTTTCGAGAATCAATATCAAAGTACACGCCTGGTCAGATTCAATGATTGTATTGGGCTGGCTTAATGGAGACATCAGCCGTTGGAAACAATTTGTGTCAAACCGAGTAAAGCAAATATCGGAAGTAATTCCCCCCACAAGCTGGCGGCACGTTAGGTCAGAGGAAAATCCAGCTGATTGTGCCACTCGTGGACTTACAACTAACCAATTATCAGAACATAAACTGTGGTGGGGAGGACCCAAATGGCTGCCTACATACAAAGAAGATGACTCTAAAATCATTTATCAAGATCCTAACATTGAGACGAAAAAGGCTAGTGTGTTCGCCACTTTACAGCGTAATAATACAACATTAGTAAATGAATTACTATCACAACATAACTCACTGACACGAGCTACCAAGGTACTTGGCTGGGTGTTACGTTTCATTAGGTGTGTACGAAACAGAACTCGTGCATCGCACTCGCACGATAAAGTGCTGACTTCAAGTGACATGAACAATGCACGGACTATAATTATCAAGGAAGTTCAAGGGCATGACTTCATGGAAGATTTGGATTATATCAAAGACCATGGACATGTTGGTCCGAAAAGCAAAATCATATCATTAAATCCATACATTGACGATCAAGGGTTGTTAAGAGTCGGAGGAAGACTGCACAATGCAGATATCAGTAATTCAGCAAAGCATCCCATCATTTTATCATGTCATGGCCGACTCACAGATCTCATCATTTCTCAAGCACACATGACTACTCTTCACGGCGGGCCTAGGCTGACTCTATCATTTATCAGAGATCAATATTGGATTATAAGCGGAATACGCACCGTAAAACGTCAATTGAGGCAATGTGTACGCTGTCAAAGATTTAGCAGTGATAAGAATCAACACATCATGGCAGACCTACCTCAACCCAGGGTCACTCCATCGCGCCCCTTTACACATACTGGGGTAGACTTTACTGGGTTCGTGGAACTGAAAATAAATAAAGGTCGCGGTATAAAGACTTGCAAAGGATACGTTTCAGTCTTCGTATGCCTGTCTACGAAGGCCATACACCTAGAACTGGTGTCAGACCTGAGCACACCGACATTTTTGGCAGCATTTCGGCGATTTTGTGCACGACGTGGTGTCCCTAGTCACATGTACAGCGACAATGGCACCAATTTTGTAGGAGCAGATCGCCTCTTGAAACAAGAATATAAAGAGATCATACAAAATATCAATTCAGATTTCTTCAACAACATAAACGAATTCAATATAATTTGGGCCAAAAATGTGCCAAGTTGGCCCACAGCCGGCGGTTTATGGGAGTCAGCTGTGAAAAGCATGAAATACCATTTAAAACGCGTTCTAGGAGATCAGAAGCTGACGTATGAAGAATTCACAACGTTACTTCACCAGATCGAAGCATGTTTAAATTCACGACCTCTGTGTCAACTCATTGAAAGCCCAGATGACGAGTTTCTCACTCCAGGACATTTCCTGGTTGGTGGTCCACTTCTCTCACGACCACAGACAGAGCCTGAATCTATCACCTTATCAAAACGATGGCAGTTAGTTCAAACAATGAACAAGCATTTTTGGAAAATGTGGTCGGCTGAGTACTTGCAACAACTTCAAACTAGGACTAAATGGAGAAGTCGTAACAACAACCTAAAAATTGATGATGTCGTTCTTATTAAAGAGGACAATATGCCTCCAGGCAAGTATGCTCTTGGCCGCGTTCAAGATCTACATCCAGGTCAAGATGGATACGTCAGAGTAGTGAGTTTAAAAACTAGTAATAATATCATAAAACGGCCTGTCAGTAAACTGATTCTTCTACCCGTCAGAGAAGATGATCAGCAAGAATCACAACAGCCTGCAAATCAATCGACATCATCAACTTTAGATCAAGGTCAAAGTCAAGCCACAAGAATGCAGTTGCGACCACGTCCTAGAAAAATAAACTACAACAATTTCTTTATCAGTATGTTAGTAATGATAGCATCGATGATATCACCGAGCATTCAGCTAACGCCTGATCAAGCAACTTTCAACGTATCAGCATTAAATGGCAGTCAGAAACTATATTTTGACAAAATATCGGACTTACAATTTATCAAGGATGAATGGAAGCTGGTTGTCTATTATAATATGACAACTTATTGACATGGAGTATCAAACATATCAAACTACATCAATCATATCAAAAACTTATCAAAAAAGAAAAAGCGCAGTATCAAAATATTGTGTCACAGCTGGAACACGAGATGGAAGAAGTCGAGCATTATAACAAGCTACTGTTAGCTCGGAATATTCGTAGACAAAGAAGGGGATTAATAAACGGAATTGGATATGTCGCAAACTCATTATTTGGCGTTTTAGATGACAGGTTTGCGGAACAATACAAGCAAGATGTAGAAAAGATTGCTAACAATGAAAACCACCTTCAAGATCTAATTAAAAATCAAACGTCTGTTCTGGAATCCGAGTATAACATATTGAAACGGAACGAAAAAGCAATGGCACAGCAGTTCAAATTTATAAAAGATCAAATTCATAACATATCGTTATCGGAAAATCGGATTCAGTACGACAGTGAGATTGGATTTTATATCACATCATCAGCATTAACAGCAAACATAATTTTATCAAACCTTAGAAGAATGCAACAAACCCTTATCAGCACGGTTACAGATATAAGTCAGGGTCAGATTGACCCCCACTTACTATTGCCCGAAGAGATGGAAAATCAAATGAACATTATCTCAGGACAGCTTAAAGGAGACCTCATGTTGCCTTTCGATCGACATAACATCAAGGGTATGTACAAGTTTCTGAAAGTAGCGGCACGAATATTTCAAGGATATCTCTTGATTGAAATCAAAATTCCACTTTTAAGCAGTGACATATTTGAATTGAACAGTATTATCACTATCCCACAAAATAAGGACACCAAATCCTTCTACCTATCACCAATAGAGCCTTACATAGCATACAACTTAAAAAAGGATAGTGCCTCCTTTCTATCTGAAAATGACCTCCAACATTGTACTCACGCTCCTAATGAAAAGATATTATGCATTTTACAATTGCCCATTTATGATTTACAACTCAAACAATCACTATGCAGTATCAAATTACTATCAACGAGCAGTGATTCAATTTGTAAAACAATTGTTGCCACCTGTCAAGATCGGTGGATCAAGTTACACAGACCTAACGACTGGCTGTACGCGTGCTGTGCAGAATGCCACGTGCGCATTCAGTGTCCAGCTAGGATCACTATCAAACAATTAACTGGTACCGGACTGATAACGCTTGGCGACGAATGCAAACTCAGGGGTTCCGGTTATACTATTTATACAAACAATAACTTTTTAACCAAGGTTAACATCGAATCAAAATTTGAAACCCCAGAGTTGTCAGTCTTAAATAAGATCATTGATACCTCAGCCACAGCCTCAGCCTTATCATCGGGTGAAAGCTTTGACCCAACTGCAGAGATGGGTTGGGATGAGCTTATTAGTCAGATTAAACTTTTAAAAGAACAGTCATCGTATCAACTTAAGGGGCTAGTCTGTGAAAACCCTTGAAAAGTGGTGTTTTGAAAAGCCTAGAACTTTCCAAATTTAGCTTTATTCTTAACAATATTTAGATCAGAAGAAAGAACACTTCAGGCTGAATAAAAATACGTTGGGGTTTTCTAAAGTTATTTCTAGATTTTGTGTAAATTGAAAAACTACCTACCCATTTTCACGAAATTGATCAAAATAGAGCATCTACATATGAGCCTAAATCTACGGAATTACAGCTATTTCTGAGAAATAAAACACTTTAGTATCATGTCTATACACATAGTTTTAAAAGTACGTTGGGGTTTTTAATCTTTTCATATAAAAGATGTGTAAAAACACGAAAACATTTTCAATTCGCCGTATCTACACGATTTCTACGCCATTTTCTGTCATTCCGTGGTTATCCACGGCGCTGGAAGGAAGGCCCTCGTTCACTTTTTTATTCACAGGTGAAAACGGACAACCGGTTACTTCGATATATCATTACAAAAACTTGTATTATTTTACTGAAAATTGTTGGTTTTCGTTGTTATAATTGTAATTCGGGTAATAAGAAACCAATGCAAATTCTTATTTATTTGAGGTTTGTGAAAATTTACCGGACTGACATGGTTTGACAGTTTAATCATACAGTCGTGAACACAAACCAATTCTAGAGATCCACCAACTTATCTGCAGAATGAAATGTATGTAGCTGATAGAAAAATGTAGGTAAATGGTTCTATAGATAAGTTGGTGGATCTATACTTATAACATTGCAGGCCTCCGTAGTCGCTCGATGCAATTCTACGGTAGCATACTCACGAAGGAGTTTATATTGTGACCAAAAGAGTTTCGCTTAGCGATTTTCCTTAGAATATGCCTAGCTCTTTATACTAAGTGATTATCGTTTTTTTACAAAAATGTACTTGCTTATTTCCCGACTTACTAGTGAGAAACGATATGTTTTTTTTTTTTTATTTATACTATCATTCAATTTTTATCTATGTTTGACTGTTTGTTACTAATAATAATACTGGTACTTCAAATTTTGATATCGAAACAATAAATAAATAAATAATGCTGGACAGTAATAATAAATAAATGATAAAAAAAAAAAAAAAAAAAAAAAAACAGTTCGCACAACATTATCTAGCCCCAAGCTAAGCAGAGCTTGTGTTATGGGTACTAGATAACTGATATACTAAATACAATATATTACATAGATAGATACTTTGCTGATACAATGCTGCTATTCAAAAAATCTCCATTAAAGTCCATGCTTTATTGGAGGCGGAAGATGAATAAACTGGTCAAGTGCGAGTCGGACTCGCGTGTAGAGTGCTCCGTACAAGTATGCTACCATATAAATAACTCTGTCAACATAGTAACAACTAGACCAATGGAACTTAGTATAGTCCTCGATAAGTCCTAGGTGAAACGTAGCCACACATTTTGTACATATTTTCGTTTCCCGTCGGAATTTAAAAACGTATAGCACAAAGTAATTAATTTTGTAAAAATTTAAATAACCTCCAACGTTGAACGGCTGGACTGATTTTGATCAAACAAAGCTAAGAAAACTCCCCACAAAAACAATAAAAAAAAAAAAAAACGGTTGATCCTTTCGGGAGCTACGATGGGACAGACACACAGACACGCCAAACTTATAACACCCTCTTCGTTTTTCGTCAGGGGTTAAAAATAAACGAATTCAGATTTTGGGTACCTACTAATTTTGGACGAAATTTATAATATAAAATACAAGCTAGGTATAGGTACCTACTGTCACCCGCGACTTAATTTGGACGCGTTATATTATTTGTAGTAGGTACAACTATAATAACTGGGTTATCTGTGACATACTAGTTCCTCATAGATAATCCAGTTGATCAATATTAATTTTATTGTAAGTTAGGTATGAGGTATGAGGTTGACGTGTTTGTATGAGCTTGATCATGTAACAAAAATGTATCCTAAATATAATCACCGTAACATATTATACGGTGGATATCTGAACAATTGACGACCTCTGTGGCGCGGCGGGCGACGGTTGGCCTGCGACGCAGGAGGTTGCGGGTTCGATTCCCGCCTCGGAACAAATATTTGTGCGATCGCAGATATTTGTTCAGGGTGTTCTGGGTATTTTCTATGTATAATAAAAAATATCTATCTATGTAATATATTGTATTAAGTATATCAGTTATCTAGTACGCATAACACAAGCTCTGCTTAGCTTGGGGCTAGATAATGTTGTGTGAACTGTCCAGCATTATTTATTTATTTATTATTATTTTTTTTTTTTTTTATTATGTGGTACTAAATACTACACATATGAATAGTAACATCATATATTACATATACGGTGCTTAAGACTAGTGTTGATATTCTTTATTGCACTTAACTACTTCTGAAAACAAAGGAATCGAATCTTATCATCGTCGCTTCTTATCGTCGTGCTTGTACTATTATTTATTATGTGTCATCGTCTTGCTTAGTAAACGAAAACTGTACGAAAAAGTAATCCTAGACATTACAATCGCATTATATCGTAGTTTAGTAGTAGTAGAGTTTTTTTTTGTGAAAGAGTTCGTTCAGGAATTTACTACCAACCACAACTACTACCAGTAGTATTTCTGCCGCAAAGCACTAGTGCTTGTATTACTGTGTTTTAGTATGAAAGGTATAGTTGCCGGTGAATGCAGTGCAATGCCACAAGGGGTGGACGTGACATATGAGGTAATGGATTATTAAAGGCAGACGTTACCGCTCATGATCAGGTGGGCCATCTGATTGTTCCACGTCATTCACGAAGATAAAAAGTGGGGGATTGGTGCCAGTCAGTCAGTGGGAGCTCAACAAACAGTGACTCACCAAAGCTGAAAAGTGGGTAGGTCGTGTGTGGCGAGTTATGCAAAGGCGATACTCGCGACGAAAAGTACGCATGTGAACGCTCTAGAAAATGCAAAATGGCTAAAACAAAGTAAATAAGTACCCAAAAGAAAAGTTTCTTCCAACTACTTAGTTATACCTAGTAATTTTGAACAAACTGAGGTGTGTATAACCTTTTTCCTTACAAATATTAGCTGTTAACCTACAAACGACACATAGGCCAGTCATCTTAAACATTCCAGGTCGTAAAAAAATTGCAAAGTTCGCACAGCTCTATCGAAGTTGCAAACTTGGTTTTACACAATTGGTATTTATCCTAACAACATCCCAAAAAAACAGAACCTTGCAACTTTTTGCGATCTTACACGATTTTTGTGTCTACGGTGACTGGCCTAACAAGACTGAAGGGGATTCTGAAAAAAAGGACTGGTTGCCTACAAGATAACAAAATCAGCAAATCAAATCTATGATTTTCAGGATTTTATAAATTGTGTCAATTCAAACAATACCTGTGTAAAGGTTCTGGAAACATGGGATTTTTATAATTATCGAGATCACGAATCACACACATGCTCCAGTTTTTTTACATCAAACGTACCTGAGAGAGATTTTGCTGTAAAAGTAGATAGGGAGGATTGAACCCCAAAATATAAACTAGTCACGGTGTTGAGTTAAAATCACAATATATTAACTAGTTTTTTTTAACACAAACATTGTTTTCTAGAAGCCGTACCAAAAGTTATGGCAAGATGTATAACTGCAGAAATAAAAGAAGAAATCATAATTAGTGCTATTTATACCAGAAAGTAGTAGTAGTAGAGCTTTTTTATGAAAGAGTTCGTCCGGGGAAGTACTACCACCATACCTATTTCTGCCGCAAAGTAGTAGTGCTCGCATTGCTGTGTTCCGGTTTGAAGGTGCCGGTGAAATTACAGGCACATGAGACTTTTCATCTTTATGTCGCAGGGTGGCGGGCGCATTGCAATGCCACATAGGGTGCGTCCTAGGTGAACGTGTCCTATGAGGTAATGCACTGTTCATAGGCAGAGGTTACCGCTTAACATCAGGTGGGCCATCTGCTTGTTCCGTCATTCATTAGTTAAAAAAAAAAAAAAAAAAAATAGGAGATACTTGTAGCAATATTTACCAACGTATAACTTCATCGTTAGGATGATTTAACTGACTGCTATAAAATAAGGTATACACCACTATTCCAAATACAACAAAAAAAACATGGATAGTCAGTATTCTATAAAGATTGACTCTATGCAAAAAAAAGGTACAAAATAACAATTTCCAAAAATAACCATAAAAAAAGCGACCAAGTGCGAGTCGGACTCACCCATGAAGGGTTCCGTAGCAGCAAGTAACATAATATAAAAGTTCTTGGATGGATTACGATTAATGACGTATTCAAAAAAAACTACTTACTAGATCTCATTTAAACCAATTTTGAGTGAATGTTTACATGGTAATGTACATCATATATTTTCTTTAGTTTTATAATTCTCTTATTTTAGAAGTTATGGGGGGGGGGGGCACACTTTTTACCACTTTGGAAGTGTCTCTCGCGCAAACTATTCAGTTTAGAAAAAAATTATATTAGAAACCTCAACATCATTTTTGAAGACCTATCCACAGATAACCCACATTGATGAAAAAATAAATTTGAGTTTCAGTTCTAAGTATGGGGAACCCCAAAAATAATTGTTTTTTTTTAAATTTTTGTGTAAAATTCTAAATGCGGTTCACTGAATACATCTACCTACCAAGTTTCAACAGTATAGCTCTTATAGTTTCGGAAAAAAAGGCTGTGACATACACGGACAGACAGACAGACAGACAGACATGACGAAAAATAAAAGATAAAGATAAAGATAAAGATAAAGATAATTTATTTGCTTAAACATATGTACAAATTGATGGTATAAATATTAGTAGGACACAATATGAAAATCCAAAGGGAATCCATAAGGGTTCCTTGTCTTTGACTATGGAACCCTAAAAATGGGAACATTTGGTCAAAACAATTTAATAGTGCATGCGCCATGGAAAGCTACCAAGTTATTATTTCTACGCGTCACGTGTCATCGTACAAAGTCAAAAACAAGTATTATATCCATAAATTTATTCGGATTTTGTCAAGAAAACAAAAGTTTAAATCTTTTTAATTCCATTCGAAAAAAAAACACTACGCAGATTAAATTTGTACCGAATATACTTGGAATAGTCATTTAATTTAAATTTTATTTGTGTTTAAATTCAAAAATACAAAGAATGTTAAAAGGTATCTTACTAATATTATAAACGTGAAAGTTTGTAAGTATGGATGGATGGAAGGATGGATGGATGGATGGATGGATGTATCTTTGTTACTCTTTCACGTAAAAATTGCTTGATGGATTTGGATGAATCTTGGAACGGAGATAACTGGACTCCCGGAATAACATATAGGCACATTTTTATCCCGTTATTCCCACGGAATCGAGACCTATGCGGAAAACACCGCAGGGCGCAGCAGCAATGCGAATACTTTTCATCCAATGTTTTATTTATCTTTGTTTCTGAATATTGTTTGTTGACTGTTACTACTACATCCATGTTGGTGACACAAATAAATGTTTTTCTTTCTTTATTTCTTTCTTTTCAATGTACCAGGCGAGCAGCAGAATGCAGGAGTAATTTGGTAACCGAATATCCTATCCTAATTACTCTTTCACGTAAAAACTACGGGATGGATTTGGATGAAATTTGGAATAAAGATAACTAGACTCGCGGAATAACACAGGCACATTTTTATCCCGATATTCCCACGGGATCGAGACTTACGCGGGTGAAACTTACTTCACCAGCGTAAGTCTAATAATACTAGCTTTATAATACTCCGCTACTTAATAATCCTGCGCAGACGAAGTCGCAGGTTACAGCTAGTAAAATTATAAATTGAGTACTGAAGAAAAATATAATACACAAATAAAAAGATTCAAACATTTACAAGAGAGCGCCAATGTTTAGGTGAATAAAGGTGGTGGGTGTTTAGGGTGTTAAGGTGGTTTTGGCGCTAGGCACTAAGCACTTATGCGAACTGAAATGCACTTTGTTGCGTCCCAGCAAGGTTCGTTATTTTTTTTTCACGATGTGAGCCTTTTGTTCTTGCTATTATTTATTCTGTGGTCTTACTTACAGTTTTTTTTTTCTCCCAGCTCAATAAAGTGTATAACTGAGTTAGTAGTTATGTTACCGCACATAAGATTAGTAAATCTTGAGCATATTCCGTTTGTTGAACACCATAACAAAATCCCTAGACATGCGAACAGTAACTATGTTACATACGGCGCACATGCTTAGGTAAAGCACGTTCTAAAATAATGTTACACTAAACAAGTATTATTTACTAAATAATAAAAAAGCATTAATGTTATCACGATATAATAAACACAGTTTTAAAGGGAATGATCGTAGCGATCGTACAGATCAAAATCATTACAGATAAATATTTACAAAGACATTGATCACTAATATAAGATAAAAAACTTTGGGCGCGAATATCTCGTAACAATATTTCTTGTAGTTACGGTTGTCGCAGACTACGTATTTGTACACTGATGGTAATAGCATAGCTCTCTCCATGCATAGCCCGCTGTGATACTTTGAGCTTTTGTGTGTGTGATAGTTAGCGATCACGTCTCAGTCACGTAAGTCATCTCTGGCAACACGCACTTATTAAGATGACTGAAATAAAGTCCTCGAGTGGCGACCAACAACCGGATGACGCAGTGTGGGAGGGGAACTTCCAATGTACCAAACTTTATAAAGGTCGCGGGAAGTCTGTGGACGGAGGCGGCTCAAGACCAGTCGTCGTGGCATTCTATGGAAATGTTATATTTCCAGCTGGGCGGATGATGATAATTAATAAAAATAAGGCAAGTAAATATAAACATGTTTGTTTTCCCCTAGGTAGGTACATACCTACTTATAACTCACTTTTTTTATTTTTTGTTGTGTCTAGCTATTGCGGATCAAGAGATACAGCGTTTGTCAAAATCACTTTTTTTGTATGGGGGCCCGCTTTAATTTTTAATATTAATAGAATAACAAACAATACTTCCAAACTTTATGACCCTAATTAATAATAAATAATAATAATAATGTTGGACATTTCATTATCTAGCCCCAAGCTAAGCAGAGCTTGTGTTATGGGTACTAGATAATTGATATACTTAATACAATATAATACATAGATAGATATTTTTTATTATACACAGAAAATACCCAGAACACCTGAACAAATATCTGCGATCGCACAAATATTTGTTCCGAGGCGGGAATCGAACCCGCAACCTCCTGCGTCGCAGGCCAACCTTCGCCCGCCGCACTACAGAGGTCTTCAACACAATTGATTTTAGGGTTTGAATTTCCTATAATCCTTTCATAAAGACGCCAAACCAATTTATGGCATGTTTCAAGAAGTAGGTACTATTATTTATTCTGTGGTTGTACATGGAAATTAGAATTTAGAAGCCGATAAATGTTTGAAAATGTCTTGCTAGTCATGTCAAATGCAACGTCCTCGCCGCGCCGTTTTTTTATGCCAATTTGTGGTCAGTATGTTTCAATTACGTGAATTTCTTCCAACATAGTTTGTAGGTACCTATATAATTTATTTGTTTCTTTATCCGTCTTTCTGTACAAAATAACTCGAAAAACTGTTACTATTTTGACGAAATAGGATTAAATTAATAGTTTTAAATAATAAAATCACTGTATGAGCGTTTTTTTAAACAGCCCTACACGTGTAGGTTTTTTTTGTTTTTATTTATTTCATACACAATATATTTTACACATTTAATTAGGTATAATATTGTACCTTAAAAACCTCCAAAGGTTGACTAGGTACAATCGCCAAAAAGTAGGCGCACATACACATTCAAATTAATATAAACAAACAAGGTAGGTATATTAGTGGATGAAAGTTAATGGAAAAAAAAACATCAGCAGGAAGTTTGGCAGAATAGTGAGTTTTGAGGCGGAGAAAATGATCTAATTTGGGCCCTGCTGGGAAAAATCCTGATTCCCAAGATATTTTTCTGAGCAAGGTCCGTCGTTCAATACCGGTTTAAATTGGGTTGTATGGGTTTGTACGAGGTTTTAATTGATTCTTAAAGTTTAAGACTTGTATGAACTCTAGGGAGGTAGGGTAGGCTAAACCCTCTGTTTTTAGGAGTTGGAAGGGTTTTTTTAAAGGTTTGTAGGGCTTCTTAGGTTGTGAGAGTTTTTAGGGCGTTTTTGATTTAATTTTGTTTTTTTTGGTCCTGTATTTTTTGGTTATTTTTGTGGGTTTGTTCATTTCTTGCCCATGTTCATTTGCGATTCGGTTATGATGGTTTTTATATACTAACTTTGCACCCATATTGGTACAGTTATTGAAGTTGTTGACCACTTTGTCTATTTGGGGTAAAATAAAACGAATAAAACTGTTATAAAATATAACGAAACCTGAACTGAACCTGATTTCTCAAGTATCCAGTAGTGGAACGCCTGGGACTTCGCCCGCGTGCAGTTTTTGCTATACAAACTTCAACATCCCGCTGCACCACTTTAGGGTGTGTATTTAGGAAATTCCTTTCTTAGTGCACCGCTATACCACAAAAGAAATGTACCTATGTGAATTTCAGGTCCTATGACCTAGGGTTTAGACTTCGCGTTGATAGTCAGTGACTGAGTCAGTCAGTCACGCAACGATTGTATAGGTGGTATACATTGATTTTATTTTCACATTTATCTGATTACGTACAGAACAAAAATTCAATGAAGTAATTGACAAAACAAGTAATGTGTTTTCTACACAATTGTACGGTTGAGAGGTTTGTTTACCTAATTAGTTCCAAATCCCACCGCAAGGTGGAGGTCACAGGTAATGGAATAGTTTCAAAACTCGATGTGTCATTTTCACAGACCACTCTCTTAACGTTCATGACGTGCATCATTACGTCATGGTGTATGTCATCCTTTGCATCACCGTCGTCGGAGCCATCATCGCCATTGGTTGGAGGTGGCGAAGGAATCGCAGCCTCGCCATGGCGCGCCACGAGCCTGCTGTCTCGTACGAGCCCGAGGCGGCGGCCCCGCAGCCGCGCCCGCGGGCCAACAGTGTAAGTGCAGTGCATGTGCATAGTGAACAAGTGTTACGGGCTTGCGAGCCAGAGTGCAGTGTAAAAGGGGTGAGCACGGGCACATCCCCTATAGTGATAAAATCAAAACTATATCAATAATAATAATTTGTTCATAACTATAACAACATAGTATGTAGGGGTTAGGTTAAGTATCATTTTACTAACAATAAACATTGTTAATCATCCTTGTATCACCTAACATTCAAACTTTATATCATTTAGCATAGTTTATCATTTTTTCTTTATATTAGTTTATCATACTTTATATCATACTTTAGGCATCTTGTCCGAGTGGCCAGGATGTACAGTCAATGTACATTTTTATGCCGACGCGGCGTTTACATAGCGCTCGCAAACATGTACCTATAATAAATCAGTTCACGTTAAACACCGGACTCGGGTGGTTGTCATTTTATACCCCATCCTTAATATCAATATCGTCTATCAAATGTGTAAGGGAGTTCACCCTTACACTGAGGAACTTCTTATCTTTCTTAAATGTTGTAAATTCTAGCATCATCGTTCATTTAGGGACGTCTGCGTTCGTCTTACAGTGCTCTCTAAGACACCTACTATGTCTGTCCTTCTGACTAACTAGTTCTTAATCTCTGTTGTAAACCCTACGGTGTAATAAGGTTGAAAGCCACGTACTGCCTACCCCTGCGAGCCACGTCTGCGGCACCTAGAGGCGACTTTCAACCAAATTACACTAGGGGGAAGAATCAAGCCTGTCACTACAACTACGTGATCTTTACAGGGTCCAACTCTACGGGTCGAACCTTACGGTTGGTGGCTTCACAGCCACCAACCGGACTCACCAGCTACCTGCTGTCTACCAGCTGTCTACAGCCCTACCTGCTGCTACCAGCCTGCCACGAGCCACCTCGCAGACAAGGGGCGCGCTCTTCACCATGACGCCTAGACCACGTGCTTCCGATCTGCAGCTCACAGGACAGTACCGTGGAGAGTCCACACCTGTTCTTGGGTTCCGTACTACGCGTGTCCAAGTGTTCTTTTCTACAAACCTTTTGAGACATATTCTACTGCTGAGATTGAGACCCTTGATTATACCCCGGCCCATAGCCGTCTGGCCTTCTGCCTGCTACTCTGGCCCTCTGCCTGCACTTCTGCCTGCTACTCTGGCCTTCTGCCTGCTACTTCTGCCTTCAGCATAATACTAAAGACTCTAAGTTTAACAATCCATTCAGTGACCTTATTGTTAGCATTTTAAGTTTAATATATGTATAAAAATGTCCTAATCGTTTTTCTACCTACCCCTAGCTCTTCTATCAGGTAGGATAGGAACCTAAAACCTAGTCTACCTACCTGTCCACGGCTGCACCGTGACAGTGGCAATGCTTGTTCGTTGACCAAAATAAAAGCCAGCAATAAAAAAATAAAGTATATTTGTCTGAGCATGTCGTTAACATTAGTTCATTTTAGATAGCTGGCTACCTTGTTAACACATTATCAACTAAAATAACAGAAAAAATCCTCCATTCCATTGGCAATGTATTCCGTTGGTATTGTAATGTAAGCAGACACGAGAGAAGGAGACATATCCTTTTATTAAATGTTGATGAGACTCTACATTAAAATAAGGTCGGCTTGAATATTTTTCTGTCCAGTAGATACATTTTAAATGGATCTCAGAAATATGTAAAATGAATGACAAAAGTATTATTTCCCCGTTACAAAGGTCTCGTTTCTATTGCTCTCGAGCAGGGCACAAAGAGTTGAGTGGGCACGGGACACCGCTTTCTGTTCCCTATCGAGCTTCAGCTTTATGCGTTTGTTGTTTTTGTTCTAAACAATCGAATTTGAATTTACCGTTGTATAATACTGAATAAACAGTTGATTATTTATCAGAGTTTCGTTATTGCTTTTTTTATATCTGCTTAGAATACATAATTTATTATTTATTTAAGTTTCATCATTGTTTTTATTCTGTAAAGTAAGTCTGGTTCCCATTCGCGATATTTTAAATGGTTCAACTGAACGGATCCTTTTTTTGTTTCGGGTTAGATTTTGTTAAGTTGTTGTAAAAAATGGTAACGTGCTACTTCTCCGAACGATTGAACCGCTGAAGTTAGAAGTGAAAGGTAACCCAAAATTAGCAGTTCAATGTGTTTTGAAAGAAACATCGGGTGATTCAAAGACCAATTCATTTCGAACTTCATTGTGGCGCTTGCCATCAAACAAACACAGCGCCCGATTTCAAATTTGTTATTGGTTTTTAATATTTATTTTGCTTCCAAGTACATATGAACTAAGAACTATGTTCCATCTTAAAACAACAGACTCCTGTAAACCTTTTTTCTTAAAGTATAAAATTTGGACTCCTACATCACTGTATATTTTGGAGACAGCTATGTTTGTCAAATCTAATCCAGATTCCTTTCGTACTCAATCAGCCCCCCTATTCCCTAACTGAAAGTCACTCGGTGACTAACGTTTGACAAGAAGAATGATCATCAATTAAAAAAAAATACTATTAAGAATTGTCAATTGATGGTAATTTTACTAGTCAAACGTTGGTCACTGAGTGACTTTCAAGATAGGGAATAGGGGGGCAGATATCGTTGTCCGCAACAGGCGTGACAACCATAAAATCTGTCTTCCAGAAAGAAAAACCACAATGATGAGCAAGAGCATATTTGGTATGGCTCCATCTATTTATAATAAACTACCACGGAGCATAAGACTACTGCCAAATTTGGAGTTCCAAAGAAAGATAAAAACGATACTTACAGTCAAATGTTATTATGATATAAATGAATTCATTAATGACAAAGATCTTACAGCTTGACACTCGTATTTCTTTTTTATTATTTATTATTAAGTTTTAATACAAGTTTCAATATTGTTAGGTACTCATATTTTACAAAATGTTTAATGATAATCTCATCTAAATCCTTTGTTATCTTACTTTCTTTAATTAAATCATCATGAAATCAGACATTGCACACGTAACAGTACAAATACATTGAATCATGCTTATACCTACACCACCTTTGTACACATGTATTTCACGCAATAAATAGTACTTTACTTTACTTTACATAACAAAAATGAATAAACTAGTAGGTGCCAATTATAATATTTCGGGTAATTTTTAAAAGTTCTACAGGGTATGTTACAACCTGTATATTAACTTGCAATGCATGTCTAGGTGGAATATGTTGTCCGGGTGGAATCTTGCAACTGAATTTTAAAGCAGCTGTCCTCAACCGATTGAGCTGAAATTTGACATACCTCTCAAGTTGCAATGACAATACAATGTGATGGTGACAGCGAGCTGATCTGATGACGGAGACGGAAGGTGGACAACGGAACTTTCCGATGGATAATAGTAGACTGGCCGTGTTTAGGCTCATTTTGATCAACACACGGTTACGATCACTAATTTTATAAAAGCTTGTATTGAAAAATATATTTTTCACAAAAAACTTATTGATATTGCATTATAATTATAATAATAATGCCATGTTAATAAGTTAAGCAAGTACCTTGACTTGGCTCACGAGATTACCGCCATGTGGGATGTGGATTCAACGATTATCGTCCCGATAGTCGTTTCAGTGAATGGACTGATTGCGAAGAGCTTCGACCAGTACCTTAAGAAGCTCTCGCGTAATAGTTGGATCAAGGGTCAGATTCAGAAGGCGGTACTCCTGGACTCGGCACGCATAGTCAGGAGGTTCCTCTCTCTGCAGTCCTAGCCCCCGACCGTTTGGGCCTCGCTCCGCGGTCGGTGGTTCCCCGTTTTGATTTATATTTTTCACTATAATGTTTTTTACTATTTATTTTTTTGTAGATAGTATTGCTTTATAGTGAAGAATATATTTTTTTTTACGAGATTTTTAATAAATGAGTGGTATAATAATGTAAGCTATTATTTCTCTTACACTTCTAATATTTAAAATTAACAATTTATTGACTTATCCTAATCTTATATATAATTAGTTTTTCAGTTTTTCGGATATCTCAACCAGTGTAAGTACCACTTTGAGCGGTAAAAGCCTCCTCCATCTGCCTCCATCTCTCTCTATCTCGCATTAGTAGGTAAATCTGTATTGATCCACAAAATGACCCATGTTTAAGATATTTTCGATTGAGATAAATAATACGAATCGTGTTTAAGACACCTATAAATTTTAAATAATATCTATCCTTCATGCTTATAGGTGCCGTAAGGCGCGATAGGTTCTCAAATGTCTCTAGAATTTTAAAGTTTTTGATAAGAATTTTCATAGTTTTCTGTAAAGAAAAAAATATATGATATTCTTGAGCTTTTTATCTAGTGAAATCAATAATTCAATACAATATTTGAATTACTTCACTCGATAAAAAAAATAACAAAGATACCTCCTTTTTAAAATTTAAATTCTATTTTTCACTCACTTCTCTCACGTTTTAATTTTTGAAACATTTGGTTACATGTTAGTTATTCGTTGAGTTAGTGAATTCATCAACAAAATTAAACAAAACTTTGAACGACATTTTTATATAATTTTTTTATACATAAAAACACGGTATCAGAGCGTGCGCTCGCCTTCTTCGCCTCATACAAAAATGTTCGTTGAACCTATAGCGCCTTAATCAAGGAACTTATAAGTTCCTTAGCCCTAAACAAATGTTCGTTTGACAGCGGAATAGAAACAAACGCAGAAAAAAAAGCTTTTGGTTTTGAACCCTGTAAAAAATAGTTTTTTAGACGATTCAAAATGATCCTTGTGATGTCAATGAATAAAATACTTTTTAATTTGAATTTGACGTAGAATTTTAACCGATCGATACTACACTAATAGGTATATCTAACAGGAAAAAGGTAATTTGTTATCGTTTAAATTATTATCGCGTTACGAAATGTGCGTTGTCTGTGGTTTTGTTTGATGTTATTGTTCAAAATGTGCCCCAAAATTAATGTGGAGCGAACCGAATTAAGATAAGATAAGTTTAAGATCAGATAAGTTTATTTCACTTAGAATAGGTACAACAAAACATAATTATATATGTTCGTAAGTATATGAAACTGTGTTACTTGTGGATAAAGTGACGTTTTACTTTCTAGTGACATTTAATTCTCCATTCTCCATTCTTGGCGTGTCGCTGTAATTCTCATGTGATTTATTTAATTCCGTCCCAATGCCAAGACAATGATGCATGGTCTTAGCGATGAAGGAGCTTCATCCGGCATGCACGCGTGCTGCAGGAAGTCCGCGACTCCTCGCCCTACCGACCTCGTGACAGTAATAGCTACAGTAGCTAGCTACCAACTACTATTTGTACTCGACATGAACATACATACAGTAGTCGCATATAATATGTAACATCTGAAATCTCACCTCCTTTGCAGCAACATGGCTGATAGTACCAACCTCTCAGAAAAATGCGCGGTTTCTGACATCTCAATCCCTCGGTAATAAGCAACATGGCTGATAGTACCAACCTCGCAGAAAAATGCGCGGTTTCTGACATCTCAATCCCTCGGTAATAAGCAACATGGCTGATAGTACCAACCTCTCAGAAAAATGCGCGGTTTCTGACATCTCAATCCCTCGGTAATAAGCAACATGGCTGATAGTACCAACCTCTCAGAAAAATGCGCGGTTTCTGACATCTCACTCCCTCGGTAATAAGCAACATGGCTGATAGTACCAACCTCTCAGAAAAATGCGCGGTTTCTGACATCTCAATCCCTCGGTAATAAGCAACATGGCTGATAGTACCAACCTCGCAGAAAAATGCGCGGTTTCTGACATCTCAATCCCTCGGTAATAAGCAACATGGCTGATAGTACCAACCTCTCAGAAAAATGCGCGGTTTCTGACATCTCAATCCCTCGGTAATAAGCAACATGGCTGATAGTACCAACCTCTCAGAAAAATGCGCGGTTTCTGACATCTCACTCCCTCGGTAATAAGCAACATGGCTGATAGTACCCACCTCGCAGAAAAATGCAAGTTTCCTGTTACACAATGAAAAAATAAATAAATAAATAAATAATACTGGACAGTTCACACAACATTATCTAGCCCCAAGCTAAGCAGAGCTTGTGGTATGGGTACTAGATAACTGATATACTTAATACAATATATTACATAGATAGATATTTTTTATTATACATAGAAAATATCCAGAGCACCCTGAACATATATCTGCGATCGCACAAATATTTGTTTCGAGGCGGGAATCGAACCCGCTACCTCCTGCGTCGCAGGCCAAGCTTCGCCCGCCGCGCCACAGAGGTCGTCTTAATTCCGTCACTTTTCGCGAAATCACTCCCACAGATTGCAGGAAAGCGAGAGGAAAGATGTTACACATCATAACAAAGAGACGGAACCAGGCGCACATTGCAAGTGAAGAGAAAATCATGCTCTTAACACAGAATACCCCCAGTTCGCCCCGAGCGTGACCTCGCGTGGACCCCCCCTAGCTCACAACCCCGCTTGTTGCTTCGCTTGTAGAGCAGACTCTTCTCCGCAACTAGGCCACCAACGGGCCCTTTTTGCGTGATGGGTGGAGGCTGCTAGTCCAGCCACCCGATGTCCTCTAGGAAGGCTAGCAGCTCGCCAATGCTGGCGCAGGCCTGCCTGGGCGTCCTCGGTGTCCCGAGGTATGCTTTTCTCTGGGACGCCACGTTGCTGCACTCCAGGAGTACATGCGCTGGCGTCTCATCAGCTACTAGACAGCCTCTACATAGGGGGCTATCTGTAATACCCAGAGTAAATAAATGTTTATTAAGAGCACAGTGACCCGTGACAATCCCGACGATCAGCCGTAGCTTGTCACGCTTCAGATTGAGGAGTTTACGGGAGTATTTCGGATTTAGATCTGGAAACGCCTCCTTTGACTGCCTACAATCCGATAAATTTTCCCATAGCTCTTGGTGTAGATTGACAGTACGTTTACAGATCCAGGAGAGTATCTGGCTAAATGGCAGGGGTAAAGAGAGAGAGAGCTCACAACCCCCTGTACCGATCAAGCACATGTTCGAACTTAAAATATATTCACATAATCTACCTACATACCTAGTTTCATCAAGATTGGATCAACGATTCTGCAGTTATCATTGGAGAAACGCACATAAAAACATACATGCATCCATACAAACGCCGCATGCTGCAATGAGACGCTCGCTTCGCTCAGTCAACAGTACAACAAGTACATCACACACTCACCCAGATAATGCATCAAAACCATGCTTATTAATCGTTAGTCTTTCTCAGTGTGTTAGTGTGTGTGCGTGTGTTTTATATGTGTGACACACAGATGTATAATAACCTGGATTCAATTTGAAAGAAATAATTAAAAAAAAAAAACTCGCACACACACCTTGAAAATAAAGAAGTACCTACATAATAAGAGAAATGATAAAATATAAGAAATAAAAAATGTTCGTGCGCAGTCGGGTCGCTATGTCAAAGTTACGATGTTTTGATGTTTTGATGTTTGTGTTTGTTACTCAAACACGCCGAAACGGTTGAACCGATTTCGATGAAATTTAGGTACATTATGACCTGGAGTGAACTATAGGCTGCTTTTTATTCTCGTAAAACGCGAGCGAAGCCGCGTGTGAACACCAGTGTAAGATAATTTGGAAGGAAACTTATTGATTTTGTGATTAACTAGTCATGACTTGAACTAATACTTGAAGGAGGAGCGTGCATGCTTAGCCTAAGGTTTACCCTTAACAAGATAATTTCTTAGTGGTAAAATAAAAATGAATATCTGGCTAGATCAGCGACCTTAGACAAAGTAACATTCTATTAGTAATGGCGCTAGTAGAAAAGTCCAACAATGTATGAGATAAACGTGGTCTAAGGCACTGGCAGATCGTTTGTTAGATTAGATTGTTGAAATAGAAACACTTCGAAGCGAATAACGCTGAATAAACGGCTAAACTATAGGTAAAAAGTGCTAAGGTACTTTTCGTGTTAAAAACGCCTGCTCAGGCTATACAGCACTCACAGGATGTCATATATCCTCCTCATATAAGCTCCTTGACGTGCGCTCGTCAGCCCTTTCCTAAAGCCCTGTATGTATGACCTGTTTCGCCTTTACACGCCTTTTGTTAGCGGTACGACGAAGCAATTCGCCTGATGGATAGATCTTTACTGATTTTTATACTCAAGCCCCTGTGTATTTCTAGAAAACATTTTATTTGTAATAGGATCACCGTATGGGTTGTGTGGGTATAGAAGTGTTCCAGAAAATTCGTAGGTTTAATTGTAGTTATTTTTAACCAATTACTGGAAAAAAAAACATCTGCCTCTCTTGTTGTAATTGTGACTTATTTTTCACGGACGTTTTGTATGGGTAAGGCCCGTACAGAATGGTATTTTGATCGAAGGTTGTAATTGTAAAAACCGCATTACGTTTAGTAGTTACGTTTAGAGTTGAAAGCATTACAGTACACGAAACCACAGACGAAACACAATATTCTTTGAAATCCGCATTTCCATGACGTTGGCACAAAATAAGTCTCCTTTTTCATTTCGTCATACAAAGACTTATCTAAGTAAAAACCTGTTTTCAAATACCTTCAGATCAGTGTTCTAATAGGTTTGTTTATCTGGGTACCAGGGTAGTTACCAGGTAATCCTGCTGTCTCTCCGTCGGATTACGGTATCGGTTGTCTGCTGAGATAATGCTCCTACTGACAACTAGGTGGAGTTTAATTGGAATTTAAGGCTAAACTGTTAAGGTGGTTGCTTTCGCTCGTGGCGCAAAATTCAAATTTTTTCGTGTTTTTTGCTCATTACAGCTCATCAACACTTCTTCAGATAGCTAAAACTATGTTGCCGCAAATTATTTGACCTAACACACAAGTTTTAATTTATAGTATCACATAAATGTCATTAGTTTAGCTACGATTGTGCTTCTACGATATTTACCGTGTTTTTTTGTTTCAAGCACATTCATAGCCAAACTAATGATATTTATGTGATACTATAAATTAAAACTTGTGTGTTAGGTCACATAATTTGCGGCAACATGGTTTTAGCTATCTGAAGAAGTGTTGCTGAGCTGTAATGCGCAAAAAACACGAAAAAAATTGAATTTCGCGCCACGAGCGAAAGCAACCATAAGAAATAACAAGCACGAAGGAATAGCACAGAAAGTCACTAATAAAGAAATCATTTTGTTACCTTTGACAAAAGTCATAATTATAAGAGATTTTATTTACCAGGTAAATAGGTTCTAACGTGAGGGTTGAAATCTGCCATTTTTGAAAGAAACGTCGTCATTTTTATTTTATTACATTTTAATGTGTTTTTTCGAGTTATTTCGTGTAATTTTAGTGGCATTTTAACCGGTGTAACTTGGATAAATGGCACATGTGTGATGTAGTGAAATTTGAGTGTATTGCGAGTCTTTTCGAAATGGTGGATTTTTTCCTGTAAAAACTCAGTTTTTCAGCCACAATTTAAACTGGGTTAGGACTAGACGGAGACTCTTAACGACTTGACTATAAAACTATAATAATTATATCACTTGACATTGGCTAAATTGTTGCAAATAATGCACAGAAGCCATTACCTAAGATAAGAAGAAGAAGGTTCTAACGTTCTTAGGTTCTAGGTTCTGCAACTGAATTTGAAACTAGTACCACGCAACCGATTTAGCTGTAATTTTGCATAACTGCCTGTTCGATGGCAAAATTATGATGAGACAAAAATGGAACTCTGTGACAGAAAATAGTAGTCTAGATAGTAAGATCATAGTAAGATAGATGGTCAGATAGTAATTTTTAGGGTTCCTTAGCCAAATGGCAACAAACGGAACCCTTATGGATTCGTCATGTCTGTTTGTCTGTCTGTCTGTCCGTCCGTATGTCACAGCCAGTTTTTTCCGAAACTATAAGAACTATGCTTTGAAACTTGGTAAGTAGATGTATTCTGTGAACCGCATTAAGATTTTCACAAAAAAATAGAAAAAAAACAATAAATTTTGAAGGATAGAACCATATTTAGAACTGAAACTCAAAAGCCATTTTTTCATCAAACCATTACGTGTATCTATTGATAGGTCTTCAAAAATGGTATTGAGTTTTTTATTATATTTTTTTTCTAAACTGTATAGTTTGCGCGGGAGACACTTCCAAAGTGGAAAAATGAGTGTTTTGTGTGTGTGTGTAACTCCTAAAATAAGAGAATGATAAAACTAAAAAAAATATGATGTACATTACCATGTAAACTTCCAACGAGAATTGGTTTGAACGAGATCTAATAAGTAGTTTTTTTTAATACACTACTTATTATTAACACATCGATCGAAGTTACAACTAACTACAAGAACTTTTATATTACGTTACTTGCTGCTACGGAACCCTTCACGTGCGAGTCCGACTCGCACTTGGCCGCTTTTTTTATACATAAGATATGAAACACGTCAAACAATATATCATAAAAGGAGTCAAAAGGTACACACTTTACACATCGTACCTATACAATAATAAAAAATAAAAAAAATACAAAAAACCCATGTCACATCTAGGATTACCTAGGTAGGTAGGTAGGTACAGGTACTTAGATTAATTTCAAAAATAAAAAAAATACAAAAAACCCATGTCACATCTAGGATTACCTAAGTAGGTAGGTAGGTACAGGTACTTAGATTAATTTCAAAAATAAAAAAAATACAAAAAACCCATGTCACATCTAGGATTACCTAAGTAGGTAGGTAGGTACAGGTACTTAGATTAATTTCAAAAATACAAAAAATACAAAAAACCCATGTCACATCTAGGATTACCTAAGTAGGTAGGTAGGTACAGGTACTTAGATTAATTTCAAAAATAAAAAAAATACAAAAAACCCATGTCACATCTAGGATTACCTAAGTAGGTAGGTAGGTACAGGTACTTAGATTAATTTCAAAAATAAAAAAAATACAAAAAACCCATGTCACATCTAGGATTACCTAAGTAGGTAGGTAGGTACAGGTACTTAGATTAATTTCAGGCTAGTGAACTCATCGGAAGTGTAGAAGTTCTGCTCAGTAAGCCAGTGTTTAGTCGTGTTTAGGCTCATTTTGATCAGCTCACGGTTCCGATCACTAATTTCATACAAGCTTGTTTTGAAATAATTGTTTGAATTGAAATTGTTGTGAATAATTTTCAAAAAATAACTTAATAAAAATCATAATTGAAAAAACCGGTAATAACTCACGTAGGTACTTGTTCCGAGTAAAACACCCGACTCGAGTTATCGCCGGGAAGCCGTCGCGTATACTCCTCGAGGAAGGGGGTATTAAGTCCCAGAAACTCGAGTAGGGTGTTTTACTCGGAACAAGTACCTACGTGAGTTATTACCGGTTTTTTCAATTATTAATAAAAATCTTTGATAATGGGCACCTAATGTCTAAGCTTTAATTCTTTAGCATTTAAATATGAATGCGGTGGATTAACTATAAGCTACGAAACAATTTATGCAGAGAGCAGAAATTACAAAAATTGCCAAGATAATTTAATTCTCTAGGATAACGTAGGACGAAAAAATAAGGAGTAAAACAAAATAAATTGCTTCGTCCAAAACAGGTTTTCCGATCAATTACACTCTGAAACTTGGATATGAATTTTGAACGAGTTTCTGTGGACATTCGTCACATCGCCTGGGACTTGTCCCTTTTTGAATTTTAATAAAAACTTTCCGGAATTGTATCCATATTTTATGTATGGCTGAATTTCGTCCCGGTCGTCGTTTGCTGGCGTATGTTTTAGGTTATTTCACAAAGGACTTTGTAAAAATTGAAATTTCACTAGTTTTATCTTTAAAAGCAGCGGAAACAACGTTTTATTTCCTCGCATTTCACATAGAGTAAGCCGGCTGCAAGGCTTTGTGAATACAGATAGTGCATTATATTTCTTAACTGTCGTTAAAGCCAGGTTTGCCGTCATAAAAGCGGCTCTGAATGACGTCATTTATTTAATGTTATTATTCCATAATCATCTTAATCAATGGTGAATTTTGATGTGTTCAAAACAATGACTAAAGAATCCTTTGGACTTGACATACCTACAGAAATAACGTGTATACCTAAACTGCATGAGAAACTAATATGGCGGATTGTTATAGTGCTGGCCGTATAGCAATTGATATTTTGTTATCGATAAAGCTATAAAAATATATATGTAACGTGCGGCCCAAATAGTGCTTTGTAAAGCAACAGCCGCTGACTCGGCGTAAAACACTGTTTAGCACGATTGATTTAATTTGGAATTCCACACTACACGCACAATATTCACTTACAGTCCCAGTGGGGACTGTGTTATGGGTATTTGAATGAATTTACATTAACCATGGCACCAACTTCCGGACTGGTAGCCAAATGTTATTTGCGAACGCTCGCAACAATAATAATCACACAGCGGGAATTGAACCTGCACTCTACGTGTTTCAACCAGTCGCTTGTTTCGCTAGAAAGGTATCATGAACTAGTTCACTTTTCCAAAAAAATATCAAAAAATTTCATATATTTTCAATCTCTAGCTGTCATAACAACAAGCGCTAAACATGGCCGCCCGGCCGCAAGTGGGCAAAAGCGTGACGTCTCAACGTGCCAAGTCCATTGTTTTCTTTAGTCATTGGTCCAAAATGATCATTGCGATGTTAATTAATAAAATAATTTGTGATACTGAATTATCCGTAGTTGAATATAGTGCTACGAATAGAACTACGAGATTTCTCGTAGACATCACCGTACACAAATTAAGCTTTGTTATTCCTTCGCCTCCAAAGGTATAGGTAAACTTCTGTGGGTGTTATGAAAACATTTACGAATCTTTCTTCTTTTTATAGCCTTATCGTGGTCCTCGATAGAGCTGACACCTGCCAGCCGAGGCTGCCGATACGAAAATAATCGTGCAAAATAATAAAAGCCTTCGCCAACCGCTTTCCAACACGAGTGATATTATCTTGTCTCGAGCTTTTACAAAAATAAGCACCCTATTGTTTGGGTTTCAATAGAGTTGGAAAAGAAATGGCTTCGTTTTTTGGTACTCCATAATTTAATTTTTACTGATAACGATGCCATTCATGGTAAAATAGTAATTTGACGCTTACATAGCGAAGAAGCGTATAAAATTAATGATTTATTTGAAGATGTTAATTTGGTCACCGCTCGTTGCCTTAAAATAGTGGATGTCGCTTCTAAGGACCATTTCACACCGAGATGACAGCGGTTGGAACGGGAGCCAAAATTTACGCAGCATTTTAAACTTTATTTCCAAGCCTACAATACTTAGCATCGCTTGACGCGGCGCTGAGAGGATCCAGACTTTTATCTTTTAAAGCTCACTTTGATCCATCAATCGAGCCATTCAATGGATCCAAGTAGACGCAGCGATCACCACGCAGCTGGTCTTAGAGGCATGTGATCTCAGTGTGAATTGAGCCTTAGGTGGCCCTTTCTATGTAAGGATGTACAATAGCATTTATTTACAGAATTAATAATACAACAATTACAAGAAGGTACGTACAAAATTTAAAATACAAAGCAACAGTTGTGGTACCCGAAAACTGCTGCTAACGATCTAATGATAGCTCAACTAATCCAAATCACTAAGCGCCCCTAAGACGCTGGATTGCCACGCTGAATGGAAATACTAACGCTTTGAGCCAGATAAGAGCCATCAGCTCTCGGGTCACGCGTCGCTTCGACTAGACGCTCTGAAAGAATTTTGAAAACGCGAAGGGCCCTGTGCCCCGCTGTCCCAGAGTCTCGACCCCGAAAGGTTCAAAAGTTTACAATGTACATTTTCTGCATTCTCTAATTGGTATCCTGCACCTCAATATATGGAGAGAATTGCCCACGGCTGGACTCTGAACGAGTAGACGCAGCGTAGTTAGTTCACAGTTCAATGACTATATTCAAATTAAATGTTATTGAGTGAAAAATGGCATCCTCAAAGCTATACGAGTATACAGACTATGTGTTGTACCCTCGGGGTGCAGACAGGGCGCAAATACTGGCCGCGTGTCGCCGGGAGCGCGACGCGAATTATATCGTTTATTGAGGTTTGTCGTACCCAGACCAATAACCGAATACCTTTGTACTTTCCCTACTAAGTATGTGTTTTATTGTCACGGTAGTTTATTTATGTATATTATTATTATTTTGTGAAACTGTTTTTATTTTTGTTAATGTATTTGTTTGGGTATTTGTATTTATTAGTATATTATATTTAGGTATCCTTTTAGTTTTATATTTTAACTTGTATTGTTATTATTATTTTCTGTGGTACTTGTTTGTAAGGCACGCCTCACCATCTTTCTGCACGTCCAGGATGACTGGCAGATAATGCTGTTAGCATTAAGTCCTCCTTGCACTATTGTCTTGTGTGAAAGTTTTTAAATAAATAAATAAATAATAATCGCTTCAGTTTGAAATTACAGAATCGTACCTTTTCCAGGCTTCTTCTCCTCCTCGCGTCGTAATCCACAAGGCTGAGGGGACGTCACTTTCTGCCGGACGCCAATGAGATCTGTTGCCAAAGCTGCACGGCTTCGTGGAGTTTTGAGTCGAGAGTGGTGCGGATCAGAAGCCCAATTCTCTTATTTATTTCACAGGCACACTTGTAACTATTCCAAATCGAGACTGTATTGTGAATTGATTGAAAAATTGGTATTCTCCTCCCTCATAACAACAATATAATCTACTTTCGATTATTGCAACTATATATTAGAGTAGGATAGTGCTATATAATAGTTGTAAAGCGTGAAAGAGAGAATTCTCAGAACTTTGAAACATTCAAGTTACAGTCACATTTCGATATAATCACATCCCGCGTTGTAATGGCAGGTGAGCAGAATGAATTTTTTTACGTTTGTGGCATCGACACTGGATCGTAACATGATCCGAACTTTAATTTGACTATTTTTTATTACGAGAATTGGGCTTCTGGTCTGACCAACGTAACGGGCTACGGGATTGTGGCCTCTTTCCCTCGATTTTGCCCGTGATAATCAGCTTCTTGGTCACTGCCTTACTGTGTTATATAACCAAAATACTCAAGGACTCGCTGGAGGTAGATATCTAGCAGTTATCTTGAGTATTGAGGCTTCTCGTATCTAAGTATAAAATACAGATTTGCTGACTACATTTTTATGGTTTCGTTACCTAAAAGGGAAACAAGAGCTCGATTTGGCTGGGACGCTGCCGCCGTGACCCCAGATACCTAAGTAACAATTATACTCGGGGCGAACCCCCTCGAGCGTGACCTCGCGTGGACCCCCGTAGGTCAAAAACCACTGTACCGATCAAACTAATGTTTTAAATAAAAATATATATTCACATAACCTACCTACCTACCAATATTCATCAAGATTGGATTAACGGTTTTGCTGCTATCCTCAGACAAATACACATACTTACAAACATACATACAATCACTGCATCCTGCAATTAGACTCCAAGAACTCGCTTCGCTCGTTCAATAATTGCAAAGAAAAAATATAAATGTAGCTACCGGACCCGTATTCCGTTTACGAGATGACGTCACATCTTGTTCGATGCCCTTAGAAAATGATGGTTCATTTGCATGCATTGGTTGATTGAATAAATAAATTAAATATATTTATGTATATATTAATTCTCGAAAGTTTATTAGTAAACAAAATAAAAGTTAATATATGTGGGTTTAGTTATATTTTGGGTTACTTACATTCATAGAGACTCCTGTGGCTTCACGCAATCAGTAAGGCCGGCCGCACATGCTCTGTTTCCTAATTCGATTTCTGAATTAGTTTTCTTGTTTGGCCACCCAAACACACGCGAAGTGTTTCTACATGGCCCATAGGTTTTGAATTTTTAATTCGGAAAGAATTCCTAAAATTCGTTGCGGAAGCTAGCCCGTGCGTTATATTGCCGAACGGAAACAAAAAGGAATGGCGTTATCCCATACGCAGCGCTGACATACCTTTTGTGTGTTGCATCGCACAAGGACGGGAATATCAATTCAGAACTGCAATTCAGAACCATCAGCCATCAAGCCGATGTCCACAGCTGGACATTGGCTTCCCCATAGAATGTTACGACGAAAATTCGTAAGCCACCGCCATCTATCCAACGTCCTGTGACCTTTATAATGGCTTTGGTCCATTGAGAGCCTTCTACTGCGTCGAAGAACTTTATTGACATCCCATAAAAATGCATCAGGGTGTGCTAAAAAAAAATTGACTCTTCTTTTTTCTCAAAGTATTCATGGGGTGTACAAAATAACGACTATTCTTCTTCTTGTTTACAACTAAGCAAAAGCAATTAATTTGTCGTCATCCATCTTGTTGTGCGTTCACAAAGGCGTCACAGGAAGTACTGACTGGCGTACTGGCAGTAAAAACCCAATTGGAAAATGGAAACGTCTGCGCTAGGTTCACGTAATTCGGTAACACTATTTTGTATTCGGAAATGGAATCAGGAACTGTGCGGCCAGACTTAATATAAATAGCATACACCTTCCAGTAGGTATCATCCCTACACAAGTTTCTAGGTGATGTTAAATTTAATTTAGTGTTGTGCATAACTTTGATCGCGGTGAAGTTGAACGCGTGACGATATCACCCGTGTGATCTTTAGACTCGTGACGATATTACGCGTGTAACCCTTGTTGTTGGAAACTTTCCGCCATCATTCTCGCGGACTGTCAGCTCGTTTGCCATAAACAAGTTGTGACATTGCTTTTGTTTTTCATAATAACAGAGCAGCTTGTTTGAAGAAAGCTTTGTTGCAGTAACTACGTCGCGTGTCGTCGTTTTGTTCTCTGTTAGGTACTTATGTAGTGCTTTTGTTAATGATGTCTTCGGTTACGTTATCAAATATGGCCGACTGACTGACTAACAGATAACGCACAGCCCAAACCACTGGACCTGGAGACTTCAAATTTGGAGGGTGGATTCCTTTTAGGGTGTAGAGGTGTAAGGAGTCCAAATAGGCTTTTAACGTAAAACTAAAATGCTCTGTATTTTGGAAATTGTTGGTAGTAGATACCTGAAATTTCACATGTAGATTCCACAAATAAAATTAACACACATATGTTTCAGAGGTACCTGAAATTTCCCTGGAAAAAGGCAAGGGAATGTTTTCTTTGTAAAAAAATACATTTATAGTTTCAGTGTATTTCGACGTACTAAAAGTTAGTTTCAAAGTTTAGTTGTTTCAAGTTAGTTTTAAGTGTAAAATGGGACCCCTAATTTGAAAATCTTGAGATTAGTCGGAGTAAGTCGCAGTAACTCGGAGTTAGTTAAACCATGCATCATTATAAAAAAAAAGAAGCCTAAACTATATATGTATATAAAAATGAGGCGGGAACTGTTTTATAGACCGACACCACGTCTGCGAAGCCTCGGGCAAATGAAGCGGGAACTGTTTTATAGACCGACACCACGTCTGCGAAGCCTCGGGCAAATGAAGCGGGAACTGTTTTATAGACCGACACCACGTCTGCGAAGCCTCGGGCAAATGAGGCGGGAACTGTTTTATAGACCGACACCACGTGTGCGAAGCCTCGGGCAAATGAGGCGGGAACTGTTTTATAGACCGACACCACGTGTGCGAAGCCTCGGGCAAATGAGGCGGGAACTGTTTTATAGACCGACACCACGTGTGCGAAGCCTCGGGCAAATGGCTAGTTAGATATACACCTTGTTAATAAAAATATTTGATACCTATACACATTGCGGAGGCCTGCAATGCTCTAAGCCAGGAGTTCCCAAAGTGAGCGATAACGCCCCCTTGTGAGCGCTGCAGGCATAAAGAGGGGCGGTAAGAGACATACCTAGACGGTACCTACCTTAGGTTTGAATTATGTATTTTTAAGTTGACCTTTGGTTTTGAATGGTTGATTTTTGTATTTAAATTCTCGATTTAATTATTATGTGTTAATTTTAATGTACCTATTTTTATGTAGATACCCTTTAATTAGTGTAATTGATAATTGTTTGTCGTTCTAATTAAAGTAAATATAAATAAATAAATAAATCATAAAAAAGTGGGGGCATCCAATCAGATACACTTTCACATTTTAATAGTTATTACTATTCCTAGTTATATCATTTTCGTAGATAATAGACCGCGGACAATAATGTTTTATAATTCACAATAGTAAATAATTAATTTAATTAATTTAATAGTGGTTTTTAAGTGGGTGAAAAAATGGGGGCACTGAAAAATAATGATGGGGGCGCGAAATAATTTATGATCAAAGTGGGCAGCAGCCAAAATAAGTTTGGGATTCTCTGCTCTAAGTCACATCAAAAAACATCAAAGCTACTACGGTGACGTCTGTATTATAAAGAAATGTGTCTTTTATAAATACTCAAAGATAGCAGGCAAAAAGTGTGTAATTTCGGGGTTGGTAGCCCGGTCAACAGTTTTGATGCAACGAAATTATGCCTAATTTCACGGCGCAATAACTTTGTGAATAAGGGACCAATATAAAATTACTTATTAAATTCAGAAAGCGTCACAGTACGTAACGGCAGTATAGACTTAATTGAAAGGGAACTTCTAATATAAGTCAAAGTCAAAGTCAAAAAGTATTTTATTCATTGAAATCACAAGGATCATTTTGAATCGTCTTAAAAAATAAATTTACATTTACTCCTGTTCCAACGCAACCAGACCTAGAAGAATCAGGCAACAAACACGGTCTGTTTTTCTTTTGATGATCCTTCTTAATACTAGGTGGGGAGCGCCTGTGTAGTGCCTCGAGAACAAGTGGAAGCTGATTCAAAGAAAAAAGGAAAATCAACTTAAAAGACTTACTTAGGTAGGCAGTCAAAAGTAAGATGATAGAGAAAATCAGCAAAAGTTCACGAGGCGCACGTTATTCAGTATTTTGTATTCAGAAACTGAATCAGCCATTAAAATTTTAAATTTTAGCTAGTGATTAGAACAATAGAAGTCATCTAACATTCAAACACGATTATAAAATGTTTTATGAATAAATTAAATGAAATGAATAAAATGATATACAGGTAACTGTGCTCTAAAGTGGCGGAACAAAGTGGCTTCATGTAAAGCGAACCTGAAGTTTTGATTACATCTTGTGCGGTATAAGTAACGCTTATTGAATTATTCAACCCGAGGAAGTGTTGAGTGTAGCTTAATTTAAAACTGCTCAGTTGAAATAAGGAAGAATTCACGTGTAAAGCTTGTCACCACTGACTTATGTTACACTAGACAACGCAAGTACAACTACTTTGCGAGTCACTTTGGTTATCCGAAATGGGTGCAATGCACCTATTTGAAAATCTCAAATCGGTTCGCTCTCGGCCATCTTCACGACAGCACAAAAAAATAACAAATTGCGCCATAGTGAACTGAAAAAATCTTTGAAAAAACCTAGCCGTGCGAATGGAGATATTTCGTAGCATAGTCATACAACGGCATGCTTGGTGTCATATAAATTTACGTGTTTGCGGTGTCTACATACATGCTTTATGCTTGCCACTGACTAACTACGCTGCGTTCCGACGTACCTACACTTAGCTTAACTTTTAGGCTAAATAACGCTTGAGCTTGAATTGAGTAGTTCGCCCCTTTAATGATCAATCTCATATTTGAACATAAAAATTATATTCACTCGTCACTCGTTATGTAAAGGGAAGATCGCTAGATTCTGCTTTTCAGCGTACAAACATTATACAGGTAAGGGCGCGTTCACATAGAACGTCCGTTTGACAGGTCCGTTTAAACGTATATGTCATTAGCGTGTGTATAGTTGTATGCATCGACGTAAATAAAATGAATGGACGGGCCTTAGGGAACGATAGTTTTGAAGCTTCTAAACAGACCTAGCTAGTACACTTCGCTTCAGTTAGTCTTTGTCACGGCAACGAGTGACAGCTATGCTGAAAAATACCAAAATTAGATACCTTGGTAATACAATGCCTTCCTGTGCTTTTCTGCAAGTGCAAACAACACAAGAAATACAAATAAAGCTTCAGGCATCGCATTTCATTCGTAAGTAAAGGTTTTGTAATATAATTTTCATCAATTGATAAAAAACTTATAAATCGTCGCCAGGAGTGGCGCTATAGATAAGAGGCCTTTACTCAGCAGTGGCTGGATAGATAGATAGATAGATAGATAGTTTATTTGTTGACCGTACCCTAAATCCGAATTGTCTTATTTTTCACGGACGTTTTGTATGGGTAAGGCCAGTCCATTTATTTTACTTTGTTCGAAGGTTGTATGAGCGTGTTCACACAGAATACAGTATTTGATCGGTACAGTGGTTTTTGAGTTCTGGGGTCGAAGAGGTCCCCTTAAAAACACCTAACTCAGCTCATACTAGTTTATTAATAATCGGTACATCGCAGATCACGTTCAGGGCAATCTACTAGTATTATAAATGTTCGTACCAGAAAGCGCCGGTAATCAAAAGCCGGGTATCTGCTTTCTAGGTGAACTAAAATAGCTCCGCTAAACAAACTTTGGATCGAGTTAAAGTGAGTATGATGAATGCTAAGTTATAAATGCGATGCCTTGCCGTGGGGATTTGCTTTACCATTCTGTTATTATAGTCAGTAGTGACAGTAGAGTCTTCTTATATCAAATAGGTAATTTATTAAGGCGATAATAGACCCCAAACTGCAATAAAGACCTCTCTTTGAAAGCCTATATACTTCTCACAAACGTATTATACAAATACTATAAAAAATATACAACAGAAGTCTAATTATAGTCAAAAATATTTCAATATGTTTATTTTTTCTAAGAAATTGGTACTTTTTACAGGAAAAAAAAACGTTTCCTATGGTTTACAAATATAAAAAAAACCTACTTCTTCCAAACGCCTGAAGCTATTTTAATGATTCTTTCACAATATTAAAGGCATTATATAGCTTTATAAAAAAATATGTTTACATTTTAAGAACTAATTAATCACTTGAGACAGTTGCGGTTTTTCGTGATTTTCGTTCACTATTTGTTTAGCGTGCTCTGTTCTGTCCCTTTCTTACTTACCTGAACTTTACTGAGTTAGATAGTGACAGAAATTGGGATGACTCATGTGCAATTTGAGATTTTATTACAATATTAATAACGAATCAATAAAGTATTGGTTAACACTAGCGATGTTCTTCACTTTTAAAACTGAAACTGCACTGTGAAAAGTGGCCCATTAACGTTATGCCTACCCCTTCGGGGAAAAAGGCGTGTGTCTATGTATGTATGTATGTACTTCACTACTATAATTCAAGCCTCTAACTCTATTAGAAATGTGGGTTACAAATTATTTAATAATACGCATTATCTAATAAGCAAAGTCAAAGTTAAAAGTCAAAGTCAAAAGTATTTTATTCATTGTAATAACAAGGATCTTTTTGAATCGTCTTAAAAAATAAATTTACATTTACTGGCCTGGCCTGGCTGGCCTGTGGCAGAGCTAAACAGTTAATTATTCAGCTTTGACCAATCTGTGACGGGCTTCTCAATATAGAACCAGAAACACCATCGTCTATCTAGTTGGTAAGACAGTAAGCAAGATGCTTGTAGCTCGTTATAGTATAAACTAGCCTTTTGCCCACGGCTTCGCACGCGTAGTTTCCGGATTAAGACAGTCCATCTCACTTCTCTCTCTCTCACTCTCTCTCTCTCTCTCTTCCTCTCTCCCCCCCCCCTTCCCACCCTCAGCGCCCATCCACACTCCAAATACCATCAACATCGGACAAACCGTTACGGAGTTGAGTGGAAATACAAATACCGCGAGCAGAACCGCGTGCGGAAGCTAACAAAACGTAGCCAAATATCGTCATTTCCTACTGTACCGACGTAACTTCCTGAAAAATAAACAAGTTTTGGCATTGCAACGTGTGAGGAATTTCGGGGGGCTTTTTTTTTTCTTTATAGTTGGCGCCGCACGGCTTGTGCATTTGCCATTTTCAAGTAAGTAGGTATTGTATTTTCACTATATTGTATTTTCAATATATTTTGCAACGTTACACTCCTTCCAAGTCGTCAAAGTCACAGTCGAGTCATGTTTTAGTAAAACGGTGGCCAATTTTACTAAAACTTTGGTAGACAATTTCCACCAATTTCAAAAGTCACGCAATTCACTTCCATTTCATTTCACTACACTTGTGCTTTTTAAACGAGCTACATTAGTTAAAATGCCACCAAAATAACACAAAATAACTCAAGAAAACACGAGGAAAAGAAATAAAAAAAAAGTAGACAAAGTCTCTTTTCGAAAATGGCGGGAAGAGTCTTTCGGGGGGCTTAGTTCGATAATTTGTTATATAGTAATCGAAACTGCATGAAGTTTCGTGTCGTCCAGACATTTACCTGCAGCGCCCCTAGCGACAACGAGGTGTAAACTAAGGTCGCTGTCAGTAAATGTATTGAAGGAAACGAAACTTCATATAGTGTCGAATACTATCAAATTCTCGTACTAAGCCCCCGGACCGGACATATAGATGGCACTACCTGCAGTTTAGCCAACGTTGTTGGTACCTACTTATGAGCATAGTAGGTACTTTTTATATTCTGTGCTATATATAGTGTACCCTTGGTTTATAAGAAGCGGCGACCGTGGACTTATTTATAGGCTGTCATCATACTGTGATCGATTTTTAACCCCCGACGAAAAACGAAGGGGTGTTATAAGTTTGACGTGTCTGTGTGTGTGTGTGTGTCTGTCTGTCCCATCGTAGCTCCCGAACGGATGAACCGATTTAGTTTTTTTTTGTTTCAAAGGTGTATTTGTCGGGAGTGTTCTTAGCTTTGTTTGATCAAAATCGGTTCAGCCGTTCAGAGTTGGTGGTTTTTTTTATTTTTTTTCAAAATTAATTTCTTGTAACCAATTGTCTATAATACCTAGTTGTCAAAGAACCTACGAGTGCAAAAAGTCGTCCTGCCTTATTAGTACAATAATATGTTTATATACTGCAGCTTTGATGTACAGATATCAGTTTTTTTTTTGATTATGTTATATTATTTTTGCCTGTAACTGTGAATCTGGGAATAAGTTACGTGAAGTTGGTTGTAATATTTCGCATAAACTAAAGTGGAATAAGTTCCATTGAAAAAAAAAAGAAAAAAAGTGTCGTTTACTTCTATGGATGGGTAGTTTGTCCGTGGTGTGTCCGGCCCAGGAATAGACCCCTCCATCTCCTCCCGTGGATGTTGTACAAGTTTAACCCGGTTTAAAAATGTTTAACCCGGATTTGTTTGTAAGATTCGATGGTACCAATAAGATTCGTCCTGGCTGCTGGAACGTATTATTACTGGAAGAAAGCGTTAGCAGAGTCAGTCGTGGGAAGCAATGGCGGCGATGGGCTCACCACTTTACACGTCTATATCCCACGATGGTGCAACCCACGGTGAAGGGAGGCCCATTTGATGCTCTGCCTACCCTTTCGGGGGAAAAGGCGTGTGTCAATGTATGATAGGTAGTTTATTCTTTCCTATACGGTCACCACATCAAGAACTTTTTTTTTTTTTTTTTTTTGGCTTTGGTAACTTAATTCAGTTACCTTTAGTTTACCTTTAGTTATATATATTGTAACGCTGTTGGATTACCTCAATAAAATAAAATAAAATAAAATAAAATAAGGCCTGTAATATCAATAGCAGTTTAATCTATGTTGGACTGCCATTAATATTACGGGCCTAGGTCTTGTATTCTGTATTTCTGTCGTTATGATTAAAAATCGGCTGGTTAGATGTTGGCAGCGCACCAATCTAGGCGAGTGCGGTCACCCGGGTATCGTGCACCGCGTACCGGGGCAACGCTGCTACATGTTGCGAATTGGAGTCAGCCGGGACAGAGCCGGGCTCAGCACCTGAAAATAAAGGGGCACTGTAAACACGTATATATTGTTCTGCGAACTATATTCACTGTTGCTAATTAACCTAGTCGAATAGAGCATTCTGAGAACTATAATCAATAAATAAATAATAATGAATAATGCTGGAGAAACACACAACCGAAATTTAACCTCCGCGATCACACAACATTTATCTAGCTCCAAGACATTAAATAGATAGTTTTTTTATTATACATAGAAAATACCCAGAGCATCCTGAACAAATATCTGCAGAACGTACAAATATTTGTTACGAAGCGGGAATAGAACCCGCAACCTCCTACGTCGCAGGCGAACCTTCGCCCGCCGCGCCATAGAGGTCGTCTCTCATTATGTCGGTGATCTCGGTTCTTCTACGGATCTCCTCAATTCGGATTGTATTACGTAGTGAAACTCCGAGAACAACTCTCTCCATAGCCCGTTGCGTGACTTTGAGTTTGTGTATGAGGTCAATATTTTTTAGCGCTCACGATCGCGTCTCAGTGCTGTAAGTCATCACTGGTAATACACACTGATTATTGACTTTCGTCTTGAGGAATAAAGGTTCTCGAATGGCGATCACCAACAGGATGACGTAGTGTAGGAAGGCCGTCGAGAGCGGCTCGATGGACCGATGATCACTAAGGTAGTCGGTGGTTAGAAGTGGCTCAAGACCGTTCGTCGTGGCGTTTTAATGGGGGGAGGGGGGGCTATGTCCAACAACATCGCTAAAACAATAGGTATTACTTGGAGCAGAGCAGCTAGAGATAGAGAGAGGTAGAGGCAGATGGAGGAGGCTTTTACCGCTTAAAGTGGTACATACACTGAAAGTTGAGTAACCTGAAAAACGGAAAAACTTATTAGTTATTTATAATATATAAGGATAAGTCATTATATTGTTATTTTAAACATTAGAAGTGTAAGATAAATGAAAGCTTAATTTTATTATTATGTCTAAGAATAGACTCTTTATGAGTTTCGTTCGAAATAATTTTATTTGATTTGATTTGATAAGCTGAAGGTGATAACGAATATTAATGACCTTCGTTGCGCGGCGGGCGATAAGCTGGCTGAAATGCGAAAAGCGCAGGTTAAATTCCGGCTGCACAACACATTTTTGCATCATTTGTAAAAAAAAACAGGTCTATGTATTGTGGTACCATAGTACTTGTAGTTCCTGATACCCAGAACACAGGGACTCCTAGTGTGGTATTAGGGCTATGTATGTCGACCACCGAATGTCAACTTGCACCTGGCACTTTCAACTGTAACGAGTTCTATGAAAACCTAACAATAATAATTTTAAAAGGCTATGCTGGCGTATTCAATATTCAATGAACGCCCCAATTTTTGTGATCCTTAATCCGTCACTGATCTAAGCAGTCAGCTGTGGTTAAAGAGACAACGTGGCACTTGCGATTGATGTAGTCATACATGTTTTTGGTATTTTCTACTATGCATAATAAAAAATACATATCTATGTATTGTATTGTTTTAAGTATATCAGTTATCTAGTACCCATAACACAAGCTCTGTTTATCTTGGGGTAGATAATGTTATGTGAACTGTGTCCAGCAATTTTAATTTATTTATTAATTATTACATTTGTAGTCATTCCGGTTTTTTTTAAATCATAAAATTAATTTTAATTGCTTCGTATTTTTTGCACGTTATAAACGGGAATAGATTTGAATTTTGTCTTATAATACTACATACATACATACATACATACATACATAGACACACGCCTCTTTCCCCGAAGGGGTAGGCAGAGCCTCAATGGGCCTCTTTTCACTGTGGGTTGCACCATCGTGGGATATAGACGTGACAAGTGGTGAGCTCATCGCCGCCATTGCTTCCCACGACTGACTCACCTAACACTTTCTTCCAGTAATAACACATTCTACAATTATCCAGCAACCAGGACATATCTTATACCAACGAATCTTATCAACAAGTCCGGGTAATCCCTTAGTCGGCTTTTACGACATCCACGGGAGGAGACGGAGGGGTCTATTCTTAGGCCGGACACACCACAATACTACATACTCCTATGTATATCAAACTGTTAATACCCCATTAAGGCATGACCCTATAAATTGTACATAACAGGCATATTGCGTTCAAAAACCACCTTTATCATAACGACACACGGTCCAACTGGGTGAGGCCATAAAATATGATGCAGACCGAAAGTGTGATAATGCTTTACGAAAACTGCACTTATCACTGTGTGATAAGGTTGTCGGTGGTCAACCTTCATAAACACAGTTTCCGGAACAATGGATGCACCATAACGCTGCTAAACTAGCACGTTAATGGAGAGACTAGCAGTAGTTTCATTAAAATTGAATCATGTGTACGGCAAGTCCGGTGTTTGATGGAAATTGAACACCTCATCCACTATGTTAATGTTTTCAGACTGGTATTTGTAAGTTTGAGCTTAGTTTGACGGTAATTTAGGTACCATTTTTGACTTCCCTACGCCTTTTTAGGGTTCCGTAGTCAAAACAAGGAACCCTTATAGATTCGTCATGTCTGTCTGTCTGTCTGTCTGTCTGTCCGTGTATGTCACAGCCTTTTTTTCCGAAACTATAAGAGCTCTACTGTTGAAACTTGGTAGGTAGATGTATTCTGTGAACCGCATTAGGATTTTTACACAAAAATTGAAAAAAAAACAATTATTTTTGAGGTTCCCCATACTAAGAACTGAAACTCAATTTTTTTTTTTCATTAATCCTATACGTGTGGGGTATCTATGGATAGGTCTTCAAAAATGATATTGAGGTTTCTAATATAATTTTTTTCTAAACTGAATAGTTTGCGCGAGAGACACTTCCAAAGTGGTAAAAAGTGTGTCCCCCCCCCCGTAACTTCTAAAATAAGAGAATGATAAAACTAAAAAAAATATATGATGTACATTACCATGTAAACTTTCACTCAAAATTGGTTTGAACGAGATCTAGTAAGTAGTTTTTTATTTTTGGGGTTCCCCATACTTAGAACTGAAACTCAAAATTTTTTTTTCATCATACCCATACGTGTTGTGTATCTATGGATAGGTCTTCAAAAATGATTTTGAGGTTTCTTATGTAGTTTTTTTCTAAACTGAATAGTTTGCACGAGAGACACTTCCAAAGTGGTAAAAAGTGTGCGTATCCCCCCCCCCATAACTTCTAAAATAAGAGAATGATAAAACTAATAAAAATATGTGATGTACATTACCATGTAAACTTTCACTCAAAATTGGTTTGAACGAGATCTAGTAAGTAGTTTTTTTTTAATACGTCATTAATCGTAATCCATCCAAGTACTTTTATATTATGTTACTTGCTGCTACGGAACCCTTCATGGGCGAGTCCGACTCGCACTTGGCCGCTTATTGATGATTCATTCTTTTTCAAAATGAACTAGTCTCTCTAATTATTTACTTTTAACTTAAATGTAGAATAGAAAGATGAAATAGAAAATGCTTTATTGTAAACCATAAAATAAATAAATAAATAAACAAAACTTAACTAGATAATTAAAAGTACAATGGGCGGTCTTATCGCTTAGAAGTGATTTCTTCCAGACAACCTTTGGCAATATGAACACATATCTGAAACCTCTCTATCAATCTATTGAATTAGAAATCCACGTTTATGTCATGGTAGATATTTTTTTTTTGTCAGTTATGATTGTTTTTGATAGCAACTATAACAGTTTTTTTTGTTCAACATTTGTAGTAGGTACCCTATAGCACTGGCCAGGTCAAGACGATCTTACAGATACCTCATAAATCAAAATCCGTCCAGCCGTTTGGGTGCAACGCGTTTTTTGCCACATATATTCCACGATGGTGCAACCCACTGTGAAAACTCTGCCTACCCCTTTCGGGGAAAAAGGCGTGTGTCTATGTATGTATGTATGTATATTAAGATACGCACGGAACACATAACATAACACCCAACAGTCACATACATAGTCCAGACCCCACACTAGGATTCCCTGTGTCGTGGGTATCAGAAACTACGAGTACCATGGTACCATAATACCCAGACCATTTTTTTTTTTGCAGATCATACAATCATTTGTCCCGCAGCGGGATTCGAACCCGCAACCTTTCGCATCTCAGCCGGCTTCTCGCCCAACACGCTATAGAGGTCGACATACCCGCACGGCTATTGTCCAATCCATGTCCATTACCATTTTGCTATACATAGCGCTGCGTGTTTTGGCTTTTTTACCAGAGTGAAAATATTTGAAACACGCAGCGCAATGTACAGCAAAATGGTAATCAAACCGAACTTTAGTCTGATTGCAAATAAGAGCGCGGGACTGACCGTCAGTCAACCGGGACAAAGAGCATTCAATCAATCAATCAATCAATACTTTTATTTCAGTACTAATCCTAAACAATAAGCACATAACAATAAATACCTTAAAACTAACATACATATATAAAATACTTTATTTTAGTGCACACGTGTAGACGGCGACGTATGACGCAGCTCCGCGGTGTCTCGTGTCAGGCGTCCGAAGAACCTCCTGAACTTGACACCTTTCGGCCAGAACTCTCCATTCATGAAGGTCGATAGACGGTCAGTCGGCACCCTCACCATAAAGGAAATAAAACACACCACTAAATCACATGAAGACTCATTCAGTCCCGTTTACATTTCCAAGCACAAGTAGACTAATTGAATAACTTTTATTGAGTGTAGCTTAAAGCTTGGAATGTAGCCAATTGAACACACGCGATACTGTTCATGATATTACCCGAGATAAGTTAGTCTACGTGTACGGTGATCACAGTTAGTCTACGTGTACGGTGATCACAGTTAGTCTACGTGTACGGTGATCACAGTTAGTCTACGTGTACGGTGATTACAGTTGGTCTATGTGTACGGTGATCACAGTTAGTCTACGTGTACGGTGATCACAGTTAGTCTACGTGTACGGTGATCACAGTTAGTCTACGTGTACGGTGATCACAGTTAGTCTACGTGTACGGTGATAACAGTTAGTCTACGTGTACGGTGATCACAGTTAGTCTACGTGTACGGTGATCACAGTTAGTCTACGTGTACGGTGATCACAGTTAGTCTACGTGTACGGTGATCACAGTTAGTCTACGTGTACGGTTATCACAGTTAGTCTACGTGTACGGTGATCACAGTTAGTCTACGTGTACGGTTATCACAGTTAGTCTACGTGTACGGTGATCACAGTTAGTCTACGTGTACGGTGATCACAGTTAGTCTACGTGTACGGTGGTCACAGTTAGTCTACGTGTACGGTGATCACAGTTAGTCTACGTGTACGGTGATCACAGTTAGTCTACGTGTACGGTGATCACAGTTAGTCTACGTGTACGGTGATCACAGTTAGTCTACGTGTACGGTTATCACAGTTAGTCTACGTGTACGGTGATCACAGTTAGTCTACGTGTACTGTGATCACAGTTAGTCTACATGTACGGTGATCACAGTTAGTCTTAGTCTACGTGTACGGTGATCACAGTTAGTCTACGTGTACGGTGATCACAGTTAGTCTACGTGTACGGTGATCACAGTTAGTCTGCGTGTACGATGATCACAGTTAGTCTACGTGTACGGTGATCACAGTTAGTCTACGTGTACGGTGATCACAGTTAGTCTATATGTTTTTGTTCACAAAGATCTCACGTGGATGTTCCCGCTTGTGGCGCGAAATTAAATTGCTTTCGTGTTTTTTGCTCATTACAGCTCATCAACACTTCTTCAGATAGAAAAAAGTGATTTCGCGAAAACTAGGAGACTTTAACACATGTTTTAATTGATAGTATCTCACAAAGCTACGAATATCCCTAGAAAAAAATTATACTAAAAATCATATAGGGATATTCGTAGCTAAACTAATGCTATTTATGTGATACTATCAATTACAACAATTACGAATCAATTTGAATATAATTACTTCATCAAAGATTATTATTTTCCACACTGTATGGTTTTTTTTTTTTTTTTATGTTCAATTTATTATTATCGCCGCTATAACCGAGTTTATAGTGCCTACAAATTTCGTCGTTGGCGTCATAGCCCGTTCTAACAAATACTTATGGGCAGACTGGTTAAGGCATCGCCGATAACAGGTGAAGATGCGGGTTCGAGTCTCGCTGCAACGAAATTTTTTGGTCACATTTAATTTTAACAAACTTCATGTTTCACAGAGAATTATTTTTCGATAGAGTGTAGAAGAATACTTTAAATTAGTATTTTATTTGCAAAACGACATCTATGTTTAAAGCGCGATAGGTTCTCAAATGTCTCTAGAATTTTAAAGTTTTTGATAAGAATTTTCATAGTTTTCTATGAAGAAAAAAATATGTGATATTCTTGAGCTCTTTATCTAGTGAAATCAATAATTCAATACAATATTTGAATTACTTCACTCGATAAAAAAAAATAACAAAGATACCTCCTTTTTAAAATTTAAATGCATTTTTCACTCACTTCTCTCACGTTTTAATTTTTGAAACATTTGGTTACATGTTATTTATTATTTGGGTTAGTGAATTCATCAACAAAATTAAACAAAACAATGAACGACATTTTTATATAAAAAAAATTATACATAAAAACACGGTATCAGAGCGTGCGCTCGCCTTCTTCGCCTCATACAAAAATGTTCGTTGAACCTATAGCGCCTTAATCTTGATCTACTTCTAAATTGAGCAAAGCTTCTGTGATACGAGCCCGTTCGACTTGATGACAACAATATACATAATTAAGTAGGTACTCACTTTGTTCGGCGCCAAACATGTTTACAGAGCCATCTCATTATGGGCTAACGTATTCCGCGCCGCGCCGTCCTTGATGTCAGGTAGAATTAATTCGCACCACCTAAGAGACACCCGACCGGTCCTCGGGGGTCCTCAAATTTATACGCCACATTGACTATTCAAAAAGGTCTTCTAGCGAATAAAATACATCGAGAAATACATTTCTTTGGTCGAAGGAAATACGTAGAATAATGTAGCTGAGGAAATCATTTTATAAAGTGTCAATCGAGCATTCGAGTCCACCGCGTCGCGCCTCGCTTACCAACCGAATGAAAACGTAGAAAGTATAGCACAAAGGTTTATGAAAAAATAGTGTCGGTTATTGTTTGTCCATTTACTGCAATGCTCTAGAATTACAGCTAAAGCTGAAGATAATATTTTCGAAATTATTATATGACTGTTGTTTTATAATAAATAAGTTTGAAAAAAAACAAAAAAACTACTACATTTATTGTATGTTCCCAAAAATATAAACTTGTTTTGGTACTAAAAAAGCATCGAGCAACGCAGGCCTCCGTACCGTAAAAAAGTGACAATCATAGGCTCCAGAAAGTAAATAAATCGTTTACAGGACAATGCGTACATTAGTTTTTTTGTATTCTACTTGAATGACGTAACATGCAGATGGCCGACCTGATGTAAAGCGATAACCTCTGCCATTAACAATGCATTACCTCATAGGTCACGTCCACCTGCGCCCGCCACCCTGAGACAAAGATGAAAAGTCTCATGTGCTTGTAATTTCACCGGCACCTATGTACTCTTCGAACCGTAATACAGCAATGCGAGCACTATTGCTTTGCGGCAGGAATAGGTACCTGGAGGTAGTAATTCTCCGGACGAACTCTGCCACAAAAAAGCTCTAACAAAATTCCAAGCGATGTTCTCAAAATTGTCTATTAACAAATATAAAAACTTAATCATACATAAACTTACTTTAAAAGCGTACTATAAAATCTAAGTTTATTTAGAAGTTAATAAAGTTTGGGGCTAAATTTGCTCTGACACGGTCTAAATAAATGTAAAATTCATAAAGTACGTCAATTTTGATCTCAAAAACGTCTACAACGATTTCGATGACTATGGAGGATTTTTGGGGTGAAAAATCAATCTAGCTAGGTTTCATCATTTTGATTCGCTTATCTGTGTCATTCACAGAATATTGAATAATGCGATGTTACGCGCCCAAACGCCCGAGTTCGAATTTCGAACAGGCTTATTCTGAATTCAAATAGACTATACTGGCTGAAGAGAAACATTAGAAATTGTAAGGGTAGAGATACACTCAGTAAACATGATTTTACAATAAAACGACGAGCGAATCTGGTGGTCGCACTGGATGTTTAATTGGTGCAATTTTAAAGAAACTAACTTTTCAAAGAGGTTTAGAAATCCTATGGAATAAATATTTTTTGCATTGTTTTATTTTGATTTTAATCGAGTTTATAGGAAAGGTTTTTTAAAATGGATAAGGTTGCAAAGCGAAATAAAGGGGCATTTATAACATTTTTAAACTTCATCTTCAATATCACGTTAATATTTTAGATAAATTTGATTATAGCCTTTATTTTTATATTAGGTATGTTATTGTTATTGTTGTTGGTATTGGGTAGGTTTCGCCTTTACTCGTACGAGAGCGTGTGAAACGGAGTGCTTCAATTCTACAAAAAGCCTGACTGAATAACTGGCGGCTCTCCGTGCACTGGAGCGTGAGTTATAGCATTCCGTCGCGTCGCAAACGACCGGTGTCCTGCACACCGATTAATCTGTCGACAAACAATAATCTACCCTCACTGCAGACGCATCAAGCTATCGATGAAATGGGGCAAAGATTCTCTGAGTCAGGGGAGTTATCACTTACCTTTGCTTCATATGCTCGTTACCTGTATCCAAAATATCGATAAAAAATAACACATCACTGGCACTTGCCTGATTCGGAGCGGATGGACACATGACAATGATTAAACTATTTTAATACTATTGGTTTAGTAGAATTGGGCCCTTGGTACTCCATTGTATTTCAATAGTTTAATGAATTTTCTCATACTTGTCACTTTTGATACTTTTGGTATTCGGTTTTTCAATTTCATTTTAATGGGGAGACACACTGCTTATTTATCACGCTAGGTGGCGCATAATCGCTGGTGTTGTTTCGTAGCCTAGGAAGATGGACTAAAGGCATATACCTCCATGTTCGTAGCCAAACAAAGCTCTAACACTGTTAAAAAAAAACTGTCAAAAGTGGACAGTATAAGTTATGTCAAAAATGGATAATTTTAGTATGAGAAAAAGTCCAGGGGATCAATTTTTGAAAGTCACTAAGTGACTAGAAGTCACGAATGACAAAACGTCATTTGAGTAAACGTCAAAATTGAGTAAATACTATTCATAAATGTCAGTGCCAAAACAGTCACGGAGTGATTTCAAATCGAGTGGGTAGAGGCACTCGTATTGATATCATAGTATATGACAATTTAGTCAGCGGTGATTTCCAAAAATACGAACTTTTGGAAATCGGTGACTAATAGTCATTTTGCTGACTTCTAGTCACTCGCTGACTTTCAAAAATCGATCCCAAGACCTCTAAATGACAAGCATCAGCGATGGCGGTGCCATCTGAGATTAGTTTTGACTGTGGCTGCCCATTGTGACCATTTTTTTTATAAAGTCAAAAATGGAATGTCGTACTTGGAATGTCGGGTCAAGCAGATGGCCCCCCACCTGATGTTAAGTGGTACCCTCTGCCTATGAACAGTGCATTATCACCTAGGTCACGTCAACCTAGGACGCACCCTATGTGGCATTGCACTGCGCCCGCGACCCTGAGACATAACTAGATGAAGTGTCATGTAATATTACATTGAACGCTATTAATAGTCAAGTAGCAAAGCTTCGTAACATATATTTTTTACTAACAAAACTGACTTCAAAGCTGATAATAAACAGGATAAATTAAAAATTAGGAAACTTCTTTCCTAATTTTTTGGAATATTTTTTCAAATTTAAATGGCGTCACGTTTCATGTATATAATTAACAAAATCTATAAAACAACGTTTACGAGTATTAAAATCATTTAACAATTCCTTAGATTTCGCGTAATATACACACAATAATAAGGCTACGAAATCTAGGTCTTCTGACAATCAAGGCTACACATCGTATACGACTCAAGTAGCGCTGTGTCTAAGCAAATTATAAGTTCACGTTTTTAGTAGTAGCAGAGCTTTTTTGTGAAAGAGTTCGTCGGGGGAAGTACTGCCACCATACCTATTTCTGCCGCAAAGCAGTAGTGCTCGCATTGCTGTGTTCGGGTTTGAAGGGTAAGGATGCCGTTGAAATTACAGGCACATGAGACTTTTCATCTTTATGTCTCAGGGAGGCGGGCGCAGTGCGATACCATATAGGGCGCGTCCTAGGTGGACGTGACCTTTGAGGTAATGCACTGTTCATAGGCAGAGGTAACCGCTTAACATCTGCTTGTTCCGTCATTCAAGTAGTATAAAAAAAAAACTTTTCATTGATCTCTCGTAGACCCTCCGTAGACCCCTCGTAGACCTCGCGTAGCTCACTGGATCCAGCCTTGTTTGACGTGCTACGAAAGCTGCATGTGCTTTCAATAGAAGATAATTGTGTTTTCAATTGGAAATCACTCGGACCAATGGAGGGGGTGGGGACGCATACTGTGTCAAGGCGAGTCAGATTTTATTTTTAACAGATGTTGTGGTTTTAAAAAGTGTATATTGCAAGTTACTCTAGTGTTACTAGTTAGTGCCCTCAGCTTCACTCGCATATATCGGGATACAAATTAGCCTACAGCTCAATCCAGGTCATAATCATATTAATACCTTTCACTGGTACTGTTAGTAGTAGAGCTTTTTTGTGAAAGAGTTCGTCCGGGGAAGTACTACCACCATACATATTCTTGCCGCAAAGCAGTTGTGCTCACATTGCTGAAATTAATAGTAATTAATTTTTGATATTTTGAATGATTTATAATATGGTTATTTTTTATATTCCATATTTAATATTCTACTTCTGACTTCTACTTCTACTTCTTATTCTGACTTATAACTTGGCGTTATGAATAAAGATATTGTATTGTATTGTATTGTATTGTATTGTATTGTATTGTATTGCTGTGTTCCGGTTTGAAAGGAGTTGCGTCGTATACTATGTGTAGCCTTGAAATTACAGGCACATGAGACTTTTCCTCTTTATGTCTCAGGGTGGCGGGCGCAGTGCAATGCCACATAGGGCGCGTCCTAGATGGACATGACCTATGTGATAATGCACTGTTCTTAGGCAGAGGGTACCGCTTAATATCAGATGGGCCAGCTAATTGATTCGTGATAACAAGGTTTAGTCTGTTCTTTCGGCGTGATTGAGTAACAATTTAAACATCCAGACATCCGAACTTTCGCATTAACGTCACGTTAACGCTACAGACTCAGGAGGCAGGCATTCAGACTTTCCAACATTTTCTATAATATTTCTCTATTTTCTGCGTCATCTATATTTATATTATTTATATATTTATTTATTAGAGTCACCAACATAGTATACACCGAAAAAAGTAAATACACACAAGATAGTCAGGACTTCTTGTGCATGAGAAGAGCCTCTGCGCGGCTTGCGTCCTTTCACCACACTGTTTCTTTCACCATTGGTCACTAGGTCCTTTTCAGGGCCGCCATACATCTGGTCACTGCCTTAACGTAGGGTGACCAAGAAAGAACATGTGGTACAAAGTATTTGAAATAATGGACTTCTTCTTCTTCTTTTTTTTTCTTTTTCGGAAAATTAATTTTTAACTTTGTTTTTTTTTTTTTTTCTTTCTTACCTTTATTAAAATTATGTCAAGTAGATTTTTGAAATTTGAGCATACCTTACTTTTAGTATTTTTCTTATAATTCGTTTTCTTTATGTTAGTGTGTTGTTGTATAGTCGTTGTGAGTGGTTAGCCGTAACGCCAACAAGTGGTTCTGCCGGAAGACCAGCGTTGGTTGCTAGCTTGCTGTCAACCAACTCATGCTGAGGCAGACCCATTTTGTTACTTGAGTTACACCTAGTACCTCCATATCTGTCTCTTCTTAGTTTAATTCGTGTTTCTGTGTAGCTCATGTATACAAATAAATATATATTCTTTCTTTTTCTTTTCTTTCTTTCTAAGTGTTCAGTCATTAGAGTAAGTAAGTATACCAATATAAATCTGAAGTACGGAGAATTGGTAAGGAGGCGTGATGCATGTTGCCAGCATTTGAGCGAATTGTACATAGGTATTCTCTCTTTGGGTGGCGCCGTACGTAAAGCATCATTTTGATCTGGTAGTGTTTATAAATATTTTTAATAATTAAAACAACGCATCTCAGTTTAATTATCTACAGTAAAAGTGTCTTTGGAATATTTACCTAACGATTGGAGAACTAACTGGAGAGTCAAGGTACTTACAATTACAATAAAAGCTGATCAAGAAATATATTCCGCACATGGACTACGCCATATTCAGCAGTGGGACACTTTCGACATCACAACATTAATAGTAGTTACATCATTTGGAGGACATCACACATATCGTATTAATAATATCTGAAGTACCCCTCTATAAGAACACCGATCAATCATCTTTGTTTAACTAAAACTGAGTTAAAAATACATATAAAGAAGTGTACCAATGGTATCTCGAACTACCCTCGATATACATGAGTAACCAATAAATTGGACGAGACATACAAAATACACAATTAGCGCGACATCTAGCTGATTTCGCAAGCACCAAGTAGTAATACTCAACCGTTTACGCTATCCAGAGCGAATTTAAGTAAAATGAGTGAACTAATGGAAATGTTGAAAACTTTACGAACACAGATTAAAGAGGACAATAAAGAGACTTTACAGATAGTAGAAGAAAATATAACTGAAAAATATAATAAAAATGTTGATGAAAAATTTTGCAAGATGGAGTTGGAAATAAATAACATCCGGATAATACAAGATGAACAACAAAAGCGTCTAGACAATTTTGATAAAATACTAAGACAGAGGAATTTAATATTATTTGGGATTACCGAAGAAGAAAGGAACTACTCAGACTTAGAAGATATAGTTCTTCAAATAATAAATATAAAAATGCAGACTGAGTTAGACAGGAAAGATATAGAATTTATCGGAAGAGTGGGGAAAAAAATTCAAAGACAAGACCTTTAAGATTGACCCTAACGACTTTGGGTAAAAAAATATCCATATTACAACAAAAAAAAAACACTTGATGGCTCTGGTTCATACATAAAAGAAGATTACCCACCCCAAGTCCTAGAAACCAGAAAGGCATTGTTGCCACAGCTAATGGAAAAGAGACAAAAAGGAATAAATGCCACCTTAAAATATGATAAAATAATAATCGTTACAGAAAAACCTTGCCATAAGAAAGGCCTTTCTAACAGCCCTCTGAAAGAAACAGGCCACGTTCAGCACAATCTGATTACAAAAGTGTCCAAAATGTCAGACATGACTTTCAAAAACATAATATCCAGCAAACCTTTCCAGGGAACTAGCAACCAGAGGTCTTTCATACCAAAAACACCACAAAATAAATGCGAAAACAATCGAAACTTTTGTATTAACCAGGAATGGCAAAAACAACTTCCACTTGAAACACCATCAAATCCAGGCGCCACTGAGCGGAGCCTCCCAGTACGGCTGGTCACCGCGGGAGGGCACGACCAAAACCCTCTATCAAATCATGGATAGATGATAATATAATAATAATAATAATAAAGCCATTTAATTCCAAAAATTTACAAAATAATTATAATTTCTAAGAATAACATAAATCAGTAAAAACATGCAAATTAATTCAATAAAAAATTTTTAGTTATTCATTTATATAAAGTTATAATATTAATTGATTACGTATGTATAAGTTTAATTTATTAGATAAGAATTTTGGACTGTCCATTTTTGGACAAAGGCCTCCTCCATCATATGCCAGTAGTGCCTGTCCTGGGCTGAGCGCGTCCACGTGGCTCCGGCGCTGGCTACTATATCGTCCGCCCAGCGGCGGCGCGGGCGCCCTGGCTGACGGCGATCGCCGCGCGGGTACCAGTGCAGCACCCTCTCGCTCCACCTGTCGTCTGTCGTTCTGGCCGTGTGTCCGGCCCATCGCCATTTCAGGCGACAAACCATTTTGGCTGCGTCTATTATCTTTGTTTTCTTACGGATTTCTTTAGATTGCTCTCTATCTCTTAATTTTAGCCCCAGCATGCTTCTTTCGGCAGATCTTTGAAATGTTTGTATTTTCTTAATAATTTCCTTAGTAATGGGCCAAGATTGGCAGCCGTAAAGTAAGGTAGGAGTCACGACTGTGTCCATTGCGTTTTTCTTAAGATGGGTTTTCATCTGAGATTTAAATATATGTTTGAGTGACCAGTATGAGCTCCAAGCCTTTTTAATTCTTCTTTCAACCTCTTCTATGTAATGACTCTGAAATGAAATGTTTTGGCCCAAATATACATACTGATCAACATATTGAATACTTTTGTTGTTGACAATCATCGTGTCTTTGTTTCCATTTGTCATAATACAGGTTTTTTCAGGATTCATCTCTAGCCCACATTCTCTACTTTTTGAATCTAGAGAATGCAACATATAATGGAGGTCTGTGTGGTTCTCTGTTATTATGACAATGTCATCGGCAAAACGTAGATGGTAATATACGATACACATACTCGTACACCAAACCAAACAATGCAAATTACAAAAACATCGAAGGAGAAGAGCGCTAGAGAGAAATGGAGGAGGCCTATACCCGAAAAGGGGTCCGCATAACACTTACTTAGTTAAAGTTTAGTTTAACTTACTTACTTACGTACTTAGTTAAAGATAGTTTTTATTTTTTATATTACCATTGTAATAGGAACAAAAGTACAAAAATAATAATTTACATAATAACACATGAACATACTAAACAAAGAAAAATAAACAAAACATAATGTACATACGACTAGCACTGTGCTATATAATATAAGTGAGTATCTACAAATGTATTTAAAATATTTGAACAGATGTTAAAAATTAATTACTCATTGAAATTGTGTAACTAACATATATATTTACATGTAAATATAATTTTAGTTATTGCACAACTATTTAGGTAAAAACTACAACATGAAAGTTAATACTTATAAAACTACATAGGTAGAACTACTAATAAAAATGTAGTAAGTATTTATAAATTTTATTTGTCGTTATAATTTTATCTTTTTATCTATTTAACAAAATTTGTAAGGGATACCTAAGAGTAATTAAGCATGTACGTAATGTCAGATACGGAATAAATGGCTTTTTATTTTATTTATTCTCTCTTTCACTCGTGGCCTAGTGAATTTATTGTCAAGTACCTTTACGATTAAAAAAATACGAAGATACGTGCTTTTCAGTTGCTTTTCAGTTATTTTCCATTTCCCTTATTTAAAGAGGAGAAAGCTGCTTAAGGTGGTTGCTTACACTTGTGGTGCGATATTCATCACAGCTCATCAACACTTCTTCAGATAGCGAAAACTATGTTGCCGGTAATTATAGGACCACAAGTTTTAATTTATAGTATTTAATCTCTTAGATGTGTACAACAAATCAGCTGGTATACACCCACTAACCAGTTCAGACACCAATGAATAATTAACTTCGCATCCAAGATATAAACAACATTTCCAGACGATGTATTAAACAACAAACTAATGAAATGCACGTGTTACGCTGTAACCACCAGCCCCTAACTATCTACGGCAAGCTATGAAGCCACTTTTGAACTGCTATGAAGTTAGCGTTTCGCTATTCGCTAATCTGTGTCAGACACAGAATATTGAATAGTATGCTTTTGTCGCACGATTTCTCGGCAGAGCCAATAAATTAGAATTTCGAAAATTCAAATGACAATACTGACTGAAGACGGATATCAGATATTGTAAGGGTAGTAGACAAACCTACTAAACACAACAAGGGTAGCGATACACTTAGTAAACACTTTTATTGACACTTGTTTAGTACCTACTACTTAATTTAATTTTAGCTACATATTCCCACGCGGTTTACCAGAGTAAAAAGTAGCCTATAGCTCAATTCATAATCTATTTATACAAAATTTTATCGAAATACCTTCAGCCGTTTCAGCGTGTTGAGTAACAAACATACAAACATCCATAAATCCAAACTTTGTAACTTTTCGTGCTACTTATAAATGTGGATCATCCTTCGAGTCTTCGACCAAAGTAAAATGAACTTCGAGTGGTTATGCATGTTTTGTCCCTTTCGATCGAATTTGAAACTGCCTGTCAATGCAAAAAACAACTATTTCACGGACAATACGAATTTTAGTAGCACGGTTTGACATTTATGATATAAGTGGGCTGTCAGGAAGCCATCTAAAGTGGCCTCATAGCTAGCCGGTACTATAACACTCGTATTTATAAACGAGTAATTACTTGTTGCTAAGTAATTTCTTAATGAAGTCATTACTTGAAGCTAGAATTCTTCAGTACAAAATTTTATTCTATAGTCGAGTAATGCACGTTACTTACTAAACACTGTCAAAAAGCTCCGAACCGAGTAATAAGCGTTGCTTAAGTAACGAAAGTGGTTACTATTACTTGATTAAGAATTCTAACTTTTGACAGTTCTTACTTCGACCGATTTCTTAACTATGCTATAAAAATAGTTGCTCAAGTAATTACTTTTGCTTAAGTAATTACTTTGACTTGTCTATAAATACGAGTGTAAGTGTTTCATGAGGTTTAAATCTGCCATTTTTGAAAGAAACATTGTAATTTTTATTGAATTACATTTTCGAGTTATTTCGTGAAATTTTGGTGGAATTTTAACCGGTGTAACTTTGATAAAAGCACATGTTTGATGTAGTGAAATTAAATATCTCCGTGTCTTTTCAAAATGGTGGATTTTTCACTGTAAAAAACTCGGTTTATCTGCAACCATCTAAACTGGGTTTCATAAATGTTTCATGGTTTTCATGGAAATGTGTTTCATAAAGATGTTGCTAGTTATGATTGTGACGGATACTGGCACCAGCTGTTTGAAGCCCTTATTAACTTTGACCCCTGTTATAAATTAACCACATCGGCGCGACGCAAATACCCTTGATTTAACGGCTCTCTTCTCCGCGCCGCACTAATCCTGCATAACACGGCAGCTGAAACATTCTCGAGATTTATTAACCGGCCTCGTCTTTTCTCTATACTTAATCGTCTATGCCTGTCTGTATGTCTGTATCTATCACTTTAAACCTGGTTTATAGGGCTAGTTCCCGATGGGTGCCAAACTATTTTGTTCGACATACATACATAGACACACGCCTTTTTTCCCGAAGGGTTCCATACCTCAGGCATACAGGCAGAGCCTCAATGGGCCTCTTTTCACAGTGGGTTGCACCATCGTGGAGTATAGACGTGACAAGTGCAAACTCATCGCCACCATTGCTTCCCACGACTGACTCGGCTAACGCTTTCTTCCAGTAATAACACATTCCATTATAAGCTAGCAGCCAGTACAAATCTTATACCAACGAATGTTATCAACAAGTCCGGGTATTTTGTTATGGTTACAGTAAATTCACGCATATTTTAATTCTTTGACTATCTATACAAACGTGCTCTATCTCCACAGATCGTGCTCTCCTCCTGGCCGTTTGGGAGTCAGAATGTTGTTTACAAGCACGTCCATCACACAATACTGGTACTTGAATGGATAAAGTTGCTTTCCGTTGTGCAACTTCTTTACGGTTGGGTGCGAAGTGCTGTGTCCCACATCAGTGCTAGTACATCAGTAGTAGTAGTGCTTGTTGTTAGTAGTAGAGCTTTTTTGTGAAAGAGTTCGTCCGGGGAAGTACTACCACCATACTTATTTCTGCCGCAAAGCAGTGATGCTCCCGTTGCTGTGTTCCGGTTTGAAGGGTATGGGTGCCGGTGAAATTACAGGCACATGAAACTTTTCATCTTTATGTTGCAGGGTAGCGGGCGCAGTGCAATGCCACATAGGGTGCGTCCTAGGTGGAAGTGATAATGCACTGTTCATAGGCAAAGGGTACCGCTTAACATCAGGTGGCCCATCTGCTTGAAACGTCATAACAAAGTGGATAAAAAAAAAAATGTGCCAGTGATCTATGGCTCTGGTGGTTGAAATGCTTGGTCACCACTTATCGTGCACCGGGGCCACCGGTAGGATTTTCCGGCACGGATTTCTAGCCTTAATGATATAATTTGACAAGCCTTTACCAGCGTCAACGTTCGAGCCGTTCTAGAGCCGAATGGTCTGCTACGTGACGATGGTAAGCGGTCTGACAGCATGACTCTTGTTCTGCGGGAGAAGGGTAGGGCTTTAATGTGGGACGCTACATTAATTGTTACCCTAACGTTATCTCATCTGTCCGGGACATCAGTAAGGGCCGGTGCAGCGGCTGATTCAGCTAAGGATCTCAAAATGCGCAAATATGCAAGCTTACGTATTTGAGCCTTTTGGGGTCGATACTCTGGGACCTGGGCGTACCGGGACCCTTCACGTCTGGTTGAAGTGACGCTCGACCCAAGAGCTGGCTCTTATCTGGCTTAACGTATTAATATTGCCATTCAGCAGGACAAAGCAGCCAACATCTTAGGGACGCATCAACTATTTCAGCTGTATTTAAAAAAATAGTATAATACCTACTTGTGTTAGTTGTATTATTATTTATGTAAATAAAGATATTTTGTATGATTATTGAACTTGATCCACTCAGGTAAAAATCTAATCTACGACTGCCATTTTGCTTGAGGCGCAGCCTTAAGTGAAACTGGTGGAAAAAACTAGTGCAGAAGTAAATGAGCCAAAGCCACGACAGGGCGACATATTTCACAGTTATTAATCTAGTTGAAATCGCATAATTCTCGTGGCACGATGTTGCCGTGGCATATAAATAAATGTCGTAAGCTAAAAATTCGAATGCAATAAACTGCAATAACTTTAGTAGTAGTAGAGCTTTTTTGTGAAAGAGTTCGTCCGGGGAAGTACTACCACCATACCTATTTCTGCCGCAAAGCAGTAGTGCTCGCATTGCTGTGTTCCGGTTTGAAGGGTAAGGGTGTCGGTGAAATTACAGGCACATGAGACTTTTCACCTTTATGTCTCAGGGTGGCGGGCGCAGTGCAATGTAACATAGGGTGCGTCCTAGGTGGACCTGATGAGGCAGAGGTTACCGCTTAACATCAGGTGGGCCGTCTGCTGGTTCAGTCGTACAGTAGTATAAAAAAAAAAAAAAAAAAAAAAACTGAAAATGACGTTTTCCACACTTTTCAGTCGGTTGGGAATCGAGGTATACGATCTTCTTATTTCGTGTCAGTGGCTAAACATGACTAAATTTTATTGGACCAATAGTAAGCAATTGCTAAGCCCCTCTCCGTTGCCTGGTTCAGGTCTTCTAGTGTGCAGGTGGTCAGGCAGAGAGAGCAAAAGTGCAGGTGAGTCATGCTTTGTCATGTTTGGGCTCCGCAGTTACACTGACTCTGTGATGGGTCGATGTAACCCCACTTGGCCAGGTTCTCTGGACAGCGACCAACTTAGGCAGGTTTAGGGACTTCCAAATTGGCCACTACTGCTCGTGGCCGGGAGGCAGGTGTTCTGCGTGTGGGATAAAATCAGAGGGAGCTGGGTGTTGGGAAGACCACAACTCACATCTTGCGTCTTTTGGGCCTTTATTAGTGGGCTTCTTAGATCGTAGGAAGCTCTTGCGTCTCTTTAAGCGGACCGGAGGTATACGATGCGACGATGCGACGCCACGGGACTAGCCACCTTACCCTACCTTCATTTATGGCAGAATCGATGGTTGTTCATCTCCAAGGGACATTACACTTGAGTATTTGATATGAATTTCAGCTTGATACCTCCACGCGTTCCTGAGAAGAGAAAAAGGGTCTTGACAGACAGACAGACGGGCAACGAAGTGATCATTTAATGGTTCCGTTTTACCTTTTGAGGTAAGGAACCCTAAAAACAGTCCCCCTCCTCCTGTATTGCCCCTCCCCCCAGCATCCATCAACACTCCAATTACCATTAAAATCCGCTAAACTGTGAAGTACATACGTTAGCGTATATAGCCGCTGGGAAAGCTGTAAATCATGTTACTATGTTACTCGCTGATAATGTAGCATTTTATATACAATAAGATATATTTTATAAAAAATATTGTACTTACATATATAAGTTACCTAATGTTCAGCGTAGTCGGGTCGGGTGATAAAATCAAAATCATTTATAATTCAACTTTTGAAACTATTATCGTTATTTTATTTATTTTATTTTATTTAAATTCAACTGCTTACTGCACTTACAGTATACACCAACGCGCGCAGAAAGCCAAACAATAGGTACAAATATTAAAAACTACTTTACTTAGAAAACTAATAGAAGAATTTAAGAAAACATTAAAATTTGAAAAAAATACATCGGTTTCTGGTTTCTGAGCAACCAGAGCGTTGAGCAAATTTAGAGCATGAGCTGTAGGAGCATACCGGGTGGTTTGCGTTCGAACCAACGGGGTCGCAAACAGGCGCGGCGCACGCAGCCGCTGGTCCGGCGCAGACAACGAGCAGCGAGCCAGCGCGGTCGGGTTATCAATCCTGTTGTTGAGCAGCAGATAATAGTGCATCAACAATGCACACTTGCGTCTCAACTCCAGGGTGTTGATGCCTACCATTCCGGCGACGAACAAAGACGGATATAAATAAGGATAGAATCCATGCATTTTTAACATTTTATGTACATCAACCAGAGCATTCGAATTTTAGTCATATGCGACTTACGACTAGTGTGAACGGGCTGTAACAGTTGGTTGCGACAAACATACTTTTCACTAGAAACGGGATATTTACCATGATTTGTGATACATGCAACTATGCCGAAATATCGGGAACAATTAAGCTCGGGAAAATTCTCTAGTGTGTAGTCATCATGTTATGGCCAATAAACATTTCTTATTTCTTATTATGATACTCACCTTAATAGAATACTTCTTCTTTGTCCTCGCTCATTCCCGTTACTAGGGGTCGGCTTTCCTAATCATGCGGCGCCATGTATTTCGCTGGTTCGTGTCGTCTATGGTTAGGCCAAGTATTTTCATGTCATTCTGGACATTTGTCAACCATGTGGTTTGAGGTCTTCCTCTTCCCCTCTTTTTAGTGGCAATGGAAAGGCACTTTTTCACTACGTGGTCTTCTGGTCTACATTCTGGTCTAGTCTGCCTCATTAGAGATGGCAGCGGTAGAGCCCACAGGGGTCAACGGTGGTGCTCAAGTCTTCCAGGAAGATTACTACCTTGGTGTCAGGTGGCAACCGACCGTAAAAACAGAAGTCAACAACCATACTAATCATGAGGCAACCTTAATACAGTAATACTACTAGTAAAATAATAAGCCTCGGCAATCTTTCGAGTCTGTCTCTTTTACAATCAGTTGCAATATTTCTGCTTCGAAATGACTGCCGAGGTCCATTACTTTCGTAGTAGTACTGTACAAAAACGATAATTATAAAAACTAAAATTGTTCAGGAAACAAACCATATTCAGAGATGATTCTCTGATCAAACCGTAGGTAACCAGATACGGGAAAGATAATTCCTTTTTTTTAATGAAACGAATAGGCAAACTAGCTTACGGCCCACATGTGAAGTGTTCACCGTCGCATATATAGACACCGGCAACCCCGGGGTATTGTCGATGCGCTGCCTACCCTGAAGGAGTTTGTGAAAATTTTTCTTGAAGCGACACATGTCGTAACCAAGCGGGAAAACCTCTGATGGAAGCTTATTCCATAGTTTGTAGGTATGGGGAAGAAATGATCTCGAGAAACGAGTCGTACGAGAAACCCAGGGATCTATGATGTGCGGATGAGCTTTGTCACGGGGCCGGGAAGAGCGATGGTAAAATCTCGATGCGAGGATGAGAGCGAAACCTCCACTATTTAAAGAATGCTGTTGTGACTGTCACTTACTCTGCTCATCGGAGATTCTGTTTCTTTTCGAATGAAAGCGTGGAAACCTTCTATTCTACTATTGACTACAAAAACGAGGCAGACCCAGATGCATTCTAAAAGTATTAGGTATTATACTGGGCACGTAGGGTCTTCCACGATTTTTTAGTATAGCGGACATATAGGTTGCCTGTATAAAAACCCTGAAAGTATCTACGCTTTGAAAAGCATGATCTTACTTCGTCAGAACAACGGAAAAACCTACGGGTCAACATCTCGAACTGCCGAAGCTACGCTCCGTCTCTATGTCAATATTCTCTAGCCTGTCTATTGTTTTTACTATTCTGTTATCCGGAGCATCGACGTAAATAAAATGAATGGACGGGCCTTAGGGAACGATAGTTTTGAAGCTTCTAAACAGACCTAGCTAGTATACTTCGCTTCAGTCAGTCTTTGTCACGGCAACGAGTGACAGCTATGCTGAAAAATACCAAAATTAGATACCTTGGTAATACAATGCCTTCCTGTGCTTTTCTGCAAGTGCAAACAACACAAGAAATACAAATAAAGCTTCAGGCATCGCATTTAATTCGTAAGTAAAGGTTTTGTAATATAATTTTCATCGATTGATAAAAAACTTATAAATCGTCGTGTGGTAGGAAAACTACATAAGTAACACATTTTGCGAAATCGACTTTATTGCATGGTTATGATGGCCTATACATGTCGATGGACACGTCTTGCTCTAGAGGACGAGCGACAAGGAGGACTACGCCCCAGGACATTATCTCAATGTTCCCCACTCTGAATGAAAGTTAACAGACACAAGTTTATACTCGTAGATAGTTTTAATTTTAGTCGACATACCTTTTTCTTTTTGATACTTAGAATTATTGTGTTCCACAATTTTTTTTCATATTGTTGATTTTATAAGCATTAGTCGTATGATAAGTTTGTTATATCACTTGCTTTGAATTTATAAGTCTGCTAAAATAATGTAGGTGTTTCAGTAGTTTTCTAATATTCAGTCTTGATAAAAAGAAATGATTATAAGTTGGTTTTATTTTAAAATGTATTTTAATATTATATAAATCTATACCCATGGATAGGATTGTCATATTCAAATAAGTAAATAATAGATCATTTCAATTATTCAAATCTTTGGCGAGGGAAAAATACATAGTCGTTTTTTTATTTTTTTCTCTTAATCGAAAGAACTAAAATGTATTATCATTAAATTCGAAAATAGATACAGTACCAATCTATAACATATCAAAACACGGACTGAAAAATTAGTTACGATAAAAAAGTTATTGCCATTTTTGACGCAATAAAACAGTAAATCGCGTTTTTCTCGCGATGTTGGTTTTGTTGTTGTTATTACTTATTTAGTTTTCCAACTACAGCGACGAAATATTTGACAAGACTTCAGGCATGACGGATGGTCCGGTACAGACTGCAAAGAAATCTGATGCCTAAGGGGTATCGTATTGATTTAGAATTGTAATTTGCATTATTTACGTCAAAACATTGCTAAGCACTTCGCTTTAGGTAATTGCATATAATATGTAATGGCATGTTAATTAACCTTATAGCTTTCCAAAAAAAATCTAAGGTTAACAAAAATGGATAGAAGTCATAAGACGAGCAAGAACGGACGACTTTTGGAAGTGGAATACATTTTCCCGTATTTGCTCTGATCATTTTCTACACAATGAATTCTATACGCCAAAAAACGGTTAGTAGTAGTAGAGCTTTTTTGTGAAAGAGTTCGTCCGGGGAAGTACTACCACCATACCTGTTTCTGCCGCAAAGCAGTAGTGCTCGCATTGCTGTGTTCCGGTTTGAAGGGTAAGGGTGCCGATGAAATTACGGCCACATGGGACTTTTCATCTTTATGTTTCAGGGTGGCGGGCGCAGTGGAATGCCACATAGGGCGCGTCCTAGGTGGACGTAACCTGAGGTAATGCACTGTTCATAGGCAGAGGGTACCACTTAACATCAGGTGGGCCATCTTCTTAATTTGTCATTCCAAGTAGTATAAAAAAACTCATTGTGCAAAATTCTTAAAACTGCACTCTGCAGTTTCTTAAATACTGGAATTTGTATACATTTATGTTTCCGTACGATTTTTATGATATTTTCTTAGTTTGAGTTGATTAGTGATTGAGATTAAGATTGTAGATTGAGTGATGAAAAATATATTTTTCACAAATTGATTGAGCTGAAGACCTTAGGTGGACTTGCTTTTCTATTGATTTATATTGTGTATGTTTGAGAGCTGAAAAATAGATACGTAACTACATAAAACAGAAGGGAACCATGTATTTTTGTAAAAGTTTCATTCAATAATTGCATTTTTTTCGGCGATTTTTTGTACTATAAACCTATATGCTATGCTATAAACATTGCATCTCTTAAAGTATTAAGTATTAAAAAAATACAGTTTTTAAGAAGTTCAATAATTTAATTTCACCTAGTTTATTTAAAAGACCGCCAGGAGTGGCGCTATAGAGAAGAGGCCTTTACTCAGCAGTGGCTGGATAGATAGATAGATAGATAGATAGTTTATTTGTTGACCGTACCCTAAATCCGAATTGTCTTATTTTTCACGGAGGTTTTGTATGGGTAAGGCCAGTCCATTTATTTTACTTTGGTCGAAGATCCGGAGTACAGGTTGTTAGGAAGAACCGGCCCATATGTCACGTTCCATGGAGAGCTGTTGCTCAGCTTCATTTATTCAGTCAAGCTTTGTGGAATAATAATTGGCGTATATATGCGTCGCTGCACGTAAGCTAGTCTTGCACATTATTGGAGACGTCACTCGATATTTGTAGGAAAACTACGAACAAAAAAAGACATTTATACCACACCCCCTCTAAAAAGCTTATTTTATTCACTGAAAACAGTGAATAAAAAGCACTTTTAATCACGATTTTGGTGTTTGAATTTAGAACACACCAATATACTCGAACCTCCATCTCAATGCAACACCCTCCAATAACAACTCCTATATAACCTCCTTGCGCAAAAAATACTCGATACAAAATCCTCGTGCAAAGAAAACTCGACATACAACCTTCTTATGCAAATAACTCATCGTGATTTGATTGGTCGACATTTTCGACAAGGGGTTTAGCATGGGCTTAGCATAAGAATAAAAACTGTTTTGTGTTGTTTGCTGTGATTAGTAAATTGGCACTATTTTGATATTGAATATAGAAGTTGTACGAACATAAATTTAGTGGAACTTAATAATAAATCGATTGAAAATGTATTCATCTGATGATGAATATGATATATATGACATGATATGATATATGTATATATATGTATATATATATATACATATATCATATCATATATATATCTTTCATATGATGTCTGTTTTCGCTTAAATCTTTCTTTTTGTCGTAGTCATGGTATAAAGTATAGTATGCAACTCTTGAATAAAACGGATTTATATCGAGGGCCATGAATCACTCGCGTCGCTCAGGATACTAACACTTAATTCAAGTTTTAAAGTGTTAGTGTTCAATCGTTAGAATCCTTCACTTGCTCGTGATTCATCTATGGCCCTCGATTTAAATCCGTCCTTTATTCACTTATTGCATAATATACTATTGCTTGCATCGACGTAAATAATTACTTTGGTCGAAGATTGCTTGCATAAACTGACAACTCAATAGCTTTTCGAAACAGGAACTGGCAAAAAGTAGGAATACCTGCCTATACTTTAGTGTTGTTAAATTGTTGGGATGCGAATATATTTTCTGGCTGTTCGCTTGATAAACAAAGATGTTGGTACTCCCGGGAAATTTATGAACAACAATAAATTCAACCAAGTTAATGAAAACTTGCTTCTGGAAGTTAAATAAATAAGTAGGTCAAACTACTCAGCACGGTAGAAATAAATGTGCCTCTATTTATATGCAGATTCCCATTATCATGGACTTTGTATATAACAGTTTTTCTTTTAACTTCGTAACTTACGGAATAAGCAGGTGGCCCACCTGATGTTAAGCGATAATCTCTGCCTTTAACAATCAATTACCTCATAGGTCACGTCTACCTAGGACACACCCTATATGGCATTGCACTGCGCCCGCCACCCTGAGACATAAAGATGAAATGCGTGCATGTAATTTCACCGGCACTCTTATCCTTCAAACCGGAACACAGCAATGCGATCACTACTGCTTTGCGGCAGAAATAGGTATAGTGGTAGTGCTTACCCGGACGAACTGTTTCACAAACAAGCTCTACTACTACTAAAAGACCACCACGCCGCCTGTGAGCTCTTTAATTTTCGGTTTTTTTCTGTCACTAAATTAATTTTATAATGTCTCCAAATATTGATATGTTTACATTGGAGCGCTTTCCTCCAATATTTGAGTTCGTGCGTCTGCAGCTCGCACATGACTATGATGCCGAGGTGGGAATTACAGTGTGCTGGTGTTTGTTTTCAATAACAGTAGCGGCCACTCGCACCATCTGTGTCCTGTAAATTTAATATCAGGCCAGTTAACTTCAACAACAATAATATTTTAGGAACGGGGGACCAGTTCAATAACATGTACTGTAGGAAGAGTAGACTATTGCAGCAGTAACTCACTCAACAAGTCTAAAATATATAAGCAATAAAGCAAAATCGAAGTACATTAGATTGTGTCACTACCATCACATACATAGACACACGCCTTTTTCCCCGAAAGGGTAGGCAGAGCCCTTTGGGCCAGCTTTCACGTAGGTTGCACAATCGTGGGAATATAGACGTGAAAAGTGGTGAGCTCATCGCTGCCGTTGCTACCTACGACTGACTCGACTAAAGCTTTCTTCCAATAATAACACATTACTAGTTATCAGGCAGGGCAAATCCCAACGAATTTTGTCAAAAAGTCCTTGTAATATCATTACAGTGGTGATGTATGTGTCAATAATCTGAGCTACGCTGGTGACATGGTGCTTCTCAGCCCCTCGATTAATGGGTTAAGAAAGCTCATGGCTGTTTGTGAACAATATGCTAAATCCCACCGTCTGAAATATAATGTACTAAAGACTGAAATGCTAGTATTCAGAGCTGGAAAAGGCCCGGAGAGGGTGCCCGATGTATACTTGAAAGGGTCAGCAGTGAAGGTTGTGAAACAGTTTAAATATCTAGGACATATTATCACCGAAGATCTGAGTGATGATCATGATATTGAGCGTGAAAGACGGAACCTGTCCATCAGGTGCAACATGCTCGCGAGAAGATTTGCCAGATGCAGCGATGAGGTTAAAATTACCTTATTTAAAGCGTATTGCCTAAGCATGTATACATGTCAGCTCTGGTTTAAATACAATCGAAAATCGTGTAGTACTATAACGGTGCAATACAATGACGGTTATCGCATCCTTATGAAAAAGCCACGATTCTGTAGCGCGTCGAGCATGTTCGCTGATGCACGGGTTCCGGATTTCTTCTCCATCATAAGATCACGAATAGCGTCCTTCTGGAGTGGATTGAGGAGTTCCAAAAATGGCATTCTACAGTTTATGGCTGAAGGCTTATATAGCCCCATGTACAGATTTTTGATCTCTGTGCACCAGAGCGGGAACAGGAAATAATAGTTTTTTTTTTTTATTGTGTAGGTTTTTTGTTTTTTTTTTGTTTATGTGTACCTATTTTAATTTTAATTTGACTGCATTGTAATTTAATTTATTTTAACTTTTTTTATATTTTTTTGTAATTTATGGGTTTTTTGCCTGAAATAAAGAACATATATATATATTACTAATGTCGGTAACAGTGCATGAATCATCCTAAAAATAATAAGTTTTTTGTGAAAAATATATTTTTCAATACAAGCTTTTATAAAATTAGAGATCGTAACCGTGAGCCTTAACACGGCCAGTCTACTATTATCCATCGAGGAGTTCCGTTGTCCACCTTACATCTCCATCATCAGATCAGCTCGTTGTCACCATCATATTGTATTGTCATCGGAACTTGACAGGTATGTCAAACTTCAGCTCAATCGGTTGAGGATAACAGCTTTAAAATTCAGTGGCTAGATTCTACCCGGATTCCACTCAGGCAAACATACCTACATTGCAAGTTAAACCATCAAATTTACTTTAATCCAAAATTTTAATTCATATCATTCAAACTAGAATTTAATAATTCCATAATTCTGTTGCGTTAAATTAGTTAAAATAAACGGATAAACTTGGAAAATGATTATTAAGCCACTAAATTGCGTCTCTTCAGAAACAAGGATAATACGAAAAATAAATTAAATAATTAATAATAATAATTAATTTATTTAATTAATTTGGTAATTAGCCGTTTATCTTTCAATATGATTCCCAACCACGATAGTTTCAATTCTATAAGGATAATACGAATTGCCAAAAGGGAAAAGCGAGAAAGAATCGGGCCTCTGCGCGCAAACAAAAAATATGTCGAGGTTTTTTGTTTCAAAGGTAGAAAGATATTGAAATACTTTTGTTCTTAGTTTGTTCAACGTCAGATAGCACGTCCTGGCTTGCGTACATCGCGAAAGTTATTTCATTACACGTAGATTTGGTTATAAAACTTTTTACATACGAAAGAAAGTCCTTATGGACTTTCTTAGAAATGATCTTCCCAAATTCTACCGGAGAGTTTCCTTTTCAGTGACTTCAGGCGTTCTTAATGCTTCTACAAAAGTAAAGCCAGGCGGCCGTCATATCTCCGGTACGGAGGCAGCAATGCTCTAAGTATGGCGGCCGTAAGTAATAATTTATTAAGTTAGCTTAACTTAACTTTTCCGGTGAAATTACAGGCACATGAGACTCCGGTGAAATTACAGGCACATGAGACTTTTCATCTTTATATCTCTGGGTGGCGGGCGCAGTGCAATGCCACATAGGGCGCGTCCTAGGTGGGCGTGACCTATGAGGTAATGCACTGTTCATAGGCAGAGGTTACCGCTTAACATCAGGTGGGCCTCTTGCTTGATCCGTCACCCAAGTAGTAAAAAAAAAAAAAAAAAACTTAATAAAAGTAAATAAGCAAAACCAAATTAAAAAAATACAAATAAAACAGTTGCAAACAAACTAAAGATAGCTCGTTTAAGAGCTAGCCACAACGACCCAGTGGACGGTCAGTGCGTAATTATCCACAGAGGAGCCCCGTTGTCCATTTTCCGTCACCACCATCAGATCAGCTCAACTGTACAATTTAAAGAAACCTTGACAGATATGCAAGATTTTAACTCGATCGCATTTCAGCACTTGCCATTCTTCTCAATTTGTTACCAGCCTCTACAGTACGCTCAGCGGATCTTTGTCCCTCTGAAGTTAGGCTCTTGCAAATACAAAATACGACTATCGGTTCAAATAGTCCAATTAATCGTTTTTTTTCGATTATTGATAATTGTAGAAGAGGTAGGTATATCCTCGTTCGGCTTGCCAATTCCTAAAATGGGAACTACTCTTGAACTTTGAGCCAAATTTTGAGAGACACAGATCCGATGTAAGTACCTTTTGTACAATATCTGGAGTGACCGAGCTTCGACCGTCGTTTATTTTAAAATCGCGTTTACTAATGTTATCAATACCCTTATCATGTTTAGTAAGTGTCTACCCTTACAATCTGAAATGTCCGTCTTCAGCCAGTATTGTCATTTATATTTTCAAAATTCTAGTTGAATTCGGGCGCTCCGCGGATTAATTACGAACTATTCAATATTCTGTGACTGACACAGATAAACAAATAAAAAATCGTAAAAAAATATATGTTTTTTTGTTGAAAATTATTTTTCCCTGAGATTTCCCTAATAGCTAGATCGATTTTTCGCCCCCAAAAACCCCCAAATAGCAATTGTAAGGGTAGACCCTTACAATCTGAAATGTCCGTCTTCAGCCAGTATTGTCATGTATATTTTCAAAATTCTAATTCGGGCGCTCCGCCGGTGAATTACAAACTACTCAATATTCTGTGACTGACACAGATAAACAAATAAAAAATCGTGAAAAAAATATTTTTTTTGTTGAAAATCATTTTTCCCTGAGATTTCCCTGATAGCTAGATCGATTTTTCGCCCCCAAAACCCCCATATAGCAAATTTCATCGAAATCGTTAAAGCCGTTTTCGAGAACGTTATCACAAACAAATATTGCTCGTTTAATAGTATAGGGTAGGATAATAGAGTATTTCACAAACAATTTGGCAGACAGGCTTATTTAAAGCACCTAGTTTCGATAGCGCGTTATCACAGCAGTAATGGGTGAGCTCAACCGGAGAATTGTTCCCGCCTGTCACCCTGATGAGGGAACGAGGGTCGCAAAAAAGGGTAACCGTACGCATTGGGAAACGCTCACAATATATCAGGGCGTGGCAGAAATCAACGAAGGATTAGCAGCCACTTAGATAGAGACTCCACAACTCAAGGCAATACACAACCAGCAGTAAAAGGCAAGCTCAACAGGAGAATTGTTCCTGGCTTTCATATTTGTGCGGTCTGCAGATATTTGTTCAGGGTGTTCTGGGTATTTTCTATGTATAATAAAAAAAAATATCTATGTAATGTATTGTATTAACTATATCAGTTGTCCTATATAACACAAGCTCTGCTTAGCTTGGTGCTAGATAATGTTGTGTGAACTGTCCAGCATTATTTATTATTTATTTATTTTTAATCCTAAAATGTGGGGTCAGAGCAATATTATGTGACTTTATGTTATGTTAATTGTGTAAAACGGTTCCAGGATCATCTATACATATATAGTCCTCCTCAACGTATCCGTCGATGGCGAACCCTGATAACCCAATTTTGATGTCTATACAATAAAAAAAAAAAAAAAAAAAAAAAACCCTATCTATGTGAGCGAATGCAACGTGGTGCGTCTCTAGGATTGGCGAGAGGTTTCATTACATTATCTATGCCACGAGGCGATCAATCGCGACAAGAATCGGAATTATTTATGTTGTTAATGTTGCGACTTTTGCTTTGAATTGGCGCGTTTGAACGAAACCATTTCAATTCTAAAGTTGTTTCAATCGTTTGTATTTCATACATACATACATAGACACACGCCTTTTTCCCCGAAGTGGTAGGCAGAGCCTCAATGGGCCTCTTTTCACAGTGGGTTGCACCATCGTGGAATATAGACGTGACAAGTGGTGAGCTCATCGCCGCCATTGCTTCCCACGACTGACTCAGCTAACGCTTTCTTCCAGTAATAACACATTCCATAATAAGCTACCAGCCAGGACAAATCTTATACCAACGAATCTTATCAACAAGTCCCCAAATAATTTGACTCAATTGTATTTTTACACCTTTAAGGCGCTATAGGTTCAACGAACATTATTGTATGAGGCGAAGAAGGCGAGCGCACGCTCTGATACCGTGTTTTTATGTATAAAAAAATTATATAAAAATGTCGTTCAAAGTTTTGTTTAATTTTGTTGATGAATTCACTAACTCAAATAATAACTAACATGTAACCAAATGTTTCAAAAATTAAAACGTGAGAGAAGTGAGTGAAAAATAGCATTTAAATTTTAAAAAGGAGGTATCTTTGTTATTTTTTTTTATCGAGTGAAGTAATTCAAATATTGTATTGAATTATTGATGTCACTAGATAAAAAGCTCAAGAATATCATATATTTTTTTCTTCATTGAAAACTATGAAAATCTTATCAAAAACTTTAAAATTCTAGAGACACTCTAGATTGACTGATCTAGATAGAGATCTGACTCTACTCTCAATTCTAGAACCTATCGCGCCTTAAGAGCAAGGCACAGTAAAAAAACCTAATCCGATTGCTTGATATTTATACTGAATTTCAAAAGAAAAATTAACCTTTTTTCCGTTTAATTCAAAGGTCAAACATAGTTGACAAGGTTGATTTTAAAAGACTTATTTAAATAAATCGAACTGACGAAACTGAGTTTTCAAGGAATATTCGTAAGCCATTTTGTCAAAGAAAGCTAAGCACCATAAAATGCTTTTAGATTCTCTCTTTGAAGAACATAACTTCTCGGAAATCTTTTAAATAGGTAGCGTGTGCTTGACGTGAGTGGTTTAATACAATTTAATATTTGGAGCGAGGCTGTCTGCGCAGCGAGGCGGTGCGGTGGAGTGATTGATGTTAGAGACTTTTCATTACACTGTCACTATTATGTAGGCATTAAAACCATATTTTGAGCTTCAATCAGTTGGCTACGTGTTACCATTATGAAAGAGTACGACTAACTCATGTACATACGTGCTTTAATTGGTTCTCCGACCAACCGTTAGGTTATACGCAGAAGCGAACTCCAACTGACCGAAGCTACGTCCAATTACGGTAGGACTTGCTGCCCAATCATGAGAGACTTGCAATCTGGTACTCATGAGACTGGCCCGTGAATCAAACACATTACCATTTATTCAATGGTCTCTCACCACCCGTAGTCCAGAAAGGGTGCTAGCTTCAATCCCAGCTAATGTCGTTAGAGAAGCCAACTACCATTTCTCCCTTAGAATATAGAATATACCAGAAGGTGCGTACGATGCTATTAGTATGGGGCGCTGTGTCGTCAAAACACAATGCCTCCCCCCGCGCCTATCTCATTCCCACCAGTAGGCGCATAATTTTGGTGATTTGGGCAACAATGTCAAAATGGACGCTTGACTTTTTTCCAAAGAATAAATGTTAAACAAAATTCATTATTTAAACCAAAAAGATAATTAAATGTAATACTTACGTATGAAATGTGATTCTATTATTTTCTTTTTACGCCTAGCAGATTCTTTATATGTGGGAACACACAAAAAAAAACACAAGAAAATCTTTCAAGTTTGACACGACTAGCCGCACGGCCGACCACAGACAGACTGGGTGACACTATTCTCATTGAGACTAGTTTGCATGGTGACCGTTTTTCGGGTTCTGGTTTATTCTATATTCTGAGCATTTCTCCATTTATGGTTCCGGAGCTGTAAAACTCGCTCACTTGTCGGCCCACAGAGTGCGCCATCCATCTGAGTGGCCGGAGTCGTGTCTAGCGCATAATCTTAGACTCCATCGGACTAAGTGATGAGCTAGGGGTCAAAGAGCTATAGTTATAGCTGATGTCATTATTTCCATAGTTCATAGGATTCCCGGAAATATTTATTTTTCGGACAAAGAAATTTATTTTCGGTGGAGAGATATCGGTTTTCAATATCAATTACCATTGAAATCACCACAGGGATCGGATGAAAGCTGTAATGTGAATAAAAGTGAAAATCTTCTCAATTTATGACCGCTTGGTCTGGAATTCATTTCAACGAGTAATTAAATGGCTGGGTCTATAATTAAATTATGTTGATGGGTGGGAAACGACTATTTATGTCGAGGACCTAGCTTTGCTTTAATTATGTGGTTGACCATCGCTTTCCGGACCACACTGTAAAATCAAGTGCTGTTTCGGTTTTGCAAACGGAAGGTTTCACTGTCTTCCCACTAATATCATAAATGTCAAAGTTACGATGTTTGGATGTTTGAATGTTAATATTTTAATCAATCATGTTGAAACGGCTGAACCGATTTCGATTAAACTTTGGTACACAACTAGGTTATGACTTGGATTGGGCTACGTATAGATATGGATGTTTTTTTAATATCAAGGAATTTATGGATTATAAAATCTGAGTGATCGTAACTGTGTGCTGATCACAATGAGCTTAAACACGGCCAGTCTACTATTATCCCTCGAGGAGTTCCGCTGTCCACCTCCCGTCTCCATCATCAGATCAGCTTGCTGTCACCATAATACTGCATTGTCATCGGAACTTCACAGGTACCTATGCAAAATATCATCTTAATCGGTTGAGGAAAACTGCTTTACAAGTAACTAATTTTGTAAAAATTCTAAAACCCCCAACGCAATGAACCGATTTTGATCAAACATAGCTAAGAACACTCCCGACAAATTCACCTTTTAAACAAAAAATAATAATCGAAATCTGTTCACCCGTTCCGGAGCTACGATGAGACACACAGACACGTCAAACTTATAACACCCCTTCGTTTTTATGTCGGGGGTTCAAAATTAAGTTGCAAGATTCCACCCAGACAAACATTTGCAAGATTCCACCCGGACAAACATACATACATTGCAAGTTAAATAGAAGCTTGTAAAAATACGACCTGTACGCGAGTACCAACTACACACAGATGATGACAGATGAAAGCAAATTTTGCCAGCTGTTGCAAGGACATTTCGCTCGCTCGGTCAACTATTATATTCCTACAAATATATGATTATTATTTTTATTCAAGTCTCCATCTGAGATAGGCCGATAATAATCAGAAATTTTGTATACACTCTGAACAAACCCATAAGGGTCTTTTGAGTATATAATACTTTGTTTGTGTAAATTTTTTAAGATATAATAAAAAAAAAAAAAAAAAAAAATTACATGGACGCCTTTTTCCCCGAAAGGGTAGGTAGAGCCTCATATGGGCATCTTTTCACCGTGGGTTGCAACGTCGCGGGAAATAGACGTGACAAGTGGTGAGCTCATCGCCGCCATTGCTTGCCACGACTGACTCTGCTAACGCCTTCTTCAAGTAATATCATAAACTAGCAGCCAGGACAAATCTTATACCAACGAATCTTACAAAAAAGTCCGCGGGTAATCCCTCAGTTGGCTTTTACGACATCCACGGGAGGAAACGGAGGGATATATTCTTGGGCCGGACACACCACGGCTTCAAACTATTTAAATACCAACAAAGTTCTGTCCTCACTTAAAGCAAGCGCCTGAAACTAGCAATGCGGCACCCTGCGGTGAACCGTTTGACCTTCTCAATAAACTTTATAATTTAGTAAGTAGATAAGACCATTGTTACTAACTCATAAGTAGAGCACCATATTGTCTAGATTTGTAGATAATCCGGACATTGCTATGAATTACGAGTGGTGAGGCTGTGACTGGAATTAAACCAGCAATCCTCGGAGGATGCATTACTAATAATATACACACACATGGTTACATTTCGGTGAATGCTCCCAGGAACTGCACGATCTGATCCCACCATATCCTTTTCATCATAGGACGAGCAGGCGTTCGGCTCAGTACCATCCTTCCCTCATTGGTATACCTTCTATTCGCACAAAACGTTTCAGTTCTACCTTTATAATGCGAACTGCTAAGGAGTGGAATACACTACCGTCGTCTGTCTTTCCTGAAAACTATAATCTGGGTCTCTTCAAGTCAAGAGTGAATAGGTGAATAGGTGCCTTCTTGACCTTTGTGCTTCATCTTCGGCCACATCGTCACTTACCAACAGGTGAGATCATGGTCAAACAAAGGTCTATCAATGTCAAAAAAAAAAAAAAAAACTGTGCTAATAGTATTAACTTACAGACATTTCACTCGAACACAAAAGTCGATAGTGTTTTATATAGAATACATTTATTTACAGAAATAATTATACAACTAATACAAGGTATGCACAAATTTAAAAAAAAACATTGGAAACAGTTGTGCTACCTGAAGACCGCTGCTAACGATCTAAAGGTAGCTCAACTGATCTAAATTACTACCAGACGGAAGCGTCCCTAAGATGCTGGCTGCATTGCCACGTTGAATGGCAATACTATTGCGTTGAGCCAGATAAGAGCCAGCTCTCGGGTCACGCGTCATAGTGTTTTATTAAGGTGGGGTATAACGCAAAATTACCAATCTTAGATTAGATTTTTAACTGACTAAATCAAGTACAATATTCAAATTAAAAATATGCATGGATACTGCATTATAATACCGACGGGACACACAGACAAAAAATTTTCACAAAATTTTCTCGATGTAACAAAATTTTTTTTTTTTTTTTTTTTTTATGTTTTATTTTATCTGCAATCGGCTATTTAGCCATAATCAGATGTTTTATGGGTTGACGTGGTTTGGGTGTGATTCCAATGAATAACACCATTTAATTTGATGAACTGGTTAGGTTCTCTGGTCTAGGTCAAGTATTTGCCATCTCTTTAGGCGTTTTACATTCTCTTGTGTGTTTAACAGGTTCTTAGCAAGTTCATTTGAGTGGTTTTCAAGTCTTTCCTTGTATTTTATGCAGTATTTGCTAACTTCCTCCTTGACAGTCGGCATTTCCAGGTATTCGTGTATTTCTGTGTTCCTCACAAACCAGTCTGCGCTTGAGACAGTTCTAAGGGCAATGTTTTGAAATCTTTGGAGGTTTTCAATATTGGAGTTGCTAGCTGAACCCCAAAGTTCTATTCCGTAGGTCCAGATTGGCTTTATGATTGCCTTGTAGACAAGCAGTTTATTGCTAAGAGAAAGCTGAGATTGACGGCCTAGCAGCCAATATAGTCCCTTGTATTGTATGGTGGCTTCTGTTTTTTTAGCTTTAACATGGTTGGCCCAAGTCAGTCTTCTATCTAGGTGTAGTCCCAGATATTTTACGGTGTTATGCCTTGCTAGCGGTTCATTCTCCATATATATAGCTGGGCAGTCGCCTTTTCTGAGAGTATATGTTACATGTATGGATTTCGTTATGCTAGGCTTAATTCTCCATTTTTGTAGCCACACATCTATTTTATTGATCTGTTTTTGTAGTTTCAGTGAAGCCATACTTGGGTCCTTGTCACTTGCCAGGCATGCCGTGTCGTCTGCATATGTTGCTGTTACAACGTCTTCTGTTTCAGGCAGATCTGCCGTATATATAGAATACAGAACCGGGCCAAGCACCGATCCTTGTGGGACTGAAGCGTTGATGTAGTGCAGGTCCGAGAGGTATTCTTCGTATTTGACTTGAAATCTTCTGTGGTCTAAGTAAGATTTTAGTATCATATACAATGAGTTGGGCAGCAGGGTTTTAAGTTTATATAACAGTCCTTTGTGCCACACTTTATCAAATGCTTGTTGGATGTCTAAAAATACTGCGGAGCAATACTCCTTATTCTCAAGTGACTGTCTGATTTTGTGCACCACTCGATGCACTTGTTCTACAGTTGCATGTTTCTCCCGAAATCCGAACTGATGATCAGGTATGACCTTGTTCTCTGTGAGGACTGGTTTGAGCCTCACTAACAATATCTTTTCAAAGACCTTAGATAGTATAGGGAGGAGACTTATGGGTCTATATGAGCTAGGTTCTGTTGGTGGCTTCCCCGGCTTAGCGATCATGCAGATTTGTGATATTTTCCACAACTTCGGAAAGTAGTGCATTCTGAGTATTCCATTAAATAAGATTGTTAGGAATACCAAAGCTTTTCTAGGTAGTTGCTTGAGAACTTCACCTGTTATTAGGTCAAATCCGGGGGCTTTTTTGTTTTCAAGGTAGCAAATCGTTCGTGCTAGCTCTCTTGGGGTGACAAGTGTAAGCGGTGGAGATAACTGCTGATCACTATTTCAAACTGTGTCTATTTCATCTTCAAATTCCATCATGGATGATTCATTTGGAGTGAAAACTTTGCTAAGGTGTTTAGCGAACAATTCGGCTTTCTCACTTCCACTGATCGGATCGTTCAGAGACTTTCTTATAGGTGGGACATGGATATGTGGTCTTTTAAAGTTTTTTGTTATTTTCCACAAGGAATAGTGGTCTTTCTTGTGAGCTGACAGTGTAGACAATTTTTGCTGGAAGGTTATGTTTTGGTTTTCTGTGATTAATTCTTTCAGTTCCCTTGAGATTCTATTGTATTCTGTCCTATCCGAACCAGATCGACTTGAGTGAAGTTTCCTTCGTTGTTTGCGTTTTTCTGCCAGTTTATTGCGTATTTCCAATGGTATGTTATTTCTTTGGCTAGAACAGCTTAAAGACGGGGTTGCACGCCAAGCGGCAACTTGTATGAGGTTTGTGATGTAAAATGTTGCTTCATCAATATCTTCTTCGGTTTTAAGTGAAATCCTTAGTTCTACTTTTTCTTCTAGGTATTCAGCAAAAGCACCCCAGTCTGTTTTATGATTATATAGTGTTGGTTTTTGTGCTCTGTGTATCGCTGATATGCTAAAAGTTGCTATGATCGGGGTATGATCGGACATACCATCAAGTGAGGATTCCACATCAAAGTATATATCGGATAGGCCTTTTACAATGAAGAAGTCTACGAGATCAGGTATTTTATTTGCATCGGTTGGCCAATATGTTGGTTTGCCTGTTCCTAATGTTGTGAGTTTATGTGTATCAACACTTTTTTTCAATTCTCGGCCTTTTGTGGTGATTAGCCTCGATCCCCAGTGAGTGTGTTTACAATTCCAGTCTCCACCAGCTATGAATCTGTTCCCCAAGCTGTGGAAGTAGCGGTCAAACATATGCTGTTTCGCTTTGTGCTTTGGTGGGCAGTAGATTGCGCTTACATTAATAGGCCCCATATTTTCCTTTATAGTAATAGTGGTGGCTTGCATCCAGTCATCTCGGAACTCACTATGAATATAGTGTTTAATATTGCTTTTTACAATAACTGCAGACCCTCCATGTGATTTATTATCTGGATGATTGGTATTATATACACAATAGTTGTCAATTTTGAAAATTTTGTTATCGTTGAGGTGTGTTTCTGATATCAGAGCGATATCTACTTTGTTGACTTTAAGAAGTATTTCCAGCTCTTGTTTATTTGGTGTTAAACCATTGATATTCCAGGTGGCGATTCGTAACGACATCATTGAGGAAGTTTACTGATGAGTGTCATGATGAGGTTCATCATTGTGCTAAGCTGTGTTATTAGTTGGTCGATTCTTTCAGTCTGTTTTATTATTAGCTCTTCTAGATTATATCTAAGTTCTTGCTTGTTTTCCATTCTAACTTCATTAGAATATGTTCTTTGTGACCTTTGGTCAGCGTGGTTTCTCGTATTTGTTCTGTTTAGCTCTGTATGGTCATCGTTGTCTTTCGTGTGTGATCTCTGCCACTGTGATTGGTCACTGATATCCCTCGGGTATGTTCTCTTGGTCTCTGTAAGGTCTACTACATTATCGGTCTTATTTGAGGGAGTCTTCTTAGTCCAATTTTTGACAGCTCCACTATATAGTTCTAGGCTTTCCATTACAGTTAGGTGCCGGCTTTTTGGTTGGGTGATTCTGGGAGTCATTACAGTCTCATTAGTCATAGTCTTGGCGGCAGTTGGCAGTTCATTCGTTTTGAAAGTGACAGTGTCGTTATTTGTCTCTTTATAAGCTGTTCTTGTCTTAGCTTGGGTTTGAAATTTGTTTACAGTATGCTTTCTAGCTAGAACATCTTTATATACCTGACACCCTTTGTAACTGGCAGGATGACTGCCAGAGCAGAGCGTACACACAGCTGGGGTGTTTTCGTCTATTATGCACATGGTTGTTTTGTGGGCCCCAGCACACTTAACGCATCTGTATGGCCGCATACAATTATTTTTACTGTGTCCATATTGTTGGCACCTTTTGCACTGCACCACCGTTGTTTTTCTTATTGGGTCTTCAATTGTTACCTTCTGGTTGTATATGACTTTTATTGATTTGACCAATTTGTTATTTTCATGAGGGGCTACATTCACAAAGAAAGTATTTAGTGGCTCCTTGGTACCTTGTTTTCTAGCTGTAACTATTTCTCCTTGTACTTTATTTCCAGTTTTCTCGATTGCATCTATGATGGCTTCCTTTGGTGTACTAAAGTGGAGGTGTTTGATGACAATCCTCATGCATTTTTGGTCTTTGCGGGTGAAAGTGTGTCCAATCAGTCCTTTGGATCTTATATGCTCTATCAGAGTCTTATATTTATCAACAGTTTTGGAGGAGATAATAAGTTGGTTTTTCGATACCACTTTATAGGTGTAGTCATCGGTTTGAACTACTTCTTCAATTAGTTGTGTTAATTTCGCAAGGTCGTCAACTCCATACAATATTATTGGTGGTGGTTTCGGTGTCTTTTTAGCTTGGGCGTCTCCACTCTCTTCACCTAACAGTGAGAAGCTATTACTAATTTCAATTTCTGGAGTATCGCTATGTTCAAGGTTGTCTATTCCTCTGTGCTTGTTAATTATTTTCTCCCGTCGTTGTGTTCTTTTAGCTTGGTTAGTTATTGACTCGTCTGGAGAGTGGTTTCGTTTTTGATTTGGCACTCGTTGCCATGGTGCGCTTGGGTTATAGAGTCTGTTTTGTTCGTTTTCTACAATTGTTGTGTTGTTATTATTTCTTTGGGTCTTGTCGTTGGCATCACTAAGAGATGCTGATCGTTGGCGAGTGAATAGGCCTGGATGGAATAGTTGTTGTGTTAGTGTTTTCTTTGGTTTTTCCGGTAAAATTTCCTTGGGTAGCAATACTTCGCCCCTCCCAGAATACGTGGGGCAGCCCGAGCTAGGCTCGGGGAGGGATTCGCCGGCTACGCCGGTACCCTCCTGGGATACATTATCTTTTAGTTTTGCTTCTTCCATAGTTGTTGTGATTTTTCTTAGGGTTGTCTTCCCTTAGTTGTAATTTTTTCGTTAGGGTTGTCTTCCCTTATTGTTTTTTCTCGTTAGGGTTGTCTTCCCTGAGTTGTTTTTTTTTCGTTAGGGTTGTCTTCCCTTAGTCAGGTAACGAAATACCTCCACAAAGTTACCTCTAACTTTTGGCACAGAATAAATAATAGTACCTTTTGGCTAATTTCGATTGTTTGTCAATATGGGACAGATTATTGGGTCAAAAATTGGGTAAATAAGATCAATACAATAAAAAGGAGAGTTCACCCACGGGGTTTTTTAAAATTATCTTTATTTCACGAGATATTCAATAAAAGCCGCTTTTTCGAGCGGCACGTGGCGTTTTTTTTGTATGAAGATTTCTGCCTGGTGTTGGCGCAGTCTTAATTGAAATCACAAGGATCATTTTGATTGAACCACAGTATGTTATAATGCATTTGCAATTTCAAGTATTTAAAAAAATTAATTTATGACGTTACACTCGTTCCAAGTCGTTAAAGTATCAGCCAAGCCATGTTTTAGTAAAGTGATGGCATTTTTCATAAAAAAATTGGGTCATACACGCATAGACACACGCCTTTTTCCCCGAAGGCGTAGGCAGAGCCTCAATAGGCCTCTTTTCACAGTGGGTTGCACCATCGTGGAATATAGACGTGGCGAGTGGTGAGATCATCGCCGCCAGTGCTTCCCTCGACTGACTCAGCTAACGTTTTCTTCCATCTTCAAGTAATAACACATTGCATAAATAAGCTAGCAGCCAGAAGCCCAATTCTCTTATTTATTTTATAACCACGCTGCAAGTTGACCGAAACGAGATTGTATTGTAAATTGACTGAAAAATTGGTATTCTGCTCCCTCATAACAACAATATAATCTACTTTCGGTTCTTGCGACCACATATTAGAGTAGGATAGTGCTATATAATAATTGTAAAGAGTGAAAGAGATAATTCTCAGAACTTTGAAACATTCAAGTTACAGTCACATTTCGATATAATCACATTCCGCGTTGTATTGTCAGGTGAGCAGAATACCATTTTTGACGTTTGTGACATCAATACTAGATCATAACATGATCCGAACTATAATTTGACTATTTTTTATTACGAGAATTGGGCTTGGAACAAATCTTATACCAACGAATGTAAAGGATCTCCCAAGGTGTATCAGGAACGATGCGTAGAACAGAACTACTACTAGAGAACATTAGATATACTTTTATTTATTTTCAACCGACATAGTTTACACTGCACAAGTTTCCACTCCAAGATCGCACCAGCAAAAAGCCTCGAGTTCATTACATTTTTCCTTAAATAACCTGCCTGCCCGGCTCTCCGATTGGTCCACCCAATCATAGAGCCAAGCTGGCATCGACAACAGAATTCTCAATTGTCACAGCATAAAATAATATTGAGTGAACGCTGATTTAGTCAAAATAAAGTCTGTTTATCGATACAACATAACGAACCCTAACACGAATAAGGTAAATTTACATCTATTTGAAAGTTAAGCAAATCGCCTCTATATTCCTACTTCATTTTATTTGACTTCACTTGTGTTAAATACGCTACATCGGCTAAAATGCTACCAAAATTAAACGATACAACTAAGAAACCACTGTAATTACTAAAAATAAAATAAAAAAGCGGCCAAGTGCGAGTCGGACTCGCCTATGAAGGGTTCCGTAGCAGCAAGTAACATAATATAAAAGTTCTTGGATGGATTACGATTAATGACGTATTAAAAGTACTTACTAGATCTCGATCAAACCAATTTTGAGTGAAAATTTACATGGTAATGAACATCATATATCTATTGTAATTTTATCATTCCCTTATTTTAGAAGTTATGGGGGGGGGGGGGACACTTTTTACCACTTTGGAAGTGTCTCTCGCGCAAACTATTCAGTTTAGAAAAAAGTGATATTAGAAACCTCAATATCATTTTTGATCCATGGATATCCCACACGTATGAAAAAAAGTTTTATTAGTTTCAGTTCTAAGTATGGGGAACCCCAAAAATAAAAAATTGCTTACTAGATCTCGTTCAAACCAATTTTGAGTGAAAGTTTACATGGTAATGTACATCATATATTTTTTTTAGTTTTATCATTCTCTTATTTTAGAAGTTATGGGGGGGGGGGGGGGCACACTTTTTACCACTTTGGAAGTGTCTCTCGCGCAAACTATTCAGTTTAGAAAAAAATTATATTAAAAACCTCAACATCATTTTTGAAGACCTATCCATACATACACGTATAGGTTTGATGAAAAAAAAAATGTTGAGTTTCAGTTCTAAGTATGGGGAACCCCAAAAATAATTGTTTTTTTTAATTTTTGTGTAAAAAACTTAATGCGGTTCACAGAATACATCTACCTACCAAGTTTCAACAGTATAGCTCTTATAGTTTCGGAAAAAAAAGGCTGTGACATACACGGACAGACAGACAGACAGACAGACAGACATGACGAATCCATAAGGGTTCTTTGTCTTTGACTACGGAACCCTAAAAACACTGTACTGTTGCGTAGTGCCTGAATATACAGGTGTCCCATATTTAATGGATAATCCAGCAAGTGCATAAAGGGGGGGAAAACGCCGCTCAGAAAAAAAAAAAAAAAAAATCTTTAACAGACCTGGAAATACGACACTTTAAAAAAAAAAAAAATTTGCTGCCTATACGCACATTATTGGACACTACAACCACAAATGGAGGATTTTTTTTATTTTTTTTTCTGTGAAATATTCCTGAATGTTGGGCCTTGCTAACGTCTTACCCAATTCATGACCAGCTATTGCTGTTTTTTTTTACAAAAGGTTTAAAAAAACCAGAATAGCAAATGTCTGTTTTTAATGTCTAAGTTTGAGCACCTCTGGTGAAAAAAAAACGTATAGTGACCTGGGTAGCCAACAATTTTGAAAACATGCCTACTTTATGCGATTTCTAAAACGGAAACACAACACACGCGACACGCGATATTTTTATTTGAAAATTATTAAGTTATTGCTAAGTTATGTATCAAGAGCCCTTCTTTGCTAGAACATAAAAGTTAAAAATAAAATATAAATGTATTTAAATGTTTCTTTTGGTATGTAATAATTGAAACCACAATTTGAGCATGATGTAATCTTTATTTTTTTTATTACAATAGGTGTTCGAATTGCCTACCCCCTACTCTAATACAAGCTCTGCACCGTCGGACAAAAGATCTTTTCAGCAGTCGCGTGTACCTGCGCTGTTCAATCTCTTGAGCCGCTTCCTGAACGCGCTGACGCAGTTCTTCGATTGTTGTGATTGCTTTTTTGTACACTTTTTCCTTAAATAAATAAATAAATAAATAAATAATGCTGGACAAGTTCACACAACATTATCTAGCCCCAAGCTAAGCCAGAGCTTGTGTTATGGGTACTAGGTAACTGATATACATAATACAATACATTACATAGATAGATATTTTTTATTATACATAGAAAACACCCAAGGCAGCCCCAATAAAAAAAGTCCAAGGGGTTTAGGTCAGGCGACCGTGGTGGCCATAAAATTGGTCCCAAACGGCCGATCCACCTGTTGGGGTATGTTTCGTCCAGGTATCTTCTTACAGACACAGCGTAATGTGCTGGACACCCATCATTCTGTAACCATATTATTTGTCGGATCACTTCTTCTAATAATCCGGGCAGAACATTTTGCAAAAAATTTAAATAGCCCGGCCCATTTAAGTTGCCTGGCATTTCGTATGGGCCTATAATTTTGCCATTTAGTATCCCTGTCCAGTAGTTAATTTTGAACTGGTATTGTGATTTATCCTCACGTATCAGATGAGGATTTGTCAACTGCCAGCTATGAAGGTTGTGCAGGTTCAAAAAGCCGTCTCTTTTGGCCGAAGATTCATCGCTCTACAAAATTCTATCAAAAAACTCCGAATCTTCTTCAATTTTGTCTAACATTAGGCGACAAAAAGTTACTCTTGCAGCAAAGTCCCTTGGCTGCAGAGTTTGCACACGGGTGACATGGTATGGGTGAAATTTACGCCGTTTCAATATTCTATGCACTGTCGACTTTGCAATGCCTTCGCGTCTTGCTATATCTCGAACAGAAATTGTAGAGTCTTCTGCGACTTTATTGAGCACAATGTCCTGGGCGTCAATTAACTGGGGTCTTCCTTCACTTGTACCACCTAAAACACGACCAGGAATCCTTCCTTCTAAATAGCAGCTGTGCACTCTAATAAATACGCGGTAATCAGGGTGGCGTGCATTTGGGTATCTCTCCCGATAAAGTGCTGCGGCTGCACTGGCGTTTCCACCACACTCCCCATAAAGGAAATGCATATTGCAATACTCCTGAGCTGAGTACTGTACACGAGGCATAGCAGTCTCTTGAGTAGCGCCAAACAAGATATAATACTGAAGCACCAAAACCAGTCCAGTTGAATGCAGAGTCGTTGTAAACAGCACAGAAAATAGTCCAACCGTAATGCACAAAACAAAGTCCGAAAGAATGCCGAGTAGTCGTGATATCGAAAGTAAGCCGTGAGAACCGAAAATGCACATGTAATGTCGGGAGAATCAAGATACGCACTAAAATCACTTATCTAAATATCAGTCAACCACGTAACAAATCCTAAACACACAAAGGGATAGGGAAGCGTACCTGTTTATCCCTCTTACTCGCATGCGGCCAAATAGTGTTATCTCTCTCACACAAGCACTTGTGTGTGCGTCATGCACCCAGGAAGAATTTCGACCATTATTATTACCACCTGTTATTACCTGTCTCAAGTCAGGTAGCAAGTAATGGTCTATCAGCCAGGTCCGTCTGATCCTCTGCACACGTTTTAAAACGTATTTAGGTAGCTATTATTGATATTATTTGCAACTTTTAAAAATATTAAATTTAAGAAAAATACGTTTTTAGTGTGTCACATAGCAATATCTTAATAATTTTCAAATAAAAATATCGCGGTGTAATACCGTTTTAGAAACCGCATAAAGTAGGCATGTTTTCAAAATTGTTGGCCACCCAGGTCACCATACGTTTTTTTTTCACCAGAGGTGCTCAAACTTAGACATTAAAAACAGACATTTGCTATTCTGGTTTTTTAAAACCTTTTGTAAAAAAAACAGCAATAGCTGGTCATGAATTGGGTAGGACGTTAGCAAGGCCCAACATTCAGGAATATTTCACAGAAAAAAAAATAAAAAAAATCCTCCATTTGTGGTTGTAGTGTCCAATAATGTGCGTATAGGCAGCAAATTTATTTTATTTTTTTAAAGTGTCGTATTTCCAGGACTGTTAAAGAATTTTTATTTTTTTATTTTTTTCTGAGCGGCGTTTTCCCCCCCTTTATGCACTTGCTGGATTATCCATTAAATATGGGACACCCTATAACTTCACATAAAGTTCTCTTCAATTAACTTTGGTTACATACGTATGTAAGCAGACATGAATTGGTACCTATTCAAATTAGCAGCGCGGGAAGTTAATTTGGTGATAACAAAGTTATGTAATAAAATCACACTTTATCTCTTATGCTGAAGTTTTGCCTTTGAGCTTATTTAATCCATTGAAGCGAGCGACGCACATGTGGAAACTTCTGACGATGTACATTGTGAGCTAATCTACGTGTGAGCTTGCACTCTGAAAGAGTTATAATGTCCTAAAATCTACCAACCTGCCCGGGAGACGCGACCCACGGAGATACGTTAGTTACGTGCTCTGCTCTTAAGATTTTTAAAGTTTTATTTTTCTTTATTACTTAATTCTTAATTTGACATATTTTTTAATTTTAATTTTCCTTTGTCGTAATATAAATACCTGATACTAATAATGTAATCAACCGTAAAGGAATATTTGCACGCTATAAAAGTAAAAGTATGAGCACACTGAATTATGGGGAACGATTATATTAGACTTACTGCTTTTACACTACCTACCCATAACTTTACCATACTTTAGTAAATAAAGATATTTGATTTGATTTGTTGCGCTAACACCAGGCATAAATGTTCATCCAAAAAAAACGCTTCGCGACGCACGAAACGCTGTTTTTATTGAATATATCTTAAAATATAGATAATTTTACAAAACCCCTACAGTAAGCCCTCGGCTTTGTTGTATTGATTTTATTTATCTAATCCTTTACCCAATAATATGTACCATTTTAATAAACAATCGAATCTAGGCAAATGTTAGAGGTAACTTTGGGTTTTTTTCTATCAAGAAAATATTGCCCTATCGTGTTTCTGTTAGAGTGATCCCTCGGAATTATAATGTAGTATCCATGCATATTTATAATTTGAATATTGTACTTGATTTTGCCAGTTAACAATCAAATCTGAAATCAGTAATTTTTCGTTATACCAATCAGGTAGAAGTTCTCAAGTTTCTAAGAATTACGTTGTTAATACATTAAAAACCAATACTCTTTGCTTTGCATCAATATACTCACACCAAGTGTCCAGGGATAACGTACGTTAAAAAAAAAACTGCGTGTCTGACTGTCTGACTGACTGGATGACTATAAACGCACAGCCTAAATAGTAAGTCACAGAAATCTAAAATTTGGAGTGTACGTTCCTTTTTTGGTCTAGGGGTGCACTAAGAAAGGAATTCCCGAAATACAATACAAGTTTGTATGGAAAATCTTCACGCGTAAGAAGTTGCGGGAATTCCAATAATATAACTATATTAACATTCTATGTTCCAATTTGATTAGTTACCGGGGTTTTTCAAGTTTTCAAAATTCATTCAAGCTTCGCGTGACCTCGCGAGAACTGGCTCTTATCTGACTCGACGCATTAGTATTGCTACTCAACGTGGCAATGCAGCCACAGTGATTTGGATCAGTTGAGTGATCTTTAGATCGTTTGTAACAGTCTTTAGATAGCCCAACTGAATTTGTATTTTTTTGTACATCATCGTCATCATCATCAGCTTACAGAAGTCCACTGCTGGACTGGAACTGAACTGACTGAACTGGCTCTTATCTGACTCGACGCATTAGTATTGCTACTCAACGTGGCAATGCAGCCACAGTGATTTGGATCAGTTGAGTGATCTTTAGATCGTTTGTAACAGTCTTTAGATATCCCAACTGAATTTGTATTTTTTTGTACATCATCGTCATCATCATCAGCTTACAGAAGTCCACTGCTGGGCATAGGCCTCCCCCATAGCATGCCAAGAAGAGCCACGTCTTGAGTCGCCTCAAAAAAAAAACGCATTTATTTTTTATTTTTTTGACGACTTCTTTGGCGTGGCGGGTGAACGTTCGCCTGCAACGCAGCAGGTTGCGGTTTCCATTCCCGCTTCGGAACAAATATTTGTGCGATCCGCAGATGTTTGTTCAGGGTGTTCTGGGTATTTTCTATATGTATAATAAATAATATCTATCTATGTAATACATTGTATTAAGTATATCAGTTGTCATAACACAAGCTCTGCTTAGCTTGGGGCTAGATAATGTTGTGTGAACTGTCCAGTAATATTTAGTTATTTCGTAAACTATCACTGTCTTATATAACTTTTGAAACTATCATGGTTACGCACATATACTTTTGAAACTATCATGGTTACGCACATATACTTTTGAAACTATCATGGTTACGCACATATACTTTTGAAACTATCATGGTTACGCACATATACTTTTGAAACTATCATGGTTACGCACATATACTTTTGAAACTATCATGGTTACGCACATACTTTTCACTATACACACTAGTTTACATACTTTTCACTAGTTCTTCCGTGATCATGGCGCATGCAACTGTGCCGAAATATTGGGAACAATCAAAACTCGAAAATCATGGTAAATATCCCGTTTCTAGTGAAAAGTATATCAGTGTCCTTTCGCAGTGCATCTTCATATAACCCTTAGTCAGCAAGTATTGTTAGAGGTTCTCTTCAGCTATTAGTTCTGACACTTTCCGAACTCTGCACCGTTGCACTTTGTAGTGCAAGAAGTTTGTCTGTAGCGGACAGCCACTCAGGACTTCCTTTATGCAGGGGAATTCCTTTAGGAGGCCTTTATCATAGGTGACTGGTTAGTAGTAGTAGAGCTTTTTTGAGAAAGAGTTCGTCCGGGGAAGTACTGTGTAAGTGTAGAAAAGCTCGCATAGCTGTATTCTGGCTTGAGGGGAAATTGCAGGCACATTTCGGGAAATGCTCCCAGGAACTTCACGATCTGATCCCACCATCTCCTTTTCATCATAGGACGAGCAGGCGTACGGCTTGGTACCATCCTTACCTCATTAGTATACCTTCTATTCGTACTAAACGTTTCAGTTCTACCTTTATAATGCGAACTGCTAAGGAGTGGAATACAATACCGTCGTCTGTCTTTCCTGAAAACTATAATCTGGGTCTCTTCAAGTCTAGAGTGAATAGGTGCCTTCTAGACCTTTGTGCTCCATCTTTGGCCACATCGTCACTTATCAACAGATAAGATCGTGGTCAAACAAAGGTGTAACAATGTTAAAAAAAACATGAGACTTTTCATCTTTATGTCTCAGGGTGGCGGGCGCAGTGCAATGCCGCATAGAGCGCGTCAAAAAACTGGTTATCTGATAGAGGTGTGAACATTTTAGTTTTTGTTATTGGCGTTATATTTTCTCAAACCTATGCTTCAACTACTTTTTGACGCTTGCGTAGTTTTGTAAAAATAGAAAAGGTTTTATGGAAAAAAAAAATACGAACAAATCTTATTTATTATTTGAATACCATTGGGCTGGAAATGGTCTGTTTTATCTTTCTTGATAATTATATTTAGACTCAGACTACAATTACATTTTTCAGTTCTTGATCAAATTGCAACTGTCAAAATGGATTTGTTAACGTGCCCCTAGTATAATAGAGCATTACTGTAGTCCCAAGAAGTGACTTCGTAACGAACGAGGAGCTTTGCAGTAAAGCTAAGGCCAAACCAACGCGTTCAGCCCGCGACTGCGGTGGCGTGTACGGTGGCGATCAAAGATTTGGTGGCGATCCATTGTCTTACCATTGATCGCCAACGTGCACACCATTGAGGACGCGGGCTGAACGCGTTGGTTTAGCCTTAGCTTTAAGGCTACATGCTAGCTAATATCATTTAGTATGTAGCTTGGCTGTGTGTAGCGACTGCTCGCTCACTCAGTGATTAAGTTTGTCTGTCTGTCGCTCACTCCGTATATTCAGTCGTTGTTTTTTGATAAACTGCAACATTTCATCTTGGCATTAAGCTGAAGCAGTTGCCCCACAAAGTGCAAAACTTAAAATAACTTCATCACGTTCTTGAGACATGAACGAGCTGAACCCTCGATAATGGTCCAAGTTGAATAGTTCTGCCGGAGAATACCTATCAGTTAGTAAGGTCGAAACTACGGGATTACAAAGAACCTATTTCTCTAAGAAAAACTAGCATTCATCATTGTTTGGGTTTATTCGTTCATTTGTTCTGTTGTGCAATATTAATTACTGGGTTAATCCAAAGAGAATAGGTTACAGAGTTGGCTCAATCCCCGAATAAATACCTTTCGGCTGGCGCAGTTTTCATGCACCTGCGAGGGAATTTTGGCGCATTGCAAATAACATAAAAACTTGTAACTAATTAGGTACACATTATTCAAAACAGTTCTGTTGCACCCTTTTCTTAAATCATTAAGAAACCTTGCACCGTTTTTTTAGGGTTCCGTACGCAAAAGGGTAAAACGGGACCCTATTACTAAGACTTCGCTGTCCGTCCGTCTGTCTGCCCGTCTGTCACCAGGCTGTTATAACGACAAATACTAAAAAAACAGAATAAAATAAATATTTAAGAGGGCGTACGACAAACGTGTTTTTTTTTCCGTTTTTATAGATAATGGTACGGAACCCTTCGTCTGAATAAAAGAACGAAACTAGAGTTGGTATTGGGACATTACAAAACTCTTAGTATGTTCCTATAATTGTGGCATACACTTTAAAAACACAAGCAACTCTCATTAATTAACGAAAACTAAACAGTTATTGAAAAGGTTTGGAAAACTGTAACGTTTCCCCTGCAGGTGGCGCTAGCGGCGCTTTGAGCCGATCACACTATCCCATAAATTCGTCCAGTTGAAGATTAAGCTAGTGGCGAAGCGGTCTAATGCATCTCCGTTTTTTTTTTTTTTTTTTTATACTACTGGAATGGCGGAGCAAGCAGATGGCCCACCTGATGTTAAGCGGTAACCTCTGCCTATGAGCAGTGCATTACCTCATAGGTCACGTCCACCTAGGACGCGCCCTATGTGGCATTGCACTGCGCCCGCCACCCTGAGACATAAAGATGAAAAGTCTCATGTGCCTGTAATCTCACCGGCACAAAAAGACCCGTGTCAAAAAGACAGTCACGCGTTCGAATCCCGCCTGGTTGGTAATTTTTGAGATATTTAAAAAATCTGTATTTACTCGCTGTCACCCTTAGAGCCTATCCTATTCCATATCTTGAAAGTCACTCAGTGACCAACGTTTGACTAGTAAAATTACCATCAATTGACAATTCTTAATAGTATTTTTTTTTAATTGATGATCATTCTTCTTTTCAAACGTTAGTCACCGAGTGACTTTCAGTTAGGGAATAGGGGGGCTGTTCTTGAACAAGTGGCCCTTGCGGAATAGACCACAATTTCGCCAATGTCACGTTTTAAAACAAGTTCAGCTTTTGCACGAAGGTTATTCCGGTGTATGGAAAGTGGACGGAGTGACAAAAAAAAAAAAAAAAAAAACAAGCAAAAGTATATATTTGAAGTATTCTCATCGGAACTTGACAGGTATTCCATATTTCAGCTCAATCGGATGTCAAGAAGTGGTTCTAGGACTAATTCAGCTTTTTAGGGCTACTTATGACTTTAAATTTAATTTGATGTACCTATTTAATTCTGACATTCTTTTGTATTTTTGAAATTTGCATGCTAGATAAGTTAGAATATAATTAAAACTTATCTACTTATTTTTAAGACCTATATGACATTATTTTCAAGCAAATAAAAATATCTTTATCTTTAAAATTTGACCTAAACAAACAATCTGACATACAAACAAACATTGCAGATTAATTAAAACTAATCCTAGTGTGCCTATGTGTTTAAAAGAAAATAAATGAATTTAATTGAAAAGCTTGTAAAAAGGCAAGATTCCCTAACTCATAGACACGGTAGGTAGGTATATAATCTTCACTCCGAGTTAGGATAATCCGGATGGCAAATTAAAAGTGCCGCAAGGTAAGATGAAATACGGCGCGAAGGTAAGCGAATAAAAAAGGCAATCAGGGTGCCAATTGCCTCGAGGAAGGGAGGCGACATCCAACATAGGTCTGTGTCATCATCATCATCAACAGCCTATAGAAGTCCACTACTGAACATAGGACTCCCCCATGGAATTACACGCCCAATAGTCTAGAGACACTTCCATCCACCGTCTTCGTGCGACGTTGATGATATCTTTGATCCATCAGAGTGGGGCTACTCTAGGTCCCTACTATGTGTCTGGTTTGTGGTAGCCATCTTGAGAACCTTTGCAAGCTATATGGCCTGCTCATTGCCACCATAACTATTGCTCATTGCAATAGATCTTTTTTTATAAGTAAAGGTTAGAAGTTATAAGTTTTATGTAATACTAGCTGACCCGCTCGCGACTTCGTCGACGCGTAGACTTTCATACAAACTTTAACACCCTTTTTCAACCCCTTAGGGTTCGAATTTTCAAAAACTGTTTCTTGGTGCGCGCCTACACCCCTTAATAAATACTTGTGCCAAATTTCAGCCCTCTCGGCCCAGTAGTTTCCGAGATTTCGTGATGAGTGGTCAGTGATGAGTGAGTGGACTTCTCTTTTATATATATAGATTATTAGTTTGAACTATTTTATTTATATACTCAGACTTAAATTAAATTAGATAGAAACATAGACATAGGTTTTCAGCCAGAACGATACCAGCCAAAGTAGATAGAAATACTTTGATGCAAATCGGGATTTCGGGGAAAAAGACGTGTGTCTATGTAGGTATGTCTATACTAATATTATAAAGAGGAAAGATTTGTACCTATTTTTGTATGTTTGTATGTTTGTAATGAATAGGCTCAAAAAGTACTGGGCCGATTTAAAAAATTCTTCCACCATTGGAAACCTACGTTCACCCTGAGTGACATAGGCTACCAGGGGGGGGGGGGGGGATACGAGGGGGGGGGGGGGGGCTGTTTTTCATCTGAAACTACCCGTGCGAAGCCGGGACGAGTCGCTAGTATGTAATATTTTGGTTTTGCAATCGCGTGCACAATATTTGCGGCATATGTTCCTATATGTAATGGCAATGATTAGGCGTCGACTGCCTCGAGGCAGCGGATGCGTCACCTCGAACGCTATTTATTTACCGACACCGTTGATTGGATGTTATGGTGTTTTCCTCCATGACGTGGCATTTCGGTTTGACGGAAAAACGGCCTATTTATGGATATGTTAGAAATTGTTAATGCTGGCCTCAGTTACATAGAGAGTACCTACGGTATACAAAAATAAACTATACCTATTTCAAGATTGGTAAGATCGATTTTTACAAGCTTTTATTTAGTTTGAACTGTCCAAGTGCAAACAAATCACAAGTTTAGTTAAATTTAACTCACTGCCGTTGTTCGATTGAGCTGAAATTTGACATACCTGTCAAGTTCCGATGACTGATATAACTGTATTATGATGACATAACGCAAGCGAAGCCACGGGCAGACACTAGTAATAGGTATACTCGTAGTAGGTATATGGGACGCTGCAATGCAGATAGTAGACGAATTCGCCCGAGCTTCAGAACCCACCTTAATTGCATTCGATGCAGGACACAGTCTGGCGAACTCTTAGCTAGATATATTTTATTATATGTAGGTAGTAAAATCGAAGTATCAGAACTTGATAGCTTATATTTGTTTCCTGTGAACGCGTCGTACGACCTCATAGTGGTCTCGATCGGACTATGTGAACTTTTTTCATCTTGGTCCTATTCATAGTACAGAGAAGAATCACGAATTCTCATAGTCCGACTTATCGGACTACTAGAAAATGTGGGTATCTATGGTTCGACATCTCAGACAAAAAGGAATTAAAAATTTATTGTTATAGTCCAACTCAGGACGACAGTCGTACAGACTGTCTCTTGCGTATATTTCCAAGTACCAAGAGAGCAGAAGTTCATAGGAGATTTATCTACTCTAGTGAATATGTAGATGTGTGTTTTTTTGAACACCAGGATATCCAAAAGTATTAAATGACACGGGTATTCGCTTCGATGTTGTATTTCTGATCGAAGGGTATTCGACTGATGAATTAAACTGGTCAAGAGCGAGTCGGCCTCGCGTGGTTATAGTGCCGTACAAGTAGGCTATCATAGTAATCACTAGACTGATTGAACTTATTAGTCCTCGGTGCAATGAAGCAACAATTTTTAAGCGCATGTTCGCTTCGTGAATATAATCCATTTCCGCGGGAGATTAAAGACAAGCTGTGTTACTGTAAAACTTGGATTATCGTTGGTATAGTTACCCGGACTTGTAAGATTTGTCCTGGCTGCTAGCTTACTAAGGAATGTGTAATTACTGGAAGAAAGTGTTAGCAGAGTCAGTCGTGGGAAGCAATACCGGCGATGAGCAATATCACCACTTGTCACGTCTATATTACAACGATGGTGCAACCCACGGTGAAAAGAGGCCTTTTGAGGCTCTGTCTACGTCCGTACCTAAGTTTTTTGTATTTTATTTGATTGATGGAACTAGCAAATGACCCAGTTGATGTTAAGCGGTAACCTCTGCCTATTATAATGCGTTACCTCATAGGGCAAGCCACCTAGGACGCACCTTAAGCGGCATCGCACTGCGCGCGCCAAAGAGGCAAAAAGATGACCTTTCGGGGAAAAAGGCGTGTGGCTATGTATGTATTACACATGTATTTACAGCATTTTGTCTTGACTTTCATTTTCAAATTCAATCGAAAGAGACAAAACACGGTTTTATTATTCCAAGCATCGACGTAAATAAAATTTACTTTGGTCGAAGATTCCAAGTATAATGCGCGTCTGTTAGTAGCTCGGTTAGGATGTTCGTTTAGGGTTTCCTGTTTCCTGTGCGTTGATAAAAAAATGCTACAAAATCGCCTCAACGTTTCCGTCGCGTCACCGTCCATCGTCGCAACAGGCGACTTGTACCGGTTCGAAAGTTTTTACGTTTTTACCATCATCCATGGTTTTACTTACCGCTGCTTTTGGTAGCACTTTAACTACCAAATCTATAGAGATCATCATCATCATGTCAGCCCGGAATAACGCACTGCTGGGTATAGGACTCCTTTCTCTTTTGCCAGCCTCCTCTGTCCTGTGCGTCTCTCAACCGAGTATTGCCCGCGACGGATACGATGTCGTCGACCCACCTCGCTTTCGGACGACCCGGATTTCTTCGGCCCGACTTCGGCCACCACTCCGTTGAGGCTTTACTCCACCGGCCGTCACCACGTCTGGCCAGGTGCCCTGTCCAGCTCCACTTGAGGTTTATCGCTCTGTCTCCGACGTCATAGACTTTCGTCCGACGATGGATCTCAGTGTTGCGGACTCGGTCTAAAAGTTTAATGCCAAGCATAGCAAGCGCCCCATGGCCCGTTGTGCAACCCGTACTCGGTGCACAGTCTCCTTAATAAGCGTCCATGTCTCGGCACTATACTATTAATAATTCGTTGGTCTTCTTCTTCTTTTCGTATGAGGTAGTGCTGGCCTCTGGTGTCGGAGTTTGTCAAGCCGCCCGAGGGCCTCTGACATGGCTTATCGACTGCTATTAATCAATAACAGCCGGGACCGACAGCTTAACGTGCCCTCCAAAGCACAGAGCGATGTAAATCCACACATAACTTAGAAAAGTCATTGGTGCGAAGCCTAGGATCGAACCCGGTATCGTTGGATTCTGAGTTGCACTATTGAACCGTTAGACTACCATCGCTCTGTTGGTTGGTTCACCTGATAAAGAAATATAGGAGCTCCACGAAAGCAACTAAATTTGTCGAAGGGTAGAATTAATAATAAGCTATGCAAAGGTATCTTCACTAATTGGGTAGCCGGAGCTAGGTACGAATTGAGTCCTAAACTAACTGGCTAATCCTGAAAGTAACTGATCACTTCTTGGTATACCTCGCGCTGCAGTTTCTTACACACGGAGTTACTCGTACTATTATTTATTATGTGACGGAGTGTGTAAATACAGACTTTTTAAAATATAAATTTAAGCATGTAAAAAGTTTTTATATATTTTTGAAAAACAATTATTAAACAATTATACAGCCAATCTATAGGCCTATTATAGGTCTCTCTTAGTATTGTGATAAAACTTAGATAATTTCTACTATTATCATAATAAATACATATTTATATTATAAAAACTATAGCCCGACTTCGGAAAGCAACAATATTGATAACTAGTACTCATATATTCTGTGATATTGGTGTTGACTCTGTGCAGCATTCTCTAATTTTAAACCGCATTAAAATTATAGCGGTCTCTTTTATTTCAGTCTATTAGAAAGGGCGCGCGACAACATTACGCGGTTTAAAATTAGACAATGCTGCACAGAATCGACACCATTAGCTACTTATGTGAGTACAATATTTTTATAAAGTATTATCTTAATGTTAGTTAGATCTTCGAGTAAAATCTTAGACTCCTACTTGAAGGGTTGGTCAAGGGTTGGTCCCAAATAGCTAACAATGGAAGGAATTAAAAGAAAGTGTGAAAGAAAGCAGTGGGACATCACAGGCTTATAATAACAATAATAAAATAAAATATAATGTAAATAAAAATCTTAATTACGTGCTATAGTTTTATACGTTTCAACGAATATAACATGATAGCACAGAAATTATACGCTTTATTATTATTTATTTATACCCATAACACAAGCTCTGCTTAGCTTGGTGCTAGATAATGTTGTGTAAATTGTCCAGCATTATTTATTTATTTATTTATTTATTGGTAGGTGTAGGTACTAGTATTAGTATTATTTTATATGTACGTGTAGGAGAATTCGCCATGTAAAAGCAGCATTTAGGTCCATTTGCAAATAGAGTACCTACTCAAAAGGCTGCGAGGAAAAGCAATGCTAATTCTTTCCCTGAGGCGAGCACACCCTTTAGTGGACAACCGACCATGTAAAAATGTAGACAAAGTTAAATAATAAAAAGGACAAGTGTGAGTGAACCTCGCGCTCTGAGGGTTCCAGACTTCACCATCTTTCTCTTATTATTGTTTTTTTTTTTAAAGTAAAAGTTCTTCAATATAATCTTTTTTTTTTATTTGTATCACAAAACCTCCTAGGGGCTAAGTTCACGCCAGTCGGATCGCGGAAGGATTTTGTTCCCGTGGTCTGGCAAACATGGCGCGAGAGGAACACCGGAGTAATTTTAGTCTGGTATTCTGCCCTTTTCAGGGCGGTGAGTCCGGACATAATTCCGGTCCTCCCCGGACCGGTTTATTCGTAAATGAATTTTATAATCTGAAGACAAAAAAAAAAAAAAAAAAAAAAAAAAAAAAGGGGTTAAGTTCAGAGTTGTGCGGTTACTGGGAGTACATAAAGACTAGGGCTGAGATTAATAGACGTTACTTAGCACCTACTAATACTTAGCATTGTATCTGTCCCTCTCTAGCACGCATCATTTGACATGTGTGTGAAAGTGACAGGGAAAGTACGTGCTATCTTTTTATCTCGGCTAATCTCGGCCTACAAGTCTGCAATATTCATTCCTCCTCAGTTTTAGTAGTAGTAGAGCTGTTTTTGTGAAAGAGTTCGTCCGGGGAAGTACTACCACCATACCTATTTCTGCCGCAAAGCAGTAGTGCTTGCATTGCTATGTTCCGGTTTGAAGGGTAAGGGTGCCGGTGAAATTACAGGCACATGAGACTTTTCATCTTTATGTCTCAGGGTGGCGGGCACAGTGCAATGCCACACAGGGTGCGTCCTAGGTGGATGTGACCTGTGAGGTAATGCACTGTTCATAGGCAGAGAGTACCACTTAACATTTTTTATTTTTTTATTTTTTAACATTGATAGACCTTTTGTTTGACCACGATCTCACCTGTTGGTAAGTGACGATATGGCCGAAGATGAAGCACAAAGGTCTAGAAGGCACCTATTCACTCTTGACTTGAAGATACCCAGATTATAGTTTTCAGGAAAGACAGACGACGGTAGTGTATTCCACTCCTTAGCAGTTCGCATCACGTGGGCCATTTGCTTGATACGTCATTCAAAGTAGTATAAAAAAAACTTTTTACTCCCTTCGTGTATACCAACTGTGTTCTAAGCTGCGAAGGTAGAGTGCCGGTGAAATAATCAAGCGCGCGGTGGTATCTCTGTGCAAAATAAAATATAAAAAAATGGTGAACAGGAACAGACGAAAATGTACATTTGCATTCTTATACTCTTGGGAACAAGCTGCTGCATTATAATTTTACAAATCCACTCATGCACATGTTTTATTCAATGAGACGAGCTCGAATGTAGCGTTTCGCTTTCAAGAATAATTTCTGATGTGGAAGAAAATATGTTGAATTGTTGAGGTTTTAAATAAAAAAAAAAAAAAAAAAAAAAAAAATGCTGGACAGTTCACACATTATCTAGCCCCAAGCTAAGCAGAGCTTGTGTTATGGGTACTAGATAACTGATATACTTATTACAATACATTTCATAGTTTTTTTTTTTTTATTATACATAGAAAATACCCAGAACAAATATCTGCAGAAACAGATCGCACAAATATTTGTTCCGAGGCGGGAATCGAACCCGCAACCTTCTGCGTCGCAGGCGAACCGTCGCCCGCCGTGACACAGAGGTCGTAAATAAGTATATTAGTACTGAATAACTAACTGTTTTTAATTTAATTTTATTTATTTATTTTAAATTAAAAAGGATATATCTTATTAACTGATAATTGCAGAAACCAAGCTCTTGCTACGAGCAATAAATGAGGTTAGCTCATTACTAGGTTAGTGTAGTGTAATTCAATATTAGTGTATTCGAATCGGTGGAATTTGTTCACCAAAATCTTAGCAACGCGGCCGCCATATTACTTAGACTATAACGACTTGGCTATCTATAAATATATACCTGAAACTGGCGAAATTGGGAAGAGATATTCCTATAAAGCTTTTGCTTGCGTATTTTTTTAAAACTTAACTGTTAAACTTACTGTTTAATAGGCCTTTGTTTGACCACGATCTCACCTGTTAGTGGCGATGTGGCTGAAAATCGATCACAAAGGTCTAGAAGGCACATATTCACTCTAGCCTTGAAAAGACCCAGATTATAGTTTACAGGAAAGACATATTTACACAGATAGTTTACACATTAGACAGTATTTCACTCCTTAGCAGTTCGCATCATGAAGGTAGAACGGATACAGATACAGATACAGATAATTTATTGGTAAAATGTTATTTTACAAGTCAAATATTATCAATAAGGTACAGAGGTACATTTAGTACGAATAGAAGGTATACTATTGAGATAAGGATGGTACCGAGCCATGCGCCTGCTCGTCCTATGATGAAAAGGAGATGGTGGGATCAGATCGTGTAGTTCCTGGGAGCATTTACCAAAATGTAACATATAGAAGATCGAAAGCAATGCGACTTTACAGCGGTGCTTGAGACTCTGGATATTAAGTCTCCGACGTATGTTGCTCACCTATATACCTAGAGCATGGCTGCATTTACTTTAGAACTGAGATTCTGACTAAACAGCTTAAGCAATTTTTCTCCAACGTTATAACTGTTTGATCGGAGGTCTGACTTGCCACAATAGCAGACGGTGCGGTGGCGTGCAAACACCCTACAGCCACCCGCCACGTTCACCCGACCTACGAATTGGAGCTAAATATTACGTGTCAATAGTTTTACTATATTGTTACTCAGACTTGTTATAAAATCACAATCAAGTACACTTCTACACAAAATCTTATTAAACCTAATTGATTCCTCTTCACTTCTTTCTCAAATCGACCTTATAGTCCCAACAAGTAGCACTTCGCGTAGAAATTACCTTAAATTACACGTTCCATTTTGTTCAACTAACTACCGTAAGAACTTTTATCTTTTGCGCACTATGCATGTGTTTAACACTGCCTACTCGAAAAACATTGACCTATTCGACTCAAGGGGGAATTTATTTAGAACACTTATTAGCAGGGACTTTTTTGCTTCCTGATTATTTCCTATTTCCTATTCTTCCTATACCTGTATATATATGTAGTTATTGTGTATTTAACTATCTATTAATTATTAACTTTTTTTTTACTGTTTCGTATATTTTATCTGATGATTCATATGGTTCACTGTTCACTGTTCATCGTTTATCTTTTCTTTTTGGCATTTTTATTTTGTTTTTGTCTCTTTGCTTAAGGGGCACGTCCTTGAAAATCCTTGAAAAGTGGTGTTTTGAAAAGCCTAGAACTTCCCGAATTTAGCTTTATTCCTAACAATATTTAGATCAGAAGAAAGAACACTTCAGGCTGAATAAAAGTAAGTAGGGGTTTTCTAAAATTCTTTTTAGATTTTGTGTAAATTGAAAAACTACCTACCCATTTTCACAAAATTGATCAAAATAGAGCATCTACATATGAGCTAAAATCTACGGAATTACAGCTATTTCTGAGAAATAAAACACTTAAGTATCATGTCTATATACTTGGTTTTAAAATTAAGTTGGGGTTTTTGATCTTTTCATACAAAAGATGTGTAAAAACACGAAAATATTTTCAATTCGCCGTATCTACACGATTTCTACGCCATTTTCTGTCATTCCGTGGTTATCCACGGCGCTGGAAGGAAGGCCCTCGTTCACTTTTTTATTCACAGGTGAAAACCGACAACCGGATACTTCGATATATCATTACAAAAACTTGTATTATTTTACTGAAAATTTTTGGTTTTCGTTGTTATAATTGTAATTCGGGTAATAGGAAACCCATCCAAATACCTATTTATTTGAGGTTTGTGAAAATTAACGGGACGGACATGGTTTGACAGTTCAATCATACAGTCGTGAACACAAACCAATTCTACAGATCCACCAACTTATCAGTAGAATGAAATGTATGTGATTTTCTATCATCTACATACATTTCATTCTACAGATAAGTTGGTGGATCTCTACTTAGAACATTGCAGGCCTCCGTAGTTGCTCGGTGCAATTCTACGGTAGTATACTCACGAAGGAGTTTATATTGTGATTTGTGACCAAAAGAGTTTCGCTTAGCGATTTTCCTCAGAATATACCAAGCTCTTTATACTTGCTTATTTCCCGACTTACTAGTGAGGAAGGGTATGTTTTTTTATTTTTTATTTATACTATCATTCAATTTGTATCTATGTTTGGCTGTTAATAATAATATTGGTACTTCAATTTCATATCGAAACAATAAATAAATAAATAATGCTGTACAGTTCACACAACATTATCTAACCCCAAGCTAAGCAGAGCTTGTGTTATGGGTACTAGATAACTGATAAACTTAATACAATATATTACATAGATAGTTACTTTGATGATACAATGCTGCTATTAAAAAAATCTCCATTAAAGTCCATGCTTTATTGGAGGCCAAAGATAAATAAACTGGTCAAGTGCGAGTCGGACTCGCGCGTAGAGGGTTCCGTACAATACAAGTATAAATAACTCTGTCAACATAGTAACAACTAGACCAATGGAACTTAGTATAGTCCTCGATAAGTCCTCGGTGAAATGAAGCCACACATTTTGTACATATTTTCTCTTCACGAATATTTTCGTTTCCCGTCGGAATTTAAAAACGTATAGCAAAAATAAACGAATTCTGATTTTGGGTAAGTACCTACTAACTTTGGACGATTATAATATAAAATAGATACTAGCTAGGTATAGGTACTGTAACCCGCGACTTGATTCGGACGCGTAATTTTATTTGTAGTAAGACTATATTGTCTGGGTTATCTATGACATACTAGTTCCTCATAGATAATCCAGTTGATCAATATAATGTTTATTGTAAGTTAGGTATGAGGTATGAGGTTGACGTGTTTGTATGAGCTTGATCATGCATCAAAAATGTATCCTAAATATAATCACCGTAACATATTATACGGTGGATATCTGAACTATTTTTTTTATTATGTTAGACTAAATACTACACATAAGAATAGTAACGTCATACATAACATATATGGTGCTTAAGACTAGTGTTGATATTATAGTACCCGGCGGACTCATCTAGACGAGTCAATCCATTCAGAGGGTTGCCGCGCGCCAGCCGGATCGCACGTGAAGTTAGTTCGGTAAACTCACTCAAGCGCCGCGTCACGTCATCCGTCAACTAAAGTCTTCTACTATTATTTATTCTATGCTTAAATGAAGATAAACGCATATTGCATCGCATTCGGCAGCCTGAATTATAACAAGGATCCGAACCTCACGTTTTTCACACTTCCAAGGGACATCGAAAGGTGTAGAAATGCACGTCTACATTATAGGTAATTAGGTACACCTACCTAACAAATGTAGAATTTTGCTACCTATCCTTAAATTGTATGTCTCCGGATTTATTTATGTAGTTAGATAGGACTTACAAGAACAAAAATAGAAAAAAACAATACATTTTTGGGGTTCCCCATACTTAGAACTGAAACTCAATAGTTTTTTTCATCAAACCCATACGTGTGGGTTATCTATAGATAGGTCTTCAAAAATGGTTTAAGGTTTCTAATAAAAAAAAAACTAAACTGAATAGTTTGCGCGAGAGACAGTTCCAAAGTGGTAAAATGTGTCCCCCCACCCCTTAACATCTTAAATAAGAGAATGATATAACAAAAAAAAAGATGTACATGTAAACTTCCACCGATAATTGGTTTGAACAAGATCTAGTTAGCAGTTTTTTTTATACGTCATAAATCGTAAACCATCCAAGAACTTTTATATTATGTTACTTGCTGCTACAGAACCCTTCATGGGCGAGTCCGACTCGCACTTGGCCGCTTTTTTTATTTGCCCAATTACGAAGGTACAAATCACCCGGCCAGCTTCTACTACACTATAATACCATAATCAATCAGTTAAATATCAACTATAGGTAGGTATTATATATATAGTTTGAGCTAATCAAGATAGGTACATGCCTAGCGCTTAACTCAGTAGCCTCGTGAGGAATGGGAGCGGCACGGGAGGGGTGACATGTGACGTAAAGAACTGTCGGGCTACACACGTGATGAAAATTAGTGATAGATCTTACGATATATACAAATAAGTACCTAAGTCATTGCGAAAGTGAATAATATACTTGTTCAAATAATTATTATATTTAATACTAATATCAATATTTTCAACTGAACTTTCAATTTATTAGCTTATGTCCATATCGCTACTCGAATCACTGTCAGTATGACTGGAATCACTTTCGTTATCTGAGTCTTCATCTCGTAATCTTATTATAAATTGATCCATTATATCGTCGCTAAGATGGTCGTGTTTGAAATACAATTCCTCAACTTTCTTTACGTGACCGTCACAGTTTTGCCATATCTCAAATGAAAAATTAGCAAATAACTCTTCTAGTGCTCGCTTTTTCTCAGTTAAATTTGAGTTAATATGTTTTCGTGCCAGCTCGCCCTTGATATCTCCCCATACTAATTCGATTGGGTTTAAATCCGGATGGTACGGTGGCAAATAAAGTACCGTATGACCATTTTCTTTTAATATTGCATCAATTTTAAATTGTTTTTCTGGTTTATTTCGTTTTATTAATTTTAACAAATCCCTCTTTTTCATAACTATAGATTATATTGTGTGATTATACTGTGAAGATTTATATCGTTTTCATGCTCGGCAGAATTTGGATCAGATTTACTAACCTTGAAAAAATTATTTACATTATAAACAACATCTTTAGTTTGAGCTCTAATCTGAGGATCCATCTTCGGTTGCTAATCTCGTGTGCGTCTTGTCTAAAGCGGCCAGTCCAAATAACACGTATTGACGGCAGCGAGATCGCCGCCCTACTGACGTCAAGTGACGTCTCGCGACATTTGACATAAGAAAATCACCACTCTCCCGTGCCGCTCCCATAACTCAGGAGGCTACTTAGCTAAACGCTAAACCTGTAGTTGGGAACCGATATTATGAATATTGGATGTTGGCGCTTGGACTATTTTGTTAGCGTCGTATGTCATTCCATAACATAATTATCTAATGGCATAGGTACGTTAGTCTGTACCTTGTCACTACCTACACCTAAAAGAGATATTTAGTTTCATTGACAAGGTACAAACTAACGTACCTTTGCCATTAGATAACTATGTTATCGTAAGCGACTAGTCGTCAACCCTTACGAGCAACGTCACTCCGCACCAGATAGCGACGCAGTTACGCGTTAGAAGAGAGAGGAAATGTTTAGGCAAAAATCACGATAGGCATTGAGCACTAATGCAAGCTGAATTGCACTTTCTTGCATCCCAGCAAGAGTCGCTATTTATATAAATTTGTTCGTGAAGTGAGCCTCCTGTACTTGTTCTATTATTTATTCTGTCTTGCTAAGTAAACGAAAACTGTACGAAACAGTAATCGTAGACATTTCAATCGTAGGTATAATATATTTACGGCTGTTTTGCGTAGTACCTACTACTATTGGTTTTGAGACGCAGGAGGGCGAAGTATGTGTAAGTTTTTAGTAGTACTTAGTAGAGTTGTTTTTTGTGAAAGAGTTCGTTCGGGAAAGTACTACCAACCACCACTACTACCAGTACTATTTCTGCCGCAAAGCAGTAGTGTTTGCATTACTGTGTTCCAGTATAAAAGGTATAGTTGCCGGTAGACGCAGTGCAATGCCACAAGGGGTGGACGTGACATATGAGGTAATGCATTGTTAAAGGCAGACGTTACCACTCAAGATCAGATGGCCCACCTGATTGTTCCGTCATTCGCTAAGATAAAAAGTGGGGGATTGGTGCTAGTCAGTCAGTGGGAGCTCAACAAACGGTGACACACCAAGGCTGAAGTGGGAGTGGTCGTGTGTGGCGAGTTATGCAAAAGCGATACTCGCGACGATAAGTACGCATGTGAAAGCTTTAGAAAATGCAAAATAGCTAGTACAAAGTAAAGAAGTACCCAGAAGAAAAATCTCTTCAAACTACTTAATTAAACCTAGTAATTTTGAACAAACTGAGGTGTGTATAACCTTTCTCCTTACAAATATTAACCTACAAACGACACATAGGCCCAGTCATCTAAAACATTTAAGGTCGCAAAAAATTGCAAAGTTCGCACAGTTCTATCGAAGTTGCAAACTTGGTTTTATACAATTGGTAGTTATCCTAACAACATCCCAAAAAAACAGAACCCTGCAACTTTTTGCGACCTAACACGATTTTTGTGTCTACGGTGACTGGCCTAACAAGACTGATGGGGATTCTGAAAAACAGCAATTGGTTGCCTACAAAATAAGCTCAGATCATATGAAATACCTAATAAAATTATTAAAGAAGTTATAAAATAACGTCATGATATACACAACCCGTGTGTATCACACTACTGATGAGAACACGTATCCAAAAAACTTTATCTTCCCAGGGACTTAACTATTTAAGCATAATATAAGCATGTATTTCTGTGGTTAGATATCACAATTCACAACAACAACTTTTGGTACAAAAACTGGGTTTTCATGTTATTCTTTGTTAATAGTATCAACAGCAATATGGCTAGCACTTGCTCATTAACTATCAAATGTTCAATAGCTTCATGTCTACAAATTAATTTCACCATCAAGTGAAACTTGCTATGAAAACAAAATCAGCAAATCAAACCTATGATTTTCAGGATTTTATAAATTGTGTCAATTCAAACAATACCTATGTAAAGCTTCTAGAAACACGGGATTTTTATAATTATCGAGATCACGCATCACAAACATGCTCCAGTTTTTTTTACATCAAACGTACCTGAGAGAAATTATACTGTAAAAGTAGATAGAGGGATTGAACCCCAAAATATAAAACTAGTCTCGGTGTTAAGTTAAAATCACAATGGATTTACCACAATTTTTTTTTTCAACTCTTTGTTTTCTAGAAGCTATGCCTAATTTTATGGCAAGAGGTATAACTGCAGAAATAAAAGAAGAAATCATAAGCAAATTAGTGCCATTTATACCAGAAAATAGGAGATACTTCTAGCAAAATTTACCAACTTATAACTTCACCGTTAGGATGATTTAACTGACTGGTATAAAATAAGGTATACACCACTATTCCAAATACACTACAAAAAAAACTTGGATAGTCAGTATTCGATAAAGATTGAATCTACGCAAAAATAAGGTACCATTTATTAATTTCCAAAAATAACCATTAAAAAAAAGCGGCCAAGTGCGAGTTGGACTCGCCCATGAAGGGTTCCGTAGCAGCAAGTAACATAATATAAAAGTTCTTGGATGAATCACGATTTATGACGTATTAAAAAAACCAATTTTTGTTGGAAGTTTACATGGTAATGTACATCATATTTTTTTTTAGTTTTTAATTCTCTTATTTTAGAAGTTATGGGGGGGACACTTTTTACCACTTTGGAAGTGTCTCTCGCGCAAACTATTCAGTTAAGAAAAAAATTATATTAGAAACCTCAATATCATTTTTGAAGACCTATCCATAGAACCCCACACGTTTGGTTTGATATTTTTTTTAAATTTGGTTTTTAGTTCTAAGTATGGGGAACCCCAAAAATAATTGTTTTATTTCAATTTTTATGTAAAAATCTTAATGCGGTTTACAGAATACATCTACCTACTAAGTTTCAACAGTGTATAGCTCTTATAGTTTCGGAAAAAAAAAAGGCTGTGACATACACGGACGGACAGACAGACATGACGAATCCATAAGGGTTCCTTGTCTTTGACTACGGAACCCTAAAAATGGGAACATTTGGTCAAAACAATTTAATAGTGCATGCGCCATAGAAAGTTACCAAGTTATTATTTCGACGCGTCACGCCTCACCGTACAAAGTCAATAACAAGTATTATGTCCATAAATTTATTCGGATTTTGTCAAGAAAACAAAAGTTTAATTTTTTTTTAATTCCATTCGAAAAAAAAACATTACGCAGATTAAATTTGTACCGAATAGACTTGGAATAGTCATTTAATTTTAATTTAATTTGTGTTTAAAATTCAAAAATACAAAGAATATCAAAAGGTATAAAATTATAAATATATATATAAATATATATATATATATTATATATAATACACAAATAAAAAGATTCAAACATCAGAAAAATGCGGGAATGTTTAGGTGAATATCCCGCTAGGCACTAAGCACTTATGCAAACTGAAAAGCACTTTGTTGCGTCCCAGCAAGGTTCGTCATTTTTTTTTCACGATGTAGCCTTCTGTTCTTTTCTATTATTTATTCTGTGGTCTTACTTACAGTTATTTTATTTTTCTCCCAGCTTAATTAGGTGTATAACTGAGTTAGTAGCTATGTTACCGCACATAAGATTGGTAAAGCTTGAGCATATTCCGTTTGCTGAACACCGTAACAAAATCTCTAGACATGCGAACAGTAACTATGTTACATACGGCGCACATGCTTAGGTTAAGCACGTTCTAAAATAATGTTGCACTAGACAACTATTATTTACTAAATAATAAAAAATCATTAATGTTATCACGATATAATAAACACTGTTTTAAAGGGAATGATCGTAGCGATCGTACAGATCAAAATCATAACAGATAAATATTTACAAAATCACTGACTGATCACTAATTTAAGATAAAAAACTTTAGGCGCGAATATCTCGTAGAAATACTTCTTGTAGTTACGGTTGTCGCAGACTACGTATTTGTACACTGATGGTAATAGCATAGCTCTCTCCATGCATAGCCCGCTGTGATACTTTGAGCTTTTGTGTGTGTGATAGTTAGCGATCACGTCTCAGTCACGTAAGTCATCTCTGGCAACACGCACTAATTAAGATGACTGAAATAAAGTGCTCGAGTGGCGACCAACAACCGGACGACGCAGTGTAGGAGGGGAACTTCCGATGTACCAAACATTATAAAGGTCGCGGGAAGTCTGTGGACGGACGCGGCTCAAGACCAGTTGTCGTGGCATTCTATGGACATGTTCTATTTCCAGCTGGGCTGATGATGATGATTAATAAAAATAAGGCAAGTAAATATAAACATGTTTGTTTTCCCCTAGGTACATACCTACTTATAACATACTTTTTGTATTTTTTTTTGTGTCTACCTATTACGGACCAAGGGATACCGCGTTTGTTAAAATCACTTTTCTTGTATGGGAGCCCGCTTTAATTTTAAATTTTAATAGAATAACAAACAATACATCCAAACTTTATGACCCCAATTAATAATAAATAATAGTAATGATAATAATAATGGATATTTCACACAACTTTATCTAGCCCCAAGCTAAGCAGAGCTTGTGTTATGGGTACTAGATAGTTGATATATTTAATACAATATAATACATAGATAGATATTTTTTATTAAACATAGAAAATACCCAGAACACCCTGAACAAATATCTGCGATCGCACAAATATTTGTTCCGAGGCGGGAATCGAACCCGCAACCTCCTGCGTCGCAGGCCAACCTTCGCCCGCCGCGCCACAGAGGTCGTCAACACCATTGATTTTAGGGTTTGAATTTCCTATAATCCTTTCATAAAGACGCCAAACAAATTCATGGCATGTTTCAAGAAGTAGGTACTATTATTTATACTGTGGTAGTACTGGAAATTAGAATTTAGAAGACGATAAATGTTTGAAAATTATCTTACTAGGCATGTCAAATGCAACGTCCTCGCCGCGCCGTTTTTTTTTGTAGGTGGTCAGTATGTTTCAATTACGTGTATTTCTTCCAACATAGTTTGCAGGTACCTATATAATTTATTTGTTTCTTTATCCGTCTTTCTGTACAAAATAACTCGAAAAACTGTTACTATGTATTTTGACGAAATAGGATTAAATTAATAGTTTTAAATAATAAAATCACTGCATGAGCGTTTTTTTAAACAGCCCTAAACGTGTAGGTTTTTTTATTTTTATGTATTTCATACTCAATATATTGTACACATTTAATTATAATATTGTACCTTAAAAACCTCCAAAGGTTGAATAGGTACAATCGACAAAAAGTAGGCGCACATACACATTCAAATTAATATAAACAAGCAAGGTAGGTATATTAGTGGATGAAATTTCATATGGAAAAAAACATCAGCAGGAAGTTTGGCAGAATAGTGAGTTTTGAGGCGGAGAAAACGATCTAATTTGGGCCTTGCTGGGAAAAATCCCGATTCCCAAGATATTTTCCTGAGCAAGGTCCGTCGTTCAATACCGGTTTAAATTGGGTTGTATGGGTTTGTACGAGGTTTTAATTGTTTCTTAAAGTTTAAGACTTGTATGAACTCTAGGGAGGTAGAATAGGCTAAACCCTATGTTTTTAGGAGTTGGAAGGGGTTTTTTAGAGGTACAAACCTTCTTAGCTTGTGAGAGTTTTTAGGGTGCTTTTGATTTAATTTTGTTTTTTTGTGGTCCTGTATTTTTTGGTTGTTTTTGTGGGTTTGTTCGTTTCTTCACCATTTTCATTTGCGATTCGGTTATGATGGTTTTGAAATACTAACTTTGCACCCATATTGGTACAGTTATTGAAGTTGTTGACCACTTTGTCTATTTGGGGTAAAATAAAACGAATAAAACTGTTATAAAATATAACGAAACCTGACACAGCATAATATGTAAAACACAACATGTGCACAGAGATTCCTCAAGTATCCAGTAGTGGAACGCCTGGGACTTCGCCCGCGTGTAGTTTTTGCTATTCAAACTTCAACATCCCGCTGCACCACTTTAGGGTGTGTATTTCGGAAATTCCTTTCTTAGAGCACCGCTGTACCACAAAATAAATGTACCTATGTGAATTTCAGGTCTCTATGACCTAGGGTTTAGACTTCGCGTTGATAGTCAGTGACCGAGTCAGTCAGTCAAGCAACGATTGTATAGGTAGTATACATTTATTTTATTTTTACATTTATCTGATTACGTACAGAACAAAAATTCAATGAAGTAATTGACAAAACAATTAATGTGTTTTCTACACAATTGTACGTTTGAGAGGTTTGTTTACCTAATTAGTTCCAAATCCCACCGCAAGGTGGAGGTCACAGATAATGGAATAGTGTCAAAATTCGAAGTGTCATTTTCAAGGACTAGCCCCTTAATGTATCTATCTGTTGTACTTTTTATGTTAAGTATATATAAATATCTTACTCGATCTATAAGTGAAAACTGTTTAAGGCTTAATTGTTTTACATTTCCATTATGTATCCTTCCTAGTTTAATAAGCTGTTTGTTTTCCATGAAAATAAATAAAAATAAAAATAAATAAAATAAAAATAAAATGTCCCAATGGCCTAATGTTCTGATGATCTCTAAATTGTTTTAATACCACTAAATTTAAACAGGATATTTAATGGTTGTTTCAGTAACTCTGAAATACAGAGTTTATACTTAGTTTGTAATTTCCCGCCTACTTAAATTAATTATTGGAATTATAATGTACCGACTGGTTTTTTTTGTTGATAGGCAACTTATTCGTTATCATGTTAAAGATGCTTGAAGAATTTTTCTGTATCTTAAAATCTCAGGAGGAACTTTTGTTTGCATCTTTGAAAAATCTACTTTTTTTTTGTTTTTATTCTGTTCTTTTTAAATGTATGTTTGATTATTATTTTTCCTGAGATACTTTCATCGTAGTTTTTATATGTCATTTATGTTTCTTCCTAACTGCATGTTTCATTAAAATAAGAACAAAATAATATTAAAATATTAGGAAAAACATTTACCACGCTTGTTGGTGAAATTCGTTGGTATAAGATTTGTCCTGGCTGCTAGCTTATTCAGGAATAAATAAATAAAATAAATTAATAATGCTGGACAGTTCACACAACAGTATCTAGCCCTTATCTAAGCAGAGCTTGTGTTATGGGTACAAGATAACTGATATACACTCACGGACATAATTAGAGGAACGGGACAAAAGATAATGAGATCGGAACTAAAAAAAAAATTGTTGTATGCAAGTATAGAAATTGTATTTCGCACTTTATTATTCTACCATTTTAATAAAAATAAAACTTACTTCAGTAAAAAACACAAGACTAATCAACAGAAATCTCAAATTAATGTTTTGAAGAATTACCCCTTCAATCATCACATTTAAAACGTGATTGTGTTATGACAGTACGGGGATTTTTTGTCGAGTGTTTGGGCACATTCAGTACGTATTCGGTGTTACCCTCCAGCTGTTAAAACTGCCTGCAATATTCTCGACATGCTTTTGATTAAGTTATCAATGAGGTCTTGTGGGATTCAATTCCACTCTTCTTCCAGTGCCCTTTTGAGATCTCCTATGTTTGTTGGTGCTAGATCCCGCTGTTTTATTTGTTTTCCGAGCGTATTCTAAACATTTTTGATGGGGTTTAATGGGGTTTAAGTCTGGCGAGCGTGCTGGCCACGGCAAAACGTCAATTTCGACCTCTCGAAGATACTCCCAAACTATCGCTGCAGTATGGGGCCGCGCATTGTCCTGCATTAATTGAAAATTCTCTCCGATGTACGGGGCAGAGGGAATGACAATCGGTTCTTAGATGTCATTTACGTACCGAGCCGCAGTTAGGGATCCATTTTCTACGATGTGCAACTCCGTACGTGCCCCAGTGCAAATACCGCCCCATACCAATACTGACCCTCCACCATGATTCTCTTCCGAGAATGTTACACTGAGCGTATCTTTCTCTGGGTCGTCTCTAAGCTTCAATTATTCTATCATCTGGCTTAAGACAGAACCTAGACTTGTCAGTTGACAATACTTTCCCCGAGTCATCATCATTCCAGTTTTAAAGCTGTGTAAGCACCACTAATACGATACGTTTATTATTATTGACTAATAGCAGTCGATAAGCCATGTCAGAGGCCCTCGGGCGGCTTGACAAACTCCGACACCAGAGGCCAGCACTACCTCATACGAAACGAAACGAAACGATACGTTTTTTGTTTTTTTGTTGAAAAAAGATAGAATTTTATGAAATTAATACGCACACGTCTTCATCATTATTGCAATAGACTAGTGAAAATAACAAAAAAACTAAAAAAAAACAAATGAAACCCTGAAACAAAAGACTATTGAAGTAATTCTTTTTTCAAATTAAATATTAAGGTATAAGTGGCCAGTTTGTGCTACGAACTTTTTGTACATATATCCGTCTTTTTTTTCGATTGATGAAGCGTTCCACTAAATAAGTCCATGAGTGTACTTAATACAATATATAGATATTTTTTATTATACATAGAAAATACACAGAACACCCTGAACAAATATCTGTGATCGCACAAATATTTGTACCGAGGCGGGAATCGAACCCGCAACCTCCTGCGTCGCAGGCCAACCTTCGCCCGCCGCGCCACAGAGGTCGACGAATGTGTTATTACTGGAAGAAAGCGTTAGCCGAGTCAGTTTGGGAAGCAATGGCGGCGATGAGCTCACCACTTGTCACGTTTTTATTCCCACGATGGTGCACCCCACGGTTAAAATAGGACCATTGCTGCTCTGCCTACCCTTTCGGGGAAAAAGAGCGTATGTTTCTATGTATGTATGTTTTTGTTTTAATATAGGACCAAATCAAGGCAGCTTTGGACGGTCCACTGCATGAATGCACCAGGAAAGCTGCGGTGCGAGATGAGTGGCGAAGGATTGTGAAGCGAGCCACAGATCCTGAAGTGAAGACCACGACCACCCTGACAAGAAAGTAACAAAAAATATTCCTATCGTAGAAACATGAATACTTATAGCAAATAATTTCCAAACTTATATTCGCAAGTTCTGTAGCGCGTCCGACACATCCAGCTGAGAATAACAGGGCATTTCAATAACATTTTAAAAATAAAGTAAGAGCGCGGGCGGTGCGAACAGACATGGTATAAAGCGCTCAGCGATGCGGTGAAGCAAGTTCTCCCTTTGTTCCTTCCGACCGCGGGGGTTAATGTTCCACGTCATAACTACGGGAACTCGATTATAATACAGGAAAAACTAACTCCGTTATGTTGTCATCGAATTTGAAATCATCAAGATCGTAGAGTACTTTAAAGACACTAAGTTTTTTGTTGTAATATATCTACATACATACATACATAGGCACACGCCTTTTTCCCCGAAGGGGTAGGCAGAGCCACAATAGGCCTCTTTTCACAGTGGGTTGCACCATCGTGGAATATAGACGTGACAAGTGGTGAGCTCATCGCCGCCATTGCTTCCCACGACTGACTCAGCTAACGCTTTCTTCCAGTAATAACACATTCCATAATAAGCTACCAGCCAGGACAAATCTTATACCAACGAATCTTATCAAATAGTCCGGGTAATCCCTTAGTCGGCTTTTACGACATTCACGGGAGGAGACGGAGGGGTCTATTCTTAGGCCGGACACACCACAGCATTTCTAGTGAAATAAAAAATGAATTTAGTGATCGGAAACGTGAGAACAATATAAACATAAACACTTCCAGGCTAACTATTCCACTACTAATCATCGAGAAGTTCAATTTTTCACCTTCCTCATAAAACTCTCTCTCTCTCTCTCTTTATCTTCTCTTGTTCGTATAATGGCTTCTGAGGAGTGCTTCACACAGTTTTGCCACTGTCAAGTGATATAATTAGGTATATTTTGTTATAGTCAAGTCGTCAAGAGTCTATTGTATTCTCATCGAAACTTAACGGGTATGCAAAAATGTTCCAAGACTTGTGCACAGACAGACAGACAGGAAATAAAGTTAAATAAATGCTTGTAATGAAAGATTCGTACAGCACATAGTATGACCATTAAAAAAGTTATTTTTTATTTTTAAACAAATGTTATACATTTATTTGCAGATAGAATAATACAACTAATACAAGGTATGTAAAAAAATAAAATAAAAAAAAAGTTAAAAACAGGAACTTGATATGTATTGAAGTAGGTACTTGTGTGGATCATGTCAAGTTGTCTCAAGTGACTTTCCGATATTTTCAAGCACATCTATTACTTTTCTTCTTAAGGCTTAAGAGGGGTTAAGTTTCTTATTTTCACTTTGGTATCTCAGATACCAAATATTTATGGCGAGAGTGGTTTTCGAGCAACCGAAAATAACTGAAAAAGAAAAATTGTCCTTGTGTCAGTGAAAAAGTTTTATTAAGCGACTTCAAATCGAGATATTTACTAACACTCGTGTTGATTCGAATACTACTGATAACTGTAGGTATTATTAGACAAGTACTTAGAGCAAGGCTTCTGTTGATGCCATAATCCACGCATTGTTTCCATTGTTTCGTCCATTAAGCTCCGATGGAGCTGCCGAAGGATATCTACAACGCCCACGATGCTGTGAATTAAATTATAGATAATCTCCTTAAATTAACTGCGGAACTGATAATCAAGAGTCTAGTTAAATAATGTTAGGTATTGCCGATCTCTCTTTTTTTCTTTTTTTTTTTGCTGGACAGTTCACACAACATTGTCTAGCCCCAAGCTAAGCAGAGCTTGTGTTATGGGTACTAGACAACTGATATACTTAATACAATATATTACATAGATAGATATTTTTTATTATATATAGAAAATACCCAGAACACCCGGAACAAATATCTGCAGATCGCACAAATATTTGTTCCGAGGCGGGAATCGAACCCGCAACCTCCTGCGTCGCAGGCGAACGTTCGCCCACCGTGTCACAGAGGTCGTCTTTGTTTATCCCAGTGCCACTAATACACTACACTAATATTATAAAGAGGAAAGATTTGTATTTTTGTGTGTGTGATGCGAAACAAATGAATGCAGTATTACTGTTTTTTAAAAATAAAATAAAGTCTCGTTTCAGCAAAGTAACCTAGCTACAATATTTAAGGTACTTTCCCTTCATGTCGCATAGTCATGGGACGCTCTGAATACAATGCCAATTCTTTAATATCACAGAATCCTATTTGTTCTTGTAAATAAATACTTGCCCCTGAGAAAAATCTCATTATACTTGTCCGGTTTATTCGTAAAATTAACAGCGATTGTGATGAGTGCTCTGAAAATGAGATAGCTCTCGTATTGTCTCGCACCGCCATTTTCAACTCTCGTAATTGTCTGCTCGTAGCGACAAACGTCCCGGCACAGTGGGCATTTGTAAAATGATCCTGTTTTGAACCGACAGCTACAGACAACACTTAGAATAAAAGGCTAGCTTAAGCCAGGTTCATAGGATAGTGATGTCCCTCATATGACGGCCGTATGTCCGTTCTTCCGTCTAGGCACGAAGTTGACATAATTTCTAACGTTTGAAAATCGTTGTCAGTGCTTTTTGTTAGTAGTTAGGGCGAGCGAAGCGTCCTTGGCGGACGTGACCTATGAAACAATGCATTGTTAAAGGCAGAGGTTAGTACTTAACATCAGGTGGCCAATCTGCTTGTTCTGTCATTCACAAAGTTAAAAAAAACATCTATTATAGCGAAGAGAGCCCTCTACTATCCCACAACGTATACATTTTGTGGTACACTACGAAAAAACGATCACACATCTAGATTTGTAATTTAACATAGTAATTTTATCTCATGTCTAGATCTATCATTATTATACCATTTTTTAAAAAGTAAAACCAAACTTGCGGGCCTTACAAAGCTGTACTTTTTGCGAGTTAATCTCTAGACTCCAGCTGAACTCATAAAAGCTGTAAAAGGAGCATCGATACGGATGAGTGGTATAAAACAAAACGAACGTTTTTAATCAGGGAGTTTAAATTAGTTCCCTTTGAAACATGGCTGCCTCTTTTAAAACCAAAAAGAATCGTGTTACAATTGTTCTCAATAAAATTGGATGATATCCAACTGATAGAACCATTTTTGTAACATCTTTTAACAAAGAAAGTAAGTAGGTATATAATAATTTTTGGTCTTCAAATTAATTTTAAGTTAATGATTTTATAAAAAGTTTGCTAAAGAATTTACAAATCATTGGGAAAGAAAAACAATTTTCACTGTTTAAAAGGTGCAAAAAGATCTTGAAAGGCTTATATTTTTTGATTATTTTTATGTGAATTCCTGTCATAGTTTTTTGTGTTCATATTGTGAACTTTTGTTATCAAACCCTGAGAAAAAGGTAACATCTTTTGACGATCATGGATCTCATGTTAGTATTTTTAATGCTGTTGTCTTATATATTAACATCATCATGATCAGCCCGTTGAAGTCCAATTTCGGACATAGAATCTCACGACGACCGATCTTGAGCCGCTCCATCCACCGACATCCTGTGAGCCTTAAAATCTCGTTTGTCAATCGATTTTCCTATACTGCGTCGCCTGCGTGGTCGCCACTCGAGATACTTTATTCCTTTACTTTTCACTAGAAAAGGGATACTTACCCTGATTTTTGAGTTTTGATTGTTCCCGATATTTCGGCACAGTTGCATGCGCCATGATCACGGGAGAACTAACTAAAGTCTTTGCGAGTAGATGTTATTGGCAGATATATCGATCTACCCTCTTTCTCACTCTTTTATTACGAACGATACCACTACCATCGATTTCATTGTCACACTTCATACCACCTCGACACACAACAACATACATACATACATACAATAGTACATAACCATGATAGAATTGAAATTACCGTGGCTTGAATTCATTTTAGAAAAATTACGACTGTACACCACCTACTTACGGTACTTACGGCGGAACTCCGCGCCGGAGCCAAGCTAGTTCCCGTCTCACGACCTTCGAGCGTGGTCGCGGTCGGTGCTCATGAAGAAGGACCTCTAAATGGTCAACGAAACGTCAGCAGGAGAATAGTAAAGTACGTGGTGTAAAGTCGTAACTTTTCTAAAATAACCATGATAGTTTCAAAAGATTATTCCTTTATTTTTTTTATTTTCAGAACTTGTCGATTCTGCGAGCTTTATGGTGGTAACAGGCACCACTTCAAATTGCTAATCAGATAGCTATGTTGATGATCTTGGTTCTGCTACGGATCTCCTTGTTTCGCATCATCATAGCTCTTTCCATAGCCTACTGTGCGAAATTGAGCTTGTGAATAAGGCCAGTATTTAGCATCCACGTCTTAGTTACGTAAATCATCATTGGCTACTCGCACTGGTTATAGACTTTTGTCTTGAGGCTCTACGGTATCTGTGACGAGAGGATATGACGTAGTTGGCATAGTTTAGCTAACTACGCCATGATATGGAGGTGATATGGATATCACACTTGGAGTATATACTTACATAGAGCTCCATGGATGGTGTGCAGGTGTTATTCTCTCACCGCTCTATAATATCACCTCTGTATCACGGTCGGCGAGTAGCCAGCTGGGATGCGAGAGGTTGTGGGTTCGATTCTCACGGCGGGACAAATGTTTGTATGATTTGTAAATACTTGTTCTGGGTCTGGGTGTTATGGTACCAAAGTACTCGTAGTTTCTGATACCCACGACACAGGGATCCTAGTGTGGGATCAGTACCCTTAGTACGAGAATTTGATAGTATTTGAAACTATATGAAGTTTCGTTTCCTTCAATACATTTTCTGACAGCGTCCTTAGTTTTCTCCTCGCTTCCGCTAGGGGCGCTGCTAGTAAATGTATGGAAGGAAACGAAACTTCATATAGTTTCGAATACTGTCAAATTCTCGTACTAACCCCCCAGGACCAATGTATATGACAGTTTGTTGAAAAAAATACAAATAGCAAAATTTTTTTTTTTTGGTATATTTTTTACCGCATACATTTCGGCGAGTGTGCTCAGGAGCTGCATGATTTGATCCCCTCGTCTCCATTCCGCCACCTGACGACCAGACGTGGAGAGGCGTTTCACCCTTTTGTTGTTGACATGCCACCGTCGCGTACAAGGAAACCGTTTCTCAAACTCTTTCATCATGCGGACAGCAAAGGCCTGGAACTCTCTTCCGGCTTCTTTATTCCCTTTGTCATACAACTTGGGCATCATCAAACGAAGAGTTAATAGGCATCTTCTAGGCGAGCGTGCTTAAATAGGCCTCATCGTCGCTTCCCATCAGGTGAGACAAAGACAAGCCTATTTTAGGTAAAAAAAAAAAACAATCATAAGATTTTAAATTATTTAATGTATTTAATCACAACAACATTTCGTTTAAATAATAGATAGATAGATATTAATTGACTCTATATCTAAACGAATACTTAAACATGGACTTGCAAGTGAATCTTTCAATACAGTGCGTGGTACATAGGACTTAACACTATGTGTTAACTTTTATATAATTCATTCACTATTCCTAGTCAATCATCTTGATTCTTAATTACTAGTTAATCTATTTATATTCTCTTCAAGGAGGTTATCTTTACTTAAAAGAGAATATATATGTAAAAATATGTAAGACCACAAGATAAAACAGGAGACAAACAACTATCTACAAAGTGCATAGATTTGTGGATATAAATACATATAATGCAGAAGTTTTTATATCTAATTATTTCAAATAAAACTTTTATTTACATTTGAATTACTTTTCACTAAAAACGGGATATTTATCATGATTTTTGAGTTTTGTTTTTTCCTGATTTTTGGGCACAGTTGCATGCGCCATGATGACGGGAGAACACATTTTAAAAAGTTATACATTTGAATTGTAGTTAAAGGCGGTCAAATCTACTTTAACTTGTAAACGAGACCGTCATTTTATGCACTAAGTATCTGTGAACTAGAGCATCCAACAGCAACTCGTCTCCGATCAATACCAGTAATATACTATTTACATCGTATTTGGCACATCCTACAAGGTATCACAAATATTTAAGTAAACATATGAACACTTGGGGAGTCTATAAGTAATATCAATGAAGCATTATGAACAGATAGCTCCAAGCTTAACGAAATCTCCATTAAAATAACTCAATTTCAAAGTTATTTAATAAAACGATGAAATTAAACTCGCCTATGATAATAAAAGTATGTAATTATTTGTTCCCAATAGGTCCAAGCTAATTAAATTCTCTGGGTATTTAATATCTTTTAAGATAAATTGGGACTTTTGTCTAAGATTAATTTATAGTTAAATTATATATCGTTCTATACCGTAGTAATAATGAATGCAAACGGCAACATGAACACTGCTATAAGCGAGGATGCTTTGTTCTGCTCGGCTGGGAGGAACGAGCTGGGGGCAGCCGGGGCCGACGCTGATTGGCTCTGTAAACGCAATCTGGAGTCCTCATACGCTCCGCTTCCCTCGTTCTCATCCTCGTCATCATCTGATGGCACCGTCTGCTGCTTCAGCGCTTCAGCCCGCGGCAACGCACTCAAACTCCCATCAAAAGACGTCAATGTCGGAACGGTGGAGTTTCCAGACACATCAGTCGCGACGGTTATCGCTTTATAAAGAGCACTCTCAGACACGTTAGCGAAGTTGGACAGTTTGAAGAACACTTCGGTAAGCGTACTGTCGTTTGTACTGGATGAAAAATTGTTGAGTTCGTTCCGTAGTTTGTTAGAGAAGGGCGCATTGCAGAGGTGACCGATGCAGATACAGGTCAGCTCGAGTGTTTGTCTTGGCGAGTTTGTTAGCGCACAGGGCGCTGTGGCAGCCCGAGCGCACCCCAGTGACGAAGCGAAATCTGAAAACAAATACCTTTGTTTAACTTTCAGAGTTGCTTAAGCCTCTTTTATTTTGTACTGGTCATTAGCAAGGGATTCACATCATTTACTCACAGGTAATCACGAAAGTATTTACTTTGGCGACCTCTGTGGCGCGGCGGGCGAAGGTTCGCCTGTGACGCAGGATGTTGTGAGTTCGATTCCCACCTCGGAACAAATGTTAGTACAATCTGCAGATATTTTTTCAGGGTGTTCTGAGTATTTTCTATGTATAATAAAAAAAACTATCTATGTAATGTATTGTATTAAGTAGAAGTATCAGTTATCTGGTACCCATAACATAAGCTCTGCTTAGCTTGAGGCTAGATAATGTTCTATGAAATGTCCAGCATTATTTATTTATTTAAAAATACAAATGAAACAGTTGAGCTACCTGAAGACCGTTGCAAACGATCCAAAGGTAGCTCAACTGATCCAAATCATTACCAGCTGAAAGCTTTATTTATACATTATTTCGGATAAACCTAGTACTGAGTCTATCTACAAACTAATAATTCTGACTATCTTTACCATTAGTTTTATTCTAGAGACATATCAGCGTCCTGGACAGGAAAGAGAAGGAGGGATGCTTATGCTTCAGTTAGCTGCAGATGGAATTAGTGGAGCTGTTCAATCTCATACCCGCATCCAGGTTCTACCATCGCACTTCTCGACAACGCAAGGGAGCTCATCCACACATCATCGACACGTGGTTATCTCGTACAGCTCGCTTTACGAGATCTTTTCCCCCCATACGTGCAAGTTGTGGAATGGGCTCCCTCCTGAGGTGTTTCCGCTAAACAACAGCATGAGCCGCTTCAAAAAAAAATTTAAAAAGAGTCCTTCAAGGCAGGCAACGCATTTGTAGTGCCTTTGGTGTTGCAGATATTAATAGGCGACGGTAACCGCTTACCATCAGGCGGGCCCTGTGCCAGTTTGTCGAACCATAACATAAAAAAAAAAAAAAAAGTTAGACAACATAAGCTCTATTTCGTATTGTTACTGTGAGGTTATATTACAGTGAACTGATATTTGCCCAGTATTATTACTTATTACGCGGGTGCTACCATAAATTACTCTAACAGGATTTATGAGCTCATAAGTTCTTGTAATTGTTATTGGTCGTAAAATAAAATGTGGCTGCCGTGTGCTGGCATAATCCATACTCATAATATCATAATATATGTTACTGGGACGCACAAAACACACAGTATTGTATGAGCAATAAATCTTTTTAGTTTCATGATAAGTACATTTATTTACAGAAAGAATAATACAAGGTATGTACAAAATACATATGAAACAGTTGTGCTACCTGAAGACCGCTACAAGCGATCTAAAGGTAGCTCAACTGATCCAAATCACTATCAGACGGAAGCGTCCCTAAGATGCTGGCTGCATTGCCACGCTGAATGGCAATACTAATGCGTTGAGCCAGATAAGAATTCTTTCAATTTATTTTTATTGTTTCTTCTGGAAAATAGAGTGTTACTTTACTTTCTTTTACTTTTTGTTTGATGGAACAAGCGTATGGCCCACCTGATGTTAAGCGGTAACCTCTGCCTTTAACAATGCATTACCTCATAGGTCACGTCCAACTAGGATGCACCCTATGTGGCATGCACTGCGTCCGCCACCCTGAGAAATAAAGATGAAAAGTCTAAGACAGTATAACGTTTTTTGTTTTATAGTTTTAGTTTCATTCTCAGATGATTGTAGGGACTGCATACTATAGCAATGTGCTGTGTCGACGATATAAGTAGGTCACAGCGAAACAGCGCTACGAGCAGTAGTCTCCTCTGAACCGCGGTTAGATTAGGTTAGCTTTGTGCCGTGTGCTCTAATGTGCACATGGAGTTCATTTTCATTTTAATTACTAATAAAAAAAATACTGGAATCTCTATATATGATCTGCTGGATTACCTGGTGCTGTTCCCACGGTGGCGCAGTAGGGCCTCGCGATGGGACATGTCGCAGTGAGCCAGCCTGCCTCAGGGTGCTGACATGACGTGGTGTTGTGCTGGATTACCTGGTGCTGTTCCCACGGTGGCGCAGTAAGGCCTCACGCTGTGTCATTTCGCAGTGAGCCAGCCTGCCTCAGGGTGCTGACATGACGTGGTGTTGTGCTGGATTACCTGGTGATGTTCCCACGGTGGCGCAGTAGGGCCTCGCGCTGGGACATGTCGCAGTGAGCCAGCCTGCCTCAGGGTGCTGACATGACGTGGTGTTGTGCTGGATTACCTGGTGCTGTTCCCACGGTGGCGCAGTAAGGCCTCACGCTGTGTCATTTCGCAGTGAGCCAGCCTGCCTCAGGGTGCTGACATGACGTGGTGTTGTGCTGGATTACCTGGTGATGTTCCCACGGTGGCGCAGTAGGGCCTCGCGCTGGGACATGTCGCAGTGAGCCAGCCTGCCTCAGGGTGCTGACATGACGTGGTGTTGTGCTGGATTACCTGGTGCTGTTCCCACGGTGGCGCAGTAAGGCCTCACGCTGTGTCATTTCGCAGTGAGCCAGCCTGCCTCAGGGTGCTGACATGACGTGGTGTTGTGCTGGATTACCTGGTGATGTTCCCACGGTGGCGCAGTAAGGCCTCACGCTGGGACATGTCGCAGTGAGCCAGCCTGCCTCGGGGTGCTGACATGACGTGGTGTTGTGCTGGATTACCTGGTGCTGTTCCCACGGTGGCGCAGTAAGGCCTCGCGCTGGGACACGTAGCAGTGAGCCAGCCTGCCTCAGGGTGCTGACATGACGTGGTGTTGTGCTGGATTACCTGGTGCTGTTCCCACGGTGGCGCAGTAAGGCCTCGCGCTGGGACACGTAGCAGTGAGCCAGCCTGCCTCAGGGTGCTGACATGACGTGGTGTTGTGCTGGATTACCTGGTGCTGTTCCCACGGTGGCGCAGTAAGGCCTCGCGCTGGGACACGTAGCAGTGAGCCAGCCTGCCTCAGGGTGCTGACATGACGTGGTGTTGTGCTGGATTACCTGGTGCTGTTCCCACGGTGGCGCAGTAGGGCCTCGCGCTGGGACACGTAGCAGTGAGCCAGCCTGCCTCAGGGTGCTGACATGACGTGGTGTTGTGCTGGATTACCTGGTGCTGTTCCCACGGTGGCGCAGTAAGGCCTCGCGCTGGGACACGTAGCAGTGAGCCAGCCTGCCTCAGGGTGCTGACATGACGTGGTGTTGTGCTGGATTACCTGGTGCTGTTCCCACGGTGGCGCAGTAGGGCCTCGCGCTGGGACACGTAGCAGTGAGCCAGCCTGCCTCAGGGTGCTGACATGACGTGGTGTTGTGCTGGATTACCTGGTGCTGTTCCCACGGTGGCGCAGTAAGGCCTCGCGCTGGGACACGTAGCAGTGAGCCAGCCTGTCTCAGGGTGCTGACATGACGTGGTGTTGTGCTGGATTACCTGGTGCTGTTCCCACGGTGGCGCAGTAAGGCCTCGCGCTGGGACACGTAGCAGTGAGCCAGCCTGTCTCAGGGTGCTGACATGACGTGGTGTTGGTGGGCGAACATTGATGGCAGCGGTGCGGTTGTGTGTCTGTAGATAAGAAAATACATTATTAATTATTTTTTTTGTTGAAAATAGTAGATTATGCACTTAGGGGATAAAGCAGTGTCTTACGTCGCGGGTGGCATATTGAATTGGGTACGGAGGGACTTTGTTTTGTAGAGTCCTAGTAAAGCGAGGGGTTAAATCTGCCCAAGACGAAGACAGGCTTTATCCCAGAGGAGCTTATTCTACTTTTCACACCTTCTGTGAGACAGTAAAAAGCCAGGGCTTCATAAACCAAACACCGTCTTTCGTTTCAAATTCTTTGAAATAGCGCATTTTTTTTTAAATTCTAGTTTCGAACACTTTTCCTCTTTACAAGACTATATGGGCATTTTTTTCTTAAAGTTTTTCCGGAGATTTCACACTAATTTGAAGTTCCAAATACAAATTACTTTACTCCCTTATTCATTTGACACCATTAAATGTTATTATTTTTAACCAATCCGCCTGCCAAGCGTGGTTATGATGGCGAATTGCATTCTATGGGGTAGGCATTGTCCAGCAGTGGACTTCTACAGGCTACTGATGACGTTTTCTTGCTATATAACTAAAGATCATAGAATAGAAAAAAAAACAATGGGTTCCTAATTAAAGACTGAAGCTAACTCTTATACGAATCTCAACTTGAAATCTATGTACTCGTAAGATAATCGATTTGTGAAGCAAAAATAAAATCACTACAATAAATATCCTGAGTAGTTGTTTGCAGAACTATTTATACCAATTGCTTGCTCATACAAAATTCAAGATGCTATTCTCGTAGCAGCGTAGCAGTGCTACGATCCGCGTAGCCGTGCTACGAAGCTGCGAGCTGTGGAAACAACTTGTATGAACGTTGAATAAAATAAATCCTAAAAGCCTTATTATGATATTTCAAGATAAGTAGGTATTTGCTAAATAAGAACGAAGTTTCCTAGCTTGATATTAGCAAAACAAATACCTGTAAATAGATCTCATCAGAGTTTCCGATTCGTTGATTGATGAAGAAACGAAAATAAGATTAAGTCAAAAATTATTTATTCATTGAAATCACAAGGGTCATTTGATCCTATTAGTCGACCCAAGCTAAACTACTGTCCAGCCGGGCAATTGCGCAAAACCATTGAACTACACTGAACATCGAAAAACCTTCAAATTTAACATTTATAGCCAAAAAATTTGACTTTTCTGTCAGTTTCGTATTGTGAGGGGAGACCAGCTAAAAACGGGTAAGTTAAGATTGGAAGCCAAAAAAAACAGGTTCTTGATATTTAACAAACTACTAGCTGTAACCCGCGACTTCGTACGCGTAATATTATTTTATCCATTTATTATATTATCCATGTGTGCGTAATAGCACAGACTATATTATGTTTTTACACTGTATTTATTTATTTATTTATTTTTTCACTGTGGTAATAGTATGTTCTAGTTGTTGTAGTAGTAGAACGTTTGGACTTTCACTTGTGGTATCCTACCTATCTAGATACTAATTATAAGTTAACGCGCCTCCCCCGAACGTTTGCACATTGCCCGCAACCGTCACAAGAATAATTTCTTAACCAACATCCGATGGTCCGATGAAATACAGAGCTTTTTTGTTGTATATTAAAAGCCCATTTTGGACCCCTTAGAGAGCGAGTATAGGACATTCCTTTCTTAATGCACGCCTAGACCACAAAATGAAAGTACCCTCCAAATTTCAGGTCTCTAGGACTTACGGTTTAGGCTATGCGTTGATAGTCAGTCAGTCAGTCAGTCAGTCACTCAGTCAGTCAGTCACGCAACGATTTTATATATATTGATTAATATCACTATAATAGTTCGTTACTTATCGAACATGTATAAACTAATCACAAAGTTAAAATAAATGTTCAATATAAAAAAAAAACAATTAAAAACGAAACCCTTCGATAAACTCGTTTTGCCCTGAGGGGGTGCCTAAAGCGGGTAGGGCTTTTGGGTAAAGGGGGTAATGATTAAAATAGTGAGATTAATCAATCTTAACAACGAAATGATCCTAGAATCTAATTAATAATCAACGTTCTGGTTTAATGTAGCTATTACAACCTTAGAATCAGCCCATTAATAATTATTATAATCAATAATCAAACAAAATCAAATTTCACTCTTTTGTTCTTGACACATGTCACAGTAATATGACCCTCTGCCACCAGAGGAGGTGCATGCTTCGTGAGCCCACATCCCACAATCGTCGTATTTAATCCAGCCTTCAGCTGGTGAATTTCGGTAAAGATCAGTGCACAAAAGGCATTGAAGCTAGTTTAAAAAAAAAGGATTTAGTCTTTTATCTCCTTTTTAGGGTTCCGTAGTCAAAGACAAGGAACCCTTATGGATTCGTCATGTCTGTCTGTCTGTCTGTCTGTCCGTGTATGTCACAGCCTTTTTTTTCCGAAACTATAAGAGCTATACTGTTGAAACTTGGTAGGTAGATGTATTCTGTAAACCGCATTAAGATTTTTACACAAAAATAAAAAAAAAACTATTATTTTTGGGGTTTCCCATACCACGGGGTCTCATCCCAAAGAAAAAATATATTGTTATATTTAAATTCAATAGATGGCGTAACAGGTATAGATTTGTTATTGAAGTATGTGAAAAATGAATATTAGGCCCAAAAAAATATATTTTGTTATATCAAAAAATACCCATAACACGGGAAAATTAAATAAATGCCTCTTCAATCAAGTTTAATTATTTTTAGAAAAATCTAATCATGTCTTTTTCCTAGTGGTAATCATTTGAACTAGGTTGAGGTTTGACACAGTTTTTTTGTAGTACCACATGTGGTACTAACTTGATAGATGGCGTTATTTAAAAAAAAAATAGATGACCTGCCAATGACGTCATGCCCGAAATGAAAGAGAAAACTAGTATTTCCGTTCTATTCTAAAATTTTCAAATAAAATGTCACACCTGTATACATATCATTGTGACCAAAGACGAACTAGTTATATATAAAAGGCACTGACTGACTGACTGACCGAGTGACAACGCACAGCCTAAACCGCTGGTCGTTGAGACTTGAAATTTAGAGGGTGTACCTATTCCTTTTAGGGTGTAAAGGTCTACTTAGAAAGGAATATGAAGAATTCGTATGCAAAGGGTTTCAAAATGGGGCTCACTTATTATTGCGGAAAGCGTTGGCAGTAGATACCTACTTGAAATTTCCGCTTCGGCCGTCAAGGAAACTGGGGTTTCGTAACTGGTTCATAGGTAGTTTCCTCAAATAAAATTAACAAACAGCAATATATGAAAATTGGCACGGGAACGTTGTGTTTGTAAAAAAAAAACTTTACGATTTAGCCATATTTCAGCGTAATTTCGATGTTGGAGAATATCGTTTCACGATATAGGTAGTTGTTGGGATTCAAATATTTTCAGGAATGGACTCCTAAATTGGAAAACTTGAGTGTTCGTTCGTTTCAAAGGTTGTGTCACGGCGTGGTTATTTGTTGTCTGCACGCCGGGAAAGTTTTCGGACTAGGCGCGGACAAAGTCGCGAGTGGGTCATCTAGGTGGTTAATGTGGGGTACCGCGAAATTCCTAATCTTAGATTTGATTTTTAACAGGCTAAATCAAGATTAAAAATATGCACGGAAACTACATTATAATTCTGAGGGGTCGCTGTAGATACCAGAAACACGATAGGACAATATTTTCTCGATATAAAAAAACCCAAAGTTACATCTATTTTTTGCCTAGATTCGATTGTTTATTAAAATGGTACATATTATTGGGTAAAAATTAGATAGATAAAATCAATTCAACAACGCCGAGGGTTCACTGAAGGAGTTTTGTAAAATTATCTAAATTTACGAGATATTCAATAAAAACCGCTTTTTCGAGCGGCGGGCGAGGGGCGTTTTATTGTGTATGAAGATTTGTGCCTGGGGTTGACGCAGTCTTAATAAAGATGTTGAGTTAAAAAACCATGATCGTCATAAAGGCCCGTCGCACATGGAGCTACCAAAAATTACGGAACTAATCAGTAGGTAATTACAATTACAAACCACTTAGAAACTGTACCTCGCACACGATGACACGACGCTATATAGATGCTCATGTTGTAAAGTTTCAGTCAATTCTTTACTATCGTCAGCTTCAGCTTATAATTTCAGAGATTATTAGGCAAACTATTTTATAACACCACATGCAGCATTACCGTGGCAATGGAATCATAATGAGGTAAAGCATTGTTAAAGGCAGAGGTTACCGCTTAACATCAGGTGGGCCATTTGATCTCGTTAGTATTTGAGTTTGTGACTAGTTCTTTTTGAGTAGCTCTATGTACGACGGGCCTAAGTTTTTTAACACGCCATCTGTTGAGTGTGTGCGCGTTTTACGCGCTAATTACAGTTGCAGGTGCTAGGTGACTAGCTATCAAATGCGCTGCTAGCGGCATCTAGCGCCCAGGTAAGGCAACCAAATTAGCCCGCACAATAGCCCGAGTTATGGCGGTCATGTTTCGTTGTATGGCATGAGGTATCTGTACTAGTATAGTATTATTTTATCTGTGCCCATACTTAGAACAGAAACTCAAAAAAAAAAAATTCATCCGACTTATACGAGTTGGGTATCTATGGATAGGTCTTCAAAAATGATGTTGAGGTTTCTATCCATGGATAGGTCTTCAAAATTTATATTGAGGTTTCTAATTTCAGTTTTTTCTAAACTGAATAGTTTGCGCGAGAGACACTTCCAAAGTGGTAAAAAGTGTGTCCCCCCCCCCCCCCCCCCCCCGTAACTTCTAACATAAGAGAATGATAAAACTAAAATAAATATATGATGTACATTACCATGTAAACTTTCACTCAAAATTGGTTTGAACGAGATCTAGCAAGTAGTTTTTTTTAATACGTCATTAATCGTAATCCATCCAAGAACTTTTATATTATGTTACTTGCTGCTACGGAACCCTTCATGGGCGAGTCCGACTCGCACTTGGCCGCTTTTTGTTTATCTCTCTTTTCTGTCTTTTCATACTTGTTCAAGGATTAAGATCTACTTGTAAGTTTCTCATTTATCTTTGTGTTCTTTTGTTTGTTTACTTCTTTTTCTCTTTGCTTTTTTTTAGCAGCTGCGTTATTTTAGCTTCATCCATACCAAGGTTTATTGTTTTGTCGCTCCATGATGCGTTAGCAGTTTTTATTTTGTACTTTTGGACGATCTACGAAATAAAAAACGATACTATACCTAATAAAACACTTGCTCAAAAACGGGATATGGGCAAATCGGGTAGTACCCGATTTACCCCTACCCGTCTTGCCCAGAGACATACTTAGGTTTTGCACACTCATAAACTTGGAACCGGCACAACAGGCGACAAATCAGTCCACCGATAAGAATGGCCAACCATAGCAAGATAATATCACTAAACTAGTAAGAACATATCATGAACCAAAATCGACTAATCAGCAGTCATAAAATACACGTTTTTTTTATCAAAACCATCAAAATTCTTTGTTGTTAATTAACCTTGCAACCACGTGACCATTGATGCGGTGAGACAGTCTGTGATTGCTCCACGCCTGGGCCCACCTTCTCCATATACGAGTACTTATTCAGTCTAGTGACAGCGGCGCGAAATTTAAAGAGATTACCCGATTTGTGCGGGGCACCCGTTTTTAACTGGTCTCCCCTAACAACGAAATTTTTGACATCCTCTATGAGCCAGGTACTCTGACAGTAGCTTTGGAGTTACACAATAGCCTGGCTGGACTGGGTACACTCAGTGAGAAAACAACTACTTTAACCGTTCATCTTCTTTAGTTGCTTTCCAGAGGGGCTAGTCTGCAAATTTGACAAGCAACTTACACGGCCGTGTGGTGTACACTACACGGATTTATCTTTTAGTTATCTAGTACCCATAACACAAGCTCTGGCTTAGCTTGGGGCTAGATAATGTTGTGTGAACTGTCCAGCATTATTTATTTATTTATTTATTTATTTATTTTTGTACGGGATTTGAGGTTCTCAAGGTGCCCGCTAGGTGCGCTCTTCGATTTCTCCATACTAAAATCCGTGTAGTGTACACCACACGGCCGTATAAGTTGCTTGTCAAATTTGCAGACTAGCCCCTCAGCACTATTACAGTTAGAGATTTGATAAATTAATAATCGACCATCTTTTGTGGTATTGCAGTGGGACTTTCTTAGGGTTGGTCCCTTCATTCAGTGTTGCTTTTTGTTTGTTTGTTTTAAAAGGTCCTTATTACATACATACATACATATGTATGTATCCACACGCCTTTTTCCCCGAAGGGGTAGGCAGAGCCTCAATGGGCCTCTTTTCACAGTGGGTTGCACCATCGTCGAATATAGACGTGACGAGTGGTGAGCTCATCGCCGCCATTGCTTCCCATGACTGACTCAGCTAACGCTTTCTTCCAGTATAATCACATTCCATAAATAAGCTAGCAGCCAGGACAAATCTTATACCAACGAATCTTACAAACAATTCCGCGAAGTCCCTAAGTCGGCTTTTACGACATCCACGAGAGGAGATGGAGGGGTCTATTCTTGGGCCGGACACACACACATTATTTTATCTAATATATAAAAATAAGTCGGGTTTTCCTTCCTGACGCTATAACTCCAGAACGCACGAACCGATTTCCACGGTTTTGCATTCGTTGGAAAGGTCTCGGGCTCCGTGAGGTTTATACGTTGTTTTTTTTTTTTTTCAAGTCGTTTTAGGAGTGGTAGCACGGGGGGGGTTCACCGGGGGCTACCCGTGCGAAGCCGGGGCGAGTCGCTAGTTACTTATAAAATAATTCAAATTATTAGAACTAAACACAGTTTAGTAAAATAAAGCTTAAAATTATAAGTAACTCGGCAGGCTAAGACGCCTATATAAGCTTTTTAACAAAATTACTATTTATGTTAATATTGGGCACTTGATAAATCTACATTTAGTGATATGCAATTAACATAATATAAGGTAAGGTGGAAAACCATTAGTTTCATTTATGCGCACTTTGAATAGCACGCATTTTTAAGGTTTAAATTCAGTGTTGCTGTGTACAATACAATTAAACGATATGACCACAGAGATAATAATAACTTCACGTCAACTACCACTGTGTTTAAGAAGATTAATGTCAAGTTTTTCAGTTCATCATAGATATAACCAAGTCACAGATAAAATCACTATACCAGTAACCAAGTCAATTTGTTATTCTATGTGAAGCCCTTCTCCCATTACGATACGCACAGGCGATTCAGTATCCTGCAAGTCTCGGAGACAAGTCGCCGCCAAGTATCTCACATACATTTGAATGCAGGCTCGCACACTAGCCTGCATTCAAATACTTGGCGGCGACTAGTACCCTGCAAGTCTCCAAGAGTTGCAGGATACTTGAATAAGGGCCTAAGGGTAGTTCATGGATGTGTACTACTTCTTCTGTGGGGTAGTTGGTCCATGCGTGTAAGCGATATAACCATATTGTGACAACAAGCCACAGAACCCAAAAACCTAGAGGAAAAAGTAGTTGTTGAAAGCTAGGACTAGTCTTTTTTGGGGTTCCTTACCCAAAGGTTGCCAAACAGTACCCTATTACCACAGTATTTGCGCTCTTAAGGGGCTAATAAATCCCAGAAACTTGACTTGGGTATTTACTCGAAACATGTGTATTGTTATTTTATAAAAACGGGAAACTTTCACGTACCGTTAAATCGATGTAAGCACCGACAATTGAATAATTGATTCACGAAAGGTGTTTTGTGTACTGTTATTTATTCTGTGGTAATGCGTAAGATATCCCGTTTTTTTAATTATTATGATTATGTCTTACGGAACTTTTAATAGTTTAATTGCTTTAGAATTATTCGGAGCTATTGCAATACTATAACCGTTCTGTGCTTTCCGTGTTAATTTCAATGTTTTTTAGCCTCTTGGGGTACGTTTTGAACAAATTCTTACTTTCTTTACACTTGGTGGCGATGAGCTCACCCCTTGTCACGTCTATATTTCCACGGTGGTGCTACTCACGGTGAAAAAAGGCCCATTGAGGATCTGCCTACTCTTTAGAGGAAAAACACGTGTTTCTATGTATGTATGTATGTATGTGATATCGAACTCTTCATAGAATTTGCCTTTTTCTTTTCTCACATCGCTTGATGGCTTTAGTTATTCCATTTGTGATGAAAACTTTAACAGTTACGTAGTAAAAACTGTGATTTAAAAACGGAACCCTACACTATTCCTCTTACACATTTGGCAGAATCTTTCGACACAGCCAAAATAAAATTCAAATATCACGTTCCCAAGAAACTTCCATAGATTTTAAATTCAAAGGCCGTCCTTAATCCATTTATCAAGTTCGAACTACGTCCGGTAATGAAAACCGCGATAACTTGCAAAAAGCGTTTTTACGGTAATTTTCTTTTCAGAATCACAAGCGAAACTTTAACTTTTCCTGCGAAGTGGGTCCTTTGACGCGGGTATACGTCACCCGCCACAGACCGCACTTGTATTTTTTGACTGAATTTTACATCCGTTTTAAAATATAAATTTTATTTATTCAGTAGATTCAAAGTTTTAAAGCTGGAAATACCGTAATTAAATAGTCTGGGTTCCTGTTTCGGTATTATTAAAAATACTGTTATATTTTCAATGGTAAACTTATGCTTATTAAATGGTGGTAAAATGGTTAAATTTTGTATGTCTATGTGTCCGGAAGTTTGTCTCGAATAGGCTCCGAAAAGGCAAAACAAATTTCAATTAAAATTTTATTGATTAACAGGATGTTTAACTAAAATTTTCGCGTATTTTTCATTTCGATATCTTGCATGATTCAGAAAATCAGTACCGCGCGAATGAGAGTATTTATCCTAAAAAAAACACAAAATATGATATAACTACTGTCGTTCTAAGGTTAATAACATTTTATTTCATTCATCAAATGCCTGCTTCCTCCAACAGACAAAGACGGAACGAGCTGATGTTAAGTGGTACCATCTGCTTTAGAACAGTCCATAGGTCCACGCTGAGACATAAAGATGAAAATCTTTATGTGCCTGTAATTTCACTTTCAAACCGGAAAACAGAAATAAATAAATAAATAAATAAATAATGCTGGACAGTTCACACAACATCATCTAGACCCAAGCTAAGCAGAGCTTGTGTTATGGGTACTAGATAACTGATATACTTAATACAATATATTACATAGATAGATATTTTTTTATTATACATAGAAAATACCCAGAACACCCTGAACAAATATATGCGATCGCACAAATATTTGTTCCGAGGCGGGAATCGAACCCGCAACCTCCTGCGTCGCAGGCCAACCAAGAAATGCTAGCGCTACTTCTTTACGACATAAATAGGTAAGGTAGTACTTACCCAGACGTATCCTTTCACAAATAGCTCAACTACTAATAAAAGTTCTCATAAATCTTACGCATAATGCCAGCTTGCGGTGAAAACTGACGAGTAAAATTTCAAAATGTTGTGTAAATGTCAAATTGGCTAAGAGTGGGTATTAGAGTTTTAAATAATTGAATCCAAGCTCACCTTGCTGCAAGGCTCCTGTCCTCACGTCCATCACCAACAGGGCCACGATACTCATAAACCACATTGAAGAACACATTTTAATAACCTAGGTATGTAAACAAATGCTAAATTAACAACAGTTCAGATCACTTATTTTTTTTTGTTGTTCCTTTTTCTATGATTGAAAGTTTTGTTCATTTACTTGTCCTTTTTCTGCACAAATTAGAAATAGAAAACTGGAATGTTTAGACTTGCCCCTACCTACCTCGCAGTAAGATATCTTACCTCCATGAGGTTTTTTTAATTCAACTTGAAATAACGGTACAAGCAGATGGCCCATCTGATATTAAGCGGCACCCTCTGCCTATGAACAGTGCATTATCACATAGGTCACATCCACCTAGGACGCGCCCTGTGGCATTGCACTGTGCCCGAAACTCTGAGACATAAAGATGAGAAGCCTCATATGCCTGTAATTTCACCGGCTCCCTCAATCCGGAGCCCAGCAATGCGAGCACTACTTATTTGCGGCAGAAATAGTGGTGTAGCAGGTGGTGTTACTTCCCCGGACGAGTTTTTCACAAAAAAGCTTTACTACTAACGAAACGGCGCCGGCGGTCAAACGAGGGTCTGTCAAAGTTAATAAAAAACAAGTTACTTTTTATTAAAGTTATGAGTTTATATCGATATCATGAATATGAGCCATATTTTCTTACAAGAACATAAAAATAGCTAACTATATTGATTGCTGACATCTACGAGAAACTATAAATCAGATAGCTTAAACTAGGCCATGCAAGTACGGCTACGCTATAATTATTTAAGCTATCATGGCTATGAACATAATTTTCACTAAAAACGGGATATTCTCCATGATTATTAAGTTTTGTTGGTTCCCGATATTTCGGTACCAAAAATATTATGTTTATACTTTTGTATCGGGAATCAAAAAAACTCAAAAATCATGAAAAATAACAACTTTTTAGTGAAATGTGAGACTAGGCTGCGCCTAAAGCAAAATGCCAGTAGTAGATTTGATATTTAATCAAATAAATGAAATGCAATATTCAAGTTATAGATATGCATCGATACTAAATTATAATTCTGAGGGCAGTCTCTAATCTAAAACATAAAAGAATATCATTTTCTGTATAGAAAATTATCACAAGTTATTAAATATTTTACCTGTAATTTTTCGGTTATTTTCGATTTGTTCTCAACATGATGCAATTTATTAGGTGAAACATTTAATAATACAAACGATTAACGGCTGACTCGATAAGATTAATTTTTACACTGTGCATAGCCTTAAGAAGGGTTGGTAGATCATGAATAATTAATAAGAATAAAACTTATTGTACCCGAGACTTCGCGGAAAAATAATTAGTCTAATTTAAATACAGTGTGGCGCAAAAGACCTTTCTCAATTAAGGCAGTAACTTTGTAAATAAAAATAATTGTTTCTGTTTGTTGATTAAGTTTATTAAGACCTTTTTCCTATTATCTCGCGAAGAAGATGTGGCCGTCGCTGAAGTTGATCCAAAGGAGCTCTTTTCAGAGAAATTTCCATGTGGTTTCACTACGGAGGCCTGCAATGCTCTAAGTCTAAGGGGTTCTCAAAACATCTGGCGATAAAACTGATCTGTCAATCAAGATCTGTCAAGCTTGAGGTTAGTTTGCATGGGTTTTGCATAGAAGCGTGACATCCTAAAACTTCAAAGAAATAAATCTGTTCAAGAACTGAAATCTGTGAGACTTCGAGAGGACAAATAGCGTGATCTTTTGGGCCAGTGCACATCGTCGAAACTTATTTTTTAGAAGATTACTTTTCTAATAATTGACGACCTCTGTGGCGCGGCGGGCGAATGTTGGCCTGCGACGCAGGAGGTTGCGGGTTCGATTCCCGCCTCGGAACAAATAATTGTGCGATCGCAGATATTTGTTCAGGGTGTTCTGGGTAGTTTCTATGTAAAATAAAAAATATCTATCTATGTAATATATTGTATTAATTATATCAGTTATCTAGTACCCATAACACAAGTTCTGCTTAGCTTGGGGCTAGATAAGTTATGTGAACTGTCCATTTTTTTTAATTATTCCATGATCTTGAAGGACTACAGCGATTCATGGATGTCATGTATTCTGCTCCTACTATGTCAAAATCACAATGACCATAAGACGTAATTAGCATTAAAAAACTGGAAAATTCCTATCATGGTTACTTTTGCACCCCACCTTCTTTTTTAGCCGACTACTTTACAGTAAGGAAGGGTTTTTGCCGACTACTTTACAGTAAGGAAGGGTTTTTGCCGACTACTTTACAGTAAGGAAGGGTAATGAGTTTGGCCTCTTATTAACGTAGCGTTTGTGTTGGATTTTTTATTATTTCTATCTTATAGCAAATGTCTCCATTGTTTCTTTTTCCGTCTTATTTCTTATTTTTATTGAATCTGGTTCTATCCTAAGGGTTCTATTACAACTATGGCGAATTATTTGTACAGAATATTGTTATTTGTACTAAGTTGAATAGTTTCCCAACTGGGCTCTTGCCCATAACTATCGGAGCCTACTCTCTACCGTAACTATAAGTATAATTATTGAGCGTTATTTATTAGGGCAAGTTCGCACACTTGCCCATAATTGCGGTTATGCTCTATATCACCCCTGGTAATCACTGCCGGGACTAGATGTACGTCCCACTAATATTATAACTACCTCCCCACCAATTTTCAGCCAAATCGGTTCAGCCGTTCTTGAGTTATAAGTGGTGTAACCAACACGACTTTGTTTTATATATATAGACTTCGACCAAAGTAATTACGTCGATGTATATAGATGTCAAAGTTACGGTGTTTGGATGTTTGTTACTCAATCACGCCGAAACAACCGAATCAACGCCGAATCGGAACTTGGTCACCTTTAACCCAACGAAGACACAAGTTTTGCGTTCTCTTCTAAGAAGGGCGTTCGATGTATCGCCGCGATTCCAAGACATTCCTTTATCCATCTCGGCAAGTATCGGGATTGTGGGGGTCGAGATATCTAATGAGGTCCAATATGGGAGTCATCTCGAAGCAAAAGCTGCACTGACTTCCAAAAAACTTGAACTTGACAGTTAACCCAAATTTCAGCTTAATCGGCTGAGGATAACATTTAAAATTCAGTTGCAAGATTCCACCCGGACAAACATATTCCACGAGTGCTAAATCATGCTAAGCAGTATTTTACGCCGAATCAACGGCTATTGCTTTACAAAGCACAAGTTAGGCCGCACGTTGAATACTGTTCCCATCTATGGCACGGGGCACCCAAGTACCAGCTGCTTCGCTTTGACTCCCTACACAGAAGAGCCATTAGCCAATCATCGGCGAACCTAAGCTCTCCTATACTCTAGAACCGCTTAGCCAACGCAGAGCCATTGGATCTCTTTGCGTGTTCTACCGCCTCTACAACGGGGAATGCTCTGACGAGCTTTTCGATCTCATCCCTGCATCGAGATTTTACCGTCGCTCTTCTCGGCACTGAGACATAGCTCATCCACACATCATAGATCCCTGGGTTTCTCGTACGACTCGTTTCTCGAGATCATTTCTTCCCCATACCTACAAACTATGGAATGAGCTTCCATCTTAGGTTTTCCCGCTTGGTTACGACATGTGTCGCTTCAAGAAAAATGTTCATAAATTCATTCAGGGGTTTTTTTTTTTTTATACTACTTGATTGACAGAACAAGCAGATGGCCCACCTGATGTTAAGCGGTAACCTCTGCCTATAAACAGTGTATTACCTCATAGGTCACGTCCAACTAGGACGCGCCCTATGTGGCATTGCACTGCGCCCGCCGCCCTGAGACATAAAGATGAAAAGTCTCATGTGCCTGTAATTTCACCGGCACCCTTACCCTTCAAACCAGAACACAGCAATGCGAGAACTACTGCTTTGCGGCAGAAATAGGTACGGTGGAAGTACTTCCCCGGACGAACTCTTTCACAAAAAAGCTCTAGAGTAGGAAGCGCATCGACAATACCCCCGGTGTTACCGGTGTCTATAAGCGACGGTGACCACTTTACATCAGGTGGGGCCGTAAGCTAGTGTGCCTATTAGTTTCATAAAAAAAACAGCAGAACCGATTTCGATGACATTTGGTACACAGATAGATTATGACTGGATTGAGCTATAGGCTACTTTTTATCGTGTTAAAACCCAAGCGAAGCCGCTGGCGGACACTAGTAAACATATAACATACAAAAGGAGCAAATTTTTATATAATAGCCAGCTTTAATTATATTAATCTACAACAATTTGGAAACACTCTTCATTATTAACAATATTTCCCGATGGATTAATCTTAATTTGTGTCGGAAGAATTTGTACAAGATTTTAAATTTATTGATCTCAAAAGGCGCAAACATGCAAGTCTCAACAGATTTTACGTATTTGAGCCTTTTGAGGTCGGGTCTGGGTCGGAGGGGTGGCAGGGCCCTTCGCGTTTACAAAATTCTTTCACGACGCCGCGTCTGGTCGAAGCGACGCTTGACCTGAGAGCTGGCACTTATCTGGCTCAACGCATTGTTATTGTCATTCAGCGTGACAATGCAGCCAGCACCCTACTTCTCATCCTACATGCTTCTCTCTGGTAGCGATTTGGATATGTTGAGCTATCTTTAGACCGTTTGCAACGGTCTTTAGACAGCTAATTTGTATAATTTGTATTTTTTTATGTTATTTATATCTGAATTGTTACTGTTTTTTATTTGAATGAATGACTGAATTAGCAGATGACCCATTGCACATGATGTTAAGCGGTAACCTATGCCTATAGCAATGCATTACCTCACAGATCACGTCCACCTGGGACGCGGCCTACGTGGCATTGCACTGTGTCCGCCACCCTGAGACATACAGGTGAAAAGTCCTTGAATTTCACCGGCATCCTTCAAATACTTCAACACAGCAATGTAAACAGTATTGCTTTACGGCAGAAATATGTATGGTGATAGTACCTGCTAGGACTGACTACATATATTACAAAAAAGCTTTTTTATTCTTTACAATTGGCGTCGGACTGCACGGCTTGTGCATTTGCCATTTTCAAGTATAATTATTGTATTTTCAATATAGTTTGCAATATTACAATCCTTCCAAAAATTACAGTCAAGACATGTTTTTGTAAAACGACGGCCGTTTTACAAAAACTTTGGTAGACAATTTCCACCAATTTGAAAAGTCACGCAATACACTGACTATAGCTACATTGGTTAGAATGCCACCAAAATTACACAAAATAACTCGAAAAAACACTCTTTTCGAAAATATTGGAAAGAGCAACTTATTTATTGAGTAATCATCAAATGACACATTACATCACATTATTTTAGTAGTAGTAGAGCTTTTTTGTGAAAGAGTTCGTCCGGGGAAGTACTACCACCATACTTATTTCTGCCGCAAAGCATTAGTGCTCGCATTGCTGTGTTCCGGTTTGAAGGGTAAGGGTGCCGGTGAAATTACAGGCACATGAGACTTTCATCTTTATGTCTAAGGGTGGCGGGCGCAGGGCAAAGCAACATAGGGTGCGTCCTAGGTGGACGTTACCTATGAGGTAATGCACTGTTCATAGGCAGAGGTTACCACTTAACATCAGGTGGGCAATCTGCTAGTTCCGTCATTCAGTAGTATAAAAAAAAAAAAAACATTATTTATTTAGTAAAGAGTAGTTGATCATAAGTAGGTACTCTTGTAAAGTATTCCTTGTATTTTGGACGATAAACACACCCACGTTATTTATTGTTGTTATTAATGAGGAAAGGGAATAAAGTCCCAAAAATACGCGGAGCTTCCTGACTCTTTATCTGCCTACAGAAAAAAAATACGCGCAAAAACATTTATTCCTTCTTTAGGCGGGTATTGTAGAGATATACAGGGTAGCTATCAACCAAACAACCACAGAACATATATCCAGATATATATGGTATGTGCAAACAATGGGGAGACACACTGCTTATTTATCACGCTAGGTGGCGCATAATCGCTGGTGTTGTTTCGTAGCCAAAGGCCTATCCAAAAACCAATCAATGTTTAAACAAAACTGTCAAAAGTGTCAAATATCAATGGATAATTTTAGTAAATAAACATTAAATAATAGTCGGGAATAAAACATGCCTCTGTGTAGTGCATTCAGTGTAAAAATAAAGGTACACACCGTTTCCCTTCTGATGAGAAAAAGACAAGACCACTAAATGACAAGCACCAGCGATGGTGGCGCCATCTGAGATTAGTTTTGCCTGTGGCTCCCCATTAACCAACCAATGCTAATGAAACTTAATTTTTATATTTAATGTAAAAAACATTTATTTATATTGGTTTTAGAACAGGTGTCCCAAAACCTAAACACCGCGAGTGATTCGTTAATCCTGAGCGCAGCGAGAGATTCAATACCAACACTTGAAGCAAATACCAAAAATGGCCCATTGTTGCACAAATGACTATTTCCCCAAAATTTTATTTCGAAGGCATCTTAATTGAGTGTGGGGGGGAAGCTAAGAGTTGGCATTTAATTTTAGTAGGATTCTTTTGAGTTTTGTCCTTTTTTGGCACTTTTTTTTTTCTCTTTTTTACTAAAAAGCATTACTATGCTAACTGTACTGTGCTCTAGAAGATGATAGAAGGCGCGATCTTGATTTAAAGCGCGACGACCTGAAATGTAGACCGCCTTCTAACATAGTGTACCATTATGAAAATAATACCCTCACGTGCAACTCTGCAAACGCACGTTTACAGACAAAATAGGGTTTGTAAGTCATATAAGAGTGCACCAGCGATGCTCTTCCATATAAAGCAGGTAAACAGTCGCCGTGGCTAAAATCGGCCTGGATGACATCATCATCACTGTGCTCTAACTCCACTAAGTAACTCCACTTTGTAGCTTCACTTTGATGATTCATCTTACTTTGGATACTATGTGAAACTGGAAAATTCGTTGATGTAGCACGTAGCCTTAACATTTTGTTACTTATTTTGATCACTTTTTGTTAACTAGTGCCCACCTGCGGTTTCGTTCACGTTTTACCAGGTCAAAAAGTAGCCTATAGCTCATCCTCGTTATAATTTCATCGAAATTGGTTCAGCTGCCTCGCCGTGATTGAGTAGCAAACATAAAACATCTAAACATCGTTAACTTTGACATTTTATGATATTAGTGGTTTGTTTTTCTATAGTTTAGTTTAGATATTATGACTAATTTATCACAAGTTATTATTGGTCATTTGACATATTCCCATCAAGACGCGATATTTGGGTTCTTAAGCTTCACCAAAGTAAAAAGTATTCTTAAGTAACCAATTAAAACATAAAATAAATGATTTATTCAAAACATATAGACCAATTATTTTATAAAAACGGGTAATTTTGACGTACAGTTAAATCGATGTTTTTTTTTTTTTTTTGTTTTTTTTTTTTTAAACTACTTGATTGACGGTACAAGCTGATGGCCCACCTGATGTTAAGCGGTAACCTCTGCCTATGAACAGTGCATTCTCACATAGGTCACGTACACCTAGGACGCGCCGTGCCGCGACTATGTAAGCACTGACGTGTAAATTTCCCGTTTTTATAAAATAATTGATATGATTCACGAAAGTTTTTACATATAGACCATTTTCGCGCATAGTCAAAATCAATATTTTTTTTTAAAAAAACTGTCGTTTGCGCATTTGATGTGAAACATCTGACATCTCACCTCCGTGGTAATAAGCAACATGGCTGATAGTACCAACCGCTTGGAAAAATGCAAGCACTTTTTTTGTTAGTATTTGTCCGGGGAAGTACCTATTATTTCTCCCACAAAGCCGTAGTGCTGTGTTCCGGTTTGAAGAATATATGGGTGCCGGTGAAATTACACGCACATGAGGCTTCTTATCTTTGTGTCTCATGGTGACGGGTGCAGTACAGTGCCGCATAGGGTGCGTCCTAGGTGGACGTGACCTATGAGGTAATGCACTCTTCATAGGCAGAGGTTACCGCTTAACATCAGGTGGGCCATCTGCTAGTTCCGTCATTCTAGTAGTATAAAAAAAATAATTAATACAAAATGTAATTGCTATGCAATAAATTGGCCACCCTGTATAATAACTTGAACTAAAGTAATCAAAAATATCCTTATATTTAAATTGGTTGCCAGCAAATTGGTATACGAGCAGTTACTAACTATCTAAATAATAAAATATATTTTTAAAGAATATTTTTTCAGGTTAATAATACCGAGTTTGTTGGATAAAGCTTATTTCTTTCACTTTTATACTTCACTCATGATAAAACGGGACTAAAAATAAAAAAACAAATGCTATTGAGTTTTATTACGGAAAACTGGTTCAATATTACACTCTCTACAATAGCTACAATAAAGAAGCAAAAAGTATCGTCAAATAAGTAAAACAGAGACGAACGATCTCTTTTATAGTGAAGCCTGCTCATAAAAACGTTATCGCACGAACTTCCATTATTTTCGTACAATAGCGAGTACTTTATGGAAGCACTTGAGAACATCTTTCAAAGGGCCCATTTGTTACAATATCAGAGTTTTCATACACAATTTAATTCACATAATACGTACAAATGTCATGTACTTGTCTGAATACGTGTACATATGTCATGTACTTGTCTGAGCACAAAGGGATGTGAGACGTTTTGATTTGTTGGCCCAATTTGCCTCGGGCTTACTGAAATTAATTGTTATTTTAATTGTACCTATGTTTGTAAGGATGAATATATATGATCTGCAACACGGATGCTGCCAACATTATGGAATTTGAGAGATATAATAAAACTTCTGATATAAACAATAATCGCGAAAATCTAAGATTACAAGACGTGAATTTTTCCCGAATTTTTTCATAAAGGAAAATTTTGAAACTATCTTTTCAATGGTTTAATAAAGTTAAATATCTTAAAAACAGCACAAATTTATCTCAAACCCGTAATTCGCGAGTCAACGCACGTGTCTATTGAACCGCGGCCGGACGCTCTCGGCAGATACGCCGTAGCACGCGCGCTACGTCTCGTAGCTAACTGCCGTAGCGCGGCATATTCGCGAATCTCCGGGCTACTGCACAGAATTGCTATAGTGATCTATGTGAGATGAGATGAATTCATTGCCGTTTTTATAATTTAATTTATTCTGACCAATACACTAACAGATATACAAAGCTACGTCTAACATTATATTGTACTCATTGTCGTAATAAATGGATGGAAGACTGCCAGTCACAGGGCTACCTGACTATTCTGTACATTAATGTCTTCAGTTGGTTGTATTGAATAGCGGTATTCACATCATTTATCATACCCTTGTGGCTTAGCTGATGTACTTATAATCCGAGACATCATTTAGTTAATAGTATATATTTGTTCACGTATATTTTTTTACTTAATAGACTAAATGAAGGTTACTCTTCTTGTCCGTCAAAAATGAAATAAGTTTTTTGTGACAAATATATTTTTCAATACAAGCTTTTATAAAATTAGTGATCGTAACCGTGTACTGATCAAAATGAGCCTAAACACGGCCAGTCTACTATTGTCCATCGAGGAGTTCCGTTGTCCACCTTCCGTCTCCATCATCATATCAGCTTGCTGTCGCTGTCGCTGTCGCTGAATTTTAAAGCAGTTATCCTCAACCTCGGAAGAAGAACTAAAGCATGGAACTAAGGCTAAAAACGAAACGGTATCGATTATACCAGTCTCATTCTTTTACATGAATGTATTCATGTGTTGGAATGAGACAAGCATATATCTATCTGTTTTTATTTGTGTAACTCGTATCAGGCCAAATGTCAAATTAAAGAAAGAAAGAAAGAAAAAAGAAAGAAAAAATCTTTATTTGTAACGGCACACATGGATAGGACAAAAAAACACTCGACATATAAAATAAAAAAAATTACTACTACATTCATGGTAACAATCTAGGAAGATGTATACTCGTATGCATGGTGCCAATATTCAGGGTACGGAAAGGAAAAACGACTGTCGTGTGACAATATATTTGTTTCTCTCTAACATAGGATAGCAAGCTATCTTCTAGGATAGGAGTAAAAAGGAACACTCTATGCTATTTTAGCACTCACTCCATACTATTATACCTCCATGTCCTCAACCGATTGAGCTGAAACTTGAAATACCTATCAAGTTCCGATGACAATACAATAATACAAATAATACAGGTATTCCAAATTTCAGCTCATAGGTTAAGGATAACTGCTTTAAAATTCAGTTGCAAGATTCCACTCGGATTCCACCCGGACAAACATACAAGTTAAATAAAAGCTTGTATAATAATGGATAAGAACATTCTCCCTATCTTCACTTACAGTGCACAAGCCTGGTGCAAGCACTTTATAGCACTTAGACTGCTCTTCAAAAGCGCAGTGTACTACGGTCAAGTTCATCGGACTAGAAACACAATACTACACTCCTAGGCTAAAATATAAATAGCTGGTGTTACCCACAAGTCCGCCAAATTAAAATGGGACTGGGCCGGACAGTGTGCCGTATGTCGGATGAGCTTTGGGTTATAATCACCACTGGGTCCCACAGGATATGAGGCAGCCGCGCGTAGGCTCAGAAGGTGGTGCAATCAACTATATAGTTCTAAGCAGCGGAATCTGAGAATCGTGAAGAAAAGGAGAAAGTCAAAGTCAAAGTCAAAAGTATTTTATTCATTGAAATCACAAGGATCATTTTGAATCGTCTTAAAAAATAAATTTACATTTACTCCTGTTCCAACGCAACCAGACCTAGAAGAATCAGGCAACAAACACGGTCTGTTTTTCTTTTGATGATCCTTCTTACTACTTGGTGGGGAGCGCCTGTGTGGTGCCTCGAGAACAAGTGGAAGCTGATTCAAGGAAAAAAGGAAAAGGAAAGGAAGGCCTTTGCCTTGTGCGATTAGATAGACGGATTAGATTTTTTTCTTGGACAGACAAAGTTTTACCACCGTTGTCAGAGAGACAAAACCATCTCCTAAACAGATTTGATAGCCGTTCGTCCTGCATGCAGTTAGTCCAAGTCGAGGTTTGTCCAGTAAGCGTTTGGTCCAATACGTAGTTAGTCCTAAAATCTGGACGAACACACAATAAATGACGCGTACTGGATTTTGTTTGTGAAGTAAAAGGATTGATAAATAAAAGTTCGTAAGTGGATACCGAAAGATATAAAGGATGCCGGCATGTACAGCTTGTGAAAATAAAACGCCGACCCTTATCTCCGAGGGACGGAACGGCGAAACAAATAATTATTTACAAATAAGAATAATGTATTCAGAGAAGAGAAAAGAAAGAATAAATCTCATCTCGGCGATATCCGGAGATTTCCTTAAAGCCGAGGAGACAAAGATATCTTGAACTTCAGTACTACGTGTTTGGAAACTTTGGCCACAGGAGAGAAGTCGTGAGCGTCTAGACAGTTCATATCACATACATGTAAATGTTTTAGCGTAATAACACTTTGAGCAGAATTTAATATAACTAGATTTCAATGATATTCATACTGGAGTGGATTAACAGCGAGAGTTCAAATATCTGCATTATTTACATAGTTATTTCGTTTGAGAAGTTTAATATTTTCATGCATATTTTATCTTTACGAGAGCTTTATACTGTTACTGTTACTGTTACTGTTACTGTTAGCCTGAATCATCCCATTGTTGAGCAAAGGCCCATATCCATACCCCATATCCTCTTGCTTTTAAAAGCAAAATTATTTATTTAATTTTTAATTGTTTATTTATATAATTTTCACTAGAAACGGGATATTTACCATGATTATTGTTATTTATAGTTTATTAAGGTGCTCTCGCTAGAGGCGGCTTTTTTTTTTGTGTTTTTGTCCATTACAGCTCATGAACACTTCTTCAGATAGCGAAAGTTGACATGTTTTAATTGATAGTAGCTCATAAATATCATCAGTTTATCTAAGATACCCTAAGCTTACGATACCTTGTTTAGAGGTATCGTTTATAAGCTGATGATATTTATGAGATAATATCAATTACAGGCACATGAGACTTTTCATCTTTATGTCTCAGGGTGGCGGGCACAGTGCAATTCCACATAGGGCGCGTCCTAGGTGGACGTGACCTATGAGGTGATGCACTGATCATAGGCAGTGGTTACCGCTTAACATCAGGTGGGCCATCTGCTTGTTCAGTCATTCAAGAAGTATAATAAAAAAATATAAAAATAAAAAAATAAAAACATGTGTGTTAAGTATCCTAGTTCTCGCGAAATCATCTTTTGCTATCTAAAGAAGTGTCCATGAGCAGTAATGGGCAAAAAACACCAATGAATTTGAATTTAATCCACCTTAATAGGTCTCAGAAACAGCAAGATGAAGTGGCAATGGGCAGGCCATATAGCTTGCAGAACTAATAACAGTTGGGGAATAAAGGTTCTCAAGTGGCGACCACAAACCGGACGACGCATATAAAGAAGGCCCCCTTCTCGATGGGCCAACGATATTATAGAGGTCGCAAGAAGTCGGTGGATGGAGGCGGCTCAAAACCGTTCATCGTAAACTTATATGGTGAGGCAGTGGTCTTCTGTAGGCTAATGATTATGATGAATGCTACTCCTATTTAATATTTAAACATTTTATCTGAATAAATCGTGGTGTGTCCGGCCCAAGAATAGACTCCTCCATCTCCTCCCGTGGATGTCGTGAAAGCCGACTATAAGGGATTACCCGGAGTTGTTTTTAAGATTCATAGTTATAAGATTTGTCCTGGCTGCTAGCTTATTGAGGAATGTGTGGAAAACAGCCTTAGCCGAGTCAGTCGTGGGAAGCAATGGCGGCGATTAGCTCACCACTTGTCACGTATATTTCCAACGATGGTGCAACCCATAGTGAAAAGAGGCCCATTTGGGGCTCTGCCTACCAGTACGGGGAAAAGGCGTGTGTCTATGTCTGTATGTAAATCTTATGTTTTACCTCTGTAGCGCGTCGGGCGAGAGCCGGCTGAGATGCGAAAGGTTGCAGGTTCGATTCCCGCTGTGGGACAAATGTTTGTATGATCTGCAAATATTTTTTCCGGGTCTGGGTGTTATGGTAGCAATACTCGTAGTTCCTGATACCCACGTCAAAAGTAATAATAGTGTTGTATGTGACTGTTGAGTGTTATGTTATGTTATATTTTATCCTGCAACAATTTCATCTCATCATCTCCACAAGACAAAACAGATGGAGTACACAAACGTGTGGATTATAGCCGTATACATACTTGTATCATGCCAACTAAGCTGTGAGGGCGCTAAGCCCAGGAGTACAGGCTGCTAACTAACTTGAACATAACACATGTCCTTTCCCAGAAACGGATACCGTTTCTCTGAAGCAATATCCAAGTCATAATTAAAATCGTAACAAGTAAGTCGACAAAATTCTAGGAAGAGCTATATTCACTCTTAATGCTTTCAATCTTACAAACATTATAAATAAAATAAAAATAAAATAAAAATAAAATAAAAATAAAATAAAAAGCCATTTATTCCGTATCTGACATTACGTACATGCTTAATTACTCTTAGGTATCACTTACAAATTTTGTTAAATAGATAAAAAGATAAAATTATAACGACAAATAAAATTTATAAATACTTACTACATTTTTATTAGTAGTTCTACCTATGTAGTTTTATAAGTATTAACTTTCATGTTGTAGTTTTTACCTAAATAGTTGTGCAATAACTAAAATTATATTTACATGTAAATATATATGTTAGTTACACAATTTCAATGTGTAATTCATTTTTAACATCTGTTCAAATATTTTAAATACATTTGTAGATACTCACTTATATTATATAGCACAGTGCTAGTCGTATGTACATTATGTTTTGTTTATTTTTCTTTGTTTAGTATGTTCATGTGTTATTATGTAAATTATTATTTTTGTACTTTTGTTCCTATTACAATGGTAATATAAAAAATAAAAACAATCTTTAATCAATCTTTAACAATCTGTACTTAAGTGTTATACGGACCCTTTTTCGGGTATATAACAACATTACAATTACGGCCTATACAAACATTAACTATAACTAAATTAATAGGTAAAAATTTACTTAGTAAAAGAAAATCATAAATTAAAGAAAACTTGACTGACTGAACTAAACATTTGTGTGTTTATTGTACCTCCAAATTGCTCAAGTAATTTTGATTAAGTATGTGTTTATTGGTATTTAACTTTTTTTTTTCTTTTTGTTACTATGATAGACCTCTGACCACGATCTCACCTGTTGGTAAGTGACGATGTGGCCGAAGATGAAGCACAAAGGTCTAGCAGGCACCTATTCACTCTAGCCTTGAAGAGACCCAGATTATAGTTTTCAGGACAGACGACGGTAGTGTATTCCACTCCTTAGCAGTTCGCATTATAAAGGATAGAACTGAATGGTTTAGTACGAATAGAGGGTATACTAATGAGGTAAGGATAGTACTGAGCCGTACGCCTGCTCGTCCTATGATGAAAAGGAGATGGTGGGATCAGATCTTGAAGTTCCTAGGAGCATTCCCCGAAATGTATATAAGATCTATAGAAGATCGAAAGGCATGCGACTTTACGGCAGTGCTCGAGATTCTGGATCTTAGTCTTAGTCGTCTTAGTCTCGCTTAAAGTGCTTAACCGATTTGGATGCAGTTTTTTGTAAACCATAGTACGACCTCAAAAAACGTTCTTAGATATACATATATGTATTTTTTTTTTCATAATGCCCTAGTTTGACGACCTCAGTGGCGCGGCGGGTGAAGCTTGGCCTGCGACGCAGGAGGTTGCGGGTTCGATTCCCGCCTCGGAACAAATATTTGTGCGGTCGCAGATATGTGTTCAGGGTGTTCTGGGTATTTTCTATGTATAAATAAAAAATATCTATCTATGTAATATATTGTATTAAGTATATCAATTATCTAGTACCCAAAACACAAGCTCTGCTTAGCTTGGGGCTAGATAATGTTGTGTGAACTGTCCAGCATTATTTGTTTATTTATTTATTTTATCTTTATTTACTTTTACCTAAAGCTTACACATATTTGACCCGACGACATCTCTTGTTGCTTGACTTATGTTGATACCTTGTTTTTTAGTTGGTTATTTTTGCATTTAGCTACTATGATACATTTTTCAACATTATAGTACCCTATAGCACTGTCCGGGTCAAGATGATTCTAATGACACGACATACATCAAAATCCATCCAGCAGCTTGTGTGCAACGCGGTAATAAATATTTTTTTGCCGCATACATACAAAAATACGCGCGAAACACATACCCGGGCTAACCTGTCAGTCAGCCGGGAAAAATATATGTTACCAAAAACAGATCGCATTACCTGGGTCACTTGGTAACTGATGATCTTAAGGACGATGCTGATATGGAACGGGAACGCAGAGCATTGTCAGTCCGGGCGAATATGCTGGCCCGCAGATTCGCTCGATGTACAGTCGCAGTGAAAGTTACTTTATTCAAGGCGTACTGTACATCTCTGTACTCAGCGAGTCTGTGGTTCAACTATACCCAAAAAGCTTACAATGCTCTGCGGGTCCAATACAACAATGCGTTTAGGGCTTTGTTGTGGCTTCCGCGCTTCTGCAGCGCTTCAGGTATGTTTGCCGAGGCGCGTACTGACACCTTTGACGCCATCTGGCGCAAAAAGACGGCCTCACTGTTGAGCAGGCTTCGCGCGAGCAGCAACAGCATCCTACGCGCGTTCTCTGATCGTTTCGATTGTCCTCTGGTTTGGAATCTCGTCCAGAGGACTAAATCATTGTTGGATTAAGTACTAACCTAGTTTTAAGTCGTGTTACTAATAAGTTGGACTCTTGTTGTCTTAATAAATAAATATTATATTCTATTCTATTCTATTAAAGTTTTTTTGAGTTACATTTCTAAACATTGATTTCAATATTGATTTGATTTGATTTCACTAGAAAACATTTCACAAATAAATTCTGGACAAGCTTTGCTATGAAAAATATGTGATTTTGATTTGAACCTCGTGTACCCTACTCCTAAGCTAAGACAGCGGACGTGAGGGTGGTATTGGCTCTAGCGGACACATTAATTGGCAATTTCCCCCCCCCCCCCCCCCTCCCTCCCCACTCTCCCGTGCATTACTCATCTGCACAAATATCAGATAATTATGTTCATTAGCGAGCAGCCGACCGGCCTGATCAATGTTAAACTCATGACATGTTAATGATTAGTAAATGGCATACATTGAAGCCAGTTTGATCATTTCAGTGCTTTGAAAAATAGTCAGGGTTTTGTATGATATCTAGGTTTTGTATTGAGACCTTCAAGATCCTCTCTGGCACTTACAATTTGCCTGAATTTCATGAAATCTACATTTTAAAAGAAAGCTCTATGTCGTTGAGAGGGCATAGTCGTAAAATATCACGTGGAGCATCCAACACAAACACTGCATAGCACTTCCTTAGTAACAGAGTGGTCCATAATTGGAATGATTCACTTGAAGATGTTGTTACTGCCACATCAATAAACGCTTTCATGAACAAATTGGATAACTGGTTGCGAACGAACAAACAGTTATCATTAAAAGACATTAAAGTGTAATCAGTGCAGCGAGTGAAACTAAGACATTTCAACACTCTGAAATAGACACATCAGCGAAAGCTGCTCGTCTATAATTTTAAATAATAATAATAATATTGTAAAAGTACGATAGACAGACGAAGAGACAGTATTTATATATATAACTTGTGTCCACCCGCGGCTTCGTTCGCGTTTTACCAGGGTAAAAAGTATCCTATAGCTCAATCTGTGTACCAAAAATTATCGAAATCGGTTCAGCCGTTTTGGCTAAAATGAGTAACAAACATCCAATCATCGTAACTTAGACTTTTATGACATAACTATGATGATACATACATACATACATAGACACACGCCATTTTCCCCGAAAGGGTAGGCAAAACCTCAAATGGGCCTCTTTTCACTGTGGGTTGCACCAGCGTGGGAAATAGACGTGACAAGAGGTAGCTCAATTCAATTCTGATTCATAATTCAGTTGCAAGATCTGACGTTGGTACTACATATTTTATTGCTAATCATGTTCCCACATTTTGTGATTGTTATTTCATGTCGTGCTATGCTACGAACTGTGTTCTAGTACCACCTACTAGGGGCTTGTTGGTGGTAGGGAACCTTTGTAACTAAACAATAGTACCTTCCGGCCTAATTGCAGTTAACTATGCTACCTGTGGTGCGAATTTTGTTGCTGTGTGCGTGGGTGGGTGGGTATTATTTGGTTATAATTTTTGTTCTTGCATGTTAGTTCCATCCGATTTGTATACCAACCATCTGAATTAGTTCAAGTAAGTAGGTACACCTACTTACCTATCTAAATTTTTGCATGTAGATCCTATATAGGTATACCTACCTCATTTAATATCAATTCTCATTATAGACTCCTGGAAGAGACTAACCACCCACAACACAGGGAATCCTAGTGTGGGGGTTAGTAAACAACTTGCTTAGTTATGTATAATAGAGACCTCAAAAATTTGAAGGCAACATTCCTTTTGTGGTTTGGGGGTTGTACTAAGAATCAATTCCAAAAATGTACCCCCTAAAAACGTGCTGAAATTTGTGTGTAAAAACACTAATAAATGTTGCTATAATTTATTTGTAGAATGAAATGTATGTAGATAATAGAAAACTACATATATTTCATCCTACAGATAAGTTGGTGGATCTGTACATAAGTTATCTTACATCTGCATCAAATGTCATGTTTACATTTAGGCTACCTATATTAGTTTTGGCGAACTAGTGGCAACACCACTCCAAGCCGTTCATTAAAAAATTGAATTGAATTACGTTAGTTGATTATAAGCTCAGCATTTTAGAAATGTTAAATTTAAGTTTTCTCAAATAAATGTTACTTTCACGGACTCACTAACATTGCAAGTTAAATAAAAGCTTTTAAAAATGGCGCTCTATTAGCAAACAAACATACCTATCTGCCCCACGCCCCAAGGGTAGGCAGAATCAGTAAAACAAACGCGCTATTTTTTTGTTTCCTTAATTTACGGGAATAAGATAATTGGCGAATTAATGTGAGTCGTTTCAATCAGAATGTTTCTTTTGTTGCGAATAACAGGAAAATCCCCAAGTAAAGATAATCTGCTAGGTATATAAATAACTGGCTATCGAAAAGTTATTTTTTTTGTTCGTTTTTTTTTTTCATTATAAGCTTTTATCAAATTTGTAATCAGAAACGTGAGCTGATCGAAATGAACCCAAACACAGCCAGTTTACTGAGTAACGTCGTCCACATATCGTCTCCATCATCAGATCAGCTTCCTGTCACCATAAATATTATTGTCATTGAAATTTGACAGTTATGCATAATTTCAGCTCAATGGGTTAAAATTCAGTTGCAAGATTTGACCAACTAGTAACAAACAAATAAACTTAAATAAAAGCTTTTAGGTAAATAAAAATTTGTCAATTTTTATTTTTTTTTCTTAGTAAATTTAACTGTCAGTAAAAAAACATAGTTCATAGTTCATTTATTGATAACAATAATGTTACAGGTCAAAAATAAATATAATAAGAAAGAACATAATTAGTACATAAAAACATAATTAGTAATTAGAGTTTTGAATGTACGTGTGTGATTGGAGATACAGATAAACGTTTTATCTATCTATATACATAAATCAAATAAAAATGTAAATAAAATTAAAATGTTAAATCGTAATAATAATAAAATATGATTATTTTATCGACCCCATGTTAATAATTAAAACATTGGGTTATATTGTATCGAAGGCCAAATAAAAGTTTTCAAAAATTATGTTATTCGGGATTTGTTACAATTACGTTGACGTATACGTAACCGTATACTACCCGTGGTATTTTACACGGGTTTTTTGTACCTCTTACCGCCTCAGTCAGTAGTAACATGGGTTTTTTTGACCGTCATGCTATTACAGGAAATTAAAGTCACCGTGTGTTTTTTTTTATATTATATATTTTTTTAGATGATGTACTCCAGTTCGTGAAGGCGAGGAGCCAGGGCCGGATTCAGGGGGCGGAGATTCGACTGTCGCTTCAGCGCCTGCAGACGAACAGGGCCACTGACTTCAAGTCATATGCTCTCCAGGTCCAGGCGAAGTACAGGGATGTGCTCCTAGATCCGGAGTTCTGGCCAGCTGGCATTGTTTACCGACGCTATAGGGAAGCGTTTTCGAAACCAAATCCCCTTGACGTTAAGTGATAGTTTTAAGTATATCTTTATATTTATATGTACGTTAGTTGTAAGCTATGGGCCTTTGTCTAGGTACAATGTTCATTTTTCACTGTTGCCTGAAATAAATAAATGAATAAATAAATAAATAATGAATAATTCTGGACAACTTCACACAACATTATCTAGCCCCAAGCTAAGCCAGAGCTTGTGTTATGGGTACTAGATAACTGATATACTTAATATAATACAATACATAGATAGATATTTTTTATTATATTTTAACTTTATATAATTGAATTGAATTACTTGAATGACGGAACAAGCATATGGCCCACCTGATGTTAAGCGGTAAATAGAACATTACCTATGAACAGTGCATTACCTCATAGGTCACGTCCACCTAGGACGCGCCCTATGTGGCATTGCACTGCGCCCGCCACCTTGAGACATAAAGGTGAAAAGTCTCATGTGCCTGTAATTTCACCGGCACCCTTTACCCTTCAAACCGGAACACAGCAATGCGAGCACTACTGCTTTGCGGCAGAAATAGGTATGGTGTTAGTACTTCTCCGGACGAAGTCTTTCACAAAAAAGCTCTACTACTACTAAAACTGGAACTACTGAAACGCTTTTTCTTCAAATATAGGTAGCTAAAAACTTGCAGTGCTTGCCTATGGCTTACCTACATCGTTTCCATTTTCACAACAATGCGTATGCTACCATCATATTATGTTTGCAAATTCTTTTCTTCGACTGCCACTTGTCTAGGTAGCGGAGCTGGAGTGATAAGCCGATTGAACACAATCACGGAGCCTACATTTTTCAAAAAGCTCTCAAAAACATTTGTGACATAATATTACTCAATTATTTTAAAAGACAAAAAAATTGTAGGCAGCGCATCGACAATACCTTGGGTGTTGCCGGTGTCTATAAGCGACGGTGACCACTTCACATCAGGTGGGCCGTAAGCTAGTTTGCCTATTTATTTCATTAAAAAAAAAAAACTTATTCAATCTAGTATCCAAGCATTGAAAGAGAATTGCTTAAAGCTTAAAATATTACGGCGGCCATTTGACGGTAGTAATATTTTACAAGTACAGTCGCAATCAGAAGTAACGTACTAACTCAGACATAATATCTAAAAAGCGGGTGCTACAGCTCCATTCTGTCACTTTATAACTTACCTGAACTTAAATGAATTAGATAATTACAGAATTTGTCTGTTTTCAGCGCCTCGTTGTTAACACGCTTTGGATACATTGGTGAAAAAAAGAAAAAAAAAAAAAAAAAGAGTCACTGTTTACATAGGTAATCATTACTTCTTACTAAATAATGATCCAATTTCCTATTGGTGCTAATAATAATGGGTGCTAATGCTAACCGACATTTTAAATGTATTGGTGTACACTTGACTTGTTAAGCTACGAAGGTGAAAGAAGGTTTGGGAGAAATGTTATTGTTCACGGATTGGGAGGTCAATGATAGAGGTATTTATGTGAACCGAATATATATATTTCCGCGATATAAAACTCCACATGTTATCAGTGTGGTGGAGTGAAGATGACTGCCGCGTGCGCTCGCCGTTAGTATGACGAAAACGCGTTTCAGCATTTCTGTAGCACACACACTGCTACAAAGGAATGACGGCGACTGTACTGCTCCTCGAACAGAGGCGACATATAAATGGGACATGACATTGTTGCTTCATACGTTTTATACCGCGTTATAAAATGTTTTATATCGCTCTTCAAATTGGCTATTTGTGAGAATGTTTACATGTTATCAAAATTTTCACTTAGGTAAGTAGCCAACTAAGTCAAAAGTTTACATAACATGTCCAAACATATGCACATACAGAACTTACTGCACCAAGTGCACCATTAATCTTTGATCATTAATCTGCCTGCCAAATGTGGTCACTTTAGCAAATCGTCAGGGGATCGATTTTTGAAAGTCACTAAGTGGCTAGAAGTCACGAATGACAAAACGTCATCGATGACTTTGAAATCACTTTTTACCAAATGTCGTATTTTTGAAAGTCACACCCTATCTACCAACTTGCAAATATTTCACAGTCGTTGTCTTTGACATACGACGTATCTGTCCATTATTAGTTTGTCTGTTCCACTATACTAAGTCCATGGTTCCACTCACCACAGACAAAACAGTGTACTACGATCGGACCATAGATAATAATTATGTGTGGGTGGAATAGGAAAGCCACAAGATAAAGACTAAAATTTAGTAAATACCATTCATAAATGTTAGTGCCAAAACAGTCACGGAGTGATTTCAAATCGAGTGGGTAGAGCCACTCGTATTGATATCATGTATGACAATTTTAGTAAGCGGTGATTTCCAAAGATACGAACTTTTGGAAATCGGTGACTAATAGTCATTTTGCTGACTTCTAGTCACTCGCTGACTTTCAATAATCGATCCCGGATAGGCTAATATCAGCCATATTGCTTATTACCAAGGAGGTGAGATGTAAGATGTTACACATTATATGCATCATATAATTGACGACCTCTGTGGCGCGGCGGGCGATGGTTCTCCTGCGACGCAGGAGGTTGCGGGTCCGATTCCCGCCTCGGAACAAATATTTGTGCAATCTGCAGATATTTGTTCTGGGTGTTATGGTTTTTTCTATGTATAATAAAAAATATCTATCTATGTATTAAGTATATCAGTTAACTAGTAGCCATAACACAAGCTCTGGCTTAGCTTGGGGCTAGATAATGTTGTGAGAACTTGTGCAGCATTTTTATATTATTATTATTAGATGCGACTACAGTAAAACTCGCTTGGTTTTTTTAAATACAATTTGAAATTACGGACCAACCTACCTGATGTTAAACGGTACCCCCCCCCCCCCCCCCCCCCCCCCCACCCCTACTATGAACAACGAAATCAAACCGGACTGTTTCGTGTGACCAGAACGGACGTGATCGGTGAAACCCCCCACTGCATGCGATGGGGGTGGCCTCGTCCAGCCGTAGGCATCTACCGGCTGATAATGATCATCAGTACTCATCAGTATACATCACTCAAGATGCAAAAGCTAATTCCATAAAGCGAAGCCAATCTCTAAGCAGTTTTACATCGATTGTTTGTCATCAAAACAAGGTCGTTGGAAGTCTGCTACAAAAGAGCTCTCATAAACTTTGACACGTAATCATCGCCAGGGCCCGTCGTTTTGTAACTAGACGGTTCGGTTCGCGCTAACAGAGAGCCATCGACAACTGTACACTAACAAGGAACCAGTAAGCCAGCTTACTTACATCATTAGTGGACGGCACAGGTTACATTTTGAAAATAACCTACCCACACACACACTCACTGGTAGCCTCTAGCCGTAGAATTTTCGTTTTAAAATAGTTATTTTTTTATGCAAGGCTGCAAAGTTATTTTTCGCGCGAGTACTTGTATTGGATCGTGAGCGTAGCGAGGGTTTCAAAGGTACGAGACGAAGAATAACTTTGCTGCTGAGCGAAACACACAATTTTGCACCCAACTACAGCGAGAAAATGCAGTGCAAGATAAACAGCTAAAATAAGTAAACTATACTCACATACTGGCCAGTTCGATAATTTTAAAAATGAAGCTGGCGATGTAATTTCCTTTTTTGAATAGAAAGGTTCGAATTTTAAAAACCTTTTCCACGCTAGCGGATAAAAAGCACTTTTGCACGCAGATTTCGAATGATAAACACAACCTTTCCGAGCTTTTGACGTGGAAACGGTATTTACATCCGTTGCACCAAAAACTTTGCTTTGGCTTGTTAATTTCTCTTTATTTTACACAATGTGAACAAAAAAGTGCGATAAGCGTGATGATTATGGCAAATCCCTCCATTGCAGGCTGCTGCTGATGATGATGATGGTAACCAAAAAAGTTGGCCGGCCGAATAACATAACACCGAGTCCGATTTAACTTACGTAACGGCACGTTGGCGATCTATCGAGCGTCGCCTCGAAATCTCCGCTCTTACCTCTGCGCCGCACTCCAAATATTTGTAGATCACGCAAACGGGAATCGAACCCATCGTCTTGATAAAGTCGACCAGTGTGCATATCAGGGCTGAAAATCCATGTAACAATACACCATACGTACACCGTAAGTTTTAGCAGTAGCACAGTTTCGTCCGGGGAAGTACTGCTACCATGCCTATTTCTGCCGCAAAGCAGTAGTGCTTGCTTGAGTTCCAGTTTAATGGGTGCCGGTGAAATTATAGGCACATGAGACTTTTCATCTTTATGTCTCAGGGTGGCAGGCGCAGTGCTATGCTACACAAGTTGCGTCCTAGGTGGACGTGGCCTATAAGGTAATGCATTGTTAAAGGCAGAGGTTACCGCTTAAAATCAGATGAACCATCTGCTTGTTACATCACCGCAGTTAAAAAAAACTAAAGAAGACACTGGCAAGTGCCCCTAGCCCACGTATACCTTGAGACCTTTATTGCATACAAAAATCCATGTTACACTATACGCCCGTGTCAATTTGAATGAATGAATTAATTAATATGTATTTATTTGACGACCTCTGTGGTGCGGCGGGCGAACGTTCGCCTGCGACGCAGGAGGTTGCGGGTTCGATTCCCGCCTCGGAACAAATATTTGTGCGATCTGCAGATATTTGTTCCGGGTGTTCTGGGTATTTTCTATATATAATAAAAAATATCTATCTATGTTATATATTGTATTAAGTATATCAGTTGTCTAGTACCCATAACACATGCTCTGCTTAGCTTGGGGCTAGACAATGTTGTGTGAACTGTCCAGCATTATTTATTTATTTGTGTTATTTCTTGTTAAAACTTGAACTGCGGCGCAGAGGTAAGAGATTTTTGAGGAGATGCTCGATAGATCGCCAACGTACCGTTACGTAAGTTAAATCAGACTCAGACTTGGCACTCTGATTGACACGGGACTAATGTTTTGTGGAGCCGAGAGCTTAGCAGACCAGCGCATGACTGACTCACAACATTGCAGTAAGGAACTGGGTCATTGAGCTAAGTTACTGGTTCCCAACTACTGCAGTGGCGTAGCGTAGCCGGGACGCCGACGGGAAGAGAGTGACACCAGTAATTATGCGGCTCCGTCACGGACGGATGCTGCCTCGAACCCGCGCCAAACTTTTAATTGAACCGATGACTGTTTTTAGCGTGCACTTCCATTTTGTAAATTGCTGACGTGGTCCAACATTTTGACCGAGCGAGCGAAGCGCTTCAAGTTCAGTTTTCTTTCCTCTGACAGTTTGTTGGTACTTCCTCATCCTGAAAACTGCCTCGTGAACATTAAAAACCAGTGTGGTGAAAGGATTCAACTGCGCCTCACAGAGGCTCATAGTGTGGCCTAAAACTCATGCGCACTGCCTTTGATGCAGCTGGTAGGTGGTTAAAATGTCAGGTCGTATTTTGCAACCGATCTGGACGAAACTTGGTATTCAGGTTCTAAAATTTCATAGAACTTTTTATCGTCGGCGATTTTTGATTGGAGGGGTATTTCCCCCAAAAAGGTTTCCTGCGGCGCCATTTAAAGGCGGACTTTGATAATATTTGGCAGAAACATTCGGTAGTCAAATTTAAACAAGAATTTAGAATATAAGCAAAATCGGTCAACAGGCTGTCTAGATACGAATTATTTTTCAGGGCCACTTTGGCAAAGCCTGAAACGGTGAGAGTTAGCGAAAAGTGATGTTAGGAGTTACAGGCTTGATTTTGAAAATAATTAGGACAAAAGTTTTGCGGCAGAAATAAGTATGGTAGTAGTAAAACTGGATTACTAAAACTACTACCAGGTGGGTTACTATGAGCTCTTATTGGCATGCAGTTGATAAACTATTCAGTACAAAATATTGGTTCCGTGATGTCCGCAACTATATTTAAAGGCACAATCGCAGAGGGTCTACAGACTTCTGCGATTAAAGTTATTCAACGATGAAAAATGTCAACGATGAACCGATATTTTGTACTGAATAGTTTTTGAACTGAATGGATATAAGAGCTCATAGTAACCCCCCTGGACTACTAAAACTTACAAAAAAAAACTGTTTTTTATGCCATGCCATGTGTTTTGTTGCCATGTTTTGTTTTCATGTTTTCTGTTGCCATGTTCAAATCAATCAACATGTCTGCTTATTGAAGTGAGGCCAATTAGTCTCAGCAATTCCAATAATGCCTGCCGCCTACTCCACCCATTTATTGGCTCACTACTCAATATATGGAGCTCGTCATTTACTTGCTAATTTTTGATGTGTATCTAATTATAGAAATAATTTCTTTTGATATATTCAGCCTTTCATAATTCAACCAATAATAAAAAAAAACATTTTTGAAATACGTGGGTACTTAGAAGTTACCCAGTTAACTACTCTTGGAGTATTTATTAAGAGCCCCTACAAGTTTCGGGGACCGAACAGTACTTTACCCAGCGCAAGCCTCTCAATAACTCAATTCAATTCATTTATTTCCAGTAATACAAAAAAAATACTGTGTTGGAAAGTTCACATAGATATGTAGTAACTATGAGATATCTGACGGCCTAGTACAGGTTTGTCTTAGTTTTGCATTCGGTATCCCGACTATAGAATTCGAATTCCAAGTCGATATTTGTTTCATGTATGGTTTTAATGAGTTTCTCAACAAGTCCGCTAGGGGCGCTTGTCATGTTCTGCATACAAAAACGACATTTCGACTCGCAATTCGGTTTTCGTTATTCCGAGTTGTAACAAATCACAAACCTGTGGTAGGCCTTCTAGTACTTTTCCCAATTCAAAGTTATATTTCACCTATTTTTTCAACAAATCTACGAATTTTCGTTTTAACACGACTTGTGCTAACGCATTAGATAGGTTTAACGCTAAGTCCGAGGGTTAGTGGAGTTCCACAGTCACAACGCAGACGTTAGGTTAAAAGAAATAAAGTTTAATCGTTCACACACACAATTAGCAGACAAAACACAACATAGGTAGGATGATACAGTCAGTTACACAGGATATTTAAATTAGCGTCGGTCGGATCGCGGAGCGAAATAACATGAACGCGTGCGCATTGCATTTTTTGCTCTGGGCCGACTGCCTTCGATTGACCAGCCAAAGTTGATCATACCTGCCGCTGTCATTTGGCGCTTCGATCGCTGCACATCGGATCACGCATGTGCGAACAGACGCGCTCTGATTGGTTGAGCGCGTCAGGGCCACGCGTTGCAAATGGAAACGAAATAGGGATCATCGCGTTTAATATGAAACCCATACAAAGCTATCCCAAATACGAGTGTTCCATACCTTCGCGCTACATAGGTAATTTATTAGAATGTTCCGTGGTGTGTCCGGCCCAAGAATAGACCCCTCCATCTCCTCCCGTGAATGTCGTAAAAGCCGACTAAGGGATTACCCGAACTTGTTTGTAAGATTCGTTGGTATAAGATTTGTCCTGGCTGCTAGGTTATGAGGAATGTGTTATTACTGGAAGAAAGCGTTAGCCGAGTCAGTCGTGGGAAGCAATGGCGACGATGAGCTCACCACTTGTCACGTCTATATTCCACGATGGTGTAACCCACTGTGAAAAGTGGTCTATTGAGGCTCTGCCTACCCCTTCGGGGAAAAAGGCGTGTGTCTATGAATGTATGTATGAAAAAAAAAAAAAAAAAAAAATGCTGGACAGTTCACACAACATTATCTAGCCCCAAGCTAAGCAGAGCTTGTGTTATGGGTACTAGACAACTGATATACTTAATACAATATATTACATAGATAGATATTTTTTATTATACATAGAATATACCCAGAACACCCTGAACAAATATCTGCGATCGCACAACTATTTGTTCCGAGGCGGGAATCGAACCCGCAACCTCCTGCGTCGCAGGCCAAGCTTCGCCCGCAGCGCCACAGAGGTCGTCAAAAGAGTATAATCGAAAAAAAAAATGCATCTATGAGTAAAACTGCCACCGTTTTACTAAAACATGACTTGACTGAGACTTTGACGACTTGGAAAGAGTGTAACGTTGCAAAAATAAATAAAATAAATACTTTTTTTTATACTACCATGGTAGCAAACAAGCATACGCCCCACCTGTTGGTAAGCGGTTACCGTAGCCTATGAACGCCTGCAATACCAGAGGCAACACACGCGCGTTGCCGACCCTATCAAAATTTCCAAACACCCCTTTTGAAGAACCCCATACTGTAGTCACTTCTAGGAAAAACTCAACAGGAAAAATTTAATCTTGAAAATGGCAAATGCATAAGCCTTGCGACGCCAATTACTTATAAAAAAAAGAAAAAAAAAGTGGCTGGCGAATGTCGTCGAGTGAAGGTGTGTGACCGGTGACAAGTGGCGACCACTAAACTCTAAAGCTAAGTTTGCGCAGGCTTAGGGTGGCTAAGTTTGCGCAGGCTTAGGGTGGCTAAGTTTGCGCAGGCTTAGGGTGGCTAAGTTTGCGCAGGCTGAGGGTGGCTAAGTTTGCACAGGCTCAGGGTGGCTAAGTTTGCGCAGGCTCAGGGTGGCTAAGTTTGCGCAGTCTTAGAGCCTTCCACCTAACTATATCTAAACCAATTATACGAACAGAGATGCAATCAACGCTAACCCAGTTAAATTGGAAGACGGAGGGAGGACAACCAACCACAGAATACTTAACAGCTAGGAACTAGGACCCACTAACTGTGTAACCGTTAGTGGGTCGTATTACGTTGTGTTAGTGACTAACGCACCGTAATTACATGCCATGCAATAGAGATGTGATAGAATAACTAGGGGAAGGGATTTACAGGCGATAAGCCGTGGTGTGTCCGGTCCAAGAATAGACCTCTCCATCTCCTCCCGTGGATGTCGTAAAAGCCGATTAAGGGATTACCCGGACTTGTTTGTCAGATTCGTTGGTATAAGATTTGCCCTGACTGCTAGCTTATTTATGGAATGTGTTATTACTGGAGGAAATCGTTAGCCAAGTCAGTCGTGGGAAGCAATGGCGGCGATGAGTTCACCATTTGTCACGTATATTTACCACGATGGTGCAACCCGATGAGAAAATAGGCCCATTTGAGGCCCTGTCTACCCTTCCGGGGAAAAAGGCGTGTGAATAAATGAATGAATGAATGAAAATACTTTATTGCACACCTTACGAACTACTTAAAATAAACACACAACAATTATACAAAAACTAAATGTACAATGGGCGGTATTATCGCTAAGAAGCGATCTCTTCCAGACAACTGTTCCAGACTATTTTGAAAAAGTTGTACGTAAGAAAAGTGCCAAGTAATATCAGTGGAGAGGCGTTCAGTTATAGATTGGTATATATCTCTACACGCATACATGTACCTACGTACATAATTGTTTAATTAAGGTTTTATTATCTTCAAGCAAAGCAATATAACTAATTAATTTAGCCAATCCTGTGCGCCCGCCGCGCGCCGCCGCCGCCGGGAGACATCCGCAGCACACGGCGCGGTATTAACCGTCTAACTAACCCCAGAGTTCTTACAAAGGAAATCAAATCATAGTACTTACTAACAAGCTAAGTTTCACTCCGAGAGACACTATATCGGCCTTTTATGAAATCAGTTTTGACAGGAGTGCTATGGGTGCTTCACTTTGCCCCACCAAGCCGCACAACTGGTGGGACACAGTAGACTTTTACTTTTCTGTCGTCCAACAGATTCCACACATTCGTCTATTCTGCCCCACCAGTTTGTTGGGTTGGCACAAGCAAATTTAACCATAAATTCATGAATATTTAATGAGTTTTCGATAAAAGTAAAAGATATGCATATTTATAGCATCTATAGAATTTAGTAAAAAATATTTATAATTAATCAAACAACAAACCATCATATCATTTGATAATTTTTATAATTTTTTTCATTTTTATCATTTGATCGCATCTTTATGTTTAAAAAAATCTATGCTTATACCTCTAACTGTCAGCTGAGCAGAAAATTGTATGTTTTTTGTTATATCTTTCGTATTCAGGCGCCCTGGATACAGGCTTGGCCTAGTGAGGAAGCCAACAATAACCCTTTCTAGATATTAAGTTCTCAGCATAACAGTGTGTATCCTTATAATTAGCTTAAGATTTATTATGTTCCATTTAAAACCTGATACTTTGTTTTGGCTGTAATTTATTTTATTTTATTTTTTATAAATTTTTATTTTCATTTTGACACCAGGGACGAAACACACACACACGATCGCAGCACTTCGGGTAAATACAGCAAATAAAGTACGGCGCACAAACTAAACGCTTTCACACTGTCAACGATATCGGCGACGACATGGTGTGGGTGCGGGGTGAAGTAGAGTAGCGGGCGAGGCTACGCACCGCAGCACACACCACATCTATGCCTGTGCGCCGCACTTTTTTTTGCTGTATTTTATGGTGAGATGCATCGTTTCGACGTGGGTATCATCGACGATATCGTCACGATATCGATTCGTGTCGTTATCGTCCAATGTGGAAGCGCCCAAACGCGTGATTGGCACGCTCGTGTCTCCTCATACTCATGGAACTTCACGTACGTCCCGCGTCCACCTATCAGATAGTCGGATTGGTAAATTAAAACCTAACCAAACACGGGACGGAGCTATACAAAACTGTTACTATCCTTTTCACCGGTGTCGTCACCGACAGTTATTATTGTGCGCGAGTGTACCTGCTCGACATCCCCACTCTCGCTGCACGCTAGGTCTCAAATTAGCCGCTTTCTGATTATGATAACGAAATTCTGTTTGTGTTTGGTTATTCGCTTAATTTTTATCTACCTATCTATCTATTGTCCCTATGTATCTATTGTTGTTTGTTTTTGTAAGTAGTATTTAAGTAATTTTTGTAGAATGTTTGTTTTTTTGCAACTAAATAAATAAATTAAATAAATAAATGAAATGAATGAAATAAGTGTCTCTGAATGAATGAACTTGACGCGAGCAGAGCGAGCGAGATGGAGATATGATCTGATGTTTTCTTTTTTAATCTAGATCTTTAAAGCTCTTAAAATATGTGATGCCTCGTACATTAAGAAGAGAAACTACAAGGTGTTCTCATGAAATCTCTTCGGATGTAACTGTCTCATATAATTATAATAATAATAATAATAATATACACTTTATTTCAGGCTACCTGGAAAATGTACAATCAAATTATACCTAAAAAACAAACCCAACCAAAACCACCAAATTACCTAATTACCTAATTATGGACAAACGCCACTTGGTAAGTTTGTTTAACCATCAATTATATATGACCAGTTTTTTTTATTTTTCACCTGTCAATAGTTGCTTCATAGGATAACTGTAGTGTTGAAACGTGGCATAAAACCAGACGATCGCGATCAGCGCCAACCATCGAGCACCGGTACGGAGGCCTGCGTTGCTCGATGTACGGAGGCCTGCGTTGCTCGATGGCGCCAACAAACCAGTTTACAGTCAGCTAGTAAATTGGCTGAATCTGCCACTATGTATCTTAAAACAGTGCAACAAAGCTAATTTTACATTGAACGCCGTTTCGAAGTGACGTAATAAGCCTGCCCGTGCCCAGTGCACTGAATTAACCCAGTTCCACTCGGCTTGGCAGGCTGCCGAATTTATTGGTGAATTCATCTGTTCAGTAGATAACCGCCTTTTGGGACGGTTTAGATACCTACTGCGCTATTTTAGACCACTGGTGTTAGCAGAGTACCTAATAACCCATCCTGCAGAAATAGGTATGGTGGTAGTACTTCCCCGGACGAACTGTTTCACAAAAAAGCTCTACTAAACTATTACTATTATTACTACTACTAATTATGAGCATAAATTCCGCGGCTGATGACAAAGTTGATTACAAACGACCTCTTATCGGAACTCTGCTACTGGACCCCTTTCTTTTAAGTTTTTCTGTACCTACGTATTAAGTTGTAAACGACATTGATACCTCGTTAGATAACTGGATAAATAAGGATGTTTTTCATATGTATATGTGTCGTATGTAATTAAGGTGGTTGCATTCGCTTGTGACGCGAAATTATTATTTTTTCGTGTTTTTTGCTCATCACAGCTCATCAACACTTCTTCAGATAGCGAAAACTATGTTGACGGTAATTATTTGCGGTAAAATAGGTACTTAGGTGAGAGTACCTATTTTACCGCACGCTCCGTTGTATAGCGCCGTGCGTATCCTTTGTTTGTTTTTAATTTCCATATAAAAAAAAATGTATAGGTAAGAACTGCACCAAGGAGTTTAAAATCTCCTCAATTCGATTCGAGGTTCCATTATTTCTCAAGCTGAATAATCGAACCTCCTTGGAAGCGCTTTTGCTTAATCAATAAATATTGAGTATTGAGGTTGTCTCACTAGAGAAAATGAGACAAAAGATGTAGTTCTAGTTTTAACAATGCGCACGTGGCTCCTTTTGCAAATTCACGCCATATTCATATTAGAAAATGACTCGCCGAAATTCTCAATCATTACTTATTGTACTGTTTTCTCGCAAATGTGTTGAAAAACGTTGTATGACACACGTGCGGAATTGGTTTTTACAAACTCGTGACTATAGTATGCCCTCGAGTTCAAAACCAACTTACCACCCTAGTATCATAAATAATTATTATTAGTTCAACTAGTAGAACGCCTACGATTTCCTCCACTTGTTCTATTATTTATTCTGTGGTCCACGTGGAGGTTTTCCCACACAAACTACAACACCCCTTTAGGTGGTGAATTTCATAAATTCCTTCCTTAGTGCACCCCTTGACCACAAAAGGAATGTTCCCTGCAAATTTCAAGTCTCTAGAACTTACGGTTTAGGCTATGAAATCAACTATCAAGCCTTGATGTAAATACGTTGAATAATTCAAATGTTGGTAGTAAAGTTTAGAGTTGTCTTTGGGCTTGGAGATCAGCCCCTTCTTGTGTTAAAGCCTCATCTAACTTCTTCAACTTCTCTCTATCCCGTTGCCTGTAGCGTTGCCAACTCTTGTCTTTCGGCGTAGATCATACGTACTTTTAGCCTTTCCCACCAACCTAGGAACGTTCATGAATCTAGATACTTTCTTAAATATACAAATTTGTACAATTATATTATCTCTGACTGAACGGAAGGTTAGAATGGTGTCGCCACCAATCCCCGTGTATTTTATTTATAATTTGAACTTTCCTTTTTAACCCAAAACGCAAAAACGACGGGGTGTTATAAGTTTGACGAGTCTGTGTGTGTGTTTGTCTGTGGCATCATAGCTCCCGAACGGATGAACCGATTTCGTTTTTCTTTTTTGTTTGAAAGGTGAATTTGTCGGGAGTGTTCTTAGCTATGTGTGATCAAAATCGGTTCAGCCGTTTCATTGCGTTGAGGATTTTTTGAATTTTTACAAAATTAATTACTTGTTATAATAATGCGTTCATAGTATTAGAGCTCACTTCACAATAATAAATAGCTAGAGCATATATATGTAGATAAAACTTTATTTTCCATATTGCGTATATTTCTGGATGTGAAAATTTAAATATATAACAATGGTCAGTTGAATTGAATTCCCAAACAGAAGTTTCAGAAGTTATATCCCGTATTCAGCGGAAGGCGATAAAAACAATGGATTTATGGACGGGAACTCGCGCTGGCTAAGGCGTCTATAGAGCCCATTGTGGTCATCTATAGGTACGGCGCAAAAGGGTCCACCAAGATAAATCTATTCTCTATGTTCGATTGAAATAGCGCAGAGAATAGATAAAATACTGCTAAGGAGTGGAATACACTACCGTCGTCTGTCTTTCCTGACAACTATAATCTGGATCTCTTCAAGGCTAGAGTGAATAGGTGTCTTCTAGAACCTTGTTCTCCATCTTCGGCCACATCGTCACTTACCAACAGGTGAGATCGTGGTCAAACAAACGTCTTTCAAAGTTAAAAAAACAAAAAAAAATACGATCATTCTTTAAAAATCATGTGCACAACAAAGAAACCATTATTTTGTACATATGCGTCATTAAGCGGCCCGGTGCCATTTTCAATTTGAATTTTCCTTTGACCTACTAAATAAAAGGAAAAAGTAAGTTCTTAGTTGGTAGTATTCTTCAGTTTGTGCCAAAAGCATACTTTAGGAAGCAATCAGATGTAGTTTTAAAGAATATTGCCAGATCCATTTAAACTTTTACTACCCAAACATAAACAGCAGATTTATAAGACAAATACATATGTTAATTATTTTATAAAAACGGGAAATTTTCACGTACCGTTAAATCGACGTAAGCACCGACATAGTTTTTAGTTTTTTAGTGCTAAGCGAGACGCTGGGGGAGTGCGTCGCGTTCACTCACCTTGAAAAAGACTCTCGAAACGGGTCGAAACTATGTCGGTGCTTACATCGATTTAACGGTACGTGAAAATTTCCCGTTTTGATAAAATAATTGATATGATTCACGAAAGTTTTTATAGTAAAATATACTTTGGTCGAAGGTAAAATATATATATGTTAATGCCATGCGGTTATATAATCAATTATAGACCCATTTCATTTCAGGATTCATTTAAGGATTTGTCATTTACTATGTTTAAAAGCAAGCTGAAGCCGATCATTGTTTTTATTATATTAATGAATTTATGAACTTTTCCAATAATTTGTGACATGACATTTTGTATTTTAATGAGCAATTTAAGTGTATAAGTTTTTATGAAATCACACTGACGTTTGCTCACATTAGATTTTTCATAGTAGAGCTGCTGTTCCAAGAAATCATACGTGACAATAATTGATTATTGCGCATTTTGGCGCAACTTTTTGTTTTATTTGTTAATTTGTTTCGGACAAATTGGATGCGTGGGACATTTATTTATTTATTTTCAACTAATAAACATTGTTTTTCATTTTTTTTTTTTTTTAATTTTTGATTTTATTTTATTTATTACTTAAGTGTCTAAATTATGTTTTTGTATCTGTTTTTGTATGTTTTTGGTTGTTATTTTTTATTTATTTTTCTGTTTTTTGTCCTACTGTTTCCTAGTATTCTGTTTGTTCTGTTTGTTTTTTTTGTTTGTGCCAAATAAATGTTTTTCATTTCATTTCATTTCATTACGGGCATGCAGCAGTGTTCTTGAGATGGTACATATAACTGGCTGAGAAAGCCTTAGCGAATGTATTTGCACTGCCAGTTCATAACTTCTACTAAGCGGCTGTTACACAAGGAGAGTTTCTCGCACGCGAGCGTTGAAAACGTATGCGATTATAGAAGAATTCGCCGCTCGCGTGCTTTAAACTCTCCTTGTGTAAACAGCCACCTTATCCAACTAATATTATAAATGTCAAAGTTATGATGTTTGGTTTCAATCACGCCGAAACGGCTGAACTGATTGCGATGTAATTTGGTACACAGATAGATAACCTGGATTGAGCTATAAGCCTACTTTTTATCCTGGAATACTTCACACAGGTAGTGCCGGGGTGAAAAACAGCCCCCCCTACACCCCTCGCATCCATCCACACACCAAATACCATCCGCTAACCGTTACGGAGTTGAATGGAACTACACATAACGCGAGCGAAGCCGCGAGTGGAAGCTAATAAAACATATCCAATGTTCCTCGCTGATAGCTGCTAGCTTTCTATAGATGAAAGAGTTTTTAAAATCGTTTTAGTATTTTTTGTATTTTTGTATTCAAAAAAAACAAACAAACTAACAATCAAGCAAACAAATTTCACTTTTTTATAATATTAGTGTAAGTACTTGCAAAACTCTGTTATTAAAATAACTTCTCCACCTTTTGGAACTCTTAACTCTTACTTTATAAAGTAGATAAATATTATAATTCCAGGAGGAGGTTTCATCAAAATAAATAATACTTAATTATTATTTATTTCGTATGTAAAGTACCTACCTATCTGAATATTTAAAGCAGGAAAATTGTCCTCAATTCAAATGAAAACGCAGTGGAGGTCGAGTTGAGTAGGCCTTCGTAAAAAGTAAGTAAGCACACACACACACACACACACACTCACTCACACACACGTATACACACATACCAAAGTTTTCTTGTTTTTGTTTTGTTTTAATGTAATTTTTCTTGCATTTACTTTTTAAGGTAGATGTAAAAATGTTTTATTTGGATCAAAACTAAATCTATGATACGGAAGAGCGAGATCACCTAGCCCAGGTATTTTATGCTTAAAAGGTGGTCTCAACTACGTATATTTCTATGTTACATTAAGTTACAGAAATAAATATTATCTTATCTTATCTTATGTAAAAACATTATGGAACTTCGACTGACAGTGGAGAGCTTTTATTTCTACAAGCTGTTTAATTTTTTACTTGGAATGTGTGTATGTCCGGTCAAGTGTTGCCACAGCAGTTATCCTCAACCGATTGAGATGCAATTTTGCATACCTGTCGAGTTTCGATGACAATACAATATTCCGGTGACAGTGAGCTGATCTGATGACGGAGACAAAAGGTGGACAACTCCTCGATGGATAATAGTAGACTGGCTGTGTTTAGGCTCATTTCGATCACAGCACATGGATCCGATGACTAATTTTATAAAAGCTTGTATTGAAAAAAAAAATACACAAAAAACTTATTTACTTTCTATACTAAACGGATGTCTATTTCGTTACTTTTTATAGCACAGTTTTTTTAGAGTTTGATGATTGTGTGTGCTAATGTAACCTTATGGGTCACCGTATAGAGGGTATGTTTTAGTAGAATCGGGTTGGACCGTTTACATTTGGGGTGCCGAACCGAGCGAAGTCGGTATTAAAAGTTAGCGTTGCCATTTCGAGCAATTTTGGGATAAATTGCCCAAATTTATCACCCGATTGAGCGCTAAATTCACACTCGCGCTCTCGGTCGGAGGGCCCTAACGCCACTCGTCACGTTTATCATCGACTACACATATTTCATGGAACTGTCGCGATAACCTTGAGAATTACATATTCTGGCTCAGTTTTGTCATAGAAATTTGAAGTAAGTAGGTGTAGAGCGTGTCGCCAGGGTTTGTAACTTCCCCCCTCTCATCACACTACCCCCCTTTCTTATTTCTTTTAACCTCTCAACTCTCGCAACCCTAAACCCCACGCAAATACTATAACTACTGACTGTTCTAAAACTTAACTCCCGCTTTCCAACTTTCTTAGTTACTTACATGAACGTATCTTTGATATGCTCATCATACTAGATATGGGTTAACTTGATTCATTATTTAATTATTATGGCCATGGTGATCGTCTAGTTTTTAGTGGTAGGACCGTACGTTGTGTAATTGTAGTAATTCAGGTAATTTTAAGTTATTTATGTCAAGACCTAACAATACCTAATGGAAACCTAACTAAACTTATCTATCGAATAATGAATAATATCTAAACTACTAAAATATAAATTATTTATTGATTAGTTTTAAAATATAATTTGACTAACCTAGTTTATCCCGTCATTATTAATTTTAGATTTTATCCTAATCTATAACTACAGTTCAAAGACTTCCTCTCTATACCATACTCATAAAATTTCCTAACTTTCCTAATATAATACCTATAAACAAATCTATTTAATGACTTTATCCTAAAGTTCACTCCAACATAATTTGATTTGTATGAACGCATCACTGAGTCAAAAGAGATGTGTTATCCTCATAACAACAGTAGGTATGAATACTTCATAAATTATCAAGATTAAAAGCTATGGATTTAGCTAAGGTTTGTTAGTCAGTCTGTATAGTCTTGTACTGGGACACTTTAAGGGCCGCACAATAAAATTGTGCGGGACAGTTCATCCGACCTCCCCTCAACTGTCTTTCCGAACCTCGCCATACATAAATATTATAAAATATAATGACGTTAAGGGACAAAGAAACATTCATACAGGAAAGTTATTATTCCAGAATGTTTGTATAAAAATGTATTTCAGGATTTAAAATTATATTTAATATAAAAGTCTTAATTTTGAGACTCATATTAAAATATAGATCTTTATTGATCTTTATAGACTCATTTATGCTTTAAAAGAGGATTCACAAACTCTAATGGTCCATGACACGCTCAAACTTATAAATTCTTAGAGGCTAAAACCTCAGATAATGAAAGATTAAGTATATTTATAAATACCATTTAGTCAAGTGTCTAAGATTCAAACTTGACTTCAGACTCATTTGGTCATCAAGCATTTTAGCCTAAATATTTATTTATTAGATGGAAATAACTTTTATAACGGTATTCATAAAATATCTTGAAAAAACCTAAACGAAAGTCTTACCTTAATACCTACAACAACTACGAATTCTCTTACTCGAACTACCTAAAGGTTTTATTGTTAATCTATTTTTATTCGAACTAGCAGTGAGGAGGGTAGCTCGCGATCTTCCATCAACTCTTCTAACTCCGGACTTGCCTTTACGGAAAGGCCCCTAATTTCTAATAATAACCTAAAATTCTACGGAATAAGAACTAGAACTACCTTGAAGTTAAATATTTTATTTTATTTTTAAACGAACTAACAGTGAGGTGGGTTAACTCGCGATCATCCAACACTCTTCTAACCCGGACTTGCCTTTACGGAAAGGCCCCTAAGTTCTAATAGTAACCTAACATTCTACGGAATAAGAACAAGAACTACCTTGAAGTTAAATATTTTATTTTATATTTAAACGAACTAACAGTGAGGTGGGTTAACTCGCGATCATCCAACACTCTTCTAACCCGGACTTGTCTTTACGGAAAGGCCCCTAAGTTCTCATAGTAACCTAACATTCTACGGAATAAGAACAAGAACTACCTTGAAGTTAAATATTTTATTTTATATTTAAACGAACTAACAGTGAGGTGGATTAACTCGCGATCATCCAACACTCTTCTAACCCGGACTTGCCTTCACGGAAAGGCCCCTAAGTTCTAATAATAATCCTACATTCTACAAAGCCTAGTAGAAAATAAACTAAACTTCAAATAAAGCTCGGTATAATAAAACTCTTCCGAATGATTTAAATAAATAAAATACAGTCAGAGTCTGTCTTTACCTTTACAAGAAACTAATTTCTGTTTTAAAGAATTCCCCAAATAAAACCTTGGAACATAATAAAATAGCATAGGAAAGAATTATTCATATTTGATATTTCAGATTAGGGACTTCAAGTTCCTCCTTCTATTCTAGTCAGGATTCACTTAGCACGGCTCTTGCTAGGCTGAGTATAATCAAGAATATCAAAACGATTTCTTCATTGGTTTTGGTAAAACCCCCGTTACCTATTTGTTTAAAACTTTATAATTTTGTCACAACAAAATAATCTAAAATCACAACTTTTACTTTTAACAAGTTTAGATTTACTAGCTTATTATTTCAAACAAGATAGTTTAAAAATAGAACTTCTGAATCCAATTCAAAATTCAAAACTATTCTTTGAATATAAATTATGATAGTAGATATCCTGGTTTGTTACATCAGGTCAGTGTCTCAAGAGTCACTCCCTTCTCTAGTAGAGATCATCTTCAGTACGGCTTTGCTTGACTGGAGTATAACCGTTAATAACAAAATTGAGTTATCTTTCATCTCAATAGATATCACTATGTAAAATTTGTGAATTATTTCTCTCCAATTAAACACAGAAGTTCACTATTTCAAAATAAGTTGGATTTTAGATTTAATAGATAAGTAAGATTCTCATTAAGTAATAGACTGCAAATATGAAAAGGAATTTCTATCAAGATATAAACCCTAACTAAAGGTTACGTGAAAACTAAGAACAAGTTTCTAGATTCAATTTATCAAAGAAAGGGTAAAAAAAAACTTTTAAGTAAAAACATTAAAGTAATTAAACTGCTTTGAAAGACTTCTTTATTAATTCAGACGAAAACGTAAACGCAAACGTAAATGCAAACACAACACAAACGCAACATAGACGTCAACGCAATCAAGCGTAACATAAACGCAAACGTAAGTGTCAATGCAAACATAACGCAACATAAACGTAGTCGAAACAATGAATGTAAACGCAAACGTAAACGCAAACGTAAATGTAAACATAACACAAACGCAACATAAACGTCAACGCAATCAAGCGAAACGTAAACGCAAACGTAAGCGTCAATGCAAACATAACGCAACATAAACGCAACGTAAACATAAAATATTTTAATTATTTTAATTACTTTAATTTAATTTATTTTATCTGTAAAGTACACACAAGCCATCAATTTAATCAATAAGACACAACATTACAAAAGTTATAAAAACAATTGACTTACCAATGATTCTCCCAGCTCCGACTGTGTCCTTCTGGCCTCTCGAAATAAACTGCCTTTTTCACGTTAAATGTTCTCAATTTATACAAAACCTGCTATCGGCGTAACTATCGGTGCAGCTATCGGCGTCACATTCGACATAGCTATTGCGTCGCTATTGGCCGGCATCGCTATCGGCGTAACTATCAGCGCTGCTATTGGCCGGCATCGCTATCGGCGTCACTATCGGCGTAATATGATTCCAACAGCAAAGGTCATTCACTCCACTCAATTTCTATTGTTTTATTTGTTTCTTACAGGCATTTCAAATTCTCCTAACTTCAAGCTCTTTAAATCTATTAGAATATTATGTGTTTCCGCGAAACGGAACGATGTGGTGTAATGGGTTATTTTACGCTGGTTTGGTTTGGTTTCACAGTGCTTACAAATTTGTATGTTCCCGCCATTTCTTACGGAAAGCAGCACCTCCCGTGGCGAGTAGCGGAACGTCAGAAAAACGTTGCCAGTCGGCAGAAAAATTACATTTTGACAAGCAGGTGACAGTTGAGGTATGCAACACTGGAGAACGGAAAGAAATTGATTGCCGGAGGATTGTAACCTCAGAGGAGAAGGCCTTTAATATTGTTAACGCCGTAAAAAGCTTAGCTAAGGAAATTAGAAGGATCTAGAAGCAAATTAGTACTTTGCGAGGACGGAGGGGGTATCCGAGCTACGATTGAGTGCAAAGTTTAGGAAGTCTTTTGCGCCTGACTTCCAAGCCTGAAAGTTTGTGACGGGGAATCTGAGGCAGCCGGCGAAGGAAAGGAATTTGTTTGCAGCCGGTAAGCATTGCAATGGAGCCGGGTTCACAAGTTTGGGTTGTGGAGCTGATAATAATGAGTTCAAATTGTTTTAGAGGCGAGTCCTGCGCGCGTCGAAGGTGGACCCCCGGGTTAAGAAACCTGACGAGCAGTGCTGTGTGCACGGAATTTAAAGTGAACTTCAGGCCGAGTTTGGAGGAACTAAAAAAAGGCCTGAAGAGTCAACAGGAGTTTGCGGGGATCCAGCATAAGGATCAGAAATAAGGCGTGGTGATTTAATAGGTATGTACCCAAGTAGAAGATCAGTAAATTGTGAAACAGGATGCCATGACTTCTACACGGCCTACCCCAAGGGGCTGTGATGATAGCAAGCATACTAATGAGGTGTGATTTACAGGTGCGGAGAGCAGCCGAGTGCCACGGTACAGAGGGAACTAGGCTCCAGACAAGCGACAAGAGAACGGAGGCAGCGAGTAGCGTGCAGTGTTCCCAGGAAGGTTTGTCGAGAGACACAGAAGATTCGTGGTTTAGAAAGTGTAGATTTAGTTAGGGATATAACGCGGACCAAAAGAGTGATTTTACAAGGTTGTTACGTAGCCCGTTTCGGTCAGTCCATAGTATTCAATATAAACGGGGATTGCGAAAGGAGGGATGAAAACATATGACGTTTGCTGGTTTCTCAAGTACTCATCGACCCACTAGTTTTTAGTTTCTACATTTGAGTGTTCGCAGTGACAAATTTAGTTTTGAAACATATGTGGAAAAGACACTGGTTCACTTTTAGTTTAACATCATTTATGGAAGATGCTGGTTTACGTTTAGTTTTGAAACATATGTGGTAGAAAAATATAGGAATAAGGTGGGATCCACTTCGGTTAAAAGATCTACTGCTGTCGATAACCAGTGACGGAGAAACTAAGTTTCCCCAGTTTTGTTTTTGCATTATATAAACTAGCGTGTAAGAAATAAAGGGTTAAGTTGTAATCATCTTTACCTTACCAATTTAATACAAGTAATTAAAATTAACTCTGTGTTTGCTTGTTTTCCTGAAACCCCAAAAACGAGAAGTGGATACTGTCACATCCACTAATCCACTAGGCTGAGCTAACCGTGACAGTGGGTAGATCTCGGCGGCGGAGCAATTCTTAACAATTACATTATGTATATAATTTTTAAATAACGAATAATTTCATGTTGTTTATTTATTTTGTTATTCCTAGCATGTTTTACTTGCTAGATTTCTTGAACTGTGCAACATTTTTATCCTTAAATATGTTTGTGAAGTAAACGAATCATCAGTCAGCACGTTTGATTAGTTACAGGTTTGAGCAATATACTCAAACTCTTCACTGGCGGCTTAGTGCGTTTATTCTCAAGTGTTTTTAGGGTTCTGTACCCAAAGGGTAAAACGGGACCCTATTACTAAGACTCCGCTGTCCATCCGTCTGTCTGTATGTCTGACACCAGGCTGTTGTATCTCATAAACCGTGATAGTTAAACAATTGAAATTTTCGCCGATGATGTATTTCTGTTGCCGCTATAACAACAATACTAAAAAAAAGAATAAAATAAATATTTAAGGGGGCTCCCATAACACAAATGTGATTTTTTTGCTCGTTTTTGACGATATTGACTCTTGAAATATTCACAGAGTATTTAGTTATATATACACTATAAAAATAAATAATTACATTAAAATACAGCAAATATTGAAGGTGGGCTCCCATATAACAGACGTGTTTTTTTGCCGTTTTTATATAGACAATGGTACGGAACCCTCCGTGCGGGAGTCCGACTAGCACTTGGCCGGTTTTTATTTATTAAATCAAAGACAGAATTTGATTATAAAACGTCAAAGATACGTGGTGACTATATTCAGTTATTTTCCAATTCCACTGTTGAACGAGAACAAAGCCTTTTAAAACGTGAAAAAACAGGTGATACGTAACCCAAACATTAATTTTAAGAACAAGTTTTATTACGTAAATACAAACATTTTATTTCTTTAAAAAAAAACATAGAAGTTCAGGATATTATTTAATGCTTGTCGGTGCCTTAAACACATAGATACATACATAGACACACGCCTCTTTCCCCGAAGGGGTTGGCAGAGCCTCAGTGGGCCTCTTTTCACATTGGGTTGCAACATCGTTGGTTATAGACGTGACAAGTGGTGAGCTAATCGCCACCATTGCTTCCCACGACTGACTCAGCTAACGCTTTCTTGCAGTAATAACACATTCCATAATAAGTTAGCAATCAGGACAAATCTTATAACAACGAATCTTATCAACAAGTCCGGGTAATCCCTTAGTCGGCTTTTACGAGCCGTACACATCACGCCACTCTCAGGCCGGACACACCACGCCACTCTGAGGCCGGACACACTACGCCACTCTTAGGCCGGACACACCACGCCACTCTTAGGCCGGACACACCACGCCACTCTCAGGCCGGACACACTACGCCACTCTTAGGCCGGACACACCACGCCACTCTTAGGCCGGACACACCACGCCACTCTCAGGCCGGACACACTACGCCACTCTTAGGCCGGACACACCACGCCACTCTTAGGCCGGACACACCACGCCACTCTCAGGCCGGACACACCACGCCACTCTCAGGCCGGACACACTACGCCACTCTTAGGCCGGACACACCACGCCACTCTACCTATTCTATACACCTCTGAAGGGGTAATAAAACTCAATTAAGTCTACCCTTCTCTGATTTATTGAAGTTTGAAAGAGCAAATTATTTACCGACTGTCTTCAATATAAAGCGCAAACTACAGAGGTTTGTGACAGAAAGAGAAGAAATATACGAGAACTTCGCAAACTTCAACCATTTATCGAGTTTGTTTGTCTTTAGAAAGGCGTGCCGAGCGTTTTAAAGTTCATTGGCAGGGTACGTCATAATTAACTAGCTTTTCCTGCGGCTTCGCACGCGTTGTTTCAGGATAAGAGGCAGTCCCCCTCCCCTGAGACTGTCCTAACTTCTGCCCTTCTATACTACCTTCTGCCCCAAGCATCTGGTTATTGATCTGGATTGGGCTATAGGATACTGTTGACGCGAGCTGTTGCACCAAAAAATAGTAATGTACTATACAGATGCAGTTATAAGTTAATCCCACCAGAGGGCGCCACCCAACTCTATGAAAGCTGCGGGCACTATGAAGACATGTCTTCTTAGAGAAACTTACAAGTGGAGAGCCTGGACGATGTCATCACCCGCCTGGCCGAGCGGTTCGCACGCACGCTCTGAGTTCCAGCACCTGCGTCTCAACTAACGCCATCTCAAGATCGGGGCCCACGAGAGAGGGCATACCCAAGAGAGCTCCTCGCCACCACCGCCAGCACAGACCAAATCCCACCATCGAACTCCAAATGATCCCACCCACAGCCACCTACTTCAGGCCGCCCATCGGGCCCGCCTTGTGGGCCCACAATAGATAAATAGTGGCATTTTTACCATAGGCCTTCGGGCCTAATACCTATGAAGACCAGTCGTTACTGGGGGGCCGAAGAAACATGTCTTCTTGTACACATTTACCAGACCAAGGCGAACGCGCGCCGCTAGCTAAATATAATTATTGTCTTGTAAATACTTTATTTTCGTATTAAATTAAATTAAGTCAAGATTTTGTTGTTGTTGTAAGCTAGATAGCAATACCTGAGCCGTACACAGCGATCCTAAAGGGAACTTGCTCCCTACCTACCTACGCCTAGGAAAATAGGTGCAAGCCCTCAACATACAAATTAAAAAAAAAAAAAAAAAAAAAAAAAAACCCAGAAAACAATCCTTATAGAATGTTTTATACATTCATTTTAATGAAAGCACTTATTAATAATCTAAGGCCAGTTCATTATGATTATGCATGACGCTCATTCTTCTTTATGTAACGTCCAAAGCATCCATACATATCGTCGTTGTGGTGCGAGAAGTCACTAAGTGACATATTTGGCAAAAATGACTTAAAGATGCCAAAGTGTATTTATACCCATTGTGAACCTTATTAGAAGGTAAAAGAGCTGTTTTTTTTAGTATTTTAGATAATACAAGAATGTCAGAATTACTTAACAGCATGTTGAAGCAAAAATCTGTCTATTGAAAATTAACTAAAGGTACTTAAGTAATTTATATCATTAATTTACTCACACTTTTCAATTACTGGGGCTGCACTGTTCATTAAAGTCACTTAGTTACTTTTTGCATGCAATAATTTGACTCAACCCACTACCAATACCTCTTAGGTATTACTTGCAGAGGAAAGCTATGAATGGATTAAATTCTGTAGTCCGATTATAATCATCAACAGGTCTTAAGTAATTAATAACAAGGTATTCGCGCATTCTTCTGTCTTTACGTTTTGCAAAAACAATTACTTAAGTAACAGAAAAAGTTAACTAACTACCAAATAACATCTTATGGAGTATGCCAAAATTAATAAACTTACTTTTTATCATGTACCTCAGTAATCGTAAAAACATTTACATATTTTTTTATACGTTAGGGTGCAGGGTAATATTTTCTATATTTTGTTTCTAGAAACCATTTTTATAAGTTCAAGTGTTGATGAGTTACACCGATTATAAGAACAAAAAACTTTAAAACGTGATTATCTCCAAACTAACTTTTTGTACTTAGTGATTTCTCGCACCACAACGACGATATATACAACGGCACGAGACAGGTAAATATTAATAGGAGATTCTTTATCAAGCCCTTACATATCCATTGTTGGACGAGGCCTCCCCATATAATGCAATGGCGATTTGCCATAATTTTGGCGACCTCTGTGGCGCGGCGGGCGAAGGTTCGTCTGCGACGCAGGAGGTTGCGGGTTCGACTCCCGCCTCGGAACAAATATTTGTACGATCTGGAGAAATTTGGTCAGGGTATTTTTTATGTATAAAAAAAACTATCTATGTAATGTATTGTATTAAGTATATCAGTTATCTAGTACCCATAAACCAAGCTCTGCTTAGCTTGGGGCTAGATAATGTTGTGTGAATTGTACAGCATTTTTTTTTCACCACGCTTGGCCGGCGGATTAGTGATTGCAGTTGGTGTTAAGTAATGGATGTTGTTGCCAATCTCCTAGTGTGAGGCTAAAGAGAAGCTATGCTACATAAATAAGGTTACTGTCTATAAAACGTAGTTTAACTCTTTTTTTTTTTGTACCTAAAAACCTTAATCTACGTAGTGATTAATGATGGATAATGGTAGGTTTTAACGCCTACTAATTTAAAGGTACTTTTTGTCCTCCAGCTCAGCGGCTGTTGACCGTAGAGCTCAATGACATTAACAAAATTTTCTCCCCGCGACATCTATCTAATGATACCATAAAAAATCTAATTATATACTTAATACGAAAATCCCGACTATTTTCCATTGAAAATATTATTTGTATGAATTTGTTGGAAAGTGTTCCAACACCCAGTTTTCATACAAATAAAACCGCTTTGAATTCGAGTACCCGTTGCACCTGAGATCCTGTTCATCATGTGCTGGTCATCATCAGAGCCTGGTACTTGATGTCACCGAAAATGAACATTTTGAGCACAAAATCAAGGTCCTAGCTGCAAAAATGCCTCAGCACCCTTCAAACAAACTGTTACGAACTGATGATCCTGGAAACGGCTGCACCAATTTCCACCAAACATAGCTAAGAATTAACTAGCATACCCCATATTTTATACAAAAAAACCAAGCGAGCCTTAAGCTAGGTTCATATTGTTGTTCACGCGCCACAACACAACACAACCGACTAATGTGAATGTAGTCATAGGTAAGTGTAGCGCCACATCTGTGGAACGTACGGCGCCGAACGTTCGGTTCAATACGCTCGCAGTGTTGCAAAATACATTGAATACGTTTTGACTGAAATAATCGCTCGAAGGTAGGTTCAGCGCTACGCTGAATGCGACGTAATTTCGGCTGATGTGTCATAGGGAACTTGAAAAACACTGCGAGCGTATTGACCCGAACGATCGGCGCCGTACGTTCCGCAGATGTGGCGCTACACTAATAAACGTAACCGATTGCGTTCTGGCGCGCCACGACACACCCCGACAGCAATATGAACCTGGCTTAACAGTTGTCGCATATGATGTGTAACATTCACAAACTAAAAAGAGATACTACGCATGTAACATCTGACATCTCACCTACTGGGTAATAAACAATATGGCTGATAGTACCAACCTCTCAGAAAATGCGCGCTTCCTGTTACACACTTCCGTGTTTTTTCACGAAATCACTCGCACAGATTGCAGGAAAGAGAAAGGAAAGATGTTACACATCCAAAACCCGTATCATTCCGGAGATACGATGGCACAAACAAAAACACACTACACACGGAGAATGCTCATACTTGCGGCGCGAAATTATTATTTTTTGGTATTTTTGCCCATTACAGGTCATCAACACTTTTTTTTTTTTTATACTATTAGAATGACGGAACAAGCAAATGGCCCACCTGATGTTAAGCGGTAACCTCTGCCTATGAACAGTGCATTACCTCATAGGTCACGTCCACCTAGGACGCGCCCTATGTAGCATTGCACTGCGCCCGCCACCTTGAGACATAAAGATGAAAAGTCTCATGTGCCTGTAATTTCATACACTTCTTCAGATAGCGAAAGTTGAGTTCGCGAGAACTAGGAGACTTAACACACATGTTTTAATTGATAGTATCTCATAAATATTATCAGTTTAGCTACGATAAAACAAAAAAAAACACTGTAAAAATCCTTTAGGACCATTCGGCTGACTTTGTAAAATGTTGAAATCCCAAAATGTATAATTTCCCACAATGTTGATATTTTTTTGTTTCGAATGTGTTTAGGGGTATCATAAACTGATGATATTTATGAGATTACTAACAATTAAAACATGTGTATTAAGTCTCCTAGTTCTCGCGAACTCAACTTTCGCTATCTGAAGAAGTGTTTTAGTAGTAGTAGAGCTTTTTTGTGAAAGAGTTCGCCCGGGGAAGTACTACCACCATACCTATTTCTGCCGCAAAGCAGTAGTGCTCGCATTGCTGTGTTCTGGTTTGAAGGGTAAGGGTGCCGGTGAAATTACAGGCACATGAGACTTTACATCTTTATGTCTCAGGGTGGCGGGCGCAGTGCAATGCCACATAGGGCGCGTCCTAGGTGGACGTGACCTATGAGGTAATGCACTGTTCATAGGCAGAGGTTACCGCTTAACATCAGGTGGGCCATCAGCTTGTTCCGTCATTCAAGTAGTATAAAAAAAAAAAAAAAAAAAGTGTTGATGATGATGAGCTATAATGGGCAAAAAACACCAAAAATAATAATTTCGGACCTCAAGCGTGAGCATCCACCTTAAACACTCCTCCGCCGGGGCTGATGAACCGATGTCCCACATCGCCCATCCGTTGAGTTCCCGTCACTGTACGTCCGCGTCCCGTAACATCCCGTGTCCGTCCCGCCGCTACACGACTAGTCGTTTAATATACCCGTGAGTAGGTATAGCGAGCAACTTGATACATGTCGCAGTCAGTGATCCGGGGCTGACGGGGAGGGAATGCAAAATGGAAGGCCTATAATTGATTCGACGGATCGTCCGCTAGAGATAAGAGCGCATTTTTAACCCTTTGTTTAAAAATAGAAACCTGTCAAGTATAATTTCGACTCGCGTGGAGAGGGTTCCTTTTTTTTATACTATTTGAATGACGGAACAAGCATATGGCCCACCAACAGAACATTACCTATGAACAGTGCATTACCTCATAGGTCACGTCCACCTAGGACGCGCCCTATGTGGCATTGTACTGCGCCCGCCACCCTCAGACATAAAGGTGAAAAGTCTCATGTGCCTGTAATTTCACCGGCACCCTTTACCCTTCAAACCGGAACACAGCAATGCGAGCACTACTGCTTTGCGGCAGAAATAGGTATGGTGGTAGTACTTCCCCGGACGAACTCTTTCACAAAAAAGCTCTACTACTACTAGAAGTACAAGTACAAGTGCGTACAAGTATAGTAAGAACTAGAACAATTTAAAATATTAGTCTTCGGTGAAAAAACAACGAATTTTATTTTTTTCTGTTTCCCGAATGACTATAGATTTTAATTTAGGTTTTTCCATAAACAGATTCGTATTTTTTTCTAAATTTTAGCCTCGGTGTTTGCGATAGTGTTTGTGTTTTTGAGAATACTCATTTTTCGTATCGTCTTAATATCATTTAAGCTTTTTAAAATAATAAAAATATTTATTTATATTTCTTATAACCAGCACTTTCATTTGATAAATCGCATGATCTACTTGACAGTTATTTTTTAATTTTCTATTTGCCCCTCCCCCCCCCCCCCCCCCCCCCCAAATTAACACCCATAATTCACGCTATTACTACAATTATTGGTGATTTATTTTTAAAACTCGTCATAAAATTTGGCTAAGGCTGCAGGGAGAGGAACCTCCGGACTATGCGTGCCGGATCCAGGAGTACCGCCTTCTGTATCTGACCCTTGATCAGTTCAGTTCAGATCAGTTGAGTAAATAAGTAAGTTCGGATAAAGTAGGCTATAGACAGGAGAGTGACCTTATAATAGTCCTGTTGGTACCTTTTGAGGTACGGAACCCTAAAAATGAAGTCTCTACCCCGTTTTAGAAGCTAAGCCCGTAAACAAGCGACCCTTTTTACGGCAATAAACCCTTTGGTAATGTTGTGAATATTTCTACCGGATATTGCGCAAATAAATCGCCAAACATTTGCTTTGTCTGTTTCGCTCGATACGAGAGTCTAATTGAATTCACCGGAAACGTGAGCTCACACAACTTCAAACAAAGGGAAATCAAACTATAGGCATAAGTATTGAAATAAATGTATGAATTTTAATAACAGGTACTTTAAAAGTCCAGCGTTATTTTAATTGATAAACGTATTATCGAAATCATTCATGTTATCATGTTGCCGACGTTTGTCTTTCCTGAAAACAATAACTGGCGCTCCCCGCCAGGCAAAAATCTTCATACAAAAAAAAAACCACGCGCCGCTCGAAAAATCGGTTTTTATTGAATATCTCGTGAAATATAGTTAATTTAAAAAAACCGCGTGTGTGAACCCTCCGTTTTATTGTACTGGTTTTATTTATCCAATTTTGGACTCAATATTCTGTAACATATTGCCAAACAATCGAATCTAGCCAAAAGCCAGAGGTAACATTGTAAATTTTTTTTTATCTAGAAAATTTTGCCCTATCTTTTTTCTGTCTGGGTGATTCCTTGGTATTATAATGTAATATCCATGCATATTTTTTATTTGAATATTGTACTTGATTTAGTCAGTTAAAAATCTAATCTAAGATTGGTAATTTTGCGTTATACCTCACATATAGGTGCCATCTAGACCTTCGTGTTCCAACGTCGGCCGCATCGTTACTAACCAACAGGTGAGATCGCGGTCAATCGAGGGTTTAACATAGTAAAAAAAAACGGACTAGTACTAGCGAGACCCTGAGGGCTTCAATCTGTAAATTATATCGAAATCGACAGAGCAGACAGGCAGACAGACGGTCGTACGGCATTGGCTTAGTAATAGGGTCCCCTTTGGCATACTTTCAGTATTGAACTCTAAAATCCAAAACAAATCTGAAGCAACATCCCGTAGCGGCAACCAACTTGTAGAAATGTGGTCAGCGTAGCAAAGCTACGCCGCTGTAGCCTTACTACGCCGCTATAGCCTTACTACGCCGCTGTAGCCTTACTACGCCGCTGTAGCCTTACTACGCTGAGGTAGCCTTACTACGCCATTGTAGCCTTACTACGTCACTGTAGCCTTACTACGCCACTGTAGCCTTACTACGCCGCTGTAGCCTTACCAAGCTGCTGTAGCCTTACTACGCCGCTGTAGCCTTACTACGCCGCTGTAGCCTTACTACGCCGTTGTAGCCTTACTACGCCGCTGTAGCCTTACTACGCCGCTGTAGCCTTTCTACGCCGCTGTAACCTTACTACGCCGCTGTAGCCTTGCTACGCCGCTGTAGCCTTACTACGCCGCTGTAGCCTTACCACGCCGCTGTAGCCTTACTACGCCGCTGTAGCTGTGCTACGGCGGCCACTTTTGTCCAACAAGCTCGTTTACCATGCCACATTATCCCTACTTACCACATCATCCCGACGATAAGAAAAATAAGATTTTTGATTGAAAATATCTTAATCAAAACAAGCTTTTATGAAATTAGTAATTAAGCTGATGAAAATGAGCCCAAACTCTGCCAGGCCAGTTAATCATCGATGAGTTCTGTTGTCCACCTTCTGCCTTCATCATCAGATCAGTTCACTGTCACCATAATATTGTATTATCATCTGAACTCGACAGGTATGCTAAATTTCATCTCAATCGGTTCGGTAATGGTTTAAAACTCAGTTGCAAGATTTAATTACATACGTGTTTTAGGTTTTTGGAGAAATACTAACAAGTGAAGTTAATTTAGTGGTTCGCCCCGAAGGTGAGCTCGCAATATATCGTTTATCGATATACTGGTATGAGTTGAGTTAAGTATTTTTAGGGGGACCTCTTGGAACCCCGTAGCTCAAAAACTCTTAATGATCAAGCTCATGTTCGTATTTATAAATTATATTCACTACCTACCAAAGTTTATCAAGATTGGATCAACGATTCTGCAGCTATAATCGGACAAACATACATACTTACAAACTTAAATACAATTGCCTCATCAGACTCTGAGACCTTGCTACACGTGGTCAAATAAAAGCTTGTAATAAATAAGCTTCTTCAAAACGGCATCGACGCCCTCTCCTGTCACTATCAAACTCATTCAAGTTCATGTAAGTTATAAAGTGACAGAATAGCACTTGGGAAACGAAAACTGAGGGAAAATCACGTTTTTTTTTATTAGGAAAGTAATTTTCAAAAATAAAAAGGTCCTCTCCGGGTTGTGTTCTTTAATATACTGAAGGCAATAACAACATCTTATGATTGATTGTTTAGGAGAAAATTTAACTACGAAAACAGAGGCTACTTTACAAATTTATTTCATACATTTTACTAATTTTTTTAAATTAAAACAAGAGGACATGCTTTATGTGATGTAGATTAACATACATATATATTTTTAGTAGATTTTTCTATAATGATCGTGTAGAAAAAAAGGTTTTAATGCACCACATTTCTCATATATGTAGATATTAAGTTACGCTCGAGACTCATGTGGGATAGTAAACTAATCGAACATTTAATTTCCGATCGAGGCGAGCCAGATGAATACTAATGTGAGTGTATTGGGAAATCGGCTTCCAGACGCATGCTGGGGGATATCCTAAAGCCTTTGCTTGGCTTCACCGTGATTACCTAGATACACAATTTTATAAAAACGGTACTCGCAAACGAGAAGGGAATTAATTTGCTATAAGCGTATTCTCTTACAAATTATATTTTATTTTTGTCAATATTGTTGCTCGAAAGGTGAGTCGAGTTTAGAATAACGAAGATTGAAATACATTTTTTTTGTGAAAAATATATTTTTCAATACAATATTTTATAATATTAGTGATCGTAACCGTGTGCTGATCAAAATAAACACGGCCAGTCTACTATTATCCGTCGAGGAGTTCCGTTGTCCACCTTCCGTCTCCATTATCAGATCAGCTCGCTGTTACCATCATATTGTATTGTCATCAGAACTTGACAGATATGCCAAATTTCAACTCAATCGGTTGAGGATAACTGCTTTAAAATTCAGTTGCAAGATTCCACCTGAACAAACATACGAGTACATACATTGCAAGTTAAATAAAAGCTTGTAAAAAGTGTCAAAACTGGAATATCCAAAATTTATTTTACGGTTCAGTTTTCCCCCCTGTGGGGGATTTTAGTGGAATAAGATGTTTTGTTAGATTCCAATTTTCAAGGGGGATTTTTAGGGGGGTATAGTGGAATAAACCAATTTCAGGGCCCCAGCTACAAACTTGATCTTTAGCATGTATAATTGTTTTAGATTATTGTTTTAGGCATTTCGACCATAAGAAATAGAAAACATTAAGGATTTAAAATTTATTTATTTTCATCAATAGGTTTTTAAATTTCGATGTTGTAACCCACTGTGAAAAGAGGTCCATTGAGGCTCTGCCTACCCCTTCGGGGAAAGAGGCGTGCGTATATGTATGTATATGTATTTGAACTTATGTATTCCAAGCGTATGTATTTTGAATTTTTGCATTGTGATACGTACAACCTTACATCTGCTTACACAACTGTTGGTACATACCTATTTTTTTTTTATAATTACTTTGTTTAATTTGTTGAATTTGAATTGCGCTAATTAATTAATTGAATTGAATTGATTTATTTAAAGAGGATTGTGTTTTTCTGTCTTTTTCTGGTGTCCTGTGTTAACTGTTTAAATTGATTGATTGTGTACATAATTGTGAATTTCGTATGCCTGTATTGGTAGAATTTTAGTGTTACGCCTATAAAATAAGAACTGTCTTGTACCTACCTAAAATTCTGACGAAATAAATATATTTGTATTTGTATTTATTTGTATTTATACGAACTTGTGTCCGGCTTAAAAATAGACTGCTGAGGGCTTCGACCAAAAGCTCAGGGCATAAGATACTGACAAACCAAGGGCTTGATACTAGTGTATTGATAATTTTACAACAGTTTATAGAATTTGATGAGATAATTGCCAAAATAGGAACAAACACATGAGACATCTTTATGTCTCAGGGTGGCGGGCGCAGTGCAATGCCACATAGGGCGCGTCCTAGGTGGACGTGACCTATGTGGTAATGCACTGTTCATAGCCAGAGGTTTGTTACGGGGGGTATGTTCCTAAACCTCATAGTGCCTACGCTATTCTTAGTTCTTAATAGTTGTTTTTTTTCTTTAAATATAATCATAATCATAATCATTTATTTGGTAATAGTAGGTATTACACGTACACATTTACTATACTGCAGTATAGAAGATAATATAAATATATTGTAAATATAATATACAATAATAGACAATATAACTCTCAAAATAATATTTAAAATAATAATAATAATTGCGAGGATATTTGCGTCCTAATAATATATATATATGCAATATGTAAAATATCCTTAAGTTATGAATTAAACTATTCTATTCTATTCTAATATGGCTACGCTCTCGTGGTTCTTATTTTATTGGAGCGGTAAACCCAGGGTTAGCTGAATGTAACTTTTCCACAAAATGCATTCCACTTTCGAATCCATCCCCGGCTCACTCGTTCACTCTATTTTGTGATAGATAACGTTACAGTCTTTATAGTGTCATAAAATAGTTATTGCTGGCAGACGATAACACGCGATTTATAACACTTTAGCTCGTACTGGGGAATGGGCCCCCTGCGAACAGCCCTAAATACTGACATACACTTTATTTTACCACTTTCATAATGCCTCCACTTGCTTATCGTGCGATGTTGGAATGGCTCTAGTTTCCGGGTTTTTAGGGTTCTGTACCTAAAGGGTGCCAACTAGGTTACTAAGCCAACGCCGTCTTCCCGTCCGTTCGTATACGAGTATCTGTCTGTATTCTGTCACAGGGGTATACGTAGCTAGTTGAAATTCTAACAGATTAGTGATGGGCATAGAATAAATAAATAAATAAATAAATAATGCTGGACAGTTCACAGAACATTATCTAGCCCCAAGCTAAGCAGAGCTTGTGTTATGGGTACTAGATAACTGATATACTTAATACAATATAATACATAGATAGATATTTTTTATTATACATAGAAAATACCCAGAACACCCTGGACAAATATCTGTGATCGCACAAATATTTGTTCCGAGGCGGGAATCGAACCCGCAACCTCCTGCGTCGCATGCCAATCTACGCCCGCCGCGCCACAGAGGTCGTCAAAATATTGTTATGCCGACCTCTTAGTGTAAGCGCTTTTAGAGCCTCTTAGCGCCATCTGTTGACGGGTAGACGTATAATTGCTAGTTCTATCTGTTGTTAGAGCAGGACGCATGTATCATCCGTCCCCTTTGGATGTTTTGGGGAATTCTACTGAATGCTCGTTAGTAATAGAACGTTCGAGATCTCCATTGCTCATTTGTATACTTAAGCGAAAGTTGCTCAAGGAGGAGTCAGTCCCTAGGGCCTACTCGAAGATCCCCCATCTTAGCAGGCGGCGATAGATCACCGCAGTCAGGAGCCCAAAAGCCCGAGAATCCTCACGTGTGATGGCGGCGCGTGAGACGATATTCACCAGGAGTATTCATAGGAATCGTTAATTCACTGGTTTAGAGTGCGAATAAATAGTGACTTGAGAATGATTTAATTAGTGAATAGTGTATTAATTAGTGTACAGACTTAGTGAAGGGTGTAATAGTGTTTTTCTGATAACTTTAAACCGGTGGTCAGTATGATTATTTTATCCCGTACCCTAGCTCGTAACAATATATTGTGATGAAAACTTTTACGAGTTACCTACGTAGTGAAAAACTGTGACTTGAAAACAGAACCCTACACTATCGCATTTCCCCCATACTCATTTTTCCGGTTTATTTACTTGAACTGTTTTCTTATTTTCGCTTAATTCCTAGAGGGCCAAAAAACGTCGGCATATTGTCCGAGCGTCCTTTTGGTACTTTACCTAATCAAATATTGAGCATACCCTGTATATTACACCTACCTACCAGGATTGGTGGAATATAAAGGGAAGATAACGAAGAATGTGTCCTCTAGAGATTAATTTCTCAATAAACGGCGACGTACCTGTACTAAAAAGATTATGAATACAAAAATATTCGGCCTACTATGTAGCCAAATCTTATGTTAGAAAGTAATTTGCGTGAAGTAGGTCACATCCGCATTTATAATAAAATTACCAAGTTGTAGGTACAGACCGTTCACCGTAAGATGCCCCCTGGCTTGGGAAGCCAGCTTGATAGTGATAGTAGCTTGGCTTGACAGTGCCAACCACGGCAGGGGACATCGTACGGTGAACGGTCTGCCGGCTTAGCCAAATGGCATACGCTTCGAAAAGCGATTCCATTTCTACAGTTGTAATACAATACAATTGACCACGCGACATATCGATAGCTTACATCAATCTCGTATATTTTTGGCTTCTCTTCTCAGACCCGGATTAGTCCCTAGGCCCACAAGGCCCGGGCCTAGGGGCCCTGCAAGCCCAGGGGCCCTCATGGCGAAAAATTCAAACACCTTAAGTCTGGCATGACCAAAAAAAAAAATTAGGTAGGCAAGTAAATAAAAACTTAACAATACGGCAATGTCGTCGTGTTCGTAATGTAACTGTTCTTTCCCGGAGAAGAAAGTTCGCCGTATTTGTCTATAAGTAGGTTTTTGACTAAATTTTATCGTATTTTTGTTCTATTTTATTGTAATTATTGTAAATATCTAAAAAAATCTACAAAGAAACTAAAATTATGAACTCATTCTCGTGCGAAAAATCCTCAAGAAATCGATCCACACTATTCTAACGTTTACTAAAACAAGGGAAGTGTCGAAGCAAAGTACGCGACGCGCTAGCTTTCTTGTCTTGCCCAAGTGTCGTACGAACTACGGGAACAAAACGGTAGTTTACGAAGGCGCACAGCTTTACAATAACTTACCCTCAGATATAAAAAAATTAAATACATTTAACGCATTCAAAACTAAACTTTCTCATCATATTATATCAAATGTTTACTAATAATTTTATGCGTCATAATGTGTTGATTGAGTTCCTATCGATATTAACTTGAACGACCTAAACTATTTTTAATATGTATAATTGATTCTCATGTAAGTGATAATAATTATCTTTTTGAAAATAAATGATTATTAAACTGAGATATAATATCATTGAATATAGGTACCGTACTAATAATACATTATCGGCTCGGGGGGAAATGCTTGTAGGTGCATAATATAAATATTGTAAGGCAGGGGGGCCCTCAAATACCAAGTGCCTAATTCGGGCCTGGTAATTATAACGTGTAACTAGGTAGCGATGGTAGAGCGATGGTAGCCTAACGGTTCAATAGTGCAACTCAGAATCCAACGATACCGGGTTCGATCCTAGGCTCCGCACCAATGACTTTTCTAAGTTATGTGTGGATTTCCATCGCTCTGTGCTTCGGAGGGCACGTTAAGCTGTTGGTCCCGGCTGTTATTGATTAATAGCAGTCGATAAGCCATGTCAGAGGCCCTCGGGCGGCTTGACAAACTCTGACACCAGAGGCCCAGCACTACCTCATACGAAATGACGACGACTAGGTAGCGTATAGGTAGGTGTGTAGTTATAGCGTGTGGGTAGCGTGTAGGTAGGTGTGTAGCTATAGCGAGCGGCTCGAAAGCCCCTGTCTGGGGTGAGGTCGCCAAATTAGAAGGAAATTTAAGACCGAAATCAAGGTCGAAATGAATTAAATTACTTCACGGCGCACCCATCTTAATTTTATTTTAGTTTTAATGTGAATTCCAGGCCGTAACATTTCGGAATTTCAACGTTAATCTTTGATTGTAAAAGTTAATGACAAAAATTTTTACTTTGCTAGGTAAATGAAAATAAAACCTTTACCTGACTCTAGGTAAACCGTAACTGTATGAAAGTTTTTTTTAATATAGGACCGTAGTAAATAATATCATCATTATCAGCTTTTAGACGTCCACTGCTGGATGAGGCCTCGCCATAGAATGCCATAATCACCACACATGAATTGAAACGGTGATCGCAGGCTGAATACTCAAGTACTAAGATAAAAAACCAAGCGCGAGTCGCACTCGCGCACGAAGAGTTCCGTACCATTATCTATAAAAACCGAAAAAAAAACACGTTTGTTGTATTGGAGCCCCCTTATATTCATTTTATTCTGTTTTTTAGTATTTGTTGTTACAGCGGCAACAGAAATACATCATCTGTGAAAAATTCAACTAACTATCACGGTTCATGAGATACATCCTGGTGACAGACGGACAGAGGGACAGCGGAGTCTTAGTTACATGTAACGTAACTTTATGTAATATTAGTTCATTTGACTGGTTTACATTTAAAAACCCTGTTTAATTTGACATGCCTTTTTTACCGTAAATATGTTGTAGTTTAGTGGGTTTGACATGCACCTATGTATAGTGCTACTACTCTTTTGATTTTAATTTTTGACATCTTTATCACAAAATTGCAGCGCCCTAACGGGGCTCATGTACATACTACATTACTAACAGTAGAAATAAGACCTTATACTAACAATATTGTAAGTAGGTACATGTAAGTAATAAATAAATACAATACAATACAATACCTAATAGGGTCCTGTTTTACCTTTTGTCTACGGATCCTTTTACAACCGTAACTATTTCTTTGGTTTATGATTCAAAATGGCGGCAGTTTGAATCATAACTAAAGAAATAGTCATAATAAACTTAACAAAACGTAAGTTCACAATTTAGCCACGGCTATCTTTATGAACCATAGATCTCTATCTTTATGAACCATAGATCTCTATCTTTATGAACCATAGATCTCTATCTTTATGAACCATAGATCTCTATCTTTATGAACCATAGATCTCTATCTTTATGAACCATAGATCTATATCTTTATGAGCCATAGATATCTATCTTTATGAACCATAGATCTCTATCTTTATGAACCATAGATCTCTATCTTTATGAACCATATATCTCTATCTTTATGAACCATAGATCTCTATCTTTATGAACCATAGATCTCTATCTTTATGAACCATAGATCTAGGCGAAAATTCTAAGTCTATGTTTTGAACAGACTCTAATCTTTGGATGGTCTACGCCGTAGCACAGAATAAATATTAGTACGCCGTAGGGAGCATTCGTAGAGGCCGCAAATCTACGCCATAGAGAACATTCGTAGAGGCCACAAATCTACGCTGTCTAGAGCATTCGTATAGAGGCCGCAAATCTACGCAGTCTAGAGCATCGCAGAGGCCGCAAACCTACGCCGTCGAGAGCATTCGTAGAGGCCAAAAATCTACGCCATAGAGAGCATTCGTAGAGACCGCAAATCTACGCTGTCTAGAGCATTCGTAGAGGCCGCAAATCTACGCCGTCTAGAGCATTCGCAGAGGCCGCAAATCTACGCCGTCGAGAGCATTCGTAGAGGCCGTAAATCTACGCCATCGAGAGCTTTCGTAGAGGCCGCAAATCTACGCCATAGAGACCATTCGTAGAGGCCGCAAATCTACGCCATAGAGAGCATTCGTAGAGGCCGCAAATCTACGCCATCGAGAGCATTCGTAGAGGCCGCAAATCTACGCCATAGAGAGCATTCGTAGAGGCCGCAAATCTACGCCATCGAGAGCTTTCGTAGAGACCGAAAATCTACGCCATAGAGAGCATTCGTAGAGACCGAAAATCTACGCCATAGAGAGCATTCGTAGAGGCCGCAAATCTACGCCATAGAGAGCATTCGTAGAGGCCACAAATCTACGCTGTCGAGAGCTTTCGCAGAAGCCGCAAATCCACGCCGTCTAGAGCATTCGTAGAGGCCGCAAATCTACGCCGTCGACAGCATTCGCAGAGGCCGCAAATCTACGCCGTCTATAGCATTCGTAGAGGCTGCAAATCTACGCCGTCTAGAGCATTCGTAGAGGCCGCAAATTTACGCCATAGAGAGCATTCGTAGAGGCCGCAAATCTACGCTGTCGAGAGCTTTCGCAGAGGCCGCAAATCTATGCCGTCTAGAGCATTCGTAGAGGCCGCGAATCTACGGAAAGCGCTTACTTTAATATTACTAAACCGACTTTGGTTGAATTGTTTTGGCGCCAACAAAGAGATAAGCCCCAGATCCAGTTTCAACTCGTAGGTAGTTTGTTTTAATTAATTTCACAATGAGTCGTTACGTCGTGTGCGGTTGTAACACCGCCCGACAATAATGAGTCCCACTCATTATTAACGGTGGTCAGTATTTTAGCCTTACCTACCTACCGTTGAATAAAATATGGGTGCGATGCTAAAATACCAATCGCCCTAGAAATATGACAAGTCATAATTTGGATTAATAATAATAAATAATGCTGGACTGTTCACACAACATTATCCAGCCCCAACCTAAGCAGAGCTTATGTTATGGGTACTAACTACTAGATAACTGATATGCTTAATACAATACATTACATAGATAGATATTTTTTATTATACATAGAAAATACCCAGAACACCCTGAACCAGTATCTGCAGATCGTACACATATTTGTTCCGAGGCGGGAATCTAACCCGCAACCTCTGCGTCGCAGGCGAACCTTCGCCCGCCGCGCCACAGAGGTCGTCAATGATTAATGTATCATGGAAAGTGCTAGTGATTATTGAGTAATAATAAAATCCTGAGAGCGCGCTGCAACTGATCTTAATTTTGTTTCTGGTATATTAAAAAAAACATGTATGTAGGATAAAGTAAACAGTAAATTATAAAAGAGATAAAATATAAGTCAAAACAAAGGAACCGTTAGTTAGTAGAACATCCACCAACTCCTCAGGGGAAGCTGAAACTTAAACTTGCATCAAGTTTAATATCACGTAGCATTCGTACATTATACGGTCATTTGGTTAATTGCAACAGTTCAATAGCGTAGCAGAGCACAGGGCAAACATATCAGCTTGGTCACTGCACTAATGCAGCTAGAGTAGACCACCCGTAAACCTTCTGGAAGAGTAGTTCAATAGCGTAGCAGAGCACAGGGCAAACATATCAGCTTGGTCACTGCACTAATGCAGCTAGAGTAGACCACCCGTAGACCTTCTGGAAGAGTAGTTCAATAGCGTAGCAGAGCACAGGGCAAACATAACAGCTTGGTCACTGCACTAATGCAGCTAGAGCAGACCACCCGTAGACCTTCTGGAAGAGTAGTTCAATAGCGTAGCAGAGCGCAGGGCAAACATAACAGCTTGGTCACTGCACTAATGCAGCTAGAGCAGACCACCCGTAGACCTTCTGGAAGAGTAGTTCAATAGCGTAGCAGAGCGCAGGGCAAACATAACAGCTTGGTCACTGCACTAATGCAGCTAGAGCAGACCACCCGTAGACCTTCTGGAAGAGTAGTTCAATAGCGTAGCAGTGCGCAGGGCAAACATAACAGCTTGGTTACTGCATTAGTGCAGCTAGAGTAGACCACCCGTAGACCATCTGGAAGAGAAGTTCAATAGCGTAGCAGTGCGCAGGGCAAACATAACAGCTTGGTCCCTGCACTAATGCAACTAGAGTAAACCACCCGTAGAGCTTCTGGAAGAGTAGTTCAATAGCGAAGCAGTGCACAGGGCAAACATAACAGCTTGGTCACTGCACTAGTGCAGCTAGAGTAGACCACCCGTAGACCTTCTGGAAGAGTAGTTCAATAGCGTAGCAGAGCGCAAGGCAAACATAACAGCTTGGTCACTGCACTAATGCAGCTAGAGCAGACCACCCGTAGACCTTCTGGAAGAGTAGTTCAATAGCGTAGCAGAGCGCAGGGCAAACATAACAGCTTGGTCACTGCACTAATGCAACTAGAGCAGACCACCCGTAGACCTTCTGGAAGAGTAGTTCAATAGCGTAGCAGAGCGCAGGGCAAACATAACAGCTTGGTCACTGCACTAATGCAGCTAGAGCAGACCACCCGTAGACCTTCTGGAAGAGTAGTTCAATAGCGTAGCAGAGCGCAGGGCAAACATAACAGCTTGGTCACTGCACTAATGCAGCTAGAGCATACCACCCGTAGACCTTCTGGAAGAGTAGTTCAATAGCGTAGCAGTGCGCAGGGCAAACATAACAGCTTGGTTACTGCATTAGTGCAGCTAGAGTAGACCACCCGTAGACCATCTGGAAGAGAAGTTCAATAGCGTAGCAGTGCGCAGGGCAAACATAACAGCTTGGTCCCTGCACTAATGCAACTAGAGTAAACCACCCGTAGAGCTTCTGGAAGAGTAGTTCAATAGCGAAGCAGTGCACAGGGCAAACATAACAGCTTGGTCACTGCACTAGTGCAGCTAGAGTAGACCACCCGTAGACCTTCTGGAAGAGTAAGGGAACACGGGGCAGCACAATGGCACTCGAATCAAATGGGGAACTGCAGACCAGACTATAATAAAATGTAAAACATTTATTTGGCACAAACAACACATACATAAATATATACATACAAATAACAGAAAAAAAGGTGTGTCAGCTCCGATGCGCGACTGGGGTTTACTCCAGTCCAGTTCAGTATAAGATGCGCGAATATATTTTGCAGAGGGAAAACATAACGCCAAGGTTGGGTAGGTATAACGCAAAATTACCAATCTTAGATTGGATTTTTAACTGACTAAATCAAGTATAATATTAAAATTAAAAATATGCTTCGATACTACATTGTAATTCCGAGAGATCACTGTACCCGAAACACGAAGGGACAATTTTTTCTCGATAGAAAAAGAAAACCAACGTTTTTTCTAACTTTTGGCTAGATTCGATTGTTTATCAAAATGTAGCATATTATTGGGCAAAATCTTGTATTGGGGATAAATTAATAGCTTCGAAGTAATTTTTTTTCGAAAAGAATTATTCTAGGCTGACTCGTCCCACTATTCGGTCACTCACTGTTTATAACATTAGTAGGGTATAGGTAGTTTTTGGAAGGGGGGGAGTATTGATTTGATTTGCGTAGAGAAAGGAGTGAATCAGCGGTTTACCTCTAGGCAGTGTGTGGCAGCAGTTCCGTTATAATTGCGTTTGTTACCCACGGCCGAAGTTGTCGGCGAATTATTCCGTACCCTGTATGATTGCAGTTGTTCCCAGTCCGTGCACACGGTGTTACTAATGTCTACATACGTACACACGCATTTTTTCCCGAAAGGTAGGCAGAGCCTAAATGGGCCTCTTTTCACCGTGAGTTGCTGTACCATCAGGGATATAAAGATGTGACAAGTGGTGAGCTGATCGCCACCATTGCTTACTACGAATGACTCGGCTAACGCTTTCTTTCAGTAATAACTAAGCTAGCAACCCCGACAAATCTTTTTTTTCAAAAACACAGCCTTACCACAGAATAAATATGCCTTACTGAGCTCTAAAATATTATACCTCACATGCTAGGATAGGACAGTTTTTTTCACACTCACCTTTACTTGTTTGGACTGCACCTAGTTTAAGAACTTTGTACAATGTTCTGGCAAATAAATAAATTATCTTATCTTATCTTATCTTGGGGGCTTTATTTTTTATTTTATTTTTGTTATTTGTTGTTATAGCGGCAATAGAAACACACACTATGATTTCAACTGGCTACCTATTACGGTTCGTGAGATACAGCACGCTGACGGACGGACGCCAGACAGATAGTGGAAGGCTTAGTAGGTAATAGGATTCCGTTGGCACCTTTTGGGCACGGAGTCCTAACTAGACGGCGACAGAGCCAGCCGGGCGAGCCATAAACATTCGAAAGCGGCGTAAATTTCCCATTTCACAGTGCGGCTACCAACCAGTGTCGTCAATCAAAGGCACGCACGGGCTGCGCGAGCTGTGGCCCTTGCCAAAACAAGGGCCGAGTGCCATTTGCGCTAACTGCTGTTATGCCACTGAAGTTTTACGACGAACTTACAGCCAACGGTGTTTTAGTTTAAACTATTCATGCTGCCAAATTTACTAAATATAAATTAAGAAAGGTAGGTACGGTACCTTGGTACCGAACTACCTACTAGAAGATACTTCTTAACCTAAACAGGTCTACATATACCCAGGTAGTATTATTCTCCCATTCCCAGGCAGAAATCTTCATACTTAGTTACAAAAAATAAAACACGCCAAAAGCGAGTCAGACTCGCGCACGAAGGGTTCCGTATCTATAAAAACGGCAAAACAAGACGATTGTAAAAAAAAAAAAAATTGCACGCTAGAAGTGGTCTCCCATCCAAAAACTGATCTCGCAGAGCATTGCTTAACCTACATTTGGAAAAATCACGATTTTTTTTTATGTATATAAGGGGGCTCCCCTTAAATATTTATTTTATTGCTTTTTAGTATTTGTTACTATAGCGGCAACAGAAATACATCATCATTGATCATTGCAAATTTCAACTGTCTAACTATCACGGTTCATGAGATACAGCCTGGCGACACCATTATCTATAAAAACGGCAAAAATACACGTTTTTTGTATGGGAGCCCCCTTGAATATTTATTATATTCTGTTTTTTAGTATTTGTTGTTATAGCAGCAACAGAAATACATCTCACAACAGCATCTCTCATCTGTGAAAAGTTCAACTGTCTAACTATCACGGTTCATGATATGCAGCCTGGTGACAAACCCACATCAACTACTACGTGTTGAAAGTGGCTACCCGACCAACCTTACGGTTATACGCGGTAGCGCACTTTATCTGGCCGAGGCCAGGACCAGATGCGGCAGGTCCTGCCGCCCATCATGCTTACGACCTCCGGGTACTCATGCGAGTTGCTCGTGAACTATACAGAACACTACCATTTATCCAAAATGGTATCGGAGCAATTGTGGTGACAGTCGGGCGGACAGCCGAGCCTTAGATATGCCTATAATAGGGTTTCGTTTTACCATTTGGGTACGGAACCCTAAAAAACGCCTCGCGCCGCTCAAAAAAGGCGTTTTTATTGTAAATACAGATAATTTTGCAAAACCCCTACAGTAAACCCTCGTCTTTGTTGTACCTATTAATTTTATTTATGTAATTTTTTACCCAATAATATGCACCATTTTGTTAAACAATCGAATCTAGCCAAAAAATAGAGGCAGGTAAATGGGGTTTTTTTCTATTGAGAAAATATTATCTTATCGTGTTTCTGGTACAGTGATCCCTCGGAATTATAATGTTGTAACTTGTAGGTATCCAAGCACATTTTTAATTTGATTATTGTACTTTATTTAGACCCACTGCAGCACTGCAGCAGTAAAAATCAAATCTACGATTAGGAATTTTGCGGCATACCCCACCTTAAGTCTTATTGAACCAAACATTTGAGAAATTGCCTTACCTACGTCCTCTCTCCCACTAATATCATAAATATCAAAGTTACGATGTTTGAATGTTTGTTACCCAATCATACCGAAACGGCTGAACTGATTTCGATGAAATTTGGTACCCAGATAGATGGAGCTACTTTTTATCCTGGTATAACGCGAGCAAAGCCGCGGTCGGACACTAGTATTTAATAAATGTCAACGTTACGATGTTTATTTGACGCCCTCTGTGGCGCGGCGGGCGAAGGTTGGCATGCGACGCAAGAGGTTGCGGGTTCGATTCCCGCCTCGGAACAAATATTTGTGCGATCACAGATATTTGTTCAGGGTGTTCTGGGTATTTTCTATGTATAATAAAAAATATCTATCTATTTATATTGTATTAAGTATATCAGTTATCTAGTACCCATAACACAAGCTCTGCTTAGCTTGTGGCTAGATAATGTTGTGTGAACTGTCGAGCATTATTTATTTATTTATTTATTATTCAATCACGCCGAAGCGGCTGAACCAATTTCAATGAAATTTGGTACACAGATAGATTTTGAATTTATGACCTAGTTTGAGCTGTAGGCTACTTTAGGACGGGGGAGGAAGGGTTTGACTGCTTAACATCAGTACAATATAATACTAACCACTGAAACTAACCAAGGAATATAATACTCTCTAGCAAGACTATCTGACTTCGTACTGAAGTGTTTTTTAACGGCCCGAAAACGTAGTCAAAAACTCCTCGCTCTAGCCATCTTCTGTTGCATTGCCATCTACAACAAAAGAATTCCAGACGGTTTTAAACCACATTTTCTAAACCTAAAGATTTTTACTTTACTGTGCATGTATATTTTTAAAATTGCAGTCTTTATAAAAGCAATACTTAAAACAAATTTTCTTGTATCGAGATCGCTAAGAAATAAAAATAAAATTAGCGCGCTTAGCGCATGTGCTCTATGTTATGGCGCCCAGACTCTTAAGTTACCACAAAATTTATTGGATAGGTACCTACTGAGGCTCTATTTCGGTTTTAAACAAAAGCTATTTATTTTTTAGCTGACAAGTCGTACTACGCAATAAATTAATATTTACACAACAAAATAAACTGATGGTAATTTATTAAGATCTAGTTAAGAAAGATTTCATGTTGTTTTTAGGGTTCCGTATCCAAATTAAGGAACCCTTATGGATTCGTCATGTCTGTCTGTCCGTCCGCATGTCACATCCACTTTTTTCTGAAACTATAAGAGCTATGCTGTTGAAACTTGGTATACGAGTATAAGTAGATGTATTCTGTGAACCGAATTAAGATTTTCACACAAAAATAGAAAAAAAAAACAATAAAAAATATATGATGTAACCACCATGTAAACTTCCACCGAAAATTGGTTTGAACGAGATTTAGCAAGTAGTTTTTTTATAATACGTCATAAATCGTAAACCATCCAAGAACTTTTATATTATGTTACTTGCTGCTATGGAACCCTTCATGGGCGAGTCCGACTCGCACTTGGCCGTATTTTTTTTTTAATTGTACCTCAAAAAACAATGGTCAAACCATAGACGTAGAATTTTTTCGCTACGCTAAAAAATCTATGGGTCAAACACAATGGATATCTTTGTTTGTACAATGGTTATTGAGGTACAATTTTTAAAAATCATCATGAATTCTTTCTTACCTAAATCTTAATTAAGGTTTTATTATTAAGTTACAATAAAAATATTTGATTTGATTTGATTTATTAAGAAAATCTGTAGAATATTTAAAACAAAAATAGGTAAATAAGTCAAAATTTTAATACTTCTTAGTAAATATCTTGAGGCGGTGGTCGGCCAAACAATAGTTTCCATGACACAGGTTGCACCAGCTGTGATAAAAGGTCAGAGTGATCTCCACATAATAATAAAATGCTTTTCAATTGCACAATCATGTCATAGGCATCAGGGATGTTATCGCCTTCAGAGCAATACTTGTACAGAACTAGGCAAGGCACGGCCTTATCTTTGCAGATTTCATACAGTATCGATGAAAATCCTCCTCCGTGAATCTGTATTCTATCTTCTACCAACTCATGCTTAACCCATTTCAGGTCCGCTATAGTGCTTGTGTACGGACACAGATCACTGGCAGCATACCTGAACGGTGAGGTTAGGATGTGCTTCCTCTCATGAGCAAAACTGCTTGAGAGCACAATGATGTCTTTCATGTTTTTCTCCTTAGCCTTCTCCACGAGCTGAGCCAAAAAAGTCCTTGCATATTTGAAAACTAGCGGTGCCCGTAACTGGAGTACAATCAAGTTTTTAGCAGAGCACTTGTAAAGCTCACAGCTTCCAGAGAGGGTGGAGGACTTCAGGTCGTAAGGGTCGTATCCTAGGACTGGTATAAACGCGGGGCTGTAAACGGTCGCAATTTTTGTCATATTCAATGACGAGATGAGCAGATCACAAGCCAGTTGTCCAACATTACCGACGGCAATACTGGGTACTATAAGAGTAGCTCCACTTAGATCAGCGTCTTCGAAAAAATTCCATAGGTTTTGAGACATTTTGTTGGTATAACTTTAAAAATTGTCACATCACCTTAAATCACATAAATAAATTACTTCAACTTCTTGTTTTATTCTTCTCTTCTTATAATGGCTTTTGATAACTTCTTGTTTTATTTAGGCCGCCGCGCTTGAATTGATATTTATTTAATTCGAAAAAAAAACTGATAGATCAGAGATCACCTTCAACATGTAGCTTTTGGTCTGTTATTATTGTATCCTCTTTGGTTTTGTATTCCACTTTCCACCAATGAGAAATGAAGGATTACCTTCTGCTTCTTCTTTTGATTCATTTGATTGGTTTATTTTCAAGTGACTTGACATTTTCGAATTTCGAGCGTGTTTTTTTTTTTTTGTCGATTTTTCTGTTTCTTGCCTTTTTTTGACGTTGACTCTTGCAATCTCCATGACAGTTGATAACGCGTGCGATCCTAGCAAAATAGTGTCTCCATGGGGTTGAAATCTGCCATTTTTGAAAGAAACGTCGTCATTTTTATTTTATTACATTTTAATGTGTTTTTTCGAGTTATTTTGTGTAATTTTAGTGGCATTTTAACCGGTGTAACTTGGATAAATGGCACATGTGTGATGTAGTGAAATTTGAGTGTATTGCGAGTCTTTTCGAAATGGTGGATTTTTTCCTGTAAAAACTCAGTTTTTCTGCCACAATTTAAACTGGGTTAGGACTAGACGGAGACTCTTGACGACTTGACTATAAAACTATAATAATTATATCACTTGACATTGGCTAAATTGTAGCAAATAATGCACAGAAGCCATTACCTAAGATAGAAGAAGTAGTGTCTCCATGAGGTTGAAATCTGCCATTTTTGAAAGAAACGTCGTCATTTTTATTTTATTACATTTTAATGTGTTTTTTCGAGTTATTTCGTGTAATTTTAGTGGCATTTCAACCGGTGTAACTTGGATAAATGGCGCATGTGTGATGTAGTGAAATTTGAGTGTATTGCGAGTCTTTTCGAAATGGTGGATTTGTTCCTGTAAAAACTCAGTTTTTCAGCCACAATTTAAACTGGGTTAGGACTAGACGGAGACTCTTGACGACTTGAATATAAATAAAACTATAATAATTATATCACTTGACATTGGCTAAATTGTTGCAAATAATGCACAGAAGCCATTACCTAAGATAAGAAGAAGTAGTGTCTCCATTGAGGATGAAAAAAAGAAGAAGAAGAAGAAGAAGAGGATGTGAGTGAATAGCACGATTGCCCGAGATCGTAAAAGAATCATGGCGAGACTGGTAACATTGGTGTACCCATAGACGTAGAATTTTCGCTAATATCTTGGGTGTACCCTAGGAAGATGTGTACTACTTTATTCATGGGTATACCCCTCGGATTAAGAAATACCTCCATGGTGTACCCCAAACCACAGAATGTATAATAGTACAAAACTACAGAGTACCAAAACATGGACATAATAACCAATAAGTCCATGGAGTCTAGGAAGTAAGAAGATGGGCATGCATGGAGTATTAGGTTTTATCTATGGCCAGAGTACAAAAACTACATACAACCGGTAACCGGGGAAGTCGCCAATAGTGGCCAACCAATTCGCCATCAATATTAAAAAAAATGTAGTACCCAATTACTATTTCGTTTCGCTTACTGTTTTGTAATTTTCTTACAAATTTTATCGGCTTTGTTAATCCTCGGCAAGAAGATTTCAAAAATAATATTATTTGGATTATGACTGAAGAAGCTAGTGTTGATCCTCAGTTGGAAAACTTCATTCTAGCTGAAACGCAAAAACAGCGATTTCAGGTTAGACAAAATCATCAATAGTTTTCCTGAAAATTTTCATAATCGCGTGGATCTTCGTAGAAAATTAATTGTAAGTAGGTGTTTTTTCGTTTAGAACTCTAATATTATGGTAAAACGGAAAACATTGACCTTTGAGCCGATCTCACGTCTAAAATCAGGTCAACAAGATCCTATCATTCAAAAACTCATTATCTAAATGTGTCATTCCAGGTGCTTGTTCATGGACTAACAGACACATGTTGGGATACGTGCATGGGGTGGCCATCCAACCGGCTCGATTTCAAGACTGAGGTCTGCATTATGAACTGTGTGGAACGGTTTATCGACGCTACGACGTTTGTCACCAAGCGACTTATGACCACAACCAAGTACCGTTCCAATTCACCCTTAGAATTCCAGTAAACTGTTATTATTGAAACTAGTTACAATGTTCTCCAGTATCAAAAACTTTTTGCATCGTCACAGGAGGAAGTTCGTCGTAACTGGAGCTGTAGTTGGAGGGCTGTACTTATTGAGCAGCTATGCACAGAAAAAGTTGCGAGAATGGCAAGAGAAAGAGGCCAAGAAGTTCTTTGAAATGACCCGAAAGAAACAGCATTTTGAAAGTACCGAGAGAACTTGCAATCAAACCATACTTTCTCTGTCTAAAATTGTCTCAGAAAGTATTTTGACTGTTATCAATACAGAAGAGATAGTACACAAGTTACAGGAGAATCCTGAAGATAAACTATCACTCTGGGAGCAACTGAAAGTGATGATATTCACCCGCATCTGTGTCCTTGTGTATGCTCTGTGCATACTGCAGGTGACCTTGAGGGTCCAGCTGAATGTGATTGGAGGATACTTGTACCGTGACTCTCTACATGAAGATGATCCTCTGGTAGACAGTGAGCTGCAGACCAAATACCTATCCCTCTGCCACCACTTCGTTGGTAATGGCATAGAGGACCTCATCAAACAAATAAACAAGGCAGTCAAGAAAGTAGTTGAAGGGGTTTCACTCAAGTCAAAAGTCACACTACAAGATGTAGAACAGATGTTCTGGTCCATTCAAACCATCCTTTGCACGGACACAGCAGAGGGGGACCCTGTTAAAAAAATGGTCCACTATCTAGTAGGCCACGCCGAAATCAATGAAGCAAAATTAGACACTATTATTAAAGAAACAATGGATATTTTGGAGAGTGATGAGGTTACATCTATCGCTGTGTTGTCGGTAAGCCGCAGCTTCTCAGCGGTCATTGATGAAGTGGCGAATTTATTTGCAACCAAAGTGGCACCGGTCACTAAAAGTGATTTGGAAGTCAGTGACCATATCGTGACAAATGGTGCAATGAATATTGCATCCTTTGTCGATGTAAATAAGGTTGATATGCACTTTGTGAAGCTTCTGCCCGTGATCAATGAGCTGATCACGAAGAACACTTGTAAGGGCAACACTAACATTCCAGATTTGTTGACGCAGCAGCTCACTTTGAATGACAAACTAAAATTGCTTGGTGCAAATATTTATGAGGTGTTCAGCAGTGCTTAATTCATTCTCGCACTTTTCCTTTTTGTATAAATTATAATGGTGAATAGTTGTATTAAGATTTGTTGGTTGAAGTTATTATAAGATTCGGACTGTTTAGGTGTATGCAGGATGTTTTTCAAAGCTAAGATATTTTAGTATTACTAGTAGTCTCAATGTTTACAAGTTTGGAATCATAATAGGTACATTGTGTAAAATTAATGGGAAGTTGATAAAGCATACTAATACTAAGAGGCATTCCTCAAATAAGGAAAGTGAGTGAAGTCAAGAGATTGGTTGTTCTTAAAATATGAACATAGTAGCTAAATAGTTTTTGCTAATAGTTCAACAGTCATGGATTAATTTAAACTGTATCAAAAATGATGTGGTGTAACTGTTTTAAAAAGATCAGCCGTCATCATCATAAGCCGTAGACGTCCAATACATGACGAGGTCTCCCCATTAGGATTTGCCATAATCACCACGCGTGGCAGGAGGATTGGTGATCACAGTATTGGTGTTAAGTACTCGGGTGGATGCTACTGCCGATCCCCTGGAGTAATTCTTTATGCGGATTTTGTGACATCCACCAGACATGGAAGGGTCACACCATGGATTAATTCAACAAACGTGCCACTTCAATATTCTTATTAAATTTAAGAAATACAAATAAAACAGTTGAGGAATCTAAAGATTGTTGCAAACGATCTAAGATAGCTCAACTGATGCAGCTCATGCAGGCTGCATTGCCACACCAACCAATGCACCCCAGTTTACATTTTTTATACTACTATGATGACGGAACAAGCAGATGGCCCACCTGATGTTAAGTGGTAACCTCTGCCTATGAACTACCTCATAGGTCATGTCCACCTAGGATGCGCCCTATGTGGCATTGCATTGCGCCCGCCACCCTGAGACATAAAGATGAGAAGTCTCAATGTGCCTGTAATTTCACCGGCACCGTAACACAGCAATGCGAGCACTACTGCTTTGCGGCAGAAATAGGCACATCCAGCAATCGGGTCACGCGTCGCGTCAATCACTACCAGAGGCCCTGAAAGAGTTTTGAAATTGTTTTCACAAGTAGTATGTGTTGTTCTCTAGTAGGTAGGTACCTAGAAGTTGCAATTTCGTTTTAATGCATTGATACTCCACGTTAATCTAGCTATGTATGATTATGGCAACGCGGAATAGGAACAAATTGACAGACTACGTTTTTTCTATATCGTCTTTGTAGCTTGTGTTATTATAAGATTATATGACTTTGTAATTTCTTGCATTTTGGGGGAATAAAAACGACTATGGATGTAATAATAATTACCTAGTTTTTTTTTAAACACGCCTTGTCTTGTGTGGTTTTTTGTAGGTACTTCCGCGCCACAGCGCTTCCTGCTTCATGGAACTCGCTACAACCATTTCTATACTCCTTGTGTAGAGTTTTGATTTTAGCACAATTTAACTTGTGATGGACTTATTTTTTTATATACTACTTTGAGTGACGGATCGGGCAGATGGCCCATCTGATGTTAACTGGTACTCTGCCCATGTGGCATTGCACTGCGCCCGCCACACTGAGACAAAGATGAAAAGTCTCAAGTGTCTGTAATTTCACCCTTCAAACCGCCGGAACACAGCAAAACGAGCACTACTGCTTTGTATGGTGGTAGTACTTCTCCGGACGAATTCTTTAACAAAAAAAAGCTCTACTGCTACTACTCTACTGTGTCGCGGCTGTCTTCAAGACGAGGAGACGTGGATGTGATACTACACTGCACAGCCACTAATGAAGCCAGAGAAAAAACCGGACTCCAGGAGTTGATCAAGTGTGGTCTCACTTCATCTATAGCTCCCTCGGAGATACTGGAACAGTGCTGCCATCAGCTCAGAGTCCCTCTCCGCTATTTTAAGGAGATGGGCTGACTGGGCTATGCTTAGCAGGCAACGATTTTAATAACCATATTGAAATCTTTGTTAGCAGGGGGACAATGCACAATACACCCCGATGCGGGTGGCAAGGTCAGTGCAGGTCTTATCTCTCCATTTAGAATTAGAATTAGACTTCTATAAAGATAGCTCTCCGATATCTACGCTTGATAGAATAACAGATATTACCTCTCCGATATCGGTAGGCGATTCTGGAATAATAATTTTGAAAACGCTCTAAATCGAGAATCGAAATGAAACTTCTTAAAGTTACTGACGAAAAGCTATCGGGGATCGCTAGTTACATTTTAAAGCTACTATTAAAACTCGCAGCGCTCCTATTCGTTTGTTTGGAAATTGTGTTAACTGTAACTAAAAAACCGGCCAAGTGCGAGTCGGACTCGCGCACGAAGGGTTCCATACCATTATCTATGTATGGGCCTCTTGAATATTTATTTTATTGTTTTTTACATCGAGCAAGGCCTGCAATGCTCTAAGGGTTTTTTAGTATTCGTTGTTATAGCGGCAACAGAAGTACATCATCTGTGAAAATTTGAGCTATAACCGACATGCCGCGCGCGATTTTCACACGCGACAAGACGCGGCGCGGTTCAGTCGGTTTCAAAATGGAGGTCGAAGAGATCACAACCCTGTTGTTTTATTAAAGCCGTCGCAAAAAAAACGGAATCGTAGATACCTACTGGGTACCTACATCTCCTATTTTTAGAACGTCCTCTAAACAGTGCTGTACATTGTGTATTGGCTGCGAACGATCCGGGTGACGTGCGCACCGCGCGCTCCTCGCCGCTCTAGTGAGTTTATTGCATATAAACCCACGCAAAAACATGTCGCGCGCGTTTTCTCGTTCAAACTGGTGCCGCGCGCGACGGCGCGACCGAGCGGCAGAAGTAGGCTTTGCGCCAAGAGGTTTATAGAAAATTACACCGCGCGCGACAACACGCGGCATGCAGCGCGCGACGTGCCGCGCTAGTAACGGCTCATGATATACAGAAAGACAGGCGGACAGCGGAGTCTTAGTAATAGGGTCCCGTTTTACCCTTTGGGTACGGAATCCTAAAAAGGCATTAATATTAATACATAAGTATTAGGAAGTGAGAAAGGTGTAATATCACAAAAAAAAATTGAAGGTAGGTAACTACCTAGGGTTTTTTTAATTAGTACGTACAGACCACTAATTTGAATTTTTTGCATTATTATTATGTTCAATATAAGTAATTCTAAAGATCAGTCTACATTTAGAAGCGCAAACAAACATTATTTATTGGGCTATTTTAATGAGGTTAGGAAGACTCGAATTCACTGAATTTTATTCCGGGATTTCCGCATTTCCACGAAGACCATTTACTAAATACGTAGAAAAATACTTTCAGCTGTCGTATGTCGCAATCTCCTAATTAACTGCGAGACTCGTCCGATACGGCGAGTTAAAAATAAAAACAAACTGGATCTGATGTAGGTAGGTAGGTACCCCATCCGCCGTCTTATGCAACAGAATCTACGGAGTTGGACTCTAATTCTATAACAATCGAAATTAGATTGTTGGGAGACAGAAACCGTTGTGAAATTAAAGAAGACGTAGTGACTAGGATTGAGAAAGGTAGGTATGTTTTTTTTTTAAATTCTACTTGAATGACGGAACAGTCTGATGGCCCACCCGATGATGTTTAGCGGTATCCTCTGCCTATGAACAGTGCATTTCCTCATAATAGGTCACGTCCACCAAGGACGCGCCCCATGTGGCATTGCACAGCGCCCGCCACCCTGAGACAAAGATGAAAAGTCTCATGTGCCTGTAATTTCACCGGCACCCTTACCCTTCAAACCGGAACACAGCAATGCGAGCACTACTGCTTTGCGGCAGAAATAGGTATGGTGGTATTACTTCCCCGGACGAACTCTTTCACAAAAAAAGCTCTACTACTACTTTTACATGCTCAGATGGTTTGGGCATTTAGAAAGGATGGACGATAGTAGATTGACGAAACGGGTACATAAGACGAGTGTGAATAGGACAGTGGGAAGGGGAAGACCTCGGCGAACGTATTCAGACCAGATCGGAGACGTTCTGGAAAAAGGCCAGGTCAAGAGTACCCTTAACCGACGAGCATGTATGAAGAATGTGATGAGAGTGAATGAAGCAAAAGAGGAGTGTCAGGATCGTAGCAAGTGGAAATCCGTGGTCTCTGTATCTGTCTACCCCTCCGGGAAACAGGCGTGAGTGTATGTATGTATTCAGTGTAGTCTAGTTAGTTCAGTGTTATTTTTGTTATTTAGTTATGTTTTGTATTTCTGTGTGTTATTTTGTCGTAAATGTACAATAAAGATTTAATCTATCTATCTATCTAGTTGTAGGTGGGTTTACAAAACGTGGCGTAGATATGATTTTAATATAGGTAGAGGTATTTTGTAGATGAGGTTGGAGTCCTCTTTTGAGGTTTTAGATCCCCCGCAAACTAGATAGGTACCTCCTATCCTTCGACATACCTACTCCTACATACTTTATTTCGATGACATCCGTGGCGGCGAGGGGCCGGCTGAGATGCGAGAGGTTGCTGGTTCGATTCCCGCTGCGGGACAAAAGCGTTTGTATAAACTGCAAATAGTTATTTGTTCCGGGTTCTGGGTGTTGTGGTACCCTAGTAATGATACCCACGACACGGGATCCTAGTGTGGGATCAGGACTATGTATGTGACTGTTGTATGGTGATCATTGCCCGCTGCGGGATAAGTTTAGTATGATCTGTAAATAATTTAAAAAAACTTTATTTCAGTCCGAAATCCATACAATTAGTTAGTAACAATTTGAGCTTATTTGAATTGTTCCTGAATTTGATTTGTTCCTGTGTGTACCAATGCATGACCATGCATGGTAGGTAGGAGATCCTCGTAATCTGGCTTGTACTTTATCAGTCTGAAGGCAATCGGCCGATATAGAATCTTTATAATGTGCGCACTTGCATACATGTTCACTGAACTACCGGCATACGGAGCATAGGCTTATCTCGTATACAAAAGGAGTCTTGCTCGAGTCACCGATTTCTTGCGACAATGTCGGCGTCCATCGAGAGTCCTACAAGAGAGAGTTTTACAATCTATCAAACTGTGCGTCGTCCGTTTCGTGGAGTCCACTCTCATTGCCACTTATCATTGCCATCACCTGGGTACTTGTTAATTATTTTTCTTGACTTTTGACTCATCATCATCATCAACCTACTGCAGTCCACTGCTGGACATAGGTCTCTCCCATAGCGCGCCACTGAGCCCGGTTTTCGGCTCTCCTCATCCAGTTTCTGCCCGTCACCCCGCGCAAGTCGTCGCTCCACCTAGACAGAAGGTGCCCTACACTACGTTTGCCAAGACGCGGTCTCCACTCAAGAACTCGTTTACTCCACCGGTTATCGGTTCTTCTGCAGACATGACCGGCCCACTGCCACTTCAGCTTGCTAATCCTCTGGACTATGTCTAGAACTTTGGATCTCTGTCGGATAACCTTGTTTCGGATCTTATTCCTCAGAGAGACTCCAAGCATAGCCCTTTCTATAGCTCGCTGAGCGACTTTAAGTTTATGGACCCGTCCTGCAATGAGTGTCCACGTTTCAGCTAAGTCATAACTGGTAGGACGCACTAGTTAAAGACTTAGGCATTGTGGGATGGGCGACGAGAACACATAAGTTTTCCAAATGCTGCCCAGCCAAGCTGAATTCTCCTACTTAATTCTTTCTCGAAGTTATATTTACCTAGCTGTATGATCTGCCCGAGGTAAACCTACTCCTGCACAGCTTCGAGAGGTGTACCAGCGACCGTGGTCGGCTACGGGGTTACATGCTCATTGACCATGATATTGGTCTTGAGAACTTTTGACTCGAGAACCTTTATTCCCTAACGGGTGTCGATTCTGTGAGCTACATCTACGGCTCTCATTGCCACTTATCATTGCCATCACCTACCTACTTGTGAGGGCTATGTCGGTGATGTTGGTTCTCCTACAGATCTCACCCGTTTCATTGAATGCTCCACAGCATCACACAAACGCTTCCCACCTTGTAAGGAGGATCATAAAATAAAGCCAAGCCGTGTTTGTTGCCTGATTCTTCAGTCGCGTTGCAACAGGAGTAAATTTAGTTTTTATGACGATTCAAAATAATCCTTTAATACCTACTTTTGACTTTCACTTTGCTCATCTTAGAAAGAACCGAAGTCCTAATTAATGATGATGGCGTCACCTTGCGTTGTTGTACTGTGAAGCCTTACCTAGTAGGTAAGTTTTCGCTGCCTTTAGTAAGTGACTTCGTAGGATATGATGAGTTTTTCTAACGTAGCTCGGTAAGTACCTATAAGTTATCAAGGATATGAAAGTAGGTAGTGGTCACATTACGTTCGTTTGCCTAGGTATGAGTAGTGAGTACAGTTAGCGATGCGTCTGGTTTTCAGGCATTTTCACCATCAATGCGGGCGGTGAATGCGGCAGGCGGGTACGGTTGCGCGCGCACTCTCAGCGCGGATACGCCACAGAGCGGGCGGCTGCTCAGCGCGCCTTCATCGCGGAATATCGACGCATAGAAACGCACAAACTCGATACCACATACAAATCCACAAATCATTTCAGTTCCCTGTGCATATAAAATTTGAACGATAAGTGATAAAATCGCAAAAGCCTTTGGAATACCTACCGGAGTGAAGAAACAGCAGTTTATGTAAGTCTTGGATGTTTACCTTGCTTTATACTTAGGTAAGTACCTACCTAAGTACTTATTTTAAAACAACCCCCTATCAGAAATCAGGCACACACACCAAAGTTATTTTGTAAGATTGTTGTAGGTATTTATAATTTAGGTTTATACATAGAGACATAGGTTAATATTAAAGTTTCACGTTTTCAAAGTAGGTAATCCAAGCTACACACACCTACCTAGGTAGGTACCTATATATAGGTTAGATAAACGTTATGTTTACTGTTATGTAAAGTGTAAACCTACCCTGTAGGTATTACAGAACTACCCCTTGTCAGCTAGCTGTTAGCTGTTTTAGGATATTTTGTAAGCCGTTTTACCTATTATATTTTCACAGTTATGGCGTATAGGTACAGTAGCTGATTTTGGAGTTATTTGGAGGCTTTTTCCTCATAGAGGAGTCAAGGTTATGTGCTGAAAAAAATATATGTCATTCATTAACCTGTTATCTGTAAAGTGAACGTACAATTTTGTTCTACACTTGTTCATTAGCCATGGAAAAAAATATATATAACCAAGTGCAGCTGTTTTAGACTCAAAATATATATAACCAAGTGCAGCTGTTTTAGACTCAAAATATATATAACCAAGTGCAGCTGTTTTAGACTCAAAATATATATAACCAAGTGCAGCTGTTTTAGACTCAAAATATATATAACCAAGTGCAGCTGTTTTAGACTCAAAATATATATAACCAAGTGCAGCTGTTTTAGACTCAAAATAAACGACTTAGAATTTTGTACTTTTTCTTTCACCTAAATGTCAGCAAACATATTTATCTTCAAGCTGAACGTATGATTCTGTGATGCGACGGTTTTTCACGTGGAAAATAAGTGTTTCTAGGTACTTACTTTTGGTTCCGCGAGCGCTATTCTATCACTTTATAACTTACCTGAGACCTGACCTTTAATGAGTTAGAAAGTGATGTACCTAATTTGGCTCTGGTATGCGCCTTATAATCTCCAATCTAACAATATCTCGGGCCAATTGGTAATTTCACGGGCCAATTATACATACCTACCTCCTAGATGTTTTCTAGTGGTCCCAGGATTTTGTATGTAGAATAGCTACTAACATCTTCGACTAAAGACTAACAAGTAACAACCTACCGAGGTACTACCTGTTATAGACTATGGCCCGTGATACAGAGACGACAAGTAATTAATTTAGTAAAAATTAAAAAAAACCCTCATCGCAATGAAACGGCTGAACCGATATTGATCAAACAAAGATAAGAACACTCCCGACAAATTCACCGTTCAAAAAGAAAAAAAACGAAATCGGTTCATCCGTTCGGGAGCTACAATGCCACAGACATACACACTCACACACAAAGAGAGAGACACATCAATCAAACTTATAACACCCCGTCGTTTGTGCGTCGGTGGTTAAAAATGAAGCAATTGAAAATACTTATCAAAGTCAAAGTCAAAAGTATTTTATTCGTTGAAATCACAAGGATCATTTTGAATCGTCTTAAAAAATAAATTTACAGTTACTCCTGTTCCAACGCAACCAGACCTAGAAGAATCAGGCAACAAACACGGTCTGTTTTTTCTTTTGATGATCCTTCTTACTACTAGGTGGAGAGCGCCTGTGTGGTGCCTCACAATGCAATTTTAATAAGTAGTGAAGTGAAACTACCTAGGTATCTCTAGTGAAACTACCTAGGTATCTCTAGTGAAACTACCTAGGTATCTCTAGTGAAACTACCTAGATATCTCTAGTTAAACTACCTAGGTATCTCTAGTGAAACTACCTAGGTATCTCTAGTGAAACTACCTAGGTATCTCTAGTGAAACTACCTAGATATCTCTAGTTAAACTACCTAGGTATCTCTAGTGGAACTACCTAGGTATCTCTAGTGAAACTACCTAGGTATCTCTAGTGTAACTACCTAGGTATCTCTAGTGAAACTACCTAGGTATCTCTAGTGAAGCTACCTAGGTATCTCTAGTGAAACTACCTAGGTATCTCTAGTGAAACTACCTAGGTATCTCTAGTGAAACTACCTTGGTATCTCTAGTGAAGCTACCTAGGTATCTCTAGTGAAACTACCTAGGTATCTCTAGTGAAACTACCTAGGTATCTCTAGTGAACATTTTAATACATACATAGACACACGCCTTTTTCCCCGAAGGGTTAGGCAGAGCCTCAATGGGCCTCTTTTCACTGTGGGTGTCAGAGCCTCAATGGGCCTCTTTTCACTATAGTGGAATATAGACGTGACTAGTGGTGAGCTCATCGCCGCCATTGCTTCCCACGACTGACTCGGCTAACGCTTTTTTCTGTGTTTATTTATTTAAGAACACAACTACCTGCAACAACAGAAATTAAAATGTTAATCTTTACATTTGCCAATCAATCGGTATAAAAAATGTACAAACAAAAATAATATTATCTGTTAACACATAAGCAGAGACAAGATATATTTCTAAAGAAAATTAATAAATAAATAACACGCAATATTAAGAATAAAAATAAAATTAAATAAAGTTTACTCTGTAGAATAAAAATATTATGTAGGTTCAATCAAAATGGTAATCTACACGTCAGATTCCTCGCAATACTTTAGACATGACTTTTCCACAACACACAATTTATCTGCGAAGATATCTAGTAGATAAGTTTTTTTTTCACACACAATATATTTTACACATAAAATTGAAATTACCGTGGCTTGTGGCTTGGTATCATTTTGGTGTATAGTCGTAATTTTTCTAAATATTTTACACAGTTAATTATAATATTCTTCAATCTTTGTAGGAAATTCCATATTCTTCCCCTAGCTAAGCGGCGTGAAGTCGCTGATCTATCATTTTTACTGAAAATAACCTCTACCACTATAAACAGTGATTCTAAGAACACTGAATCTGATGTACACTATAATGAATTTGTGACGTTTGTTACTGAATAAATTACTATTACTATTACTATTACTATTACTATTACAGTCCCGAGCTATTGAGTAAAATCATTATCAACGTCCCAACGATATTTACAAGATCTTATTATCCGTTATATACCTACTCCTATTGTTAATACAAACTATAGACGAAATGCATTTCTACAACGTGCAAGCATCAATTTCAACAAACTGTGTAAACCGATGGACTTGGATCTATTCTCCACGAGTGTAAGCTCAGCCCGTCAGCGCGCAGCGGGTCAGCAGTCTTTTTCGTAGTTTAGTTTATTTTGTACCGTGCCTTAGTTAATTATGTATTTATGTATCTTCGTTACTGTTGACTAGTTTCTATCATGTTATCTACACGTGAAAACCTGTAATTGGCTTTTTGTTTTTTAACTCTGTTTTTTATGTATTTATATATAGCTGTTGGTTTTCCTACTAAATAAATATAAATATAAATATTGTATTTTAAAAACCTCCAAGGTTTGACTAGGTAGGTACCTATATCGTGGGATTTAGCTACTTGAAGGGTGTTGAGTGAGATTCTCTATTCAAGTAAGTTCAACCAGTTGAACTGATGAGGAGTTTTCCAAGTGTCATTGTCAGTTTAGTTCTTTCATCATCAAGAGATGGCACTCGCGTAACTATTGGTATTTACATAATTTTTATTTTTTTATCATGACAGTGGAGAAATTCGTTCAGCCAACGTAAGTAGTTTTAAAATATACAAAATCCCGTTATATTATGTAATAATGAATAAATAAATAAATAAATAATGCTGGACAGTTCACACAACATTACCTAGCCCCAAGCTAAGCAGAGATTGTGTTATGGGTACTAGATAACTGATATACCTAATACAATATATTACGTAGATAGATATTTTTATTATACATATAAAATACCCAGAACTCCCTGATCAAATATCTGCAGATCGCACAAATATTTGTTCCGAGGCGGGAATCGAACCCGCAACCTCCTGCGTCGCAGGCGAACCGCCGCCCGTCGCGCCACAGAGGTCGTCAAAATACACAAAATCGTTGAAATAAATACCAAAACTGTCGCCAACGCCATCTAGCGAGAGGTAGATAAATAATGCTAAAATTACACTAGGAAAACTCCTCTCATCATCATCATCCGCAGCCTGACTTTATCCATTACTGAGTATAGGCCTCTCTTTGCCTGTGCCATTCCTAACTGAATTCTAAATTTGAGATATAGCTGTGCTTGGCAGACTGGGGACTGCTTTGAGATATAGCTGTGCTTGGCAGACTGGGGACTGCTTTGAGATATAGCTGTGCTTGGCAGACTGGGGTCTGCTTTGAGATATAGCTGTGCTTGGCAGACTGGGGACTGCTTTGAGATATAGCTGTGCTTGGCAGACTGGGGACTGCTTTGAGATATAGCTGTGCTTGGCAGACTGGGGACTGCTTTGAGATATAGCTGTGCTTGGCAGACTGGGGTCTGCTTTGAGATATAGCTGTGCTTGGCAGACTGGGGACTGCTTTGAGATATAGCTGTGCTTGGCAGACTGGGGACTGCTTTGCCCACTATTATTAATTGTGGACTTTGACATAGAAGTATAGAACATAGAACCAGCGAGAAAGAGGTAACTACCTATTGATATATTTCTATCACTAATCTTTCCTGTAGAGGCAGAAAATCAAACACTACAATCGAAGCATATCCTTATCAAAGAAACAGACACCTTATACTTTCTCAACAAATATGTAGAAATCTGTGCGACATTTTTTCACCTCCACCGTGTTCGTGCTACAAAGCTGTCTATCCCAAACTAAAAGGTAATTAGGGTTCCGTACCCAAAGGTACTATAAATAAAATAAATAAATAATGCTGGACAAGTTCACACAACATTATCTAGCCGCAAGCTAAGCCAGAGCTTGTGTTATGGGTACTAGATAACTAATATACTTAATATAATACATTACATAGATAGATATTTTTTATTATACATAGAAAACATCCAGAAAACCCTGAACAAATATCTGCAGAACGCACAAATATTTGTTCCGAGGCGGGAATCGAACCCGCAACCTCCTGCGTTTCAGGCGAACGTTCGCCAACCGCGCCACAGAGGTATAAAGGTACTATATAGGTAAAGGTATTTTACGGAACCCTATTACTAAGACTCCACTGTCCGTCCGCCTGTCTGTCTGTCCGTCTGTCACCAGGCTGTATCTCATCAACCGTGATAGTTAGACAGTTGAAATTTTCACAGATGCTGTATTTCTGTTGCAATAACAACAAAAACTAAATAACAGAAAAAAAATATAAGGGGTCTCCCAATACAAGAAACGTGTTTTTTTTTCTCGTTTTTGCTCGATATTGATAATACAACAGGTAGATGCTTGAAATATTCACAGAATATTGTAGGTATATTCACTTTAAAAATAAATAATTCAATTAAAATAAAACAAATATTTAAGGGGGGCTCCCATATAACAGACATGATTTTTTTGCTGTTTTTAAAGATAATAGATAATAAGATAAGATAAGATAATAGTACGGAACCCTTCTGGCGCGAGTCCGACTCGCACTAGTTTTTTTTTTTCCATTAATTAATTTATATTATGGATCTGTGTGTCTGAAATAAAGTCTTTTTATTTTTATTTATTTTATTTTATTAATAGGTTTGGGACCCAATCACGCCGTTCACGCCGAAACGGTTGACTGATTTCGATGAAATTTAGTAACGATAGTAAGATTCCATTTACTTAGGTATAAGCTTTGATATCTAAGGGTATAAGATCTAGAGAAGGCTCTAGTACCTACCTCACCTTATCTATACTATGTTTTCAACTCTTTGTTCCCCTATGATCGTGGCATGGTCAGACCTAGCCTACTAATTACCTACGTCAACATACTATATGTATGTATATGTACTATATTATGTATTACCTTGTGTATGTATACTAGTGTCCGCCCGCGGGTTCGCTCCAGTTTTATCTGGATATGAAATAGCCTATAGCTCAATCCAGGTCATAATCTATCCGGTTTCCTAGTTTTTATCGAAATCAATTCAACCGTTTCGGTGTGATTGAGTAGCGAACATACAAAGATCGTAACTATGACATTTATGATTTAGATATTCATTGCGCTCAAACAAAGTCTTTAGACACAGATACAATAATACTATACCTGTACTTCAGATTGAAGTGTTTGTGTACTCTTTGGTAGTAAAACATAAGGCATCTGTGACAGTTGTCAGTCTTCATATATAGCAGAATGGAATACAATATTAAAGTAGTTGTGAAACAATATTGGTATTTCCTTCTGTGGCGACGAGGATAAAACGGGCATATCAAGAGCTGTTTTTCCTGCTGGTCTGCGGGTATTGTTTGATCATGTGAACACACAGACATGTGGATCAAATTAAAGTACGGGTTACTCGTGATCGTGAACATGGGTTTATTGATCCAGATAGGCGTAGGTATCCGTTTGTTTGGCCAGTGGACACGGGGGCGGAAGTGTCCGTTGACGCGGGAAGCGGGGCGAGTGCCGGGGGTGGCGAAATAGATCGGGAGGTTTGGCATACGCCAAACTCACCAACGTTGCCTGTATCAACTGCAGTGGAGCGTCGTTACCCCGCAAGGGAACGACACCCGCCTCGCAGGTTATTAGAAGATATGGTTTGATTTCCAGGAGTAGGGGGAGAAGTATGTGGCAAGGGTGGAGGTGAAGTGTTTGTGTACTCTTTGGTAGTAAAACATAAGGCATCTGTGACAGTTGTCAGTCTTCATATATAGCAGAATGGAATACAATATTAAAGTAGTTGTGAAACAATATTGGTATTTCCTTCACAGATAAGTATAGGTACCTATATTACGAGTATGTACCTACATCAAAATATCTGGTGTGATCGAGTTTCGCTCGGGTTTTTTTTGTAAAATTGTGTTTACTTATTATTGGTGTTGAGAACTCATGTAATTCTTTATTCGGCTTTTACGACATCCACGGGAGGGGAAGGGGGAGTCTATTCTTAGGCCGGGGACACACCACAGCCAGTATTTTTAATTACTCTTACTTTACCATAAGTTTAGATCTGAATGTGAAGATTAATATCTGAAAAATTGTGGTTTCCATTTACCTATATAAGATGTAGAGAAGGCTCTACCTAGTAGGTACCTATATTTACTAAGAACCATATTGTAGAACTATATAACTTTGGCTGTGGTGTGTCCGGCCTAAGAAAGAAAGAAAGAAAGAAAAACATTTATTTGTGTCAACAACATGGATGTAGTAGTAACAGTCAACAAACAATATTCCACACAAAAAGACACACACACACACACAGAAACAAAGATAAATAAAACTAATGTGTGCCTCTTAGTACCAGCCACGCATCACTGACACAAATTGGCGTCCAGCTCAGCATTTGTTGTGTTGTAGCAACACAACGCTGATCTTCCGCTGAAACCATCTGAGTGAAACCACGGATGTCTGCTTCACAATTAATAATTATACATAATTAATGAACAAATAATAACAATGAATTATTAAGAAAGACCCCTCCGTATCCTCCCGTGGATGTCGTAAAAGCAGACTGAGGGATTACCCGGACTTGTTGATAAGATTCGTTGATATAAGATTATTACTGGAAGAAAGCGTTAGCCGAGTCAGTCGTGGGAAGCAATGGCGGCGATGAGCTCACCACTTGTCACGTCCTATATTCCACGTTGGTGCAACTCACTGTGAAAAGAGGCCCATTGAGGCTTTGCCTACCCCCGTTCGGAGAAAAAGGCGTGTGTCTATGTATGTACGTATGTATATAACTTCAACTTAGTTTGTATTTTGGATCGAGTTCGGGGCGGTCGGTCAAGGGAGATCGGGTTCCATTCTGCATAACCAGTTGGTCGGTTCAGTTGGTCGGAGTGGAAGGACAGAGTGTTTGGTCGAAAGTCGTTTCATTCCTAAAAACCCCAGCAGTGAACTCTGGGGATTTCTTGGGAAAATAAAAAAAAAACTGCCATATCTCCAACCGCGCGTTGCAGTCGGGATTATGAGCTTTTACAAATACGATCAGCAGTAGGTTTCTTGGGAATACTTACTCAATATAAGTAGGTGGATGGAGGCGGCTCGTCGTGGCATTCTATTGTACATCCAGCAGTGGACTTGTCCAGGCTTGTTATGATGACACAAAATAAATCGACTTGTATGGCACAAGTGTATAGAGAACCCGTCGTCCATCTCGTCGTCTTTAATACCTATGTCGTATAGAGCTTTTTTTGTGAAAGAGTTCGTCCGGGGAAGTACTACCTCCATACCTATTTCTGCCGCAAAGCAGTAGGGCTCGCATTGCTGTGTTCCGGTTTGAAGGGTATGGGTGCCGGTGAAATTACAGGCACGTGAGACTTTCGCCTTTATTTCTCAGGGTGGCGGGCGTAGTGCAATGCCACATAGAGCGTCCTAGGTGGACGTGACCTATAACATATATATTCTGTGTCTATAAGGTAATGCACTGTTCATAGGCAGAGGTTACCGCTTAACATCAAGTGGGCCCATCTGCTTGTTCCGGCATTCACGTTGATTAAAAAAAAAACAATCTGACAAAAAATGTATATAAAAATAAATAAGCTCTGTGTGTCCTAGCCGTAGGTATTACTTTCATCCGTTGCATAAAAAAAGCGGCCAAGTGCGAGTTGGACTCGCCCATTAAGGGCTCCGTAGCACAGAATAAATATTAGTACAAGTCCGTAGCAGCAAGTAACATAATATAAAAGTTCTTGGATGGTTTACGATTTTTGACGTATTAAAAAAAACTACTTGCTAGATCTCGTTCAAACCAATTTTCGGTGGAAGTTTACATGGTAATCTACAATATATATTTTGAGTTTTAGTTCTAAGTATGGGGAACCCCAAAAAATTATTGTTTTTTTTTCTATTTTTGTGTGAAAATCTTAATGCGGTTCACAGAATACATCTACTTACCAAGTTTCAAAAGCATAGTTTTTAAATTTACATACGGATGAACAGACATCATACAGACAGACAGAAAGACAGACAGACAGTCAGACATGACGAATCCATAAGGGTTCCGGGTTTTGCCATTTGGCTAACGGAACCCTAAAAATGTTCGTCTGGCCAGTTGTAGCAAGCTTTTTACTTTGGTCGAAGGTTGCCAGGACGCCTCGGCATTGACATTTACCTGTAAGGTAAGCTCGGAAGATACAGTTCTTGTTGCGTGGGTAACTGGAAGTACCCTAGAACTATTTCACTTTCGCGATTTCCTTACAAAAATTGGACATTTATTTCCATATCTTTTTAATGCATCTTATAATTTGTATATTACTTTTTTTGTATTGTACACAGAAAAACACATAACAAATAAAATAAAAACAAAAGATATGTACAAAGGCGAGCTTAACTCTAGAGAGTTTTCATATTGCATGCATCGTGTTAGAATAGCATATATTTTTACGGCACTTGTACACAGACACATAATAAATCAAGACACAAACCTTATTATAAATAAATAAATAAATAATAATAATAAGTTTATTATTAACTCACTCATTTATTCAAAATCTCGTAAAAAATATTTTTTTCACTGTAAAGGAATACTATCTACAAAAAATCAATAGTATAAAAAACATTATATTCAAAAATAGTATATGAAAACGGGGAACCAGAACCACCGATCGCGGAGCAATGCCCAAACGGTCGGGGGCTGGGGCTGCAGAGACAGGAACCTCCTGACTGTCATTAAGGTGATTATAGCCTCGAACGACCTTGGGCATCTGGGCGGAGCCTAGGAAATGTTGCATCCAGAGCCCGCACCACAAGCCACGCATAAACATTGGCACAATATTCAGAAACAATGAAGAATCGCAGCGAGCGGCGCGCGCGGACGCGGGCGCGCCGGCCGCGGCGTGGAGCGCGGTGCGCTAGTCATGAGACCGCGGCGCGCGGCGTGCGGCAGCCGCGGTCTGGTACGAGGTGCTAGTAATGCAGTCATATCTGTTTTCTAGTTTGTTGTGTTTGAGAACACGCGCACTTTTGATTTTGAGCATCGGAAATTATGCGCTATTGCTATAGTATACCTATGCCTGCCGGCATTGTTGATTTTTCTTAGCTTTGTTTGTTAGACCTGTCTACTTGACCTAGTATGGTAGATAATGAAATAGATGACACTCGCCTTTTTCCCCGAAAGTGTAGACAGAGCCCATAAATATAAATACAAATAATAGGACCTATTTCTTACATACCTAGTTGTTTTATTGGTTCGTTACGGTTTATTTCTAAAAACCCAACCAGGAAAACACCAATGGATAGACCAATGACAAAAATCGAATGAAAAATCTCGAATGATAAATCTCGAATGAAAAATCTCGAACATTAATTCTCGAATGAAAAATCTCGGATAAACAATCTCGAATAAAAATCACGAAATAAAAATCTCGAATGAAAAATCTCGACTGAAAAATCTCGAATGAAAAATGTCGACTGAAAAACCTCGAATGAAAAATATCGAACATTAAGTCTATAAGCTATAAGTACAATTGTTGCTATAAGATTTGTCCTGGCTGCTAGCTTATTAAGGAATGTGTTATTACTGGAAGAAAGCGTTAGTTGAGTCAGTCGTGGGAAGCAATGGCGGCGATGAGCTCACCACTTGTGACGTCTATATTCCACGATGGTGTGACCAACTGTGAAAAGCGGCCCATTGAGGATCTGCCTACCCCTTCGGGGAAAAAGGCGTGTGTCTATGTATGTATGTATGTAAATCTCGAATAAAAAATCTCGAACGGAAAATCTTGAATGAAAAATCTCGAGTGTAAAACCTCGAATTAAAAATCTTGACTGATAATCTCGAATAAAAATGTCGAATATTAAATCTTGAACGAAAAATCTCGAATGAAAAATCTCGAATAAAAAACATGAATGAAAAATCTTGACTAAAAAAAAGTTAAACGAAAAATCTATGCGACACAAATAAAAGGTAGTTATATGAAATCACAATTACACTTCATAAAAGGTGAATTAAGCTTCGACCAAAGTAAAATAAATGGACTGGCCTTACCCATACAAAACGTCCGTGAAAAATAAGACAATTCGGATTTAGGGTACGGTCAACAAATAAACTATCTATCTATCTATCTATCTATCCAGCCACTGCTGAGTAAAGGCCTCTTCTCTATAGCGCCACTCCTGGCGGTCTTGTAAATAAACTAGGTGAAATTAAATTATTGAACTTCTTAAAAACTGTATTTTTTTAATACTTAATACTTTAACAGATGCAATGTGTTTTCTAAAGTTATTTCAGTAGGTTTATAGTACAAAAAATCGCCGAAAAAAATGCAATTATTGAATGAAACTTTTACAAAAATACATGGTTCCCTTCTGTTTTATGTAGTTACGTATCTATTTTTCAGCTTTCAAACATACACAATAAAAATCAATAGAAAAGCAAGTCCACCTAAGGTCTTCAGCTTAATCAATTTGTGAAAAATATATTTTTCATCACTCAATAAACTAAGAAAATATCATAAAAATCGTACGGAAAAATAAATGTATAAAAATTCCAGTATTTAAGAAACTGCAGAGTGCAGTTTTAAGAATTTTGCACAATGAGTTTTTTTATACTACTTGGAATGACAGATCAAGAAGATGGCCCACCTGATGTTAAGTGGTACCCTCTGCCTATGAACAGTGCATTACCTCAGGTCACGTCCACCTAGGACGCGCCCTATGTGGCATTCCACTGCGCCCGCCACCCTGAAACATAAAGATGAAAAGTCCCATGTGGCCGTAATTTCATCGGCACCCTTACCCTTCAAACCGGAACACAGCAATGCGAGCACTACTGCTTTGCGGCAGAAACAGGTATGGTGGTAGTACTTCCCCGGACGAACTCTTTCACAAAAAAGCTCTACTACTACTAACCGTTTTTTGGCGTATAGAATTCATTGTGTAGAAAATGATCTGAGCAAATACGGGAAAATGTATTCCACTTCCAAAAGTCGTCTGTTCTTGCTCGTCTTATGACTTCTATCCATTTTTGTTTACCTTAGATTTTTTTTGGAAAGCTATAATGTTAATTAACATGCCATTACATATTATATGCAATTACCTAAAGCGACGTGCTTAGCAATGTTTTGACGTAAATAATGCAAATTACAATTCTAAATCAATACGATACCCCTTAGGCATCAGATTTTTTTGCAGTCTGTACCGGACCTTCCGTCATGCGTGAAGTCTTGTCAAATATTTCGTCGCTGTAGTTGGAAAACTAAATAAGTAATAACAACAACAAAACCAACATCGCGAGAAAAACGCGATTTACTGTTTTATTGCGTCAAAAATGGCAATAATTTTTTTATCGTAACTAATTTTTCAGTCCGTGTTTTGATATGTTATAGATTGGTACTGTATCTATTTTCGAATTTAATGATAATACATTTTAGTTCTTTTGATTAAGAGAAAAAAATAAAAAAACGAATATGTATTTTTCCCTCGCCAAAGTTTTGAATAATTGAAATGATCTATTATTTACTTATTTGAATATGACAATCCTATCCATGGGTATAGATTTATATAATATTAAAATACATTTTAAAATAAAACCAACTTATAATCATTTCTTTTTATCAAGACTGAATATTAGAAAACTACTGAAACACCTACATTATTTTAGCAGACTTATAAATTCAAAGTAAGTGACATAACAAACTTATCATACGACTAATGCTTATAAAATCAACAAAATGAAAAAAAATTGTGGAACACAATAATTCTAAGTATCAAAAAGAAAAAGGTATGTCGACTAAAATTAAAACTATCTACGAGTATAAACTTGTGTCTGTTAACTTTCATTCAGAGTGGGGAACATTGAGATAATGTCCTGGGGCGTAGTCCTCCTTGTCGCTCGTCCTCTAGAGCAAGACGTGTCCATCGACATGTATGGGCCATCATAACCATGCAATAAAGTCGATTTCGCAAAATGTGTTACTTATGTAGTTTTCCTACCACACGACGATTTATAAGTTTTTTATCAATTGATGAAAATTATATTACAAAACCTTTACTTATGAATTAAATGCGATGCCTGAAGCTTTATTTGTATTTCTTGTGTTGTTTGCACTTGCAGAAAAGCACAGGAAGGCATTGTATTACCAAGGTATCTAATTTTGGTATTTTTCAGCATAGCTGTCACTCGTTGCCGTGACAAAGACTGACTGAAGCGAAGTATACTAGCTAGGTCTGTTTAGAAGCTTCAAAACTATCGTTCCCTAAGGCCCGTCCATTCATTTTATTTACGTCGATGGAATTAAGTACCTAGTTAGGTATCGAAACACAATCTTGACGACCTCTGTGGCGCGGTGGTCGAACGTTCGCCTGCGACGCTGGAGGTTGAGGGTTCGATTCCCGCCTTGTAATTTCATTGTAATGGTTATGTCACTTTTATTTTGTCATAAATGTTTGTATGCCCTATTTTTGAAAATAAATAATATGAATATGAATATGAATATGAATATGAACAAATATTTGTGCGATCTGCAGATATTTGATCAGGGTGTTTTTTTTTTTTTTTTTTTTTTAACTTTGATAGACCTTTGTTTGACCACCATCTCACCTGTTGGTAAGTGACGATGTGTCCGAAGATGGAGCACAAAGGTTTAGAAGGCACCTATTCACTCTAGACTTGAAGAGACCCAGATTATAGTTTACAGGAAAGACAGACGACGGCAGTGTATTCCACTCCTTAGCAGTTCGCATTATAAAGGTAGAATCGAAACGTTTTGTGCGAATAGAAAGTATACCAATGAGGTAAGGATGGTACAGGACCGTACGCCTGCTCGTCCTATGATGAAAAGGAGATGGTGGGATCAGATAGTGCAGTTCCTGGGAGCATTTCCCGACATGTAACCTATAGAAGATTGAAAGGCATGCAACCTTACGGCGGTGCTCGAGACTCTGGATCTTAGTCTCCGCCATATGTTGCTCACCTATAAGCCAGAAAGCTCTGAGTTCGATCGAGTCCAAGGCAGCAAGCTGGTATTTGGCCGAACCATCCCAAACATGGCAGCAGTACTCCATACCAGCCCGGACTTGTGCTTTATATAAACTGAGAAGCTGTCCTGGTGTGAAGTAACGCTTTACCTTATTCAGGATGCCTAGCTTCATGGCAGTGTTTTTACCTTAGACTCGATGAAAGCCAAAGCCAAAGTTGAGAGTTCTGGATATTTTCTATGTATAATAAAAATAAAAATCTATTTTATATATTGTATTAAGTATATTAGTTATCTAATACCCATAACACAAGGTCTGCTTAGCTTGAGGCTAGATAATGTTGTGTAAACTGTCCAGCATTATTAATATTATTATTTATTATTTATTTATTTAATCACCAAAGTAATTATTTCACACATACTTCATAGTTTTTTCGCCCGCAGTAACTCATTCATCTGTGGTAGCAATATCACTTTAGCCAAAACCGCTGGACTTAGAGACTTGAAACTTGCAGGATGTGTTATTTTTAGGGCGATTTTTTTCATTCGAGATTTTGCATTCGAGGTTTTTCATTCGAGATTTTGAATTCGAGATTTTACATTCGAGATTTTTCATTCAAGATTTTTCAGTAGAGATTTTTCATTCGAGATTTTTCATCCGAGATTTTTCATCCGAGATTTTTCATCCAAGATTTTTCATCCGAGATTTTTCATTCGAGATTTTTCATTCGAGAGTTTTCATTCGAGATTTTTCGTTCAAGATTTTTCATTCAAGATTTTTCATTCGAGATTTTTCATTCGAAATTTTTCATCCGAGATTTTTCATCCGAGATTTTTCATCCAAGATTTTTCATCCGAGATTTTTCATTCGAGATTTTTCATTCGAGATTTTACATTCGAGATTTTACATTCGAGATTTTTAATTCGTGATTTTTCATATACGTACTTATTCTTATAGTAGATAACATAACATAGCACCCAACAATCACATACATAGTCCTGATCCCACACAAGACATCCCTTTGTTGTGGGTATCAGAAACTACGAGTACCATGGTACCATAACACCCAGACCCGGAACAAATATCTGCAGATCATACGAACATTTGTCCCGCAGCGGGAATCAAATCCGCAACCTTTCGCATCTTAGCCGGCTACTCGCCCGACGCGCTACAGCTACAGAGGTCGTCAAAGATAAGAAACCAACAAGCGTCCTCGCGCAAACTAAATATCTAAACGAAAACGATCAATATTTACAATGTTTTGTTCAAGGAACACAAAACACAACTAAAAAACTACGATGAGTACACTAACTGCCATCGTGTCTTATTGTGCTCGAACCAGTCGGTGGCACTCACAGGAGCGGAGCAAAAAAGTGACGCGGGTACCCCGTGCGAACGCTTGGGCCGGACTGAGGTCCGCGGCCGAACCGCCCCGTGGCAGCTCGTTTCACAGTTTTTGTTTTATTGTTTCAAAATTATAATTATTTTTGAAAATGTAAACATATCATATGTAAAGTCTGTAAATTGTCTATAATATTGTGAAAGAATCATTAAAATAGCTGCAGGCGTTTGGAAGGAGTAGGAATTCTTGCGTAAATTATAGGGAACAATGTTTTATTTTTTCCTATCAAAAGCAACACCAATCTAAAAAATCTAAACATATAGTTCTATTCTTGACAATATTATACTTATTAACTGATTTTTTTAAAATTATTTGGGCCATTATTGTAGGAGGAGTAGGCTTTCGAAATAGGTCTATTTTGAGTTTTGGCAAAACTAATCGCCTTAATATTAATTATTATTAATATTATTATTAAATTTATATTAAAATCGAAGCAGTAGTTCAAGACATTTACCTCTCCTACAAACATACATTCAAAATTGCTACCTTCACCTCTTTAAAATGCCCGTAGGTATCCATTGATGTCTTTTATCGTTTATGCTTAGCTCAACACCCGCATCTAGCGCAGACCACAGAATAAATAATAGTAGCAGACATTAAAACATACCATTTGTTTGCCTTAGTATCTTGAGGACTATACCTAGCCTTATAAATAAACAAAAAAAAATTGAGAACTAAATTTAGTAAAAGCCTTCAAAAATAATTTTTGCATATTTTGCATAACTTTGGCTGTTCTTAATGTAGTAAGAAATCTCATGCTCATTGAATACTCATAAATCTCATACTCATTGAATACTCATAAATCTCATACTCATTGAATACTCATAAATCTCATACTCATTGAATACTCATAAATCTCATACTCATTGAATACTCATAAATCTCATACTCATTGAATACTCATAAATCTCATACTCATTGAATACTCATAAATCTCATACTCATTGAATACTCATAAATCTCATACTCATTGAATACTCATAAATCTCATACTCATTGAATACTCATAAATCTCATACTCATTGAATACTCATAAATCTCATACTCATTGAATACTCATAAATCTCATACTCATTGAATACTCATAAATCTCATACTCATTGAATACTCATAAATCTCATACTCATTGAATACTCATAAATCGTAAAAGTAAAGAAAAAATTGATCTAGAAACCTCGGCCATGTTATGTAGATTCTAATGACAAACATTTTTATCACAAACTTGTAAGGCTTTATTAAAAACACGTACGTCCTGGAACAAATTTTATGAATGCCCAAACCTAAGCATACCTTTCTCAATCCTTGTCACTACGTTTCACAAATGCTCTCACCACACCCATTCCTCATTCTATCTCTCAAAGTCACACCACACATACCTACTTCTCAAATTTCTTCTATGGTGTGATGACGAAACCGGAAGGTGAACAACGGACCTCCTCCGTAGCCTGGCAAAGAGATTCTGGAGCCTGGCAGTGTTTTGGGTTCATTTTGATCAGCTCACGGTTCCGATCACTAATTTCTGAAAAGCTTGTTTGTATTTGTTACCTAGTAAATTTTTCAACAAAAATCTTATTATTATAACCGGCCGTTTGAACTTCATAGGCATGTTAGAAAAATTACGACTATACACCACGTAGTTTAGTAGTAGTAGAGCTTTTTTGTGAAAGAGTTCGTCCGGGGAAGTACTACCACCATACCTATTTCTGCCGCAAAGCAGTAGTGCTCGCATTGCTGTGTTCCGGTTTGAAGGGTAAGGGTGCCGGTGAAATTACAGGCACATGAGACTTTTCATCTTTATGTCTCAGGGTGGCGGGCGCAGTGCAATGCCACACAGGGCGCGTCCTAGGTGGACGTGACCTATGAGGTAATGCACTGTTCATAGGCAGAGGATACCTCTTAACATCAGGTGGGCCATCTGCTTGCTCCGCCATTGCAGTAGTATAAAAAAAAAAAAAAAAAAAAAAAAATCGTACTTTACTATTCTGCTGACGTTTCGTTGACCACTTAGAGGTCCTTCTTCATGAGCACCGACCGCGACCACGCTCGAAGGCCGTGAGACGGGAACACACGTAATTTTTCTAAAATGATACCAAGCCATGCACGGTAATTTCAATTCTATTCATAGGCATGTATGTAATAAAATGTACACAAATAGCATTGGTTTTTCTTTTTTAAAACTATGATAGACCTTTGTTTGTCCACGATCTCACCTGCCGGTAAGTGACGATGTGGCCGAAGATGAAGCACAAAGGTCTAGAAGGCATCTATTCACTCTAGCCTAGCCTATCTAGGTATCCCATCTTGTTCCACACTGCGTCTATGTCGCAGAGCCAATATGAATTCGTTACCGTGAACATACGATAAGAAATTACAATACTAAATTGACGTTCCAACCTTTGCAAGCAATAGTATAGTTTACAGCAAGGTTATAACATAGTTGAATTCTAGCGTACCTACATAACGTAAATGTATGGTAGCTGCACCAGGTACTTAGGTACAGGTAATGTAGATAGGTACTCCGCTTTCTTGAACATTTATCTTGACCCAGGCTTACTCTTTACTCTATTTAGGGTCAACAAGACAAGGAACCCTTAGAGTTTCGCCATGTCCGTCCGTCTGTCTGTCCGCGGCTTAGCTCAGAGACTCTTAGTAGGTACCAGAAACCTATAATTTGGCATTAAAGAGAGAACATTGGCATTGGCATTTTAGTAGTAGTAGAGCTTTTTTGTGAAAGAGTTCGTCCGGGGAAGTACTACCACCATACCTATTTCTGCCGCAAAGCAGTAGTGCTCGCATTGCTGTGTTCCGATTTGAAGGGTAAGGGTGCCGGTGAAATTACAGGCACATAAGACTTTTCATCTTTATGTCTCAGGGTGGCGGGCGCAGTGCAATGCCACATAGGGCGCGTCCTAGGTGGACGTGACCTATGAGGTAATGCACTGTTCATAGGCAGATGTTACCGCTTAACATCAGGTGGGCCATCTGCTTGTTCCGTCATTCAAGTAGTATAAAAAAAAAAAAAACTATATTTTTTTTTGTCGTCTATCCCTTGGGTGTCGTTATTTAGGTCGTTCAAAAATATTGCTGGTGTGCGAAAACCATTTTTCGATTCAGGGATCCGTTTGCGAAATGTTTTTTGTTAGAGTCAAGTGTCCCTCCCCCCTCCCCCCTACCAGCTAAGCGGTTTTTTTTTAATTTTATTTTTTTTTGTGTGGAAAAATCACGGTTTTACTCCATAGACGTATTTCAAAGGAAACCTATCACAGCTTTTACAAGCAAACAACTTATAAAATGAACTATAAAAAGGTAATTTCGTACAAATTCCATTAAAAATAAGTCAGATGAAGTTGCTTTTGTCACAGAATAAATAATAGTAAAGGTACTTTAAATGTAAAACAGGAAAGCCCCCTTTTAAGTTGTGTCGAGCAACACCGGAATCGTACAATGTGCGTGACCCGACACCCACTTGACCGCTTTTTTGCATAAATCTCTCGACAAAATTACGACGGATTGTTTTGGAGAACTTCGTTTATAAACATTCTCCCAAACAGCCAGAGTCTGCAGTCTGCAAATCTGTCTTCTCTCACAACATGCGCATTGTAATCAACAATATATCAAGTGCGATTTGTTTCAGTGATCATTTGGATACTTTGAATCGTGGTTATGATTACAGAACAATAATAGCGGGCCTTCTTTTTTAACAAACGTAGAGGAGTAGTCTCTTCTAGGCGAGCGAGCTTAAATAGGCGTCATCGTCGCTTAAATAGGCCTCATCGTCGCTTAAATAGGCGTCATCGTCGCTTAAATAGGCCTCATCGTCGCTTAAATAGGCGTCATCGTCGCTTCCCATCAGGTGAGATGTACCTAGCCAAACGCAAGCCTATTTTGGTTTTTTTTCTAAACAGATCTTTTTTGGAAGTACTACCGTACTACCACCATAGGTATAGGTTAGTTACTTTACTAGCAGAGTCATTCCAACATGCACCTCGAAAAAGATAATAGTCTGCGGTCTATTGCAGAGTTTTTCACAGTTAGATAGAGTAAGCGATCTATGTAACATAAGTACTGAATAACTACTGAATACTCAGCCGTTTTTTGTACATTAACGTTCGTGACATTGTAACATCGTAACTACAGTAACAAACGTGGCTGAAAATCATGAACGATACCATATAAAGCTGCGTTCAGATTGGACACTTTCACACGGGACCATAACGACACGACACGATATCGTTGACGATACCAGGGGACCAGGGGCAAAACGATGCACCACACTTCGGGGAGATACAGCAATCAAAGTGCGGCGCACAGACTTAGATGTGGTGTGTGTTGCATCACCCCGCACCCCGCCGACGATATCGTGACAACGTCACGACGACGGCGACGTGTCGTGTCGTTATTGTCTAGTGAAAGTTCCCATTAGGTATAGCTAGGTCGCTACTTTCAATAATATTCTCTTATAACCTAACCTAACCTTTATTATTTAAACAGCTTCTTTAAATAACAAACATTAGGTGTTTAAAAAAATAGTACATTGTGATAGTGCGTAAACTACATAGATAGTAATATAAACGAGCTGCACGGCCTAGACAAAGGCGAGGATTTTTCAATACAATTGTGAGAATCGATATGAATTAAATAAGTTATTAGAACGTCTGTGCTAGTAAAAGAAAATAAATCATATCTGCAGCAAGCTCTGCAGATTCAGCCAGAGTGCCGCAAAGGAAGGTAGGGCCTCTTAATTTTTTTTACTCTAGACTTGAAGCTTCTTTTCTTTCTATGTATGTGTTCACTATATTCTTTATTCAAGGCTTCTTCAGGATTGTGTGTATTTGTTTCTTATGCCACATTGGTCTGTCTTAAGATGAAAGAATGATAACATGTATTCTGTAACAAAAACTCTTTTGCAATTGCTTTTCTATAATTTTCACTGTTTACAACTCGTAAATTTCTATCATTTTCATTTTGTACAACTCGTACAATGCTATCATTTTCACTGTGTACAACTCGTACATTGCTATCATTTTCACTGTGTACAACTCGTACATTGCTATCATATTCACTGTGTACAACTAGTACATTGGCTGTCATTTTTAGTGTGTACAACTCGTAAATTTTTGATATGGACAAATGTTTATCTAGGTTTTGACAAATAGTATTTTTTCTACAGTAATGTGAATATTTAACTGCGAATCTCTTGATATGAGTTTTTACTTCCTTGATCCGGTATTCTGAGACTTTGTTAGAGGGAGTGCGTTTACCACAATTCAATGAAATTACATTGAAACCGATGGTAGTGGTATCGTTCGTAATAAAAGAGTGAGAAAGAGGGTAGATCGATATATCTGTCAATAACATCTACTCGCAAAGACTTTAGTTAGTTCTCCCGTGATCATATCGCATGCAACTGTGCCGAAATATCGGGAACAAACAAAACCATAACCATAGTGTATAGTGTTGTACATATCCCGTTTCTAGTGAAAAGTATGCGTTTACCACGTTTGTCAATTCCTGAAAAACAGCATCTTGAACTGCTGTCCCTATTGGGCCACTCGATATAGCGAGAGTCGTCATGTTCAATACTTTGAAAAAATATTCTCTGCTTGGGGCTCTTTGTTTTACAATGGGTAGAGTCAGTCCTGAACTCCTGACCCGAGTACTGGTAATTTTACTTCACTACTTTTTTCTCAATTCTTTATTTTATTTTTCCATCTTTTGCTTCTTGCAAGGTTCATTTTCATATAACTTTTAAATTACGATATCAAAGCTATGAAAGCATTAGTAACACAGAAAGATGCAGCTTGAATTAGACTTTATGTAAATGCAATAAAGTCGATTTCGCAAAATGTGTTAGTTATGTAGTTTTCCAACTACACCGACGATTTTACCTCTTAATAAGCTTAGTTAGTATAGTATTATTTTATCTGTGTCTTAGTGTAGAAATGACAAGTTCCGATGTTTGGACGTTTCTTACTAATCACGCCGAAACGGCTGAACTGATTTCGATGATATACTACTTGAATGACGGAAAAAGCTGATGGCCCACCTGATGTTAAGCGGTAACCTCTACCTATGAACAGTGCATTACCTCATAGGTCACGTCCACCTAGGACGCGCCCTATGTGGCATTGCACTGCGCCCGCCATCCTGAGACATAAAGATGAATAGTCTCATGTGCCTGTAATTTCACCGGCACCCTTACCCTTCAAACCGGAACACAGCAATGCGAGCACTACTGCTTTGCGGCAGAAATAGGTATCGTGGTAGTACTTCCCCGGACGAACTCTTTCACAAAAAAGCTCTACTACTACTACTAAATTTGGTACACAGATAGATTTTGAGCTGGTTTATCGTTATAAAACGCTAGCGGAGCCGCGCGCGGACACTAGTAGGTACATTGACGATGTGTGCTGCAGCCTGCAGATGGCACGGCAGTAGATCTGTACTGAATTCTACCGGCATGCGGCAGGTACCTAGGTTGGTTCTCTCGGCGTAGAATATAACCGCGTCGCGAATAATTGATTTTATTGCCACAAGGTCAACAGTACAGTCGGCAAGCGAGATATATGGATTAAGATAATTTTTTTTTTTTTTTTTTTTTTTTTATACTACTGAATGACGGAACAAGCCGATGGCCCACCTGATGTTAAGCGGTAACCTCTGCCTATGAACAGTGCATTACCTCATAGGTCACGTCCACCTAGGACGCGCCCTATGTCGCATTGCACTGCGCCCGCCACCCTGAGACATAAGGATAATGCCTGTCTATGTCAAAAAATAAAACTATATAAAAAAAATACTTTTTTGAATGAACTTATTATTTACAAAATCGAGCCGCAACTCCTACCTAACATCACTTTTCGCTAACTCTCACCGTAAGAGCGTTTTCACTCTATCCGATCCGATATCGTTATCGGACATCATTTTCATACATTTTAACGGCCACCGATATCGGACACCGATTAAATGTATAGAAATGACATCCAATAACGATATCGGATCGGATAGTGTGAAAACGCTCTTAGGATAAAGACGTCGCGTCGCCTGAAAAAAAACTCACCTGTTCAACATCTTGGCCGATTTTTCTCGTTTGTTACCCGTGTTACCCGTACTTGTACTATTACTTTTATTCTGTGCCCGCGGTCACTCCCGTGGTCCCCGGAAGGTATCACGCGTATTTCTCATATTCAAAGTTCTTGTTTAGAATTGACTAACGAATTGAATAATCCGCGCGTAAACGGCGCCGCAGCAAACTTCCCCCCTTTTTGGGGGAAATCCTAGGCTCCGCACCAATGACTTTTCTAAGTTATGTGCGGATTTCCATCGCTCTGTGCTTCGGAGGGCACGTTAAGCTGTCGGTCCCGGCTGTTATTGATTAATAGCAGTCGATAAGCCATGTCAGAGGCCCTCGGGCGGCTTGACAAACTCTGACACCAGAGGCCAGCACTACCTCATACGAAACGACGACGACGGGGGAAATCCAATCAAAAACACTGCAGAGGAAAGGAAATTGAACTAGAAGCACAGACTAAAAAATAGTACAAGCTTGAAGCAGAGACTTCTTCTTCTTCTTCTTTTATTTGTGGCTACTGCTTGGCTCGCTTGGTCAATCGTCAAATCGTTGTCAAATCGTTTTCATAACGTTTATGTGATTTTTTATATGGTCATTAGTTTAGTCATGCGATTTACGACAATCATAGCGATTTGCTCATTGACTTTACTAAATTATCTGTGAAAAATATAAATAGGTACCTCATAGAAAGCATTATAATGTTAAATGGACATGCAGGAAGTTGGGTAGCACAACTATTGTGCGGTACAAATTGCAGTATTAGGGTTCCCTACTTCAAAATGAACCCACAGGAGTTACAGAATCACCCGCGTGTCTGCCTGCAGATATTTCTATATGGTTTAAAATCATAATCATAATCATAAATCATTAATTTGACCAAATAAAGTTACACAGATAAAGTTGAAGCCCTGTCTCCCGGAAAAGCGTAAACTGTGGCCCAGGAAACAGTTCTCTCCCAATTATAATATCACAATTTTTACATTTGAAATTTGATGAAAATGGGTGGTAGTATGTTACTAAGTGAGTGAGTGTAAAAGTTAGGGTGTATAATGTTAGTGTAGTGTGTGGGTGTGTTGTGTATGGTGTGTGGGTGTAGCGTGTGTGAAAAGTGAAGTTGAATTAGTAGTAGTAGAGATTTTTTGTGAAAGAGTTCGTCCGGTTAAGTACTACCACCATACCCATTTCTGCCGCAAAGCAGTAGTTCTCGCATTGCTGTGTGCCGGTTTGAAGGGTATGGGTGCCGGTGAAATTACAGGCACATGAGACTTTCATATGTATGTCTTTATGTGCGCCGTGCAATGCCGCATAGGGCGCGTACTAGGAACGTGAACTATAAGGTAATGGAGGTTACTGGGCCATCTGCTTGTTCCGTCATCCACGCTGACGCCGATCAGGTGCAATACAAATATTTAATAAATTACCATCTCATCTATCATAAATTAAAAAAGCGGCCAAGTTCGAGTCGGACTTGCACATGAAGGGTTCCGTAGCAGCAAGTGACATAATATAAAAGTTCTTGGATGGTTTACGATTTATGATATATTAAAAAAAAACTAGATCTCGTTCAAACTAATTTTCGGTGGAAATTTACATGGTAATGTGCATCATATTTTTTTTTTAGTTTATCATTCTCTTATTTTAGAAGTTATGGGGGTTACACACATTTGACCACTTTGGAAGTGTCTCTTGCGCAAACTATTCAGTGTAGTTTTTTTTTAATTAGAAACCTCAATATCATTTTTGAAGACCTATCCATAGATAATCCACAAGTATGAGGCCGATGAAAAAAAAATGAGTTTCAGTTCTAAGTATTTACCCTTAAAATTTATTGTTTTTTTTTTATATTTTTGTGTGAAAATCTGAATGCGGATCACAAAATACATCTACTTACCAAGTTTAAACAGCATAGCTCTTATAGTTTCGGAAAAAAGCGGACGGACAGACGACAGACAGACAGACATGACGAATGGATAAGGGTTCCGTTTTTTTCCATTTGTCTACGGAACCCTAAAAAGACTCAGTATTAGGTATTAGCAGGGTTGGCAATGTTTAAAACACTGGAAAAAATGCATAAAAACATATGTTTTACATATCAAATTTTATTTGATAAAATATTATTAGTTCTTCCGACGTTTTGAAGTGCGCGTGCGGTGAAAATCACGAACAAAGATTCCGTTACATACTCGTCGTCGTCGTTTCGTTTGAGGTAGTACTGGCCTCTGGTGTCAGAGTTTGTCAAGCCGCCAGAGGGCCTCTGACATGGCTTATCGACTGCTATTAATCAATAACAGCCGGGACCAACAGCTTAACGTGCCCTCCGAAGCACAGAGCGATGGAAATCCACACATAACTTAGAAAAGTAATTGGTGCGGATCGAACCCGGTGTCGTTGGATTCTGAGTTCCACTATTGAACCGTTAGGCTACTTACAAATATACAAACCAATATATTATACGCGTGTTCAAAAAAAACATTAATTAAATTGTAAAATGTGTTTAAAACATTTCAGACCCACGGTACCCCTGGCCATACCCCTGGCGGTACCGTAGGTCTTTTAAAGTTAAACGGTACCACCGAGTAAGTGACCCTAAAACATGTTTAAAACACTACAAAAAAAACAAATGAAATAAATTGATTTTAAACATGTTTTTTTGTTTGCAGATTAAAAACAGTGTTTTGTTCTTTTTGTAAAAAAAACTGTATTAGGGTTATATAATAAATAATTAATATCCGAAAGAAGGTCTAACTTCGTTTTGTATGGAGCGAGCCATCTGTATGCTTCCCATTGACAGTTCAGTAAGTATATTGTTATACATAATACTTAAATAATAATAATAAATAAATAATGCTGGTCAGTTCGCACAACATTATCTAGCCCCAAGCTAAGCAGAGGTTGTATTATGTGTACTAGAAAACTGAAGTACTTATATTTTTTTTTATTTTTTTTATTATACAAATATTTGTTGTTTGTATTTGTCGCAGGCGAACCTTCGCCCGCCAAGCCACAGATGTCGTCCTAAGTGAGTAGGTAACTACTAACTAGGTACTACACCGCTGTTTATCTACTTTGCAGTAGCAGACAGTAAGTGCATGTGAGTGTCGTTGTTTGTTAGCCATTACAATGTCCATGTCGTGAGGTAGGCAGGCTAGGTACTACTCATACGTACCTGACATGATTACCGTGTGATATAGATAGATAGGTGTGATAGCTCTCTAAAGGTTTTCAAGTTAGTATAGGCAGCATACTCTATAGCTCGGTGTAGGTAGACAAAGTGCATCAAACCATCGTGCATTCTTGAAAACTCTTTTTTTTTAATGTTATGGCACGACAAACTGGCATACGGCCCGCCTGATGGTAAGCGGTTACCGTCGCCTATTGACATTTGCAACACCAGAGGTATTGCCGATGCGTTGCCTGCCCTGAAGGACTCTTTTTTTTTTTTTTTGAAGCGGCTCATATTGTATTTAGTTTAGCGGAAACACCTCACCTCAGCCCATTCCACGACTTGCACGTATGGGGGAGAAAAGATCTCGTAAAGCGAGCTGTACGAGACACCCACGTGTCGATGATGTGTGGATGAGCTCCCTTGCGTTGTCGAGAAGTGCGGATTAATTTATAAATATTTATTGATATTTGTACAAGTTAGTGTCAACTTTGTAGCTTGGTACCGTTTTTAGGTAAAGTATAGGTAGGCTCTTTGTTCACAAACATTCCATCACACAATCCAAAGTGCTGGACTATAGGATAATTAGTGTGTTCAGTTCTTCGTTTCTGCCTAGTGCAGGACTCTATGGGAGTTTCATCTCTATATAAATCTAGTTGCTAGGTACCTACATTGAACGTGTACACTACTTTACCTACAGATTTAGTAGTAGTAGAGCTTTTTTGTGAAAGAGTTCGTCCGGGGAAGTACTACCACCATACCTATTTCTGCCGCAAAGCAGTAGTGCTCGCATTGCTGTGTTCCGGTTTGAAGGGTAAGGGTGCCGGTGAAATTACAGACACATGAGACTTTTCATCTTTATGTCTCAGGGTGGCGGGCGCAGTGCAATGCCACATAGGGTGCGTCCTAGGTGGATGTGACTTATGTGGTAATGCACTGTTCATAGGCAGAGGTCACCGCTTAACATCAGGTGGGCCATCTGCTTAATCCGTCATTCAAGTAGTATAAAAAAAAGAAGAAAAAAAAAAGATTAATAGAGGTACTTTGAAATAGTAATTTTCTTTAATATCTCCAAACATCAATAAAAAGATATAGGTACGTGTAGATCCCATAAGCTCTTTACAGTTTAACTCCATGAGCAATAAGTTGATTGCGCCTTTAAGATTATCCAAAGTTAATGACAGCTTATAAAGGTGATTAATTAGTCACCACAAATTCTATCTCTAGGTATCTAACTCAGTAATGCTAGCACTTCACTTGGTATAGGTATTTGGGCAAACATTGATTTATTTGCCAAGCTAAATAGTACCACGTGTATAGTTGGACCATGAATGTAGTAGTTCCATGCATTTAGTCCATCTTCCTAGAGTTGGACACATGGTTCATTTTGCCTTGGAAAAATTACGCAAACATTTGCGCAAAGACACAGGTGATCGGTGCGATCAGCAGATATTTGTTCAGGGTGTTCTGGGTGTTTTCTATGTGTAATAAAAAAATATCTATTTATGTAATATATTGTATTAAGTATATCAGTTAACTAGTACCCATAACACAAGCTCTGGCTTAGCTTGGGGCTAGATAATGTTGTGTAAACTTGTCCAGCATTATTTATTTATTTATTTATTGAATGCTGCAGTATTGTTATCGCTAAGCAATGTGAGGTAGCGCAAACTGCGTGAGTGACGGAACAAGCATATGGCCCACCAGAGGTCACGTGCACCTAGGACGCGCCCTATGTGCCATCATTGCACTGCGCCCGCCACCCTGAGACATAAAGATGGAAAGTCTCACGTGCCTGTAATTTCACCGGCAACCATACCCTTCAAACCGGAACACAGCAATGCGGACCCTACTGCTTTGCGGCAGATATGGGTATGGTGGTAGTACTTCCCCAGACGAAATCTTTCACAAAAAAGCTCTACAACTACAACTTTTTTTTATTAATAACCAAAATGTCGAGTTTGGCGGGCGCCGACACGTTGTAGCGGTTTTTATCTGCAAAGCCACATGCCCAGCGCTGCCCAACTGTGCCAGTGCCAGCAGTTATCGCCTCATCTCAGCCGCACGCCATAAAAGCAAGCAGGCCGTATAAATGTCCCACTCGGATGTAGATATTTGCATTTTCATTGCGATTGTTTGAAACGATTAAACACTACACTATCCTAGAAGCATACAACGGATAATATAGTGATAGAGGTTAGTAGGTGCATAGACAGCTAGGTAGGTCTTCGGGAGACTATTAAACACTACACTATCCTAGAAGCATACAACGGATAATATAGTGATAGAGGTTAGTAGGTGCATAGACAGCTAGGTAGGTCTTCGGGAGACTATTAAACACTACACTATCCTAGAAGCATACAACGGATAATATAGTGATAGAGGTTAGTAGGTGCATAGACAGCTAGGTAGGTCTTCGGGAGACTATTAAACACTACACTATCCTAGAAGCATACAACGGATAATATAGTGATAGAGGTTAGTAGGTGCATAGACAGCTAGGTAGGTCTTCGGGAGACTATTAAACACTACACTATCCTAGAAGCATACAACGGATAATATAGTGATAGAGGTTAGTAGGTGCATAGACAGCTAGGTAGGTCTTCGGGAGACTATTAAACACTACACTATCCTAGAAGCATACAACGGATAATATAGTGATAGAGGTTAGTAGGTGCATAGACAGCTAGGTAGGTCTTCGGGAGACTATTAAACACTACACTATCCTAGAAGCATACAACAGATAATATAGTGATAGAGGTTAGTAGGTGCATAGACAGCTAGGTAGGTCTTCGGGAGACTATTAAACACTACACTATCCTAGAAGCATACAACGGATAATATAGTGATAGAGGTTAGTAGGTGCATAGACAGCTAGGTAGGTCTTCGGGAGACTATTATTTATTCTGTGCTTCGGGTAGCACAACTGTTTCAGCAGCAGGCGCACGGCTCAGTACCTACCTACTCAGGCTAGGTATACCGTTTCGGTTACACCTTTGTAATGCGAACTGCTAAGGAATGGAACAAGTGGCCGTCGTCTGTCTTTCAAGAGTGAATAGATGCCTTCTAGACCTTCGTGCTTCAACGTCGGCCGCATCGTCACATACCAACAGGTGAGATCGCGGTCAATCGAGGGTATATCATAGTTTTTTAACTTTGTACATACTTACTCGTTAATCTTAATGTTAAAGAACTCCCTTTTCCGCATTCGAACTCTATGATTGGTCCATTATGCGTGAGAGTTGTCTGACTAGGTAGTTAGCCTAACTCCGTCCAGAAGCACAGAAGTTTCCTGGGGTCTTCGCAGGCTTGGCGGAGTGACCTCGGGTTGTTGAGGATTTGTTTACGTTGAGCTGCTACTCCCACACATTCCAGGACTACGTGGGCAGCTGATTCTTCTTCGGTCAGACACCCTCTGCAGAGTGGGCTGTCTGTGGCTCCGATGTTGAAGAGGTGTTTGTTCAGGAGACAGTATACTTACTCGTATTAGTGTACTATTCTTTCTGTAAATAATTGTGTTTTCGTTAGTTAGTTACCTAACTTCATCTTCATATCTTGAGAAGAGTAGACAGTTACTAATAGAGTGTGAACTTTGAGCTTACTAACAGAACCATTCAATATTGAAGAGTAGGTAGAGAAGAGACTCTTCCAAGCTATATGACCGCCCATTTTAAGTTTAATATTAAGCGCATACTAAAATTTAATTTAGGAAATTATTCCTTTATAGTCCTTTTCCCATTACGATACACGATACGCACAGGCGATTCAAGTATCCTGCAAGTCTCGGAGACTAGTCGCCGCCAAGTATCTCACATACTTTTGAATGAAGGCTAGTGTGCGAGCCTGCATTCAAATATAAGTGAGATACTTGGCGGCGACTAGTCTCCGAGACTTGCAGGATACCTTCAGAATACTTGAATCGCCTGTGCGTATCGTAATGGGAGAAGGGCCTAAGGGGTCCAAAAAAGGGGATAAAATACTTAAAGAAAATGCTCTGTACTCCTAAAATATTAAAGTAGATTTATAAAACAAGTCTCCTAGCGGGGGTTGGGTACTGTGGGGGTGAGGACTGCCCCTCTTTCCCCGACCTTAAATTGATGGTAAGTAAATAAAGTACATTCCAACCGAATACGTTTGTATGCAAAAACCGGCACCCGTATCCCCTCATAACTCGAGTTTACTAATAAATCGTGGGAATGCGACGAAACTGTAATGAATTAACACCACCGCATTTATTGTGGCCAAACTACGATGATAATACGAAGAGTAAAGTACTGCTTACACACTGAGATCTAAAATAGTTCCAGGTCACCGACCACAGGCCCCAAAGACGGGTGACATGCGGGCAACTTTACCTCCTCGTTCGTTGGATGGCAACACTCAGCATGTAATCACCACGTTATATATGGCAATACTTAGAATACTTCCGGACGCAATATCAGTGAAGTAATTTTTATTTGAAAGTATTCTGATTGATTTCATAGAGAATTTTTTGATATATAGAAAATTGAATTTGACTATTCTAGGCACTGTCTAGTCTATTATCAATAAAAAAGTTGTCTTTGTGACTATTATTCATTCTGTGTTTTATATGTAAGACTTGTGACGCAGTGTTTATTTTTTCTATGGAATTGTGTTTGAGACACAAAGTACCTTTATGTCTTTATATATATGGTTTCAGACACGGAAAGCTAATTCTTCTTTTGTATTCTCATTTTTTTAGTTGATATGACCAATCCCGCGGCTGCACAATGGGAGCGTGTGACGGGAGGGTAGGCACGGGTGGGTAGAGCTCACGATGCGGGTGCGGGCGGTGTCCGTGCTGCGGGGGCTGCGACGGGTGGCGCTGCTGCTGCCGGTGGCGCTGACCGCGCTGGCGCTGCTGATGCTACCGCGCCCGCCAGACCTGACCCCGGCGCCGCGGCTCACGGCCACCGCGCTTCCGACAGCGCTACAATATGACCACCAAGTTCAGGTATTCCATTTGTCATTCACTATACGTTATAGAATCCGGAAAGAGGAAATCCGTAGAAGAACCGCCATAGCTCTCAGAATTAGCAAGTTGAAGTGGCAATGGTCGTATAGTCGCATCATGGTCGCAGAACTGATAACCGTTGGGGAAGAAAGGTTCTCGAGCCGCAAACAAACTGGACGACCGACGCAACTTTTGATAGACATTATAGAGGTCGCAGGAAAGCGGTGGATGGAAGCAGCTCAACACCGTTAATCCTGGCATTATATGGGGAGGCTTATGTCCAGAAGTGAAATGATGATGATGTATCCATTTGTCTTCGTCCAGCCATCAGTCCGGCGGAAACTGGCAATATTAATCCTGTCTGATCTCTGTCTACCAGAACCATTGAAACTTGACTTTCATGTCTGTTATGACTCCAAGGTCTATTTATACATACCGTGAGAACAAATAAGAACCGGCCAAGTGCGCGTAGGACCTCGCGCATTCAGGGCTCCGTACCGTACCAAATGTACGAGAAAAAGCTATTTTTTTTTCATGTTTTGATATGTTATTTGTTGGTGAAATATTCATAATAAGTAGCATACGAGTATTTACACTAGTTACTAGGTCAAATAGAAGTAAAAAAAAACTTGATCGTCAGCAAAACTCGTACTTGGGCAGTCTTCTGTCGGCTGATGATGATGTAATGTTTGGACAGAGCATCGCGATCACCGAGACGGAGGAGGACTCGTCTGTGAAGGATGAGGGGGACGAGGTATCGCGCCGGGCGTGGTTCCTGCGCGGCGGAGAGAGACGGCCCCGCTCTCACGACCCTCACGCAGCCATGTTCCCAGAGGACTCGCCTGGAGACGACAGGTATTACAACAAGTACATCGCGATCAACGAGACGGAGGAGGACTCGTCTGTGAAGGATGAGGGGGACGAGGTACCGCGCCGGGCGTGGTTCCTGCGCGGCGGAGAGAGACGGCCCCGCTCGCACGACCCTCACGCAGCCATGTTCCCAGAGGACTCGCCTGGAGACGACAGGTATTACAACAAGTACATCGCGATCACCGAGACGGAGGAGGACTCGTCTGTGAAGGATGAGGAGGACGAGGTACCGCGCCGGGCGTGGTTCCTGTGCGGCGGAGAGAGACGGCCCCGCTCGCACGACCCTCACGCAGCCATGTTCCCAGAGGACTCGCCTGGAGACGACAGGTATTACAACAAGTACATCGCGATCACCGAGACGGAGGAGGACTCGTCTGTGAAGGATGAGGGGCACGAGGTATCGCGCCGGGCGTGGTTCCTGCGCGGCGGAGAGAGACGGCCGCGCTCGCACGACCCCCACGCAGACATGTTCCCAGAGGACTCGCCTGGAGACGACAGGTATTACAACAACTACATTTTTCAAGTACCTATCCTTTTTTTTATATTATAAGGTGACAAACAAGCAGACGGCCCGCCTGATGTAAAGCAGTCACCGCCGCCTATGGACATCTGCAACACCCACGGTATTGCAAACGCGCTGCCTACCACTATGAGCCCTATTGATATTTCTCTTGAATTTACCCATATTGTAGCCCTGTGGGAAGACATCCAATGGGAGCTCATTCCACGCCCTGCAGGTGCGCGGGAGAAACGAGCGCGTGAAACGCACTTTGCGAGACCTCCACGCATCCAAAATATGCGGGTGAGCTCGCTGACGATGGTGGGATGTGCGGTTATAAAAGTGTGAAGCTGGGAGTAGTTCAAACAGCACCTCAGAGCATTCCCCGTTAAAAATCTTATAAAAGACGCTAAGCGCGCCAATATCACGGCGCACGCTCAACGGCTCTAGATCACTGGTTAACTCCTTAAAAATCCTTAGGAGCGGCCAACCCGGTCATACTTACTTTCCAACAACAAATTCAGTAAAAGCCTCCGAAAATTAGCCTGTTACGAATTTTACCTGAATTATGGCCGATCATAATTCTTTTCGAAAAAAAACCGACCTCGAATCTAGGATTTTATCCCCAATACAAGATTTTATAATACTAGTGATCGGACTCGTGTGCTGATCACAATTGAGCCTAAACACGGCCAGTCTACTATTATCCATCGAGGAGTTCCGTTGTCCACCATCACTCATCAGATGTCTGTATCATTAGATCAGCTCGCTGTCACCATCATATTGTATTGTAATCGGAACTTGACAGGTATGTCAAGTTTCCGCTCAATCGGATATCGGAAAGTCACCCTTATCGCCACCCGTGAAATACTTATCATTGATTAGTTCCAAAGGCCATCTCTGGTCTTCTTCATCAGTTCCGCTTCACCAAATGCCACTTTCTGAATACACACGTTTGACTTGTTGCTGAAAATACCGCAATCGCTATATGTGTACCAACATACCTATTTCTGCCGCAAAGCATTAGTGCTCGCATTGCTGTGTTCCGGTTTGAAGGGTAAGGGCGCTGGTGAAATTACGGGCACATGAGACTTTTCATCTTTATGTCTCAGGGTGGCGGGCGCAGTGCAATGCCACATAGGGTGCGTCCTAGGTGGACGTGACCTTTGAGGTAATGCACTGTTCATAGGCAGAGGTTACCGCTTAACATCAGGTGGACCTCTTGCTTGTTCCGTCATCCAAGTAGTATACAAAAAAAAAAAAAAAAAAATGTGCCTATAATATTTGAGGAGTTCCCTCAATTCCTTGAGGACCTCCTCCTTTTTGAAGTTGGTTAATAAAGTAGCTCATAAATTGCAAAGTAATGCAAATAATCTAAAATTCTTAATTAAAAACACTTACGCAAATTAGTAACGCCAAACTATTTGTAATCTGTGGTAACGCTTTATCAAAAACCAATCAAAAACCCCAACGATTCATTACTGTAAAATTATTAAACGTAACCAAACAAGAATCTTACAAACCATTTTTTTTATTTTTTTATGAATGAATGAATGAATGAATGAATGAATTATTTATTTTCTTAGAATGTAGGTATTAGTAGTAAAAACATAGATGGTAGGTATTTATTAATTGTTTTTTTATATTTTTATTAGCTGATTGTGGCTTTTATATCACTGCGACCTGCCCCCCTATTCCCTATCTTGAAGTCACTCAGTGACCAACGTTTGACTAGTAAAATTACCATCAATTGACAATTCTTAATAGTATTTTTTTTTAATTGATGATCATTCTTCTTGTCAAACGTTAGTCACCGAGTGACTTTCAGTTAGGGAATAGGGGGGCAGTTAGGCCTATTGTGATCGCCACTTGTTACATACCGCCCCTGGAGAGGGCGTTTACAAACCATATAATTTTGTAAAAACTCACGAACCTCGAGTCTAGTAGGTACCTACTCTACTACTTCGTGGCACCGGTTCTGTCTTGGTCACCCTGTGTTAGGTCAAAGACTATAGCTTGAGGTATGTCGGCCCAGAGATAGGCCGAGTGACCAATGGTAGGAGAACCAGTGTGGTGAAAGAATTTTGACGGTCCCTATATTACGTTGGGCGAGTACCCGGCTGAGATGCGAGAGATTGCGGGTCCGATTCCCGGTGCGTGACAATGGGTGACGAATGTGACTGTTGGGTGTTATATTATGCCAAATGTCACATGTCTTATTTATTTTACTCTAGGTCTAGGACATGCCGTATTTCCTCACTTCGCCGTATGTGAACACGTAACATTGCGCACTTCAATTCTTTGAGTGGAAAAATCATTGGTTTGACCGGGATTTGAACCTACGACGTTAGAATCGAAAGTCGGTGTCCTTCTCAGTATAGGTAGATCATCATCGTTTCGAGTCTAGTTACTAGTTTATTGACATGTACCTATGAGTTATTATAGAGTAGAGCTTTTTTGTGAAAGAGTTCGTCCGGGGAAGTACTACCACAGGTACTACCACCGCCGCAAAGCAGTAGTGCTCGCATTGCTGTGTTCCGTTTTGAAGGGTATGGGTGCCGGTGAAATTACAGGCACATGAGACTTTACATCTTTATGTCTCAGGGTGGCGGGCGCAGTGCAATGCCACATAGGGCGCGTCCTAGGTGGACGTGACCTATGAGGTAATGCACTGTTCATAGGCAGAGGGTACCGCTTAACATCAGGTGGGCCATCTGCTTGATATGCCATTCCAAGATGTATAAAAAAAAAAATTAAATATAGTTTTCATGCAGAGAGCTCGGGCGCCCTAGCTTATAACGACAAAGAGCTAAGATTTAACCTTATGGAGGTATTTAAACAACATTAGTTTACGTTTGAATTCTAGAACAAGCCTTCTCGAAGACGTATCAGCAAGAGACATGTGGACAGTAGATAGGTTATTGAACTCATGTTCGTCAACCGTTTCAATTAGCAGCTTTAGCAAAATTGGTGTGCACGCAGATATTAAACGTAGCTGTATCAGTGGTGGGTATAAGTGGCCTAATAGTGGACATAACGGAATATTATTACATTACTAGCCATTTGACCGCGGCTGCGCTGCATGGTGTCAGAATAAAAAGCCCTCCCCCCCCTGGCAGACGTTGTCCTGGCCAATGCTCTTGAGTTCATACTAATCCCGTAGAAAAATAAGTTTTTCCAATTTTCTGGACAACTTTTCCTATTTTATTTACATTAAAACCTTATTTATGATACATTTTAAAATAATTGCGAAATCGGTCCCCTTTCTCAAGTGATACGCTAACCACAGAACAGCTTTTTTTTTAGTAGGTATAACTTTTCAGAACGCCTGATCAAAAAAAACTAAGAACAATGCCGAAAAAAAAAAAAAAAAAAAAAACACGATATTAGTTCATCCGTTCGGGAGCTACGATTGGACTGACACACACGCACACACACACACACACTCACACAGACACGTCAAACTTATAACACCCCTTCGTTTTTACGTCGGGGGTTTTAACCTAGGTAGGTACTTCTAATTGTCATATCGAAATGAAACTATGTAGGTACGTATGTAGTTAGGATAACAATAGGTATACTATTAATTAGGTATATTGGAACTGATCTGATGATGGAGCCAGGAGGTGGATAGTGGAACCCTCATGTGAGGGACATATCTGGCGATCGAGTTTTCGACCACTTCTCGATATCCGATTGAACTGTGGTATACTAAATATATTCTCAAAAAGACAGATTATGTCACTTAGGGCTTTTACACAAAACTGCGATGCGACGCGATGCGAATTCGCAAGTAGTAAGATGTAAGTGTAAGAACTCGCAGATTGTTGCGATATGCGACGTCGCATCGCAGTTTTGTGTACAAGCCCTTACATAAGACAACCTATATTATATTATACCTAGTCCATTAAACATATAAGTAGGTCGTTCGAGTAAGTGAATAGTAACATTATTTGTAGTTTTGTAGTAAACTAGGCACTCATTCAATGCTTATGCACGATAAGCGTCTCTTAAATAACTAGGTACTAGCTTTATTAGTAGGTAGATATCTACAACGTATACTGCGTAAATTTTGTTATGAGTTTACATTTTTAATATCTGACCGTAGTTGGTTACATTTTTTTACCGTAGTTCGTTCGCGTCTTTGGTAAAACCAGAAAACTGGCGCGAGGAGTATTTTACTTGGATGTTAGTGGCATTGTTATAAATGATAGGCTCGTTCCGATGACAATACAATGTTGAGAGACGGAAGGTGGACAACGGAACTCCTCGATGATTATAGTAGCCTGGCAGTGTTGGTGTCATTTTGATCAGCTCACGGTTCCGATTACTAATATTAGAAAAGCTAGTATTGAAAAATATTATAACAATATTCTTTCCATGCTTCAGGGTCGTTCAGCAACTAATGTACACGCTACCGGAAGATGAAGACGTCCCTGTCAAAAAGATTCTACTCGCAAACGGGCTCGGCGCTTGGAACGTGCCTCATGGCCGCACGGAGTTCCTCAGGAACAAGTGTCCAGTGGACCGGTGCTACCTGACTGCTGACTCCAGAGAGGCCGCTACTGCAGACGCTATACTATACAAGGATCACCACACGCCTTTCAACGTTAAACGCCCGCCTAAACAGGTAAAACAGTCTTCACATAAGCTGTGTCCACTTATTTTCTGGGACTTTTTAACTTGCTAAAGGGGACCGGCCTTGCCAACCATTCTTCCTATTATTCTCTTCTCTTAATGGCCTCTGAGAAGTCTCTTTCTTTTTCGCCAATTTTTATTTCAGGTACTAGTTAGATACCTAAATGGCTTTAAGTTTTTGATAGGAACCAACTCCTTCGTCGGCCATCTTGAATTTTATGGTGGGCATTTTTGAATATCATCATCATTATTATTTATCAAAATCTTTCCGTCCAATATTGGATATATGCCTCCCCTAATTTCTTCCAGTCGGCTCTGTTCCCAGAATCACGACTCCACTGGCAGCCAGCTACGTTTTTAATGCCATCGGTCCATCGTGCCTTCGGCCTGCCTGGTCTTCGGCCTCCTACCCAAGACCTCCACTCGGTTATCCTGCGGCTCCATCTGTTATCCGTGCAGCGCATGAGGTGTCCTGCCCATTGCCACTTCAATTGTGAGATGTGTTTCCCAATGTCCGTGACTTTGGACCGTCTGCGAATCTCACTTCGCACTTCATCTCGCAGTTATAGCCGTAGCATCGACCTCTCCATTGCTCTCTGCGCTACCTTTAACCTATACATGTTCGTGTCGGTAATCGCCCACGTTTCGCAACCGTACGTTAACTTTGGCAGTATGCACTGTTGTTATTTTTGAATATACCTAAGTATATTATTTGTTCCAGCAATCTGCCCCCCACTATATTGGCTAATACGGTGGCAGTTTTTTTTTTTTTTTTTATACTACCAAGGTCGCAAACAAGTTTACGGCCTACCTGTTGGTAAGCGGTTACCGTAGCCTATGAACGCCTGCAATACCAGAGGCATCACACGCGCGTTGCCGACCCTTTCAAAATATACCTAGCAGATATACCTAACTAACTTTTTGGAGCACAAAATCCACCACACACTTCATTCACGGATACTTAATTGTACGACATTCAGGATGCCAGAAACCACAGAGATTCTACAAACGGACAGGAGCACCGAAACCTCGTTTCTGAGACGTTTGACAAACGATCTTCACTGCTTTTCTAAATGATGAATGATATTCAAAATATGCTGTTCTTTGACAAGTAGCTTAATGCCTAACAACAACCGTCAATGCCAACCACAAAGCAACCCAATGCTGTCTGCTAGTATACCATTCTTATGTAGATAGCGCGTGCAGCAGAGCCTTGAAGTGTCAGCTAAAGTCAGCTTACCAAACTTCTTACGGTCATTTGTTTCTGAACTCAGAATGTTGTATTGTATAGGTGTAGCGAATCTTCCGAACGACTTATGAACAACCCATTGCGAAGTGGTAATATAATAACATAACACACCCAACAATTATATACACCAGGGGTTCCCAAAGTGGGCGATAACGCCCCCTTGTGGGCGCTGCAGGCATAAAGGGGGCGGTAAGAGTCCCAGAAAAAAAATTGGGGCGTCAAATCAGACACACTTTCGCATTTTAATAGTTATTAGTATTCATAGGTCCTTTTCAGAGATAATAACGACGACGACCTCTGTGGCGCGGCTGGCGATGGTTCGCCTGCGACGCTTGAGGTTGCGGGTTCGATTCCCGCCTCGAAACAAATATTTGTGCGATCGCATATATTTGTTCAGGGTGTTCAGGGTATTTTGTATGTATAATAAAAATATCTATTTATGTAATATATTGTATTAAGTATATCAGTTATCTATAGTACCCATAACACAAACTCTGCTTAACTTGGCGCTAGATGATGTTGTGTGAACTGTCCAGCAATTTTTTTTTTTTTTTAACAATGATAGACCTTTGTTTGACCACGATCTCACCTGATTATTTTTTTCTCGATTTATTTTATTCTGTGTTTTTTTTTTTTTTAACAATGTTTGACCACGAAATCACCTGATTATTTTTTTCTCGATTTTTTTTATTCTGTGCTTCAGGTCTGCTCTACCTCCCTATTTGTTTTTCCAGATATGGATCCTGTACTACCTGGAGTGCCCGTACCACACGGCGTCGCTCCGGCCCGCGTCCGTGGACGTGTTCAACTGGACGTCCACGTACCGGCGCGACTCCGACATCGTGGCGCCCTACGAGAGGTGGGTCTACCACGACCCGGCGATCACCAATAGAGACCTCGACAGAAACTACGCCGCGAACAAGACTAAAAAGGTGAGTTTTTTTTTTATGCTACTGAATGACGGAACAAGCAGATGGTCCACCTGATGTTAAGCGGTACCCTCTCCCTATGAACAGTGCATTACCTCATAGGTCACGTCCACCTAGGACGCACCCTATATGGCATTGCACTGCGCCCGCCTCCCTGAGACAAAGATGAAAAGTCTCATGTGCCTCTAATTTCACCGGCACCCTTACCCTTCAAACCGGAACACTGCAATGCGAGCACTACTGCTTTGCGGCAGATATAGGTATGGTGATAGTACTTCCCCGGATGAACTCTTTTACAAAAAAACTCTACTACTACTAAGTTTATCCATGATACATTTTACGAAACCAATAGTGTTTTTCAGGTCCCGTACCCAAAGGGTAAAACGGGACCCTATTACTAAGACTCCGCTGTCCGCCTGTCACCAGGCTGTATCTCATGAACCGTGATAGTTGAAATTTTCACAGATGATCTATTTATGTTGCCGCTCTAACAATAAATGCTTAAAAACAGAATAAAATAATTATTTAAGGGGGCTCCCATACAACAAACTTGTTATTTTTGCCGTTTTTATAGATAATGGGACGGAACCCTACGTGCGCGAGACCGACTCGCACTTGTCCGGTTTTTTCAATTTTCCCAAAAACCCCATCAAGGTACAGGCACTTGAGACTTTTCATCTATGTCCCAAAGTGGCGGGAGCTGTGCAATGCCACGTAGAGCACGTAGACCGCGTCCTAGGTGGATGTGAACTGTGAAGTAATGCATTGTTATAGCTACTCGTAGGCAGAGGTTGCCGCTCAACATCAGGTGGGCCATCTGCTTGTGCCGGCATTCACACTAGCTGTGTTAGGTATAAATTGTTCTATGTGATAGATAGTGCAGTACTTATAACTACCTATAGGTAACTATGTTTATCAGTTAGAACGTACCGATAAGCTAACTGCCCATTATTTCAATATTTTTAAATAATATGATTAACTAGCAGCGCCCCGCGGTTTCACCCGCGTAAGTCTCGATCCCGTGGGAATATCGGGATAAAAATGTGCCTATGTGTTATTCCGGGAGACCAGTTATCTCCATTCCAAATTTCATGCAAATCCGTCCAGCCGTTTCAGCGTGAAGAAGTAACAAACACACACACACAAACTTTCGCCTTTATAATATTAGTGTGATTGTGTACATAGCTGCCTCTCAAATCAAACCAGTAATAGGTACTAACATGTTTAATAGGTAAGGTTTTACGTATTGTTTCGTTATACAGCTCGAAGGACCATTGTAGGTATACTGGAGCATCTATCATCATCATCTATCATCATGATCATCAGCAGCAAAGGCTGATAGGCACATTTGACCGTTTTCTTATTATTTATTGAATAAGGAAGGTAGGTCCGTAAAATTAGAAAAAAAAAACGTTTTGTCTTTCATATAATGGCTGCCCGCGCGTATATAGTGGAACGCCCGCGATTAAGTCTGCGTGGAATTTTTCCATATAAATTTTATTTATTGAAATAATTAAATAAATAAATAATGCTGGACAGTTCACACAACATTATCTAGCCCAAGCTAAGCAGAGCTTGTGTTATGGGTACTAGATAACTGATATACTTAATACGAGTACAATATAATAAATAGATAGATATTTTTTATTATACATAGAAAATACCCAGAACACCCTGAACAAATATCTGCGATCGCACAAATATTTTTTCCGAGGCGGGAATCGAACCCGCAACCTCCTGCGTCGCAGGCCAACCTTCGCCCGCCGCTCCACAGAGGTCGTCGACTTGACCGTTTTCTTATTATTTATTGGATAAGGAAGAAGATAGGCCATAACATTAGAAAAAAAATAGTTCGTTTTGTCTTTCATATGATGACTAGAGGAACGCCCGCGGCTACGTCCGCGTGGATTTTTATTCCATATAAATTTCAGCACCCCTCTTCAATTGCCGCTGTAACAACAAATACTAAAAAAACAGAATAAAATATATTTTTTGCTGTTTTTATAGTTATTGGTACGGAACCCTTCGTGCGAGAGTCCGACTCGCACTTGGCCGGTTTTTTTCTTCAGATTGTTGTTATAAAAGCTTTTCCCACGTGAACGTGTCAGCAAAACATTGCTATAATGCAGTTTCCTATGTTTGCAGGTGGCATGAAACATTGCTACAATATAGTTTCCTATGTTTGCAGGTGGCATGAAACATTGCTACAATATAGTTTCCTATGTTTGCAGGTGGCATGAAACATTGCTACAATATAGTTTCCTATGTTTGCAGGTGGCATGAAACATTGCTACAATATAGTTTCCTATGTTTGCAGGTGGCATGAAACATTGCTACAATATAGTTTCCTATGTTTGCAGGTGGCATGAAACATTGCTACAATATAGTTTCCTATGTTTGCAGGTGGCATGAAACATTGCTACAATATAGTTTCCTATGTTTGCAGGTGGCATGAAACATTGCTACAATATAGTTTCCTATGTTTGCAGGTGGCATGAAACATTGCTACAATATAGTTTCCTATGTTTGCAGGTGGCATGAAACATTGCTACAATATAGTTTCCTATGTTTGCAGGTGGCATGAAACATTGCTACAATATAGTTTCCTATGTTTGCAGGTGGCATGAAAAATTGCTACAATATAGTTTCCTATGTTTGCAGGTGGCATGAAACATTGCTACAATATAGTTTCCTATGTTTGCAGGTGGCATGAAACATTGCTACAATATAGTTTCCTATGTTTGCAGGTGGCATGAAACATTGCTACAATATAGTTTCCTATGTTTGCAGGTGGCATGAAACATTGCTACAATATAGTTTCCTATGTTTGCAGGTGGCATGAAACATTGCTACAATATAGTTTCCTATGTTTGCAGGTGGCATGAAACATTGCTATAATGCAGTTTCCTATGTTTGCAGGTGGCATGAAACATTGCTACAATATAGTTTCCTATGTTTGCAGGTGGCATGAAACATTGCTACAATATAGTTTCCTATGTTTGCAGGTGGCATGAAACATTGCTACAATATAGTTTCCTATGTTTGCAGGTGGCATGAAACATTGCTATAATGCAGTTTCCTATGTTTGCAGGTGGCATGAAACATTGCTACAATATAGTTTCCTATGTTTGCAGGTGGCATGAAACATTGCTACAATATAGTTTCCTATGTTTGCAGGTGGCATGAAACATTGCTACAATATAGTTACCTATGTTTGCAGGTGGCATGAAACATTGCTACAATATAGTTTCCTATGTTTGCAGGTGGCATGAAACATTGCTACAATATAGTTTCCTATGTTTGCAGGTGGCATGAAACATTGCTACAATATAGTTTCCTATGTTTGCAGGTGGCATGAAACATTGCTACAATATAGTTTCCTATGTTTGCAGGTGGCATGAAACATTGCTACAATATAGTTTCCTATGTTTGCAGGTGGCATGAAACATTGCTACAATATAGTTTCCTATGTTTGCAGGTGGCATGAAACATTGCTATAATGCAGTTTCCTATGTTTGCAGGTGGCATGAAACATTGCTACAATATAGTTTCCTATGTTTGCAGGTGGCATGAAACATTGCTACAATATAGTTTCCTATGTTTGCAGGTGGCATGAAACATTGCTACAATATAGTTTCCTATGTTTGCAGGTGGCATGAAACATTGCTACAATATAGTTTCCTATGTTTGCAGGTGGCATGAAACATTGCTACAATATAGTTTCCTATGTTTGCAGGTGGCATGAAACATTGCTACAATATAGTTTCCTATGTTTGCAGGTGGCATGAAACATTGCTACAATATAGTTTCCTATGTTTGCAGGTGGCATGAAACATTGCTACAATATAGTTTCCTATGTTTGCAGGTGGCATGAAACATTGCTACAATATACACTCATCAACACGGTCTAGGGATATTTCATACTCAATTAAATAAATCGGAAGTACTGGCCGCATTGGAATCTATTATACACCGATTTGTTTGTAATTTAACTCAGACTAATTCCAAATTAAAATTTTTGAAAATTATTTTGTTTCGGTGGCATAAAAATGTCTTGATGTGTAGGAGAGGGAATTTTAATTTGTGCGAAATTTAGAAAACTATACGAATTACGTTTAGTTACAGTTTTTTTTCATTTTTAAACGAAAGATAAAGTTAAAATTGAGGTATTGTAGCCATGCAACGCCAACATTTGACGAGGGCGGAGATGTTACGAGCTGTGGGAATGCTGGAAGCTGGGTCTGTTCAGCGTAATGTTGCTGAGGCCATAGGGACCCACCAAAATGTAATTTCAAGATTGTGGACACGCTATCGTGCCACAGGTAAAGTAGCGGAGAGGCACCGGGGGCCAAGTCGCATCACTACCCCCAGACAAGACCGATTTTTGCAAATTACTGCGCGAGCTCAACCAAATGCAACGGCGACTCAATTGGTCCAAAGGCTGCGAGTGGAACACCAAGTGCTTGTGAGTGGCCAAACTGTAAGAAGGCGACTGCATGAAAGCAATCTACGCTCTCGTAGACCACTACGGGTCCCACCTTTACGGAGAGGCAATCGTGGACGACGATTAGAATGGGTTCGGAACCACGTGGACTGGGGCCGTGAGCAATGGTCCAATGTGCTGTTCGCGGATGAATCCAGGTTCGGCTTCCATCCAGATTCACGAAGGACGCGTGTTTGGCGAGTTCCTAGACGATGGAGCCGTCTTGAGAACCCTCAGGAAGTTCACCCATACCAAGGAGGAACAATTATGGTTTGGGCAGGAATTCGTCTTGGAGGACGGACGGATCTCGTTTGGGTGCGGGGCAATATGACGGCAGAACGATACGTCCAACAGGTGCTGGGGCCCGTAATCTTGCCCCACAGAACACAAATGGGGCAAGATTTCCTCCTCATGCACGACTATGCCCGGGCACACACGGCGAGAACGGTAGCAGCTTGGTTACATACACACAATGTTAGGGCCTTAGACTGGCCTGCTCTATCGCCAGATCTAAATCCCATTGAGCATGCGTGGGATATGCTGCAAAGAAGAGCTCTGAAGGAAGTTCCTGAAAATCTGGCTACAGAAGATCAACTTTTTGCGCACCACAGAAGGACATGGGACAATATTCCGCAGCAAGACATTGACAACCTTGTTCTGAGCATGCCGAATCGTTGCCGATGTGTTATGAACATCATGGGCGCTTTCTCAGACTACTAACTTCAAGTTTATATACACAAATTAAATGATTTTTCTATTTTTTTCAGTTTTTACTCATAAATTAAAAGTTAATTCATATACGGTTTCCGTCTATGCTTCATTTTTTTTCCATAAAATCCTGAAATTTTAATTGAAGTACCTTAACCATTATTACAAAATGGTATAATAATATAACGTATCTTTTAAATATATACATGTCATATAAATAATTAACACATTGATAGTAATTCGCTTTTTTAAAAATATCCCTAGACCGTGTTGATGTGTGTAGTTTCCTATGTTTGCAGGTGGCATGAAACATTGCTACAATATAGTTTCCTATGTTTGCAGGTGGCATGAAACATTGCTACAATATAGTTTCCTATGTTTGCAGGTGGCATGAAACATTGCTACAATATAGTTTCCTATGTTTGCAGGTGGCATGAAACATTGCTACAATATAGTTTCCTATGTTTGCAGGTGGCACGAATGAAACATTACTAGTCTAGTATTATTTTATCTGTGCTACAATATAGTTTCGTATGTTCACAGGTAGCATGGTTCGTGTCGAACTGCCACGCGCGGAACCGCCGGCTGCAGTACGCGAGACAGCTCAGCAAGTACATCTCCGTGGATATCTACGGCGCGTGCGGCTCGCACCACTGCCCGCGCAACGACCCCAACTGTCTCGATATGCTGGATAAGGACTACAAGTTCTACTTGGCCTTCGAGAACTCCAACTGCAGGGATTACGTCACTGAGAAGTTCTTCGTGAATGGAATGCAGTAAGCTAGCTATTTGAGATCATGCTTTTTTTAACCACCTACGATTTATTTATTTATCTGTTTAGCCATAATCAGATGTTTTCTGGGTTGACGTGGTTTTGGTGTGAGTCCAATGAATAACACCATTTAATTTGAAGAACACTGGTTAGGTTCTCTGGTCTAGGTCAAGTATTTGCCATCTCTTTAGGCGTTTTACATTTTCTTGTGTGTTTAACAGGTTCTTAGCAAGTTCGTTTGAGTGGTTTTCAAGGCTTTCCTTGTATTTTCCCGAACGGATAAACAGTTTTTTTTTTGTTTGAAATTTGAATTAGTCGGGATTGTTCTTAGCTATGTTTGATCAAAATCGGTTCAGCCGTTTCATTGCGTTGGGGTTTTTTTTTTAATTTTTACAAAATTAATTACTTGTTGAATGACGGAACAAGCTGATGGCTGAAGCTGTCATGTATCAGCACTGAACTAAACACTGTTTTGTATTGTATACTCCTCAAATTTTGAAAGGTACCTATTCAGTTCAGCTCTGTGACGATGTATGTAGGTGGCGTGGCGCGTTGGTAGCCGGCTGACGCAAGAGGTGCGGGTTCGATTCGCACTGCAGCGCAAATGTTTACATGAACTGCAAATATTTATTCAGGTTCTGGGTATTGTGGTACCATGGTACTCATAGTTTGTGATACCCACGACAGGGAGTCATAGTGTGGAGCCAGAAAATGAATGTGACCGTTGGGTCTAACTTCGTGAATATCGGAACAAGCAGATGGCCCACCTGATGTTAAGCGGTAACCTCTGCCTATGAACAGTGCATTACCTCACAGGTCACGTCCACCTAGGACGCGCCCTATGTGGCATTGCACTGCGCCCGCCACCCTGAGACATAAAGATGAAAAGTCTCATGTGCCTGTAATTTCACCGGCACCCATACTGTTCAAACCGGAACACAGCAATGGGAGCACTACTGCTTTGCGGCAGAAATAGGTATGGTGGTAGTACTTCCCCGGACGAACTCTCACAAAAAAGCTCTACTACTACAAAAACATGTGTCCACATGATTCAGTTCCCACGATGCACAATCATTTGTTACAAGCTTGTATTTAACTTGTACTTGTATGGACGTTCGGGTTAAATCTTCCAACTGAATTTTAAAGTAGTTATCCTCAACCGATTGTCATGAAATTTTGCATAGGAACCTACTTGTCAAGTTACTATAGGTACTATCTAGATATTGTAAATCTAAGCTTGTATTTAACTTGTACTTGTATGGACGTTCGGGTTAAATCTTGCAACTGAATTTTAAAGTAGTTATCCTCAACCGATTGTCATGAAATTTTGCATAGGAACCTACTTGTCAAGTTACTATAGGTACTATCTAGATATTGTAAATCTAAGCTTGTATTTAACTTGTACTTGTATGGACGTTCGGGTTAAATCTTGCAACTGAATTTTAAAGCAGTTATCCTCAACCGATTGTGATGAAATTTGGCATAGGTACCTACCTGTCAAGTTACTAGGTACTATCTAGATATTGTAAATCTAGCCCCAAGCAAAGCAGAGCTTGTGCTATGGGTACCAGATAACTGATATACTTAATACAATAACATTACATATTATGGATATAGCCATCGGTATATTTCATATTAAGACATTTAAGACTAAGACAATAAACCAAAACTAAAATAAAAACCTATCTATCAGATCAGCAAGCCGTCACCCGACGGCAGCGTGCCCAGCATGCTGGCTGCATTGCCACGCTGAATGGCAATGCTTATTCGTTGACCAAAATAAAAGCCAGCATTCCGGTCACGCGTGTTCTTTGAAAATGTATGTGCCCTGGTCCCCACGGGCCTAGAGTTTCATTACATACATTACATAGATAGATATTTTTATTATACATAGAAAACATCCAGAGCACCCTGAACAAATATCTGCAGATCGTACAAATATTTGTTCCGAGGCGGGCATCGAACGCGCAACCTCCTGCGTCGCAGGTGAACATTCGCCTGCCGTGCCACAAAGGTAGTCAATAAATAAATAAATAAATAATGCTGGACAAGTTCACACAACATTATCTAGCCCCAAGCTAAGCCAGAGCTTGTGTTATGGGTACTAGATAACTGATATACTTAATATAATATACATTACATAGATACATAGATATTTTTTATTATACATAGAAAACATCCAGAGCACCCTGAACAAATATCTGCAGATCGTACAAATATTTGTTCCGAGGCGGGCATCGAACGCGCAACCTCCTGCGTCGCAGGCGAACCTTCGCCCCCCGCGCCACAGAGGTAGTCAATAAAATACAATAAGTATTTTGTTTTGATATAAAAGTAAGACCGCAGCGCGCACGCTGCGCTCAGAATGTGTTTACTTTTACAGTTTTTATGTACATTATGAATATCCAAAGTTCAGGTTAAAATTGTGCAAATAAGGTGATTTTGAAGGCATATACAAAAAAAAACTCCACGAACCTATACATATTCTTACGAGGCATTTCATGAAAGAAAAACTTCGAAATTTAAAAAGTCGTAGAATTAAAGTTATTCATCATGATGTGTAGAATACCCCCTCCCCGGGCTTATAGGGATATTATGTTACATATTTATATATTATATTTATATATTAGAGTCACCAACATAGTATACACCGAAAAAAGTAAATACACACAAGATAGATAAGTTATACATGCCAAGTGCTACCACAATTATAGTTGACTAACAACATGCTATTAATAATAAAGAGCGAGAACAGATTAAAAAATTAAAAATAAAACATTATCACAAATTAATTAAAAAACACAACATGTCCTACAAATCACACACCTATATATATTACAATTACACCCTGTATATATATTCTTCACGATTCATAATTTGTACAAAACATCTAACGAAGAAATTGTTACGACTTCATAATCACGTACGAGCTGAGCACGAGCGTTTGTATGGAAAGTATTGGGGTTGGTCGCTCTTAACAGTTTCCACCATTTCAGGCATGACGTGCTGCCGATAGTGATGGGGGCGCGCGCCTCGGAGTACGCGGCGATGGCGCCTCACAACTCGTACATACACGTGGAGGAGTTCGCGGGTGCCGAGGAACTGGCCGCGTATCTACGCCGCCTGGACGAGGACGACGGCCTCTACAACTCCTACTTCAAGTGGAAGGTCAGTCACGTCTCCGTACAACATGTTACACGTGGAGCAGTTCGCGAGGAGCTGGCCGCGTATCTACGCCGCCTGGACGAGGACGACAGCCTCTACAACTCCTACTTCAAGTGGAAGGTCAGTCACGACTCCGTACAACATGTTACACGTGGAGCAGTTCGCGAGGAACTGGCCGCGTATCTACGCCGCCTGGACGAGGACGACAGCCTCTACAACTTCTACTTCAAGTGGAAGGTCAGTCACAACTCCGTACAACATGTTACACGTGGAGCAGTTCGCGAGGAGCTGGCCGCGTATCTACGCCGCCTGGACGAGGACGACAGCCTCTACAACTCCTACTTCAAGTGGAAGATCAGTCACGTCTCCGTACAACATGTTACACGTGGAGCAGTTCGCGAGGAACTGGCCGCGTATCTACGCCGCCTGGACGAGGACGACAGCCTCTACAACTCCTACTTCAAGTGGAAGGTCAGTCACGACTCCGTAGAACATTTTATCGCCTGCAAACCTGGTGTCTAAACGGGAACAGGCCCTTTATTTTGTGAAATCTGGGTTCGTATACAGCAGCTGATTGTCTTATTTGGAGGCTTCCTCCTCATAGAGGAGTCAATGTTATGCGCTGAAAAAATATATGTCATTCATTGTCATTTTATCAGTGAAGAGAACGTACAAAAATCTGTTCAATAACCATGTGAAAAAAAATAACTAAGTGCAGTTGTTTTCGACAGAAAATTTGATTCAACTTCTAAAAGTTGCAGACTCCAGGGTCTGATGATGACCAGCGCACGATGAACAGGATCTAGGGTGAACCGGGTGCTCCGATTTCAATGCGGTTTTATTTGTATGAAAACTGGTGTTTAAACACTGAAAATAGAGACGGCTTCTTATATAAAATCAACTTTTGTGAGATCTTTATTTTAGCCAGTTATTGTTTACCTTGAAGATTGTTCCAAAACATGACAAAGATCCTCTTTTGCGTATAACCTCTTGTCTCAGAAATTAGTTGCTCGTTTGATGTACAAAATCCATAATCTACATGGTATGCTGATTTCCCTGCTCAGTGCTATTTCAACACCGATATTTAAAAAGTAACGTTATCTGTTGAGCCTCTCTAATGATGTTTGTTTGTAACAGGGCACAGGCGAGTTCATAAACACATACTTCTTCTGTCGCGTGTGTGCCATGGTGCATGCCAATGAGAGGAGGCAGCGGTCTGCGCACTACAGCGACGTGCAGGCGTGGTGGCGAGACTCGGCCTGCACGCGGACGGACTGGCGCGGCTCCAGGGACCCCGGCTAGCGGGCCCACCCCGCCGGTAACCTCGTCCGCGCCTTCACGGCACTGCCTCACGGCGTATGCAGGCGTGGTGGCGAGACTCGGCCTGCACACGGACGGACTGGCGCGGCTCCAGGGACCCCGGCTAGCGGGGCCAGCCGCGCCTTGCCAGCACTGCCTCACAGAAGACAAGCTCGATTTACACCACCATTGGCGAACGCACAAGTCGAGCCTTGCCATAAAGTATTGTAGCATGCTTTAGGTGCCCTCCAGACACTCCAGCACTGCCTCACAGACTTCGATAAAGAATACAACTCTTGATCGAAGCTCACAGAAGACAAGCTCGATTATAGCACGATTGGCAGAATCCACGAGTCGAGCCTTGCCATAAAGTGTTATAGCATGCTTTAGGTGTCCCCCAGACAAATCCAGCACTGCCCCACAGAAGACTAGCTCGATTTACACCAACATTGGCGAACGCACAAGTCGAGCCTTGTTATAAAGTGTTGTAGCATGCTTTAGGTGCCCTCCAGACACTCCAGCACTGCCTCACAGACTTCGATAAAGAATACAACTCTTGATCGAAGCTCACAGAAGACAAGCTCGATTATAGCACAATTGGCAGAATCCACGAGTCGAGCCTTGCCATAAAGTGTTGTAGCATGCTTTAGGTGTCCCCCAGACAAATCCAGCACTGCCCCACAGAAGACAAGCTCGATTTACACCACCATTGGCGAACGCACAAGTCGAGCCTTGCCATAAAGTGTTGTAGCATGCTTTAGGTGTCCGTGTCCCCCAGACAAATCCAGGACTGCCCCACAGAAGACAAGCTCGATTTACACCACCATTGGCGAACGCACAAGTCGAGCCTTGCCATAAAGTGGTGTAGCATGCTTTAGGTGTCCCCCAGACAAATCCAGGACTGCCCCACAGAAGACAAGCTCGATTTACACCACCATTGGCGAACGCACAAGTCGAGCCTTGCCATAAAGTGGTGTAGCATGCTTTAGGTGTCCCCCAGACAAATCCAGGACTGCCCCACAGAAGACAAGCTCGATTTACACCACCATTGGCGAACGCACAAGTCGAGCCTTGCCATAAAGTATTGTAGCATGCTTTAGGTACCCTCCAGACACTCCAGCACCGCCTCACAGAAGACAAGCTCGATTTATAGCACCATTGGTTGCCTTAGAGCATTGACAGCCTCCGTACCGGCGAACGTACAAGTCGAGCCTTGCTATTAAGTTTTGTAGCATGCTTTAGGCGCCCTCAGACAAATAAAGTTATGATGGAACCCTCTTGTATACTGAAGCCAGTTTTTTATGCGTGTATGCGTGTCACACAGATGACACACACGCACATATACCCGCACAAGCACACCAACAAAGTAACGAGTGAGCATGGTTTGATGCGTTGTCTGTTTGTGAGTGTGTATTTACTTATAGTACTATTATTAGTTGTATGCGCATAATTTGTCGGCTTTACTTGTGTGTGCCGTATGCCGTGTTATGTCTGAACTTCTTTATTTGACTGAGTTCGGCGCCAATAACTTGTGTGAAATGTTAACGCACAAGAAATTTTATGGACGCGAGCATTTAGTAAGTAGATTCATGAAGTGGGTTCTGTAAGGGAACTGATGTGTTCTGTGCCCGCTAGTCATTGTCTCCATCCATTCCATTACATTAAGTTAATGTGTCAGTCCAGCGACTATTAAACAGTGAACTAATAAATCAATCTTAAGTGGACAATTCAATATTTCTGCAGAGTTAATTTACTTCAGGTCTAGCGCTTGACTGAGTCAGTCCCTGAGATATGGGAGCGGCACGGGAGGGGTGTTGTCGTTACGTCAAAATGAAGCGTGGCTTCATGTCATCTGATAATTTGAGAGATGAAAACACCCCTCCCGTACCGCTCCCATAGCTCAGGGACTGACTCAGTCAAGCGCTAGACCTGTAGTTATGTAAATCGAAGCATCAATAATAGGCGAGCTCCAATCGGTGCTATGTGCTATAGATTATCACTATACGGTATATTTAAGTACAGTGATTTGTATTTCGTTTTTTAATCAGTTATTTACGGCAACAATACCAGTTGGTATCACGTTATTATTTCTAATGTTATTTGTATTTCTTAAAGGTGATTAGTCTTTAATGAGAAAAAATATTACTTGATCTATATTTCGCTGGTTTAATGAATTTTTAATTTTAATTTAGGTTAAGTGTGCTATTATCAGTGAAACACATGATATGTTATGTTATAATAGTTTCTAAAGGTGCTATGGTTATAGGTTTTCATGATACCCACGACTTTTCCTCTATATTGACCAAACAAATTTATCGTCCATTTATTGCGTAGGTACTTAATTGGTAGGTACTTGGTCACCATGTATTTCATCGATATTGATACCAAATATTGTTAAATTGTCGTTCGCTAGTCGTGTGATCTCTCTTGGGATTAAAACCACGTTGGGCGCCAAACAACTATATAGCAGCCAATGGAGTATGTAAAAACATTGGCGCCCCAACGTGGGTCTGATAAAAAAACACTCCACTTTTGCACTGAATGCCATTTCTCGTAATTATTTTAAAGCAACACTAAAAGTTGTCCGAATCGAGACTGAATTGTGAATTGACTGAAAATTGGTATACTGAGGGCCTAGTACAGGTTTGTAATTTGGAACCACTCGGAATAACGAAAACTGAATTGAGAGTCGAAATGTCGTTTTTGTATGCTGAAAATGATAAGCGCCTCTAGCGGACTTGTAGAGAAACTCATTAAAACCATACATAAACACAAATATCCACTCGCACGCAATTCGATAGTCGGGATACCAAATGCAAAACTTCGTCAAACCTGTACTAGGTCCTCCACTCCCTCATAATAACAATTTAGTCTACTTTCGATTCATGGCGACCATAGCTTAAAGTAGGATAGTGTTGTGATATATATAATTGGAAAGAGTGAAGACAGACGCGTCTATAATGCAAAAATTCTCGGAAAAACTTTGAAGCACTCAAGTTTCGGTCTCATTTCGTTACAATTAATCACATTTATTTCCGTGTTGTATGTCAGTCGAGGAGAATACCACATTTGTGAAATTTATGACATCGACACTAGATCCGAAAGTGACGCTAACATATTTTTTTATTACGAGAATTGTGTATCTTGCACGTGACCTGGCTGATCTCTTTAAAACTGACGTGTACTTAAAAGACGCATTTAACTAGCAGATATTTTTTTTTAATGAAATGTCATTATACCCAATGGTCAAAGACCTCACTCAAAACACATAATTTACATTTGTATACTTATTGCATTGAAATTTGGTAGCATTACTAGTTTATTTGTAAATTGTATTTGTTAGTTTATTTGTATTGTTATGTACTTAACTAGGTGTTTTGCATTACTTTATTATTTTTATTTAATTTTTATCTTATAACATGTTGTTTTTAATCGTACCTAGTACCTACTATTGGCGCCCTCTGTGGCGTGGCAGGCGAGAGGTTGCGGGTTCGATTCCCTAAAAATGTTTGCATGATGCAAATATTTGTTCGTCTAGGTGTTGTGGTACCATGGTACTAAATGGTAAACTACCATAAAAAATTTAGCAAAAGTTCGCACGAAATAACTTATTAATTTTGCTTTTTAAGAGCTCAAAATGAGTCTAGTCAGTGCGCTATTGCATTAGCACAATCAATTTAGAATATTACAACGCACAGTCTTTACGCACATTGTATTATTTTAATATTTTTATAATAAGTATTAGGTAGGTAAGTACATATGCCGACGAATAAAAAATTATACTGAACGTTCTCGCCAAAATAAAGGCAAGAAGTAGTAAGAAAACAAAGAAAGACGACTCGGCCATAAAAAGGCTCGCGAGTCCGCCTCGTGATAACGAGTGCGCGTGCGCCATTTGAGTGTTATCGCTAGACATTCAATTTGATTTCAAAAACGTATTTATGTATTTTAGAAGCTATTGGGTTCAACTAAATTTTTTTATGAGGCGATGGAGTCGAATAGGTTACCTGGATCACACGCTCTGATACAGTGTTTTGTGTATAAAAAGTAATATAAAAATGCCCTATTAATAATTAATAAGTTAGGTACCAAATGTTTCAAATATTAAAACGTGTAAGAAGTTAGTCTAAAATTGATTTTTTCTTCTGTAAGTACCTACTACTATGCCCGAAGAAAGCCGACAGACATTTTATGCATATTCACACATTTTATATCTGTAATTAACTGAATTCTTGAATTAACTGAAACTTCACCAAGTTCGCCGTCTTTGTTCACCACACACGAGTTTATATTTTTTTCTTCGTCTGTTCTTACCTACTTATTACATGTAAGCAAATATTAATTTATTTTTATTTATTTGTTTCTATTAGAGCACAATATGATTGTAAATGTTTATTGTGTTACAATATTTATTCATATTATAAACCATAGTTCCTCTAAAATGCTTGTTCAGTTTTGTACTAAACTGATTTAGGTATTTTCTATTCTACCATTAGTATAAAAAAATATGTAATTAAGTGTTTTGGTATGTTTCGAAAAAGTTTGTTATCATTATATTATTTTATCAGGGTATTGTTAATTATAAGAAGTAAAGCCTCGCTTGAAGATTTCTTAGACCAATGTTAGTGAAAAAAAAACAAGTGACTGAAAACTCGCCAAAAAAGACAAAATGTTATGTTAGGTCAACCAACATGAACCAAGTCTCAATGCGGAACGAAAAACTAGCATTTTCATATGGCAACCAACCTGCCATCTTATATTTAATTTTTGCCCGACTACTTCTGACCGTGTACAAAATCTCATGGAATTTGATGAGATACTTAATAGCCGTGATAGAAGCAAACTTCATTCGCGTGACCGGTTACACTCCTATAAACATTTTCAAAAAAGAAATGAAGATTTTGTCTTATTTAGAAGGGGCACTTCTTTCTATCATGTGCAATGTTGTTTGAAAGGTTTTTTTAATTAAAATTATGTGAGATTGAGAAAATTACAATAATTTGTGTGTGTGACGGAAAAAAAACTATGATTTAACCGTGTCACTAATAAACGCGGAATTCCCTTGAAACAGGTACACCGTGTTTTGTCTCATTTAATCCAATTTAAAACTGCTTGTCAATACAAAATACAAAACACTGTGTAACTAACTATTCCAAGAATAATAATAATATAGTAAATAAATAAATAAATAATAAATAATGCTGGACAGTTTACACAACATTATCTAGCCCCAAGGTAAGCAGAGCTTGTGTTAATATGGGTACTAGATAACTGATATACTTAATACAATATATAACATAGATAGATATTTTTTATTATACATAGAAAATACCCAGAACACCCTGAACAAATATCTGCGATCGCACACAAATATTTGTTCCGAGGCGGGAATCGAACCCGCAACCTCCTGCGTCGCAGGCCAACCTTCGCCCGCCGCGCCACAGAGGTCGTCAAGTAAGATAAACGTGTATAAATTAGCTTGGAGGCAGAAGCTCGTGCGGAGACTCTGCAGCGAAACGAACTCGCGAGACTGGCTCGGCAGTGAAGGGGGCAAGTAGCGAGCGCAGCGAGCTTCTCTCCCCCTGAATGGAACGAGAGAGAGAGGGAGAGAGAGTAGCGAGACTTCATTGTTACTGGACCGATTGCTTTCAAAATCGATATCTAAGGTCACGTACAATAAAAAAGGGGCCGCCATTTTGAATGTTTTGTTACTAGACCAATTGCTTCCAAGATCAATATCTGAAGGCCATGTGATCCATAAATACAAATCTGTATCGTCTGAATTTTAGAAAGTGTCTTGCCACATTTCATGAACGTGGACTTTACTGAAAACGATGGTTCACTGTAGTCGGGCTATATATTTGTTTACAGCCAACTTGTTAATTGCAAGTACCTACGTATCAATGGGGAGCCACAGGCAAAACTAATCTCAGATGGCGCCACCATCGCTGGTGCTTGTCATTTAGTGGTCTTGTCTTTTTCTCATCAGAAGGGAAATGGTGTGTACCTTTATTTGTACACTGAAATGCACTACACAGAGGCATGTTTTATACCAGACTATTATTTAATGTTTATTTACTAAAACAATCCATTGATATTTGACACTTTTGACAGTTTAGATCTTTGTTTGACCACTAAACAACACCAGCGATAATGCGCCACCTAGCGAGATAAATAAGCAGTTTGTCTCCCCATTACTTGTAGACGGTAAACGGTGTTATTTTAACAGCACCATCTATCATTACTAACACTAAATCAGAAATTAAATACCCCACTGGAGCACCCTTATCTCACTCGCCTTTTCTCCTCCCTTCCACACAGACTGGTAAATGTTATGTTTTATATTATCTTTATTTAATTATAGTTTTGTTCCATGCATATAATGAATGTTAGTTGTGAAGTTATTAATTTATATTGTAAATATGTTCAAATTGTCGTTAAATAAGTTACATAATTATAAGTTATATATACTTCAGTACCAAAACAAATAATTATTATAATGTAAAATTGGTACCTACTGTTGGTGAGTAGGTAATTTAATATTATTTAAATGAATCTGTCTATAAATCTCCGATGTAGAAGCTTATTGACATTTTCAGTTAGTACTTATTTACTGATATTGTCATTGTCATACTAAATCTTATTGTTAAGGTAAGCGTCCACAGGCCCGCATCGCACGTATCGGACGCATCGCACGTATCGGACGCATCGCACGTATCGGACGCATCGTACGTAACGGATATTAGTTTGCCTTGTATAAAGACTCATACAACAGCGACTTATCTATTCAAAGGCATTATAAAGTTAGTACCTACTTAAACCTAAAAAATGGAACCAATATAAATTGATATTGTCAATATATATAACACCAATAAATATTAAATAAAAATAAATACATGTAGAGCAACATGGAAATAAATATATTATTAAAAAGCAATCTCTATCGTATGGAATAATCTCATTAAGGAGTATAAGGAACCTACAGGATAGCTGAAAACCATTTAACTTGTGGTAATTTCACGTCATAAAATAAATAAATAATGAATAATAAATTGAATGTTTTATTCATAAACCAACCCTTAATATAACTTATAAATAAACACAGAGAATTGCTAGACGGGGACAGACAGGAATTTTTAATTCCTGTTGGTCCCCGAATGCAACTTTGGACAGGGGACAGAATCGGCGACAAACAGGAACTACTCAGAACTACGCAAAGTTCGGGACCCACTCTATGCTGCTTCTTTACTGCTAACAATGTGGATTTAGAGTGTATGCACATGCTTATGGAGTATTTAACAGCAATACTAATGCATGTTGATTTATTTTCCTTTAATTTTAAATAATTTGTAAAGCACTGATAAAATACTCCATTTGCAAGACATGATGTATTAATAAATAAGCTACTATCACTAATAATCACTAGTTTTTTCTGTATATTCTTGTTCTTACATCCCAAATGTCAAAATTATTCTCAATTGTACTTCCATCAGAATTAAAAACAATACATTTATTTTGGTTTAGGACTCAAATAGAAACCATGGTTCTAAATGTGGAAACAAATTTGTGACTGCAAGATGAGTCATGGATAGCGAACCTGTGCAGTAAACTTATGACTGTAGTAGACTTTTGTACTTTTTCAAGCATTCAATATTCTTGAAGTTATTTTGTATTTGCAGCTGAACATTGGCACATTCAACAACAAAGTTGATAGTATTCTGGAAAATGCCCTGTGCTTTGTGTAAATTCTGGGGTACCAGTACACCGAACCAGCGCAAAGGGTTTACGGTGTTCTCCGCAGTATTCTCAACTACCTGCAATTGTTTTACTCCGTCTTCCTCAGTAGTTTCACAGAGTGTAGAAGCTGCAAAATCCGGAGAGCTCTCCGTGGGTAATCTGGTTATACTCACGGAACTCTGCCCCATGATATACCGCGACTTCGCCAGATGAATACTACCGTTGTTGATACTTGATTGTATATTGAGCTCACATTGAATTTTCTCTTCCATCAGATGCAACTGTCTTAAGACTAGCTTGTCAAGTAAGTTACAGGCTGTATCAAGATCGCTCTGTACATCTAAAACAAAGAGGGTGTTTTTGAGATACTACCTGAAGAACTAATATTTTTTGAAAAAATTGTTCCTCGATGATGTGTTCTGTAGATATTTAATCTACTATCTGTCGCATCGGTCGGTACCTACGTGCCATGCCAGCCGATTATATACCTAGTGGCTATAAAACTATTCAAAATACAGGGCGGTCTTACATACCGCGTATATGCGATAGGACAGAAATATATCGTCTTAAAATCACGATAAATTTATAACTCGGGAGTTGCAAACATTTGTCTTATTTGACAAGAAATTCCATTGTAAACAATCACCTGCAACATGCAAATAAATATCTTGTATTTTGTACCTTTTGTCTCAACCATGGTGCGGCGTGTAAGTATGAAAAATAATCTTCTTGAAAATTACAAGTTATTACAAGAAGACAAGTCGGAATAAATTTCAATAAATCAATCAAATTGGACTCAATAACAACAACTCAAAAAAACTGCAATGTAAAAACCACAGTAAAAACAATCATCACATGATTTTTTCAAAGAGAGAGGATTCATTAATTTTTCCCTGCTCAGCCCTGCTGTCATTTGTACATAACATAAGTAGACTCTTGGTCTTGGTGTGGTCTGTGGTAATAAGGTCTCTGATATAGAGTGTAGTCTGTAAAAATTTGTCTATGGTTCATGGAAGTAGATATACCATAGAAATACATCCGTGACCATAGGGCCTACCACAGGTTTGAATAAGTTTTGCATTCGGTATCCGACCTTCGAATTCCGAGTCGATATTTGTTTTTATGTATGGTTTTAATGAGTTTCTCAACAAGTCCGCTAGGGGCGCTCATCATTTTCTCCATACAAAAACTACATTTTGACTCGGAATTCGGTTTTCGTTATTCCGCCCCTAGCGGACTTGTTGAGAAACTCCACCTTTACAGGTTTTTAACCTGCAAGCAGACCTTTCCAGACTTGACACCTACTGTTCTCTTATAAACTTGATCTTAATGCTCCGTTGTCAACTTAACTCGCAAAACAAGTTTAATACCATCTTCCTATGTACTAAAAAATTTAATGTTACAGAAACTTAATGTGGTTAGGGACCTCGGTGTATTGCATGACTCTAAACTTCTATTTGATGAGCATGTGGAAGCGATGGTTTCTAAAGCCTCCAAAGCTTTGGGTTTTGTTACGAGAAGCTCAACTGACTTTCATCGAGCTAAGACATCCAAGATCCTTTACTGTACATTCGTCAGAAGCATCCTAGAATATGCGTCTCAAATTTGGAACCCTTGTTATAATAAATATATCAATAGAATTGAACGCATTCGAATTAAATTCATTAAATATCTTTATTTCTGCCTTAAAGTTCCTTATAGTTCTTCCGAATATATTAATCTTTGTAGGAAATTCCATATTCTTCCGTTCCATTTTTACTGAAAATAACCTCTAACACTATAAACAGTCCCGAGCTATTGAGTAAAATCATTATCAACGTCCCAACGATATGTACAAGATCTTATTATCCTTTATATACTCCTATTGTTAATACAAACTATGGGCAAAATGCATTTCTACAACGTGCAAGCATCAATTTCAGCAAACTGTTGGACTTGGATCTATTCTCCACGAGTGTAAGCTCAGCCCGTCAGCGGCTCAACTGAGTCTTTTTCGTAGTTTAGTTTATTTTGTAACCGTTTAGTTAATTATGTATTTTTGTATTGTCGTTACTGTTGACTAGTTTGTTTCTATTAAGCTCTCTACACGTGAAAACCTGTAATTGGCTTTTTGTTTTTTAACTCTGTTTTTTTAATGTATTTATATATATATATATATATAGCTGTTGGTTTTCCTACTAAATAAATATAACTCATTAAAACCATACATAAATAAATAAAATAAATAAATAAATAATGCTGGACAGTTCACACAACATTATCTAGCCCCAAGCTAAGCAGAGCTTGTGTTATGGGTACTAGATAACTGATATACTTAATACAATATATATAACAAATAAACAAAATTCAAAAAAAATAAAAATAAAAAACATTTGCAATTCGATAGTCGGGATACCGAATGCGAAACTTTAACAAACCTGTACTAGGCCCTCTGCCCCCCTATTCCCTATCTTGAAAGTCACTCGGTGACCAACGTTTGACAAGTAAGATTAGACAATTATTTCTTATTTTATTTTCGTATACTACATTTCAAACGTTATTCACCTAGGGAGTTTCAACTTCGGAATAGGGGGGCAGGTTACAATGTCACCAACTTATCTGTTCCGGTACGGAGGCCTGCAATGCTCTATGGTTCGTATTACAATTTATTTTTCTACAAAAACTTTTACACATTATCATTTTATAATTTCTATAGTTCTATGGATTATGGTACATGGTTCTACATGTATTTATTCTTCCGTGGTACTACATCCATATACCGTATTTTTTCACAACCCGAGAAAGCGCTGCTCTAGAATGAGGAGTTTTCACGGCCGTTTCACATCATGCTTAAACCCTTGAAAATAGATGGCGCCAGCTTTGTACTTAACTTTAAAAATAAAGTGAGATGTCAAAGTCAACAACGTAGTGATATGAAGACTCTTCCCGCCATTTTCGAAAAGAGACGTTGTCTACTTTTATTTTATTTCTTTTCCTAGTGTTTTCTTGAGTTATTTTGTGTTATTTTGGTGGCATTTTAACTAATGTAGCTCGTTTAAAAAGCACAGGTGTAGTGAAATGAAATGGAAGTGAATTGCCTGACTTTTGAAATTGGTGGAAATTGTCTACCAAAGTTTTAGTAAAATTGGCCACCTTTTTACTAAATCATGACTCGACTGTGACTTTGACGCCTTGGAAGGAGTGTAACGTTGTAAAATATATTGAAAATACAATATAGTAAAAATACAGATACATACTTGAAAATGGCAAATGCACAAGCCGTGCGGCGCCAATTATAAAGAAAAAAAAAACGTAGTGTTATATATTCTTTGCACAGACAATGTTGGCAACCACATTTGAGTCAGCGCCATCTATCGAGCCCAATCGAACTATTTTTTTATTATTCGAGGTGCCCTCATTGGTGACCAATGTGCATAAATTCCGAGGTTTTGCTTTCCTGGTTGCGCTTTCCATGGTTGTCAAATGTAGGCACCATGGACTTGGTGTTTGTATCATAGACGTAGTATTTTTTCGCGTACATACTAGATCTATGTTTTGTATACTAAGTCCATGGGAGGCACCGGTCGGCGGCCATATTTATTAAATTTTATGAACGCGCGCGTGCCGCCATCTTGAAATTCCGATCAACCATCAGCTATTGTGTATGTGTGTTGGCTTCAATTTTACTCAAAAATAAGAAGTCTAAGAAAAGAAACAATCAAAAGTCTAGCGATGTCGGACAAAAAAAGACTGCTGAACGATCTCAGGGTAATAGATTTACGGGCAGAGTTGGAGAAACGCAATCTAGATAAAAGCGGCGTCCGCGGTGTGCTCATCCAACGCCTCTCAAAGGTAAAAAAACTGACGTGTTCGGTGTTCGTACTTTATATCTCGATTATTGAGAATTGTACGACTTTATTATTGTTTTTACATTCTAGCAACTGGAAGAAGAGGGTCATGATCCGGCCACCTTTAAGTTTGAGTTGGCCAACTCTGAAGCTAAAACTCCATCTAAAAAGACGAGGCGCTCTGAGAGCACTATCGAGCAGGATACGGAGGAGACTCCGGCCATGGAGGACATGATAGTTCAGGACGACGCCGCCGATGATGAAGAAACTGAACAGAATGAAACAGAGGGACAGAATGCAGAAGCAAAGATGGAAGTTGATGAAACTGAAAAGACTGCCAAAAAACGTGAGATGAAAGACGATTCTGAGGCTTCAGAACCCAAGAAGGCGTGCCTGGACAAGGATGTGAAGGAAGAAGATCACAAAACTGATAACACAGATGCTGAGGACAGCATCAACTTGGATCTTGGTGAAGATGAGCTTCTCAATGAAGAGGTATGTTTCTATTTCTTCAGTGTCTCGATCCAACTGCCGTCTGCTAAAAGTATATCTAATGGAGTGTCAAACGGTTTCATGATGGAAATTGATTGAAAAAGTGGGAACGGTGAGGGTTATCATTAGTTGTAAATATAAATGATGTATCTATGAGATAGAAGAAATATATTTTTAGATATGAAAATATTTTATTTCTGTAATAGTCTCTCGCTCTAACATCTCATGTAATTCAAACTTATCTGCAAAGCTCAACAAACTATTTGCTGAGTGCACAACAGATATTCTAATTATGCAGTGTCTATAAATACAAAAAATGTTTGTAGTTCACATACTGGAGTCTTGCCAAGTGTGCTATAGACTCAGTATTATATTCATGTGTATGTTTTATTCTTCCAGACGGACAGCACTACTAAACCCAGCAAAAAAGGTAAGTTTTAATTTGTAATTCACCACAAATACTAAGATAATAAACATTGATGTGCTATTGTACAGCAGCACACAGTATTTAATTTGATAACTTGACAAAAATGGAATCAGATCAGGCAACATTTAACTGTAAAATTGTGTTATTTTAAACTGTCATCTTTATCTGGCATTTGATGGAGGATGAACCACAGGCTAGAAGTACCAATCTTGAAGAATATTGCGGGTGACAAGAATTACTTTAGAGAAGAAAACTATGATAGTACAGCTTCCAAGCCACTTTTACAAATACTTCGCAGTACTGCAGCCAAGTAACCTGGTACAAGGACCATCATCACAAACAACTATGGGATGGAACTCTACATCATGATTTACCTCCATTTGTACTCACGTTGTTAATTCTAACGTAAACAACGAGTGAACTCCACTTTTCCCAGGCTTCGGTACCACAGTACGTATATCGAATATACACGGACATAGTGGCTCCTAGCTACTGCGCCCTTCCCAGACAGCGGTGTTAATGTCGAATCAAGTTTTCACAGGTCAGGATATTGTAATTACATCATGCAAGTGTGAAATGACAAGAGAGCATGCAACATGTGTGTCGCAAGATTGTCGGAGAGGCAGGGCGGGCCGCTCGGTGAGCGACCTGCGCTGGCTCAGGTGATGAGACTGCTCCACCGACGTAGATGACGTGGCGAGCGGGGAAGCGGACGAGCCCTGCGAGCACGCCGCTGCCGGAGACGACGCCGCCGCCGCAGACGACGACGACGAGGCGGCGCCGCCCGACGACCACGAAGCGAATGCAGAGGTGCCCGCGACTAGGTTGGTGAACGCCGCACGGCCGTCGCGGTGACACGTCTGCTGCCCACGACTATCCTCTCCAATTCATTCTACAATATAAGTTTTCGCTACAAAGTTTTGCACCAATATTGTATACGTTGCGTCGTGTTCGTCGCTTCATCGTCGTGTCTTCGGAATCGCAGCTAACCACCGAGCATTAAATGAGGCAGCGTGTTCAAGACTGAAGAGCCGTCGTGCATCGCTCCGTGAGGATACATCGTCCGCGTGCTGCCGCCGGCCCTCTACGTCAGGGTAGCAGATACTGCTGCCGTCGTGACCGTGTCTTCGACGCCGAGGATGGACCCTGGTGGAGTAACGGTGCAAAACTTTGTAGTCGATTAGTGTGTTATTAACGGGAAAATAGTTAACGAAATCACAGCTGGAAAATTGTGATGAATAAAGCAATTATTGTTCCAATTTGGCGAAATTTTAACTACAATTGCATAAATAAATACAAATTGATCAACAAAATACCTATTTGCTGGCGATGATGATTAAACTTATTTTATATGTTTTCAGCAATGATGCAGATGACGATGATAAAGAACCAAAAGGTATTGTTTACCATTTCAAACATCAGGCGGGTTACTATGAGCTCTTATATCCATTCAGTTCAAAAACTATTCAGTACAAAATATCGGTTCATCGTTGACATTTTTCATCGTTGAATAACTTTAATCGCAGAAGTCTGTAGAACCTCTGCGATTGTGCCTTTAAATATAGTTGCGGACATCACGGAACCAATATTTTGTACTGAATAGTTTATCAACTGCATGGCAATAAGAGCTCATAGTAACCCACCTGTTGCTTGATGAAAATTCACTGATCCTATTAGTTTTCAATCTCATATTTTTGTTTATTTGTAGATGAGAAAGACAAGGAAGGTGAGGGCGATAAAAAAGACAAAAAAGATGACGGCAAAGAGGGCGGGGCCCGCAACCTGTGGGTCAGTGGCCTATCGGGCGACACTCGTGCTAAGGATTTGAAGCAGCTTTGCAGCAAGCATGGAAAGGTAAATAAATCATATTATTTAAAAAAAAAAAAATTGGAGTAAGTTTACATTGTAAACAAGATACACATTTAAACGTTGATGCTGCTTAAGTAATAAAACAGTGTAGCAGCTTCAGCGCCCAACTACTTAACCTATATACATAAGTTTTTTTTTTCTATTGTCAACTAAGTCATCTTTTGGCACTAAATAATGACAAAGCTGATTTCCATATCAGTTTAATTGAATTACCCCAGAATACAACACCCTAACTTAGAATGGATGCCACATGTCCATAAAAAGCAGTTTGCTTGTTAGTTGCTGTTGAAGTGCTACAACCTTAAAGAGCATTTAAAATCATATACTACTATATAATTTATTACCAGGTGATTGGAGCTAAAGTGGTGACCAATGCTAGGACCCCTGGTTCTCGCTGCTACGGTTATGTGACGATGGCTAGCTCTCAAGATGCCGAGAATTGTATAAAGAACCTACATAGAACAGGTAAATCCAACAATTAAGATCTTCATTCCTCAGTTTCGGAAGTAATGGAACATACATACTTACATTAAAGTGGTTGCCTCTTGTGGCGCGAAATTCAATTTATTTGGTGTTTTTGCTCATTACAGCTCATGAACACTTCGTCAGATAGTGAAAGTTCGTTTCGCGAGAACTAGGAGACTTAAATTGATAGTGGTAGCAATTTGAGATTGTATTCTCTAAAGTTAAAACTAAAAATAGACACCCTATCCTTTGCTTTTTAGATACAAAAGAAAAGGATGGCGATACGTTTAGCTAGCTTTAACTTTAGAGAATTCAATTTGAAATCGCTACCAGTATCTCATAAATATCATCAGTTTAGCTACAATCCCACTAAACAAAACAAAAAACACTAAAAATGCGTTTAGGGGGATCGTAGCTAAAACTGTTGGTATTTATGAAATCTATCAATTAAAACATGTTGTCTCTTAGTTCTCGCGAAATCAACTTTCGCTATCTGAAGCAGTGAGGTTGATGAGTTGTAATGGACAAAAACACCAAAATAATAATAATTTAGGGCCACAAGCGAAACCATTCACTTAATTATGCATCATTTAAGACGCTATGTTAAAATTTTGGAGTCGTTTCGTTACATGCTCACTCACTATCAGTAAAGGTTACAAACTTGATGTTAATACAGTAATTACTTGAGGATGTTATCTAAATAAATTATAGACTAGAAACACGATTCGCGAAACTTTTCTCAATAGCTTTATTTTTTGAAAATGGCTCTTCTAAAGCCCTTTTTAGGTCCCTCCTTCGACTAGAGAAAGTATTAAGCATATTTTTTTATATTATTCTGTAGGTTATCACATTACTTACATTAATTATAGATAATTTATTTTTATATTTGCTACTTTAGAAGCTAAACGAAGTTTTATCATTTGTCGTTTAGGTGAGTTACTTTCGAGTGGCAAAAATCTATACCTCACCTTTTCCCGGGTTCAAGTGAGCAATAGCGCTGTCACTGTCTTACATCTATTGTTTTCTTGCTAGACTCCGCCCATTCGGTAAACTTGACATATCGCCTTAAACTCATAAAAGTTGCTTGTTTCCATTACAACGATAGATCAGTTTTTGAAGTGGATCTCTTTGTATTTTAGAACTCCATGGACGTATGATATCTGTGGAGAAAGCTAAATCTGAGTCGGAGTCGTCATCGCGCCGCCAACCGTCCCGCTCAGACCATCACAGCAAGGATAGCAAAGATGAAAACAAGGACAAAGAGGTAATATTCACTGTAACTCATTGACGTGTCAGTGTGTGTGTGGGTGGGTGTGTGTGTGTGTGCGTGTGTGTTTGTGTGTCTCGTCTGTCTGTCTGTCCCATCGTAGGTCCCGAATGGATGAACGGATTTAGTTTTTTGTTTGTTTGTAGGGTGAATTTGTCGGGAGTGTCCTTAGCTATGTTTGATCAAACTCTGTTCAGCCGTTTCATTGCGTTGAGGGTTTTTATTTTTACAAAATTAATAACTTTTTTCAAGGGGAAATCACGTGCAACTGTGGTTACACACTGGTAGTTTGTTGCTTGTATTTTGTGAGAAATATACCCCTGGGCTGTTATGCGCTATGACCATAGGAGATTACTTGACAATAACGTGTCAATGTACACGTTACAATGTATTCTGAACGATGATTCCACGCAGATATCGTAACGAGTCCGCGTTATGTCACGTTTGGTCATAGCGAATAAGGGGGCAGGTCTATAGTCATGTTTAAACAATATTTCATGATGATACCGTTAGTTATGGTTTATCTAGACTAGAGTGTAGATAAACCTCAACGTAGCAGACACACAACCGTGTGTCTAGATTCTAGACATGCAGTAGTTATTTGACGACCTCAGTGACGCGGCGGGCGAAGGTTCGCCTGCGACGCAGGAGGTTGCGGGTTCGATTCCCGACTCGAAACAAATATTTGTACGATCTGTTGTTCAGGGTGTTCTGGGTATTTTCTATGTATAATCAAAAAATATCTGTCTATGTATTGTATTAAGTATATTTAGTACTTATAACACAAGCTCTGCTTAGCTTGGGTCTGGATAGTGTTGTGTGAACTGTCCAGCATTATTTATTTAGTAGTCTGAACCACATAGTTTACATAATGAAGGTTCGCCTGCGACGCAGGAGGTTGCGGGTTCGATTCCCGCCTCAGAACAAATATTTGTGCGATCGCAGATATTTGTTCAGGGTGTTCTGGGTATTTTCTATGTATAATAAAAAATATCTATCTATGTAATATATTGTATTAAGTATATCAGTTATCTAGTACCCATAACACAAGCTCTGCTTAGCTTGGGGCTAGATAATGCTGTGTGAACTGTCCAGCATTATTTATTTATTTTTTATTTTTTATTTATTAATGTGTGTTTATAGGAGGGTAAAGACGCGGCTGAAAAGAACGGCGAAGGAAAGCAATCTGAATCCGGAGCTGAAACTAGACGGTCCACGTCGCGCTCACGAGAGAAGTCTGCTCGCTCTGATAAGGTTCGTACTAAAGCTCTCAATAAACTACAGGCGTAGCGCTTAACTGAGTCGGTCCCTGAGGTATTGGAGCGGTATGGGAGGGTTGTTTTCGTTACGTCAAAATGAAGCGTGGCTTCATGTCATCTGGAGGGCAATTCTCGGATTGTAGAGATTAAGTCGAATTCGACATATGACGAAAAAAGATGGCGAATGTCGAATAAAATCTTAATTTGCTATTCTCGTGATGTCACAAATAGACATAAGTCGACCAAAATCATTCAAATCGAATAAGATTTGATGGTTATTGTGACATTTTCGTGACATTTTTTGTAGACATTCATGCTTCGACATTATCTCTAATTTAGAGATAATCTCTACAATCCGATAATTGCCCTCCTGATAATTTGAGAGACGAAAACACCCCTCCCGTACCGCTCCCATACCTCAGGGGCTGACTCAGTTAAGCTAGACCTGTAGTAACAATCTCCGAGTGTCGTTTGACGTCATTCATACGTAGAGTCGATGGAACTATTAATGAATCTCAGTCCATTTTCGTTGAGGTCGCCACATTCACCACCCATTTTGCGTGAAATGGTACATACAGTGCTAAAAGGATCATTTGGCACGTGGCCGAAATCAGAACTAACACCGCCATCTTGTAATCTAATACTAAACAGCGCCACAACGGCGGCGGCCACAACACGTGCCAAATGATCCATTTAATTAGACTGCTAGCCATTTCACTGAACATACAAAATCCTGGGATCTCGAGAAAATAGCTATAGATAATATCATGTTTTTTTTTAATCATTTTGTTACCCTTTCTGCATAAAAATACTTGGGATTGAAATGGTTAGCCGTCCAATTAAAACGCTGGAAAAGCTTAGCCGTCCAATTAAACGGCTGATACAACCAGTTGAAAACAATTTTTATATTCAAATGTTTGGTAAATTCAGGAAGATTTAGGCCGAGATAAATAGATGTAACCAGCACGTTCTAATGCTTAGCTATATCCCTGTCACTGTCACACACATGTTGAATCGCACTTGAAAGAGAGGGACAATGCTTGGCATAAAGCTAGGTTCATATTGTTGTGTCGGGGTGTGTTGTGGCGCGCCAGAACTCAATCGATTACGTTTATTACCTATGACTAGATTCACATTAGTAGGTTGTGTTGTGTTGTGGCGCGTCAACGTAACCGATTGCGTTCTGGCGCGCCACAACACACCCGACACAGCAATATGAACCTGGCTTTAGTACATGCTAAATTATTCTTGTTGATAAGATTTGTCCTGGCTGCTAGCTTAGCTAGAATGTGTTGTTGCTGAAAGAAAGCGTTAGCCGAGTCAGTCGTGGGAAGCAATGGCGGCGATGAGCTCACCACTTGTCACGTCTATATTTCACGATGGTGCAATCCATTGAAAAGAGGCCCATTGTGGCTCTGCCTACCCCCTTCGGTTAAAAAAGCGTGTGTTTATGTATGTATGTAAATAGTATAGTAAAGTAAGTTATTTAATGGCATTGTGTACCGCAGCAGCCACTGTGCGCTCGCATGTGCGGCCACGGAACACCAGTGCTATGGCACTAACTCTGCCATAGCACATGCTGAGTGGTTGCCTTTTTGTAACCGATTTTAACGCCTGATTTTAATATTCGAATTTGTTGTATGTGCTGTATATCTTTATCTTTTTTAACCCCGGACGCAAAAACGACGGGGTGCTAGAAGTTTGATGTGTTTGTGTTTGTTGGTGTTCGTGTGTGTGTGTGTGTGTGTGTGTGTGTGTGTGTGTGTGTATGTGTATGCGTCTGTCTGTGGCATCGTAACTCCCGAACGGATGAACCGATTTAGTTTTATTTGTTTGAAAGGTGAAATTGGAGTGTTCTTTGTATGTTTGATCAAAATCGGTTCAGCCGTTTCATTGCGTTAGGGTTTTTTAATTTTTACAAAATTACTTGTTTATCTTTAAATAAGGTATTATTTGTCTGTGTTATATTATTTTGTTAATGTGTAGGACCGCGCGAAGCGCAGCACGCGCAGCCGAGAACGCCGGAGGTCGCCGCCGCCGCGCGATGTGCTCACAATGAATAAGATTTGGGTAACTTGTTACAGCTTTTATATGACTACGGCGAAGACAAAAGGAGGGGGGGTTGCTTTTAGCAGTCTATGTATACTTCTGTGTATGTATGTATATGTGTATGTCTATGTATAATACTTTGCTAAGTGGGAGAGAGACCAAAGCTGTGGAAAGTGGCCACACAACTTAGTGCACCATCAGATGACATTGTGGGAGGTCAATTAATGGATAGCATGATGCACAGAGCATCCACCTGAGTAACAACAATACTCCGATCACCAATCCGTCTGCTAAGTCGGATGGAGGCCTCGTCCAGCAGTGGAGGTTTAAGGAGAACTTCATGATCTGATCCCACCATCTCCTTTTCATCATAGGGCGAGCAGGCGTACGGCTCGGTACCACCCATACCTCATTAGTATACCCTCTATTCGTACTAAACGTTTCAGTTCTAGCTTTATAATGGGAACTGCTAAGGAGTGGAATACACTACCGTCGTCTATAAACTGGGTCTCTTCAAGGCGAGAGGCCTTCTAGACCTTTGTGCTCCATCTTCGGCCACATCGTCACTTACCAACTGGTGAGATCGTGGTCAAACAAAGGTCTAATGCAGGGGTTCCCAAACTTATTTTGTCTACTGCCCACTTTGAGAATAAAATAGTTTTTAGCGCCCCCATAATTATTTTAATGCACTCAATTTTTCCCCTTCTTAAAAACCACTATAACTTCAAATTAAATTAATTATTGTGAGCTATATTAGCGGAGGTGCATGCACAAATCGGGTTATTTAACAAAAACTTGTTAAAATATGATTGCCCGCGGTCTATTATCTACGAAAATTACCTATTCAGGAATACTAATAACTATTAAAATGCGAAAGTGTTTCTGATGACGCCCGCCCCCATTTTTTTTCTGGGTCTCCTACTGCCTCCCTTTAGGCCTGCAGCGCCCACAAGGGGACGTTATCGCCAACTTTGGTAATCACTGGTCTAATGTGGTTGATTGATGGTGAACGGTGTTGAGCTCTGCGTGGTCAGATCACGCGCGACGCTGACGTGTGCCGTGTCCTTTGGCAGAAGGAGCGCGACGTGGCGCGCGCGCGCGAGCGGTCCCGCGCCGCGCGCGAGGAGGAGCGCCGGCGCCGCGCCGCGGAGGAGGCGCTGCGCGAGAGGGAGCGTCGCCAGCGCCAGGAGAAGCACCGCCTCGTGCTCGAGAGGGAGAAACTGCGCGCTGAGAGGTACATACTAGTTAATTCTACAAATAGAACTATCAAACTAAAGGAAGGGATAGCCCTTGCCAATCCCCGCTGCTAACCTGACCCCAGGCCAAGCATAGACTTGGGGCCTGGGGTCAGGGTAGCAGGGGGGAATGCACAATAATTCAAATCAAATCAAAATCATTTATTGCGTAATATGGGTTTGTTATTGGAAGAATATTGCAACAGTTTATGTACAGCCACAATCAGCGCTTCACGCATGCAATATTTAGTAGGTACCTATTCAGGTGACATTATAATTCATTTCATACATCAGATTTAAAAAAGACATTACTTTAGAAAATTATACTAGTCCAAATTCTTACTTTGAATTAGAATCAGCTCTGCTGCATTACTCAGCTATGCTGAGGGATAAGATCCGAATGAAGGTTAATGGAGACCGCGTCTTGGCAAACGTAGTATAGGGCACCCTCTGGCTAGGTGGAGCGACGACTTGCGCTGGGGGCAGTCAGAAACTGGATGAGGAGAGCCAAAGACTGCTCAGAGGCGCAGGGAGAGACCTATGTCCAGCAGTGGACTGCAATAGGTCGATGACGACACCAACAAGACTGCCAAAAAAAATAACGCGCTGTCGCTGTAATTCTTTGTTTGCCGATTTCTATGTACGGGACCTTCCTAGAGTTTATTTTTAATTATCTGCACATTGTTCACTCCTGAACTCCTCTTACAGCTGTAGAGTTATAGACCTTTGACAGAACCTTGAGACGGAAGACGTTTTTGATGAAGTATTGTGAAACTAGTTGATTGGAATTATTCAGATGTGGGACACAATCTGGTTTGTTGTCTTGTATATCAAAAATCCCATATATCATCAAAACTCATTAAAAGCTGTTTTCGATCAGTTCTGTGCAGGCGTCAAAAACAAATGAGCGCTGCTCGTAGATAACTCAGATATCCCATTTATAAGCAACTAGCAGCGCCCCGCGGTTTCGCCCGCGTAAGTCGCGATCCCGTGGGAATATCGGGATAAAAATGTGCCTATGTGTTATTCCGGGAGTCCAGTTATCTCCATTCCAAATTTCATGCTAATCCGTCCAGCCGTTTCAGCGTGATGAAGTAACAAACACACTACACACACACACAAACTTTCGCCTTCATAATATTAGTGTGATTGTGATGTTTCAGAGAGAAAATAGAACGTGAGAAGAATGAGTTGCTTCGCCTAGAACGAGAGAGGCATCGGCTGGAGCGAGAGAAGTTGGAGTTAGAGAGAATGGAGCTAAAACGAGCTCAACTCAGGTAAGGAACTACCCAGAGGTAACATTATTACTACTAAATGTATCGTATTTTCAGTCATATTTTAGGCTAAACATTGTGAAACTATCAAGTTCTTGGCAACCTGAAATGACTTAAATAAAGCTGATTCGATTTCAGATTATGGTTAAACAAATTAATCGTAAAATAACAAGTGTTAAATAGAAATAAAAAAACAACTTCTATCTACGTAGTTCAATAATCATGCATATTGGCTAGCTGTTCGTTTTACAATTTGGATGCAACTTTGGATTTTTTGTTCTATAGAGTGTTTCTTATGGAATCGTGTTTCCGCTAAACATAGCTTAGCAAACAAAATATTAGTCCTATATGTACTAGAATGTTAATGCTGCAGTTATAAAATGCTAAGCAATGTCAGATAGATAGTATAGAGTCTGAACTTGAGCTATGGTTACAGATTGGAAGAAGACCGTCGCAAGCGCAGCTATGAGAGCAGTAACTACCGCAAGGCAGCCAGCCCGCCGCCCGACGCGGCGTACGACCGCGACGCGCGGCACAAGCGCGCGCCGCCGCCGCCCATTGTAAGAACTCAGCTAAAGGCGCTTGTACGTACCCGCTATGAGAGTAGTAACTACCGCAAGGCAGCCAGCCCGCCGCCCGACGCGGCGTACGACCGCGACGCGCGGCACAAGCGCGCGCCGCCGCCGCCCATTGTAAGAACTCAGCTAAAGGCGCTTGTACGTACCCGCCGGTCCAACGACTGGGAGACCTAGCATCGGTGATACCGTTAACACGTTTACCCAACTATGTGTACAAATTTCATGAAATCTATATTTAAAAGCAAGCTCAATGTCGTTGAGTGGTTCATAGTTCTAAAATATCCCGTGCACCATCCAATACAAACACTGCACAGCACTTCCTTAGTAACAGAGTGGTCCATAATGATTTACCAGAAGATGTTGTTACTGCAACATCAATAAATGCTTTAAAAAACATATTGGATAACTGGTTGCGAACGAACAAACAGTTATCATTAAAAGACATTAAAGTGTAATCAGTGCAGCGAGTGAAACTAAGACATTTCAACACTCTGAAATAGACACATCAGCGAAAGCTGCGTGTCTATAATTTTAAATAATAATAAATTTCATCGAAATTGGGTTCAGTCTATATAGCGTTATAGAGTTACACAAACATCTTAATATCCAAACATTTGCATTAATAATATTAGTAGAATCTGTTTCTAGTGTATGTATTTCATAAAATTTGGTTTATAGCTTGTAATGAAGTTTCCGATTCAAACAACCTCCAGGTCCTCGAGCATGTTTTGGTCACTACTACCATGTTATGTTACTATGATGATATAGCAGTGGTGTCATCTCTTGTCAATGTTTCGAACTAATTTCGGACTTTGAACAGAAGGTTTCTAATGAAACACCTGTAGATGGCTCCCATCGGCGCTATAGCCGAGTTGTGATAGTGCCCACAAATTTCGTCTTCAGCGTCATAGTGTTCTATGGCCGAATTGGTAAAGGCATCGCCGATCACAGGCGAGGTTGCGGGTTCGAGTCCCTCTGGAACGGATTTTTTGGGTTACATTTAAATTTAATGTTATCCATAAAGTGTGGTTTACACTTGAAAAATAATAAACTATGATGATATAGCAGTGGTGTCGTCTCTTGTCAATGTTTCGAACTAATTTCGGACTTTGAACAGAAGGTTTCTAATGAAACACCTGTAGATGGCTCCCATCGGCGCTATAGCCGAGTTGTGATAGCGCCCAAAAATTTTGTCTTCAGCGTCATAGTGTTCTATGGCCGAATTGGTAAAGGCATCGCCGATCACAGGCGAGGTTGCGGGTTCGAGTCCCGCTGGAACGGAATTTTTGGGTTACATTTAAATTTAATGTTTTGGTCAGTTTAGTTTGTTACTTGGTGGCAGTGGTTCTAGTTTCTAAACGAAACATTCAATGAACAAGATGAAAGGAAAAAAAACATGAATGGGTACAATTTGTGCATATTTCGATTAACTTAAATTAAAAAGACTTTACTATAAAAAAAACAAGTGCCGGTGCTTACATCGATTTAACGGTACGTGAAAATTTCCCGTTTTTATAATATAATTAAAAAGACTTTATTTAAAACCGAGATCCACATTTATTTTAGTAGCATGTTGAGCTTAGAAAGATAAAGATATATTTATTTGCTTGAACATAATGTCATATAGGTCATATTAAAAGATAAACGGCTAATTACCACTATTATTCGTCACTTCGTTCGTTGTATTCGCTGGTCCACCGTCGAACGCGGTCGCGGGCGGTGCTCATGATGAAGAGGCTTCTGAACTCAGTCTCGAAACGTCAGCAAAGTGACGAATAATAGTGGTAATTAGCCGTTTATCTTTTAATATGATTCCCAACCACGATAGTTTCAATTCTGTCATATAGGTCTTAAAAATAAGTATGTAAGTTCCAATTATGTTCTACCTTATCTAGCATGCAAATTACAAAAATACAAAAGAATGTCAGAATTAAATAGGTACATCAAATCAGAAACAGAAACTATATTAGTGCTATTTACCACTGAGTGCATGCCCGTCCAGTGCTGTATATGAGGCTGCCATCAAACCTATCGGTCCCGGCTGTTATTGATTAATAGCAGTTGATAAGCCCTGTCAAAGGCCCTCGGGCGGCTTGACAAACTCTGACACCAGAGGCCAGCACTACCTCATACGAAACGACGACGACGACCTATCGGCTACAGCGGCCAGGTGGATTACCATGCACAAAGTTCACGAATATTCATTAGCCTATCAACCGCTTAATAATTTGTCTCTGTTCAATTGCCAATATTAATTCAAGTGAATGTGTTTGTTCAGTCGTCGAGCCGGAGTCAGTTCGAGGCGCCGCCGCCCCCGCGCTTCGAGATGAGCTCGAGCTACGACCGCGGCGCGGACAAGCGCGAGCGGGGCGCCGCCGAGCGAGACTACAAGCGACCCGAATACCCCAGACACGTGTCCTGTGAGTATTTATTTACCTTTGCCACCTTTTGTTACACATTGGGCCAGATGGCATTCCGGCTGTAGTGCTGAAAAAGTGTGCTCCTGAACTGTGTTCCGTTCTATTGCACCTCTTTGATCTGTCGTACACCTCTGGTATCGTGCCGACTTCGTGGTAAATAGCCCATATTCATCCGGTCCCCAAAAAAGGCGATCGAACCAACCCTTCCAACTACAGGCCCATAGCGATAACCTCTCTACTCTGTAAGGTGATGGAGCGAGTGATAAACACTCGGCTTCTGGGATACCTGGAGGAGCACCAGCTGGTCAGTGACCATCAATACGGCTTCCGTCATGGGCGATCAATGATGGACATCAACTGTAATGCCTCTGTGAATTTTTTGTGTGTAAATAGAAGAAAGAAGTGAAAAACCTTGATAAAACTGGAAGAAACTTGAAGATCACTGAGGAAGCAATCAATAACAGGTATCAATTATCCTCTAAAACTGTTTTTCAATCAGGAAATCACTTTTAAAAGTTTCAACAAGACGTTTTTTTCGCTTGAAAATTTCACACACACATAGAACACAGAACATTGGTAAAATTTTTAGCCAATACAAAACAAGTAGCTGCAGAACTTTTTTGATTATATTTTGGAATACCGTCACTAACTTTTGGAGATTTTTTTTTTGGTAAAAACACAGCCGGCCGGCCTTGTTTGTGATGAATGAATTTTGACATTGCTGACTGCTGACAGTGACAGACAATCAAGAGGTTAAAGTGTTGCCATTTCATAAAAGGTTTTTGTACTACCAGAATTGTCGAATCGACTATAAACATACGAAATGGACACAGATAACGTTACTAAACGTAAACCTCAACAGTTATCGAATTCATTGTCCGAGACATCTAACGACAATTCATCACTTTTTGACACCACAGTGATGAGCCTCCCCAATACGTCTTTGGATGATAGAGAGACGAACGATGAGTTATTAGAAAAATTAAAAAACCTTTCTTCTCAATTTGAAAGCGCCAATCTAGAAATTGAAAATTTAAACACAGAAAACACCAAGATGAAATCAGACCTAGAAAAATGTTACAAAATAATAGACCTTTATAAAAAAGTAGGTACATCTGAAATAACGTGCACACCGCCAAGGTCTGGAAACAGGAAGAAAAATAGAAGAAGTAGTACTGCTTTCACTCCGCTAAAAAATACTTTAGATAGACAGGATAAAACTACAAATAGCATAGATATTTCAAATGAATATAGAGATATCAAAGTCCAGCAACAAAGTGACGAAGAAGAAAATGAAAAAGATATGTTACAAAACCAGCTAAGTGCTCAACATCAGGGAGGAAATCAAGTAGTTGACACTTACACAGAAGTAGAAACTAATGAATGCCCAACGAAGGAAGTAATAGATGGCAAGATAGAGGAATTAATAAGCATTTCGGAAAGACTGAAATACGTTGCTTCACAAAATTTTATAGAAGACAAAGACCTAATAAAGAAGAAAATAATTATCATAGCCGACCAACGGGGACGGAGTCTACAGAAAACACTGCAAGAACATGTAGGTTCACACTACATAGTCACGTGTTTCTTGAAGCCAGGAGCAGACCTAAGCTGTGTTATTGACTCTGATAGAAAAGACATATGAAAACTGTCTAAAAGTGATTATGTTATATTGGTAGGCGGCATAAACGATAAGAGTCCGTTTATATTTCAGTCAGCTCTCAATCGTTTTCTTAATGCTACTCAACATACGAATGTTTTAATTAGTGAAATACCATACAATAGATATCTGAATGAAAAAAAACTCAATTACATTTTAAAATTCGAGTGTGCTATTGAGCACACTCGAATTTTAAAATGTAATTGAGTTTGTGATGAATCTAAATAGTGAGTATGCTCATATTGATGAGCATACTCACTATTTAGATATGAATTATAGTGAAGCCCCATTAGGATATCAGTCTTCCTTACATTTATGCCAAAATATGTTTCGTGAAATATTACGTTTGGATTATGGGCTTAAGTTAAAAAATTACAGAATTTACCAAGATTCAAAGGTCGTCAAGCCACAAAGCCCTATTTTTGCTGATAAGGGTACACAGACAAACTTAGAATCTATACCAACCCATCCTTTGCAGGTACAGATGGTGAATGACAGTAATGAGAATCTTCCAATGCATACATTTCGTGTCTAACCATATTAATGTCCTACACCAAAATATTAATGGATTAATTAATAAGCAAGATTTACTGACATTACATATTGACGAACTAAAAAATAAGGGTAAACATGTAGATGTAATTTGTATAACGGAACATAATATGACAAATAATGATACTGTCATTTTAAATGTGCCAAATTTTACCATAGCGACTAACTTTAGCAGGAGAAATCGTAATGGAGGTGCTTGTATACTAATAAAAAACAGTCACAAATATGAAGTTATAAAGGAAATTAAGAAGGTGAGCATTGAAAACATAGCTGAATATTGCGCTATATACTTAAAGGAGCAAAATGTTGTCATTGTTTGCGTGTACAGGCCACCCATTAACAACAAAGGAATTATTGAAACATTTTTTTCGTCATTTACACATATCTTGAAAATGATCTGTTTCAGTAAGAGAAAAGTCATAATTTGCGGTGATTTTAATATAAATATTTTAAACAAGAATAGCCTATGTATTGATTTTATGGACATTATTAACTCTCACAATCTTAAAATATCTCTCGCAGAACCAACACGTCTCATTAGTGGAACTTGTATAGACAATTTTATTCATAATGTACGACGTGTTTCATGTGAAATCATTGACTTTGGTTTGTCAGACCACACTGCTCAATATTTCGTATGTCCGGTTGCACAATATTACCCCATTAAGTTCTGGTACTACTACAGACGAGACTATAGCATTGAAAATATGTCAAAGTTTAAAGACTGTCTGGACAAACTATGTTTTAGTGACGTTTTTGCAAAAACTGACTCTAATGATGCGTATAACTGTTTTTACGAATTGTTTAAATTGTTCTATGACCTCTGTTTCCCTATTGTAAAGGTGAGATATTCTATCGATCGAAAATCAAATTGGTTAACAAAAGGTATCAAACGGTGTTCAAAAAGAAAAAGACAAATGCTTTGGAAAGCTAGAATTCATAAATGTAAAGAAAATAAAGATTTGTTCAAAACATATTCCAAGAGGCTAAAAAATATATTGAAACTAACACAGAAAGCACAAAACGATTACAGTATCACAATGGCCCCTAATAAGTCAAAAGCAGTTTGGAATATCATCAATAAAAATAAGCAAAATATCCCTAAAATTAATATTGAAGGAATTATTGATGGCGACAGGATTTTAAAAGATCCCAAAGACATTGCTCAAGGTTTCAATGAATTCTTTGTAAATCAGGTAAAAGATATTGGGATCAAAAGAGCAAAATCTTCCATGATATGGAATAAATCAAATTCAATATTTATTCAACCGAGTACCCCACATGATATAAACCGAATTATTATGTCACTAAATAACACAAAAAGTACCGGTTACGATGAAATTTGTACGAATGTTGTTAAGTTTGTGTCCAAAAACATATCTCCTGTTATAAGCTACATTATGAATTTATGTATTGACGACGGTAAATTTCCAGATAAACTCAAATTGACAGTAGTAAAGCCACTTTTCAAAAAAAATGACCGAGATAACATGAGCAATTATAGACCTGTTGCTTTGATACCTATTTTTTCTAAAGTATTTGAAAAATGCATGTACTCTAGCTTTGTTTCATACTTTGAAAAATATAATATACTGTGCGACGAACAATTAGGTTTCCGAAAAAACAAATGTATTAATATGGCTATTTTCAAATTGCTTAAGCCTATTATATACAATCGTGACAGAAAAATTCCAGTATGTGCCATGTTTATGGACTTAACGAAAGCGTTTGACTATGTAGATCATTCAATTTTGGTAAATAAACTTAACACATACGGAGTCAGAGGAAATGCCCTCAGCCTGATCCAATCGTATCTGGAAAAGAGAACCCAACTGACTCAGATCAATAAAGTCTGTCTGAAATCTCGGACTGATATGAGTTACTTATCAGACACATTACCAGTAAAGTACGGTGTTCCGCAGGGAAGTATCCTAGGCCCACTTCTATTTATAACTTATATCAATGATCTCCCCGCAACTGTCAATCATCCGATGGTTCTATTCGCTGATGACAGCACTGTTATTTTTTCGCAAAATAATTCCAGTAATTTAGAATCTGACATTATTTGCACTCTTGAGGACATCATTAATTGGTTGACATGTAATAATCTATGTATAAATCTTGACAAAACTAGCATTATGACATTTAATAATAAACCTCTGACATTAAATATAAAATATTTCGGTAAGAATATAAATGAAATTCCAAATACAAAATTTCTAGGTCTTCACATTGACTCTAATTTGTCATGGAAACATCACGTGGAAGTAGTGTGCTCTAAATTAAGTCGCTTCTCCTATGCCCTATACATGCTTTCAAAAATAGTAAATAGGTATACAGTGCTGACGGCTTATCATGCGTACGTAACGTCCACTCTTCGATACGGCATAATATTTTGGGGCAACTGTACTGAAAGAGAAAGAGTGTTTAAAGCACAAAAAAAGTGCCTAAGATCCGTGTGTAAATTACATCAAACTGACTCATGTAAGCCATATTTTGAAGATCTGCGCATTTTGACATTTCCGTCTTTATATATATTTGAGTTAATTATGTTTGTACGATTAAACAGGGATCAGTTTACTCCATTAAGTAGTAGGAGATTAAAGAATAAAATCGCTATGCCCTCACATAAAACATCTATGTTCCACAAAAGTATTCTGGGTATGGCACCAAAACTTTTCAATAAAACGCCAATATCAATTGCAGAAATCGAAAACAATAATACACAATAATAATACAATACGTACACATAGTTTTTGTATTTTGTTGTTGTTGACATGTGTAAGTTTTCCTAATGTGTGTGTTTAATTAATTAATTGTGTGTTTAATAATATCTAATTAATAATCTTTTAATCAATAATGTGTTTGTAAACTGTAATTTGCTTAACCTAGAATGGTGAAATAGAATGGTGCTGTGTATAAATGTTTTAAGAACCTCTTCAACCCTATTTAGCAAATAAATGATTTGATTTGATTTGATTTGATTTGCGATCGGCTGGTGATCTTTTGGTCTATCCCACTCACCGTTGGGCTGTAGCCGTCGAGAGTAGAGGGGAAGCCCTGGCAGTTACCCTAGATATCGCCAAGGCTTTTGATCGGGTTTAGCACGGAGCACTTCTTACGAAATTACCATCATACGGGCTTTCAGTGGGGCTATGCAAATGGGTTGCCAGCTTCTTATCTGGGCGGAGCATCAAGGCTGTTGTTGATGGTTCATGCTCAGGCCCGAAGCCTATCAATGCTGGTGTTCCGCAAGGATCAGTGTTGTCTCCTACGCTATTCATTATGCATATCAATGATATGCTGCAAATTAGTGGTCTTCATTGTTATGCAGATGATAGTACGGGTGACACCTTTTATTCTGAAGTTTATGAGAACAGGCGTAAACTTGTGTCTGATGTTGAGAGCTCCTTAGAGCAAGTTTCCGATTGGGGTGACCGGAACTTGGTCACCTTTAACCCAACGAAGACACAGGTTTGTGCGTTCTCTTTTAAGAAGGCCCCGTTCGATGTGTCGCCGCGATTCCAAGACATTCCCGCGACGGTCCTGATGAGCCGACAGCTGCTGCCGGGCTGCTGCGGTCGACGGCGATGTTCCTCTTGAGCGCGTCACGGAAATTCGTGACTTGGGGTTGATTTTGGATGTAAAACTAACCTTTAATCCGCATATCCTGGATGTATGTAACAGAGCTTTTAAATCCTTGGGATTCGTTACGCGACAGACAGCTAGGTTGATAGGTTGATGATAGGAATGCCATTATAACTCTCTACTACGCGTTCGTGAGGAGTAAATTAGAGTATAGCTCTCTGGTATGGGACCCACACGAACAAAAATATACAATTATGCTAGAACGCGTACAAAGGAAATTTGCACGTTATCTTTTTAAAAAAATGCATGGATTCTATCCTTATTTATATCCGTCTTTGTTCGTCGCCGGAATGGTAGGCATCAACACCCTGGAGTTGAGACGCAAGTGTGCATTTTTGATGCACTATTATCTGCTGCTCAACAACAGGATTGATAACCCGACCGCGCTGGCTCGCTGCTCGTTGTCTGCGCCGGACCAGCGGCTGCGTGCGCCGTGCCTGTTTGCGACCCCGTTGGTTCGAACGCAAACCACCCGGTATGCTCCTACAGCTCATGCTCTAAATTTGCTCAACGCCCTGGTTGCTCAGAAACCAGAAACAGATGTATTTTTTTCAAATTTTAATGTTTTCTTAAATTCTTCTATTAAAGTTAAGTTTTTAATATATGTACCTATTGTTTGGCTTTCTGCGCGCGTTGGTGTATACTGTAAGTGCAGTAAGCAGTTGAATAAATAAAATAAATAAATAAAAATTTCCTTATCCATCCTTATCCATCTCGGCAAGTATCGGGATTCTGGGGGTCGAGATATCTAATGAGGTCCGATAATGGGAGTCATCTCGAAGCAAAAGCTGCACTGACTTCTAAAAAACTTGGGAGTGCTAAACCGTGCTAAGCAGTATTTTGCGCCGAATCAACGGCTGTTGCTTTAAAAAGCGAAGTGTCATCGGCGACCCTAAGCTCTCCAATACTCTAGAACCGCTTAGCCAGCGCAGAGCCATTGCATCGCTTTGCGTGTTCAACGGGGAATGCTCTGACGAGCTTTTCGATCTCATCCCCGCATCTTACCATCGCTCTTCCCGGCACCGTGACGAAGTTCATACTAAAACAATGATTCGGAAAGAACGGTGCATTACCTTTTCATGGGAGGGGTGATCACCCCTCCCCTGGCCATAAAGTAAGAGGTGAAGTGAAATTCTTTCAAAATCTATATCTGAGGGTCCATTTGATCAATGAACACAAATCTGTTGCTAAATTTTCTATTGAAAAAATTTACCTCCAATTTGACCGTAGTATAATAAAATGAGTTTTCATTTATAATATTGCATGAAGACATAACTGTAAATATTGATCAAGTAAATGTCTTCGGCCGCTCGACTTGCAGATACTACGGTTCACTTTAGTCAGGCTATAGATTTTTAAATGCCCACTCCACACTGTAAATTTTTGTTTAGGTCTTATTTCTTTACCTTCTTATTTCTTGCTCAATGCAGGCAAGGCAAGGAAAGGCAGATTACAAGGAATAAAGGAGACTTCAAAATAAACTTCACCTCTTGTATTAAACTTGTAAGCATTAATGAATAATTCTGAATACCCTTCTTAACTGTGTTAAATTGTGAATATTGTTTGTTGGATGTAATGTATTTTGCTGTAATAAAAATTACTTCTTTTTTTTTTCATTGTATTGTCTCTTTCAGCTGCCAACATGAAGTATTCCAGCAATGGAGCGACAGATGACGCGAGACAACCTATGCCGCCCGGCACCAGGCCCAAAGAACCAGGGTGAGAACTCCTCTACTACTATACTTGACGACCTCTGTGGCGCGGCGGGCGAAGGTTCGCCAGCGACGCAGGAGGTTGCGGGTTCGATACCCGCCTCGGAATAAATATTTGTATGGTCTGCAGATATTTGTTCAGGGTGTTCTGGGTATTTTCTATGTATAATAAAAAAAAAATATCCTGGTTAATGTATTGTATTAAGTATATCAGTTATCTAGTACCCATAACACAAGCTCTGCTTAGCTTGGGGCTAGATAATGTTGTGTGAACTGTACATTACATTCACTCAGCATTATTTATTTATTTTATGGTCGCCACTCAAGAGCTTTTATCCCCCAATAGTTATTAGTTCTTTGATCTATATGGGTTGCCCATTGTCGCTTCAACTTGCTAACTCTGAGTACTATAATGGATGACTACATTTGTTCCAGTCGTACATACGACTCCCGCGACACTCGCCCGTACCGCCCGTCACCGCCCAGCAAGCCCGAGCCGCGCAGCTGGAACGCCTCTAGCCGGTATCCCGACTCGTCAGCTCCTAAAGGTAACTAATATCCGTACGTACGACTCCCGCGACACTCGCCCGTACCGCCCGTCGCCGCCCAGCAAGCCCGAGCCGCGCAGCTGGAATATAAATAATATCCGTACGCTCGTCGCGACTCCGATTCTCTCTTGGTAAAGGTGACCAGGTTGAACTCATACTCATTTATTCACCATCCACCTTAGTCGATAAGCCATGTCAGAGGCCCTCGGGCGGCTTGACAAACTCCGACACCAGAGGCCAGCACTACCTCACACGAAACGACGACGACGACCATCCACTTTTACAGAACATTATTTACAAAACAAATACAGACAGATTATTCAAAGCAATGAATAACCAGACAAGATAGATTTAACTCTTTATTTATTACCACACAGAAACAATACAAAAATAATAATAACATTAAAAAAAAGGCAAAACAATGGGCGGCCATATCGTTGGGAGCGGTAACATCGCTGAGGGTGACAAGCATATGAATGCTACACTAATGTGACTATTTTAAAACAGTTAAATACATTATAATTTAGAGAAATAGTTGTGTTGTTGATTGGATGGTAAAACGATCGGGAGCGCCTCGCTGAGGCTCTTTGCATGCACATGGCTTCAAGTTTGTTGCTCTGGGACATGCCAGCACAATGTACAAATACAAATACAAATACAAATACAAATATATTTATTTTGCCAATGACACAAAAACTTACAACTAAAACATTATCCAATTAATTAAATTAGCAAAAATGGTCGTCACTCAGCGTATGCTGCGACAGCGCAAACGCTGTGCAGCGCTGGTTTTACGTGACGCCAGTGTGTTGGGCAGCACTGCGACACACGTGTTACACAGAAAAGAAAAGATGAAATATTATTAAATGCAATCGTGGTAGAGCTATGATTCTATAAGTATTATATTATATAAAATAAACAAATAACAAAACAAACAAAAGAGAAAGAGACCATTGTGAAACTTATGCTGTATTAAACTAAACTAAATTTAGGCCCAGAACGACTACCTGTGGATGGTAAAAATTGTGAATGTAATAAATGTTTCTTAAGTGTGTTTTTAAAGGAGTGAATAGATCAATGTCTACTATTTATTATGATGTACACTGACCTTAGTACCTTTTGGTAACCTTGATGTATGAGTCTATTGTACAATTTTCATCATCTGCTTCTTTTGTTTGTGGCTACTGTGGCTTTAGTTTCCACAATTTTGCCAATGTCAAACGGTATAATATATAAAACGGATAAGGATATAAAACGGTAAGACGATGGAGATTTGAGTATGAAATAACCGGTGTAACTTAGATGAATAGCACATGTGTGGTGTAGTTAAATATAAGTGTTTAGGTCTTTTTGAAATGGTGGTTTTTCCTGCAAATACACTGACGGAGACTCTCGACGACTTGACTAATTGGCGAAATTGTTTGAAGCACTCCTCGGAAGCCATTATATGAAGAAGAATGGTTGGTCTTGGAATAGGGAAACTCAACCAGAATTTATGACAAAGGAGATTTATTTATTCTGAGAAACTAGGGACAAAACTTTATTAATAAATATATTGATTTTTTATACAAAATGTTATTGACTTGAATGAATTAATATTCAAATGAGGATAGACTTCGTTTCGTATGGAGCTTGCGGTATACCTCCCCTAATGTAAAGTGGTTGCAGGCAGCAGCTCGGGCGCGGGCGGCGAGGCGTGGTCGAGCGGCGGCGGCGGCGGCGGCGACGCGCGCTACGCCGCCTACGACACGCGCTACCCGCCGCAGTACCAGCCGCCGCCGCCGGGCGCCGCCTACCCCGACCGCTACGCACAGCCCGCCCGGGACGGATACGTGAGGAAATACTAGGTAACATATTATTCAATATATTGTTGGCCGTGGTGTGTCGGCCCCTCCGTCTCTTCCCGTAGATGTCGTAAAAGCTAGGGATTACACCTGGGGAAGGCACCACCATCTACCTAAATACTCATCATCAGTACTGCAGTCTCAAATCCGCCTGCACAGGTGGTGATGCTGGCAAAGTCTCGAGCGCCGCCGTAAAGTCGCTTGCCTTTTGATCTTCTATATAGGTTACATTTCCGGGAAAGCTCCCAGGAACTACATGATCTGATCCCACTATCTCCTTTTCATCATAGAACGAGCAGGCGAACGGCTCGTTACCACCCTTACCTCATTATACACTATTTGTACTACACGTTTCAGTTCTACCTTTATAATGCGAACTGCTAAGGAGTGGAATACGCTACCGTCGTCTGCCTTTCCTGAAGACTATAATCTGGTTCTCTTCAAGGTTAGAGTGAATAGGTGCCTTCTAGGCCTTTGTGCTCTATCTTCAGCCACATCGTCACTTATCAACAAGTGAGATTGTGGTCAAACAAAGGTCTATCAATGTAAAAAAAAAAAACTCCCCAAAATGGGGTGCGCCCTAGGTGGATGCGAACGCGACCTATGAGGTAATGCATTGTCCAAGGCAGAGGTTACCACTTTACATCGTGGGTCATCTGCTTGTTCCGCCATACAATTCCAAGCTTCATAACATCAGCTTGCAGCTTCACTCGGCTGGTCAAACAACGCACGTTTTTTATTCTATGAAGATATAAAATGTGTCTTTTTTGTTGCAGGTATTTACAAATGATGTGTAAGAGCTGATTCAAATGAAATAATTTGATTGTAGCAGTTGAAGGAAGCATATACCTTCTGTTGGGACTTTACAGATATAATATTGTCAATCTGGATTTTGTGAAGTTTTTTGTAATGATAAAGTCCAGGTTCTATGAACCTCAAGCTTTCCAAACATTCCCTTATTTTATGGGAGACTTTTATTGCTTGAACCTATCACTATTTAGGATTATTAGTGAGGAATAATGTATTTGTTTATGAGTGTTTTGAAAAGTCAAAAGTATTTTGTCTATAATCCTCTAACGCTATAGACACTGGTTTTGTGTAATATATAGAATAAAAATGTATAATTAAGTATATTGGTTATGTATGGTAACTTAATAAATGAATTAAGATATCTCATCTTTTAATGTTGTTTTTTTTTTTTTTTTTTTTTTATGTTATACCTTATCGGCGACCTCGGGGTCGGCCGAGAAAGCGTTGGCGGGACGATCTTGTTGGTTTTCTGGAGTGGTGGGAGACTGCCAGAGACAGGGACAAGTGGAGGAATTTGGGGGAGACCTTTGCCCAGCAGTGGGACAATATAGGTTAAGAAAAAAAAAACCTTATCTCTAAAATAATAAGAATTAAATTGGTGATAACTGTCTAGTGACTTTATTTTTAGTGACAAGTCATATATAACAACAAACCTCTATCAGCTGTTGATAACTCAGATTCATAAAAAGATAACCATAAAAAGCAAAACAATAGATAAGACGATAAACAACATTCTGAAAACAAACCTGATTGGGTGATTCACTGAAAAATCTCACTAGATGACATCAAATCTCGGTGTGGGTGTCCTGCGAGATGCTGTGGACAAGATCAGGAGAGCAATTCTCGTGCTTTAGAGATTAAGTCGAATTCGACATATGTCGAAAAAAGATGGCGAATGTCGAATAAAATCTTAATTTGCTATTCTCGTAATGTCACAAATAGACATAAGTGGACCAAAATAATTGAAATCGCATACGATTTGATGGTTATTGTGACATTTTTTGTAGACATTCATGCTTCGACACTATCTCTAATTTAGAGATAATCTCTGCAATCCGAGAATTGGCCTCCTGGAGGGCAATTCTCGTGCTTTCGAGATTAGTCGAATTCGACATGTCGAAAAAAGGTGGCGAATGTCGAATAAAATCCTAATTTGCTATTCTCGTGAGGTCACAAATAGACATGTCGACCAAAATCATTGAAATCGAATACGATTTGATGGTTATTGTGACATTTTATGTAGACATTCATGCTTCGACATTATCTCTATTTAGATCTCTACAATCCGAGAATTGGCCTCCTGAGAATACACCAATGTTTGGGCATTCAATGAATGTGAATGTCAAAGGGACCTAAAATATTTGACGCCATTTTCTTTCTGGAAATCTCCACTCATGTCTTTAGTACACAACAATAGTTACTTTTTTAATTGTTTAAATGAATAAGACCGTTTATAACTAAGCCAAAATCAAATTTGATCCATAAAACTTAAAACTAGATATATTCAATCAAATCTGTAGATTTGAGCACAAACTTCTATCAAGCCAGTGTTTATTGACAACTAAAATGCAATTCAGACAATAGAAACGCCACAATACAATCGGTAGTAGGTACAATACGAATAATAAATTCAAAGAAGAAAAAACAATATTAAATTTATAACTAAATCATATTGTATTTTTGTAAGTACTTCATATATACCAACAAGTTTTTATGCTGGCTTGTGCATAATGTTCCTGTTATGCAAAATCAACCATGAGTTCTACAGGGTATGGTGCTAATTGGCTAGGTAATATAACACAAACATTTGCGCAAATACGCCAAGTGAAGTGCCGCCCTTAAAAGTAGATCCCCAAATCAGTCGTTATCTTGTTAACAACTTTATCATAGAATCATTATACTAAAAGTAAAACGATACAAACATGAGATAACAGATGTTTTTCACACTGAAGACTACATATAAGTTTGTTCAAACATTCATATTTTATTTGTTTTTTTTAAAACTTGGTATAAAATAAAAGCAACTTAGCATCAACATCACAACAAGCACCCATCACCGTATTACAGTAATACGTTAATAAATAGTGGCCTCCGGGGTGTGGGCCAGCATGTAATTAACATTCTCAACAAAAAGCGATGAGTGTGATGGTATATGGTTTTCATTGTGTAAGTACGGGTGGTGTCTTGGCCATGGTTCAACTTCTACATGAGGTGGTTCTATGTCCATGTCCATAGACTTGAGGGCATCGATGGCGTCCTGCTGTCCCTGGACGGCTGCTAGGCGGAGCAGCCTCGCAGCAGTTTCAAGGTCATGCTGAAGACCCCCTCGTCCTTGCCCATAGTAAATGCCGAGGTTGTAAAGTGCCCCAGGGTGTTCCATGGACGCTGCTGATCTATAAAACTCCATGGCCTGTAAAGTGGAAATTAGGCTCTACTTTATTTCAGAATTTTCCTAAATGCAACTGTAATCTACCAATAATAAAAAGTATCACAGCATACACCATACATCAGTTTACTCAACACCAATATTTCCTGTCAAACTTGGTGATAATGACAAATCCAGGCTGATGAGATGAGAAGGAGTAGATTAAGGAACCGGTATAAATCTTACCATTTTCTCATCAACAGTCACTCCCAAGCCATTTTCATAGCATAAACCCAAGTTGAACAGAGCTGGAGCATGACGGCGGTTTGCAGCAGACCTGCAAGAGAATTGCGTACATCATATTGTTACAACACCAGTACTAATTTAATCAACGAGTGCGTAAAGTGAGCTTTTTCATTGCAACAACAGGCAAAATTTGCTTTCATCTGTCCGGATGTATATATGTAAGTATACAGTTGGTAGTCGCATACAGGTTGTATTTTTCAACGAATTTAGCTAAACAGATTCTTCAATTTCAGGAATATATAGCCATTCTTCCAAAATGGGAGGAGCTTTTTTGATGCGGCGCCATTTTACCGGGCTATTTTGATAATATTTGGCCCAAACATTTGGTAGGTGCTTAATTCTTAACAAGAATTTTTAATATAAGCAAAATGAGTCAAGTGTCTGTCAAGATATAGTTTATGGTTCAACATGATGCATTGAATAAATACATCCAAACATCATCTTAAGCTTTTCATTAGCAAAAGCAAACTTCAAAAAGCCTCACGAGATTTGTACCTACAAATCAGACTGAACATTGTTGCAAAAAAGTATGTGTTTGCAAGGTCTACTGTTACACAAGTACAAGGTCTACTGTTTGCAGAACTAAGAGTCGATATAAGACATACAAAATCACAATACCTAAGCAAGTTAATTCCGACTTGATGTTGTCCGTTTTCAATGGCTGCTAACCCAAGCTTGTTCTCAATTGAGTTCAGCACTTCTCCCAAATCATTCTCAGAAGAGTCGTTAGTCCCGGAACTGCCGCTGGCACGGGATGACGCCTGGTGCCCTCCACTATGCTCATTTGATACCAAATGTACAGTAGGAGTGAATCGCTCGAGAATTCTCTCTAGTTTCTCAGTGTTGTTGCAAAGTGCCTTCTTGTTCACTACACTGACATATGGGTGTAGGCTAAATATTATGTTGTTGAAGTTACCACATTTTTTAGCACCTCGTCTACAGTGCTTCAACCTCAAGTGTATGATTTGACTTGTGTACCATCCCAGCACAAGTGCACTACTCTGTAAATTAAAGCAACTATTAATACGACAGCCAGACGTTAATGTATTACGTACTAGGAAAGTCGTAGGCCTACCCATGTGATGGCACCGATCCAAGACCGATTCAAGTGGTCGAAGTTCCATCTCTTTCTGTTGGTATCGTTTTCACCGCAGAACGACTGCCAGCACTTTCGAGACGTAAACCATTGGCAGGGAGGTCCCGAGCGCTTGTTTTTGCAGTTCTCATCAGGAACAGTCGAATTCACGACGTTGGTTGTACTTCGCTTATCGAAGTGATTAGCGCTTCTCTCAAACGTGTCACGAATACGGCGTGATACATACTTCCACATGTTTACACTATTAGAAATACGAGCTATGGAATCCACTAGCTAGAGAAATCCCATGATTGGAAATAAACAAAATTACTTTCTATCAGAAGCAGCCATACAACAACAGCTGTTTTTTTTGTCTGTGGGTGGCTGAATTCTGAATGAGTGAGATGAGAATGAGTTTTTTTTAGTTGAGTGACTTATATTTTTTTATGGCTTCTGAGGAATAATATAAAATAATAAATTCAAATAACAATGGTGGCATAAAAACAAAGGTTTTGAGGACAACAAAATCCAACATTCCCAAAAGACAAGCTGTTTTGTTTGTCTTTTCCGCAAAGCAAAACACTACACCCCTTGTGCCGTTAATCACATGTAATCACTACTTGTGCTCATATATGTTATAGATCCACCAACTTATCTGTAGAATGAAATATATATGTACCTATATGATAGAAAAATGTCTTTCTACAGATAGGTTGGTGGCCTATACACCGGCTAATGTCAAACTTGAATAAGTTCTATCATTGCAGGATTTGCAGGGCGGACCCTTAAAGCATTGCATTGCAGGCCACTGAGCATTCTGAGCAATCACTTGCATGCAGGCCTCCGGTTGCTCGATGGCACTGACCCTCTCGCATGAAGTTATAGGATTTACCTATAACTTCATGCCCTCTCGCTAGAGAGGGCACTGACCATATTGTTCTGTGCACTGACCACAGTGTGGATGTATACTACGTCCATGGCACGCGCACCCGCCTCCGGAGCTAGAGTGGTCCGGCCGGATGGCTCAATCCTAGTAGTCTGTGGGAGGGCTAAAAGTAAAAACATAGTGTCTAGAGATAATTTTTGTTTGTTGTTTTGTTTTTGTTAAAATAATAGCAAACAAAAGATAATTTATTTATGGCGATTTCTACATGCGTAGTCTTAGGGCAATACGGCCTACGTACCGAGTATCTCTATTAGTTTGTGGTGTTAGAATTAATTAGAATTTGCCGTTTCGACAGATTCTACCCACTGCTTAGTGATTCTACCCTCAAAGCAGTTTTTCCTTTTTTTTATTGTAGATTGCACGTAGAATAACGACAATGTGTGGGAGAACTGGTTTGTAAGTACCTATGAGGGTCTTTAGGTACTATAGTCTAAATAGGTAGTAGAGCTGTTCCCTGTTATAGGAATTTTCCAATAAACTCTTTAAATAAATTTTCGACCAAAATAGAATATTCCCTATGTATTTCAGATCATTACGTAGAGATCAAGTCCAGTGCGCCTGTAGTTACAAGCCGGAAGGAGCTGCTAAATTCGTAACACCAGAATGGTTGCCAGAACACAATGCAGACAAGGAATACACTCCTTCGTACAACATCGCTCCATCTGACGTCACCCCAGTGCTGGTATCTTCTAGTAAATATAAAAACGCCGCAACAACTGATAGAGTACTCAAGCCAATGATGTGGGGGGTAATTCCTTCATGGCATAAGGTAAGTCTTTGGGTTACCTTCTTTTAGATCAGCAACCACCTCGAGGTACAACGTTGAAAAGAACAGTGTGGTGAGAGGATTCAGTGCATCTCATAGAATAGAAATACCCATTTATTAATCCTACTAATATCATAAGTGGCAAAGTTACGATGTTTGTATGTTTGCTACTCAATCACGCCGAAACGGCTTTGTGTATCCTACAGCTCAATCCAGGTCATAATCTATATGTGTATGAAATTTCATCGAAATCGGTTCAGCCATTTCGGCGTGATAAAGTAAAAAACATCCAAACATCGTAACTTTGACCTTTATAATAAGTACCTATTAATTAAATAGTGGGATTTCAAAAATACAAATGGAACAGTTGAGCTATCTAAAGACCAAACGATCTAAAGATAGATGGTGGTGATCCAGATCACTACCAGATGAAAGCATCCCCAAGATTGCATTACCATGCTGAATGGCAATAACAATGCATTTATTAAGACTGGTTCTTTGTACCATTGGTCACATAATAAGACCCTTAGGGCCATCATCCCTCAACCTGGGTGACCAAGAAAAAACGACTGATGATAACCAATGAAACTTGTAACCATTTGTTTTCAGGGAGACTTCAAAACTCATAACTTGAGCACAAACAACTGTCGCTTGGAGACTGTCAAGGAATCTAAACTGTACAGCCCTCTGCTCAATAGTGGAGGCCGGTGTGTTATAGTGGCAGAGGGGTTCTATGAATGGCAGACTACAAACATGCCTTCCAAAGTAAAGCAGCCTTACTATATTTATTCTCCACAGAGCGAAGATATACAGGTACTACATGCAAAAGAGCTAGGCCTTATAAAAAAAATACTATTTGAATGACGGATCAAGCATATGGCCCACTTGCCCCCCTATTCCCTAACTGAAAGTCACTCGGTGACTAACGTTTGACAGGAAGAATGATTATCAATTAAAAAAAAATACTGTTAAGAATTGTCAATTGATGGTAATTTTACTAGTCAAACGTTGGTCACTGAGTGACTTTCAAGATAGGGAATAGGGGGGCAGATGTTAACCAGTAACCTCTGCTTATGAACAGTGAATACGTACCTCATAGGTCACGTCCACCAAGGAGGCGCCCTATGTGGCATTACACTGCGTCCGCCACCCTGAGACATAAAGATGAAAAGTCTCATGTGCCTGTAATTTCATTTAGGCCAAGCTAAAGTTAGCTGTTTGTCTGCCCTATAGTGGCATACATAACAAAATATTAATTTTTAAAGTATTGCCCACAGTGCCAGAACATGCACTGCTTAAGGTGATAACTTACCTCAAATTCTATCACTAAATGTTAAAATAAAAAATAAAAAAAATGCTGGACAGTTCACACAACATTATCTAGCCCCAAGCTAAGCAGAGCTTGTGTTATGGGTACTATACAACTGATATACTTAATACAATATATTACATAGATAGATATTTTTGATTATAGAAAATACCCAGAACACCCTGAACATATATCTGCAGATCGCACAAATATTTGTTCCGAGGCGGGAATCGAACCCGCAACTTCATGCGTCGCAAGCGACCGTTTGCCCGCAGCACCGCAGAGGTCGTCAAACTAACTCAAACTAAACTCCCTTTTCCACATTCGAACTCTATGGGCGGTCCGTTATGCGTGATTCTGTCACAAACTCTACGGGCGGTCCATTATGCGTGATTCTGTCACAAACTACGGGCGGTCCATTATGCGTGATTCTGTCACAAACTACGGGCGGTCCATTATGCGTGATTCTGTCACTAACTCTTTAAAGTTCGGGTAAGCTAGAAGGTGACAGAATAGCGGTAAATTAGTTTTTATGTAGTTTTAAGTAACCAGTAGTATTTTTAAGTATATCAATTATCTAGTACCCATAACACAAGCTCTGCTTAGCTTGGAGCTAGATAATGTTGTGTGAACTGTCCAGCATTATTTATTTATTTGGGTTAAAGGTATTGGACCATTTGGGCCTCCCAACATTGTACAACATGAGAGTATTAGGTGCACACTTTGTTTCAGATTGACGATCCCAAAACTTGGAACAACTGCTACAGTGAAGAGACAGGCTGGTCCGGCCTCCGTCTGCTGCACCTGGCAGGCCTCTACAGCGTGTGGCGCGGGGTGGGCTCCATCGTGTACTCCTACTCCGTCGTCACTATGGACTCCAACCGTACCATGGACTGGCTTCATCACAGGATGCCTGCAGTGCTGCATTCAGAGAAACAGATACAGGTACAAAGTCAAAAGTATTTATTCATTGAAATCACAAGGATCATTTTGAATAGTCTTAAAAAATAAATTTACATTTACTCCTGTTCCAACGCAACCAGACCTAGAAGAATCAGGCAACAACAGTTTGATCCACTCGTCTCCATTCCGCCACCTGACGACCAGACGTGGAGAGGCGTTTCACCCTTTTGTTGTTGACATACCACGGTCGCGTACAAACCGTTTCTCAAGCTCTTTCATCATGCGGACAGCAAAGGCCTGGAACTATCTTCCGGCTTCTTTATTCCCTTTATCATACAACTTGGGCATCTTCAAACGAAGAGTTAATAGGCATCTTCTAGGCGAGCGTGCTTAAATAGGCCTCATCGTCGCTTCCCATCAGGTGAGATGTAGCCAAACGCAAGCATATTTTAGATTTAAAAAAAAAAAAAGTTGACCTCTGTGGCGCAGCGGCCGAGAAGTTGCGGGTTCGATTCCCGCTGCGGGACAAATGTTTGTATGATCCGCAAATATTTTTTTGGTCTGGGTGTTATGGTACTCTTATAGTTACTGATACCCACGACACAGGGGATCCTAGTGTGGGATCAGGACTATGTACCTATGTGACTGTGTGCCGAGTGTGGACTATTGTGGACTATATGGAGTAATAGTTATATGTTCGAAAATAAAACATTCTTGTTATATCTGAGAATGTTTTCCAAATTGGATTGTCTTGTAATGTTGTGTGAAATATGCCTTTCAATTCCAATTCCGTCTTGGTAATTACATATTAGTATTTTCCAAACTGTGCTTTTTAACCCCCGTCACAAAAACGAAGGGGTGTTATAAGTTTGACGTGTCTATGTGTGTGTGTGTCTGTCGCATAGTAGCTCCCGAACGGACGAACCGAAAACGATTTTTTTTTTGTTTGAAAGGTGAATTTGTCGGTAGTGTTCTTAGCTATGTTTGATCAAAATCGGTTCAGCCGTTTCATTGCGTTGAGGGTTTTTTAAATTTTTACAAAATTAATTTCTTGTTTTATACACAACCATAATAACCCTGTTTTTTTCCAGGCGTGGTTGGACATAGAAAACGTTGACGCAGACACGGCATTGTCGTATTTGAAACCAGTCGATGAACTATCCTGGCATCCAGTTTCCACAGCTGTTAACAATTCTAGGAACAAATCTGACGACTGCAATAAAAGAGTGACCCCGGATAAGAACAAATGTGTCCAGCGAACTTTAAACACTTGGTTCACGAAACCAGAGAAGCGTAGCTCTGTTTGGAGCAGTCCCGACTCAAAACGACTCAAGAAATAAGATTAAATTTAAATCAGTTATTGACCATAATCTTTTGTTGTCATTAAAGAAAAAAAGAAAGAAAGGAAGAAACGTTTATTTATGACTATACAAACACACACCAAGAAGAAAGCAAACAAGATATGAACTATATAAAAACTAAAACAAAAACAAATAACACAGATATAATAAAGGCAAATAAATATTTAAAAAAAAAAAAAAAAAAAACTTTGATTTTATAATTAAAGAGACAGTTTCATTGCTAAGGCTAATTTCGCTCCTAGAATAAATATCCCCCTCCCGCATAGAATGCAATGGATGTATTTGCCATAATCACCCTCGGCAGGCGGAATAATGTTGCAGAATTTGTTTTTAGTACTCAGGTGGATGCTGCAGCCCGTCCGGCTTTTAGTAAATCCACGAGAAGAGACGGTGGAGTCTATTTAGACTAGAGTATAGATATAAAGAAGGCATTAAGTGCGGGTTCGAGTCCCGCTGGAACGAAATTTTTGGGTTACATTTTTTTTATTTTATTTTTAAATTTCGTCACGTTTTTGTGCACGACGCACGCTAGTGCGAGTGAGATGGCACGCGGGTTACTAAATGCGATGAAGAGGGAGACAAAATCATAAACAAATCACAAACTCCGCAAGATTTTATTTTAGTAAAATATTTACTTATACAAATCCTTAACAACAACAAAGTCATGCAGTAACAAAAAACATAGAAGTGTTCTAAAGAGATGAACCTAAAATACTGATCTATCGTAGTAACACAGTATAAACTGTTAGTAGTAGTAGACCTTTTTTGTGAAATAATTCGTCCGGGGAAGTACCACCATACCTATTTCTGCCGCAAAGCAGTAGTGTTTGCATTGATGGTTGCCGGTGAAATTAGAGGCACATGAGACTTTTCATCTTTATGTCTCAGGGTGGCGGGCGCGGTGCAATGCCACATAGGGTGCGTCCTAGGTGGACGTGACCTGTGTAAGCTGTTCATAGGCAGAGGGTACCGCTTAACATCAGGTGGGCCATCTACTTAACCAGACATTCTAAGTAATTAGTATAAAAAAAAACAAGTGTTTGCGGTATTACACTTATAGGGCCATACTAGTAGTAGTAGTAGAGCTTTTTTGTGAAAGAGTTCGTCCAGGGAAGTACTACCACCATACCTATTTCTGCCGCAAAGCAGTAGTGCTCGCATTGCTGTGTTCCGGTTTGAAGGGTAAGGGTGCCGGTGAAATTACAGGCACATGAGACTTTTCATCTTTATGTCTCAGGGTGGCGGGCGCAGGGCAATGCCACATATAGGGTGCGTCCTAGGTGGACGTGACCTATGAGGTAATGCACTGTTCATAGGCAGAGGTTACCGCTTAACATCAGGTGGGCTTCTTGCTTGATCCGTCATACAAGTAGTATAAAAAAAAAAAAAAAAAAAACTACACGGGCGGTTCTCCCGCCGCGGGAATCCGCTCGACAAAGCTGCCACAGACCATCAAACTACACGGAACGCGGTTTATCGCTGTCTTTTGTTCATTTCAACATGGATCCGCCAATGATAACTGCGCTTGCAGCTCTATTATTAATATAATTACTATTAAAGAAAGTAGAGCGCAATGTGGATCCAGTTTTAAGTAATCGTTTATCTTCGGGAATATTTCAGTCAATGTTTAGTGCACACCGCGATAACCCTCATAAGTTCTCTTACTACAGAATGTATGTTAACTCATTTGATGAACTTCTATCAATTAATAAGCCAACGTATCAAAAAAACCGCCCGTGTAGTTTGAAGCGCCGGTTATCAGCGGCGGTTTGACGCTGCATGCGGCGGTCGTATTTCTCCCGCCTGTGAACCGCGATGGGAGACCGCGCAGTGTAGTATGCAGCATACAACTTGCATATTTCATTGTGTCTAGGGCGGTTCAGAAGCGGATTCCCGCGGCGGGAGAACCGCCCGTGTAGTATGGCCCTTAGAATCAGTGCCGGCTTTACTTATATACATAGTGTTTTTTCTAACTTGTACAGTACAAAATAACTGCGCCAGAATTGTTTTCATACAAAATGAGTACATGGATCCAAAACCAGTTTTCCCGTATCTCTTAAGGATTCGGATATGTCCTACTGTCCATACTGTCCTAGTTAAAAAAAACACTGTATAGTGCAGGGTATGCGGCTCACCCGGGCGCAAGGTCTTGGGGCGCTTCCAAAGACCCTGCGCCTGCGTTAAGACCGGCGCCGGCGCCGGCGCCGACACGGCGCGCCACAAGCGGCTCCATTCAAAATATAAATAACTTTGTCATATTTTTCTTCAATATCTTTTGTTCGTACGTGAATTAAAAACGTTCCTTATGGGATTCTGAACCCTAAAAAACAAAATAAATGTCAGCCGGCGGGCCTGAGGCGTTGCCGTATTTAGGCGGCTCAAGAATATTTAAAATATCTACCAACTAAACTAACCCTAATAGTTTTTTCAACACAAGTCTTTCGGCTTGTGGTGATGATGATGATACTAGCAGTCGGAACCACGAGCCGGTCAAAATGAGCCCAATCACGGCTATCACACAACAACCACTCCATCCACAACCACCTCCTTTTCATCACAGGACGAGCAGGCGCACGGCTCAGTACCATCCTTACCTCATTAGTATACCTTCTATTCGTACTAAACGTTTCAGTTCTACCTTTATAATGCGAACTGCTAAGGAGTGGAATACACTACCGTCGTCTGCCTTTCCTGAAAACTATAATCTGGGTCTCTTCAAGTCTAGAGTGAATAGGTGCCTTCTAGACCTTTGTGCTCCATCTTCGGCCAAATCGTCACTTACCAACAAGTGAGATCGTGGTCAAACAAAGGCCTATGAATGATAAAAAAAGAAGCTATTCCATTGTCAACCGTCTCCATCGTCACATCAGCTCGCTATTGCCATAATGTTGTATTCAACTACATTTGACTGGTATACACATTACAACTCCATTAACAAACACCAATCGTCTCGTCATCTCGCAAGATATGATCCAGCATACAAGTAACTAAACCTAAAAGTAACAATGACCGGACTTAGAGCGTTGCGGGCCTCCGTACAGGAGTGACCGGGTAAGTAATTAATAACATTATTTCAGCACATTTTCGAATATGGCAGTCTATCCAAATAGTTTTTTTTTAAATTAAAGCTGTGTAAAACAAAAACCAGCTTTACAAAAGCTGAAAAAGAAGGAAATATCTCCTTATCTCCTGGGTGACGTGGCCAAGTCGTCCAATTTACATCTGTTAGTTGATGACATTATATATTTTAGAAAAATTACGACTCGTACTATTCACCTGCTGACGTTTCGTTGACCATTTTTCGACCGCGACCACGCTCGAAGGCCGTCAGTGAGACGGGAACTAGCTTGGCTCCGGCGCCCCGCACGCTCTGCCCGTCTTGACACCGGAGCAGGCGGGGGCGGCGGGGAGAGGCAAACACCCGTTCTTCGTCGCTCGCGTCGTCACCGACGTAAGGCTGCGTACACTCCGCACTAATTGTGAACCTCTAAATGGTCAACGAAACGTCAGCAGGAGAATACTAAAGTAAGTCGTGTGTTCAGTTTCAGTTCTATGACATTATATATGATAATATTTTTGGGTATTCTCAATCAGCTCGCTATGCGAAGGTGTAAGGCGCCTGCTTGACGCTGTCGACGAAGTCTCTATAGTCAGCTTCGCACGTTATCAACGCATGGTTTTGTATGAAATCCTGTACAAAACTAATGACTTCGCGTTTGTCTGAAACAAAATACAAAGTTCAAATTAATATTTTTCATCTCATCTATTCGAAAGCCGATACTTCAATAAGTGCGAACAAAGTTTCGTTGAGCTTTTTTGTGAAAGAGTTCGTCCAGGGAAGTACTACCACACATAGTTTCTACCGCAAAGCAGTAGTGTGGTCGCATTGCTGTGTTCCGGTTTGAGGGGTATGGATGCCGGCGAGATTACAGGCAATCAGAGGCTTTCCATCTTTATGTCTCAGGGTGGCGGGCGCAGTGTAATGCCACATAGGGCGCGTCCTAGGTAGAAGTGACCTATGAGATAATGCATTGTTAAACGCAGTCAACAGGGATGTTATTCGCTATGACCATAGGAGATTACTTGACAATAACGTGTCAATGTACACGTCACAATGTATTCTGAACGATGATTCCACGCAGATATCGTAATGAGCCCGCGTTATGTCGCGTTTGGTCACAGCGAATAAGGGGGCAGGTGGGCTATCTGCTTGTTCCGTCATTAATTCAGTTAAAAAAACAAAGTAGGTTTTTTCTCCAAGAGACTTTCTTATCGGGCAGTAATGAGGTTTGAATTAGGAACATGAATATTGTGCCCTCAGGACTACGGCCTCAGACAGGCCTCGCTCGGGATTCTACTCTACCAATTCTTCCCTCCGCTCTGGCACAGAATAAATAACAGTACAAGTGGCTCTGGATTCAAAATGTCCTCGGCGTAAAAATATTACTTTGCTCCCTAGTAATACAATCTACTGTTTTTTTTAATGAAATAAATACTCAAACTATCTTATGGCCCACCTGATGTAAAGTGGTCACCAACGCTTATAAACATCGGCAACACCGGGGGTATTGTCGATGCGCTGCCTACCCTGAAGGAATTTATGAAAAAAATTCTTGAAGCAACACATGTCACCAAGCGGGAAAACCTCAGATGGAAGCTCATTCCATAGTTTGTAGGTATGGGGAAGAAATGATCCCGAGAAACGAGTCGTACGAGAAACCCAGGGATCTATGATGATTTATCAATTGTTTTTTTTTGAAGGCATTGTAGCATTCAAAGTCAAAGTCAAAGTAAAAAAAAGTATTTTATTCATTGAAATCACAAGGATCATTTTGAATCGTCTTAAAAAATAAATTTACATTTACTCCTGTTCCAACGCAACCAGACCTAGTCGAATCAGGCAACAACCACGGTCTGTTTTTTTTGATGATTCTTCTTACTACTTAGGTGGCAGAGCAGAGTGAATAGGTGCCTTCTAGACCTTTGTGCTCCATCTTCGGCCACATCGTCACTTACCAACAGGTGAGATCGGGCTCAAACAAAGGTCTATCATTGTTAAAAAAAAAAAAATGGTGTGGAGCGCCTGTGTGGTGCCTCGAGAACAAGTGGAACATTTACCTGGGTATTGCTTGCACTTGAAGATGAGGTCTATCAGGTATTTGACGACAGCCTTGAAGAGGTTCCTCCCCCTGATGCGGCCCATGCCGTAGTACGGCGTGAGGGTGGTCAGGACCCACAGCGAGATGCGCGTCTTGCAGCTCGCCGCGAGGGGCGCGCTGCCCTCCAGCGGCGACAGGATGCCTTCCTCGTCGGCGTCCTCATCCCCGAACAGTTGCACATACATCACTTTTATCTGAAGTTACAAAGGTAATTGAATGATAATAATGATATGATGGTAATGATATGTATTAGTTTATTTTATAATTTAGGCAGTATTTTTTTTTTTTTCTTAGACTTTTCCAATATTTCCCTTCTTGTGCACTACCGATACATATTTTTTCCGCAATACACCAAGGTTATCTGGAAGAGAATGCTTTCTAGCATTAAGTTCGCCTTTGTACTTCTTTGTTTTATGTGCAATAAAGATTTTTCTATCTATCTATCTATTGAATGAGCGAAACTAGTGCTGTGAGATAACTTTAAGACTCTATGTTAAAATTTTGGAGTCGTTTCGTTACATGCTCACTCAGTAACAGTAAAGGTTACAAACTTGATGTTAATACAGTAATTACTTGAGGATGTAATCTAAATAAATTATAGACAAGAAACACGATTGGTGAAACTTTTCTCGTTATTTTTTTTTTTTAATTGGCCCTCCTATAGCCCGCTTTAGGTATCTCCTTCGACTAGAGAAAATATTAAGCATATTTTTTTATACTATTCTGTTGGTAATCACTTTACTTTGATTAATTATAGATAATTTATTTGTATATTTGCTACTTTAGAAGCAAAACGAAGTTTTATCATTTGTCGCTTACGTCAGTTACGTCCGAGCGGCGGAAATCTATACCTCACCTGGCTCAAGTGAGCAATAGCGCTGTCACTGTCTTGCAGCTATTGTTTTCTTACTAGACTCCGCCCATTCGGTATTTTTACATATCGATATATTTACTTCCATACATTTACTAGCAGCGCCTCTAGCGAAAACTTCGAGAAACTAAGTCCCTGCAAGTAAATCTATGGAAGCAAAAAAAACTTCATGTAGTTTCGAAAACTATTCAAACTCGTCATAACATAATCATACTGGCGCCTATTTCTCAAAAGATTACAAGCTATGAGCACAGAATAAATATTAGTACACTATGAGTGCGTAGAATTGGTTGTGCGCGTTCTGTCTTGAAAAAATAACTCTCTTTTCAAAAAGAGAGGCGTCGCGGAGCGTAGCTGTGTTTATTTACCTTTTTTGTTTAGCGGACATTACAATAGCGCCGGTTTGATCATTTTAAAACTGTAACTATTTCTTTAGTTTATGATTCAAAATGCCGACAGTTTGAATCATAAACTAAAGAAATAGTTCAGAATTTGTCCACGATGGCTCTCTTTCTGAACAGACTCTAGCATGGCGAGACACTCGACACTCGTCATGTGTAGCTTGTATACTTCAACAAACAGGACCCAGAGCACACAGCTTGTGACTATATGGCTCCCGAATGTTTCCTAGACTAAAAGGCAGGTTTGAGGCCGGGAATCGAATCCACACTCTGTTCAAGAAACACATGTTTTTGAAAGCATTAAAGCGCGAAAAATATTTCGTCAGAATTTCTATTGCATGTTAGTGAGATGTTTTCTGCACTTTACAATTAATAATGAGTACCAAAGTTAGGCCATTTGTGCAAAAAAGCGTAAGTGGCTTTTACTGAATTTTAATTTTTTTTCTCCATTCAAATTCTAGATAATACGTATCTAGATAGATAGATAGATATAAATTAGAAAACACTTTATTGTACAACACAGAAAATAAGCTATTTTAAAATTAATACATAAACTAAACACGGAACTACAATGGGCGGTCTTATCGCTATAAGCGATCTCTGCCAGACAACCTTGGGATGGACTGGAATTATTTGTATGCCATAGAACGGTGGCTTATTATCTGGATAAGTAATATACAATCTCTTAATTTTAACAATATCTTCATTAATTTAAACTATTGCTACACCTACTTATATACCTAAGTATTTATACAACTCAGGTATATTGAAAAATACAACTATATATACAATAATGTCATAACTAGATCATGACTATCTAGATTTTTATTTTTATCGTTTTTGTCTAAAACATCTAAAGAAAACTTTGATACAACGCCACGATCACATACGAGCGCGAGCGTTTGTATGGAAGTATAACAGCGCTCATATAACTGCGAAATGAGACAAGATCCTAGCGTATTATTCAGAGTAAATAAAGTGTTCAATTGGATTATGTAGTTCACTTGAAGTAGTAGAGCTTTTTTGTGAAAGAGTTCGTCCGGGGAAGTACTACCACCATACCTATTTCTGCCACAAAGCAGTAGTGCTCGCATTGCTGTGTTCCGGTTTGAAGGGTAAGGGTGCCGGTGAAATTACAGGCACATGAGACTTTTCATCTTTAAGTCTCAGGGTGGCGGGCGCATTGCAATGCCACATAGGGTGCGTCCTAGGTGGGCTTGACCTATGAGGTAATGCACTGTTCATAGGCAGAGGTTACCGCTTAACATCAGGTGGGCCATCAGCTTGTTCCGTCATTCAAGTAGGATAAAAAAAAAAAAAAAAACTTACCCTTGCAAGTTTATTCCTGTTAGTGTCACCAATCTGGTACAGGGTCTCCAGTAGATCCTTCTTCAGAAAGTACTCCTCGCAGTGCCATTTACTGACCATCTTCTTTTTCTTCAATTCCTTTTCCCTTTGAACATTTTTACTTTTCCTTTCCTCTTTCCGCTCCGGCACGTTCGATTCATTGTTTATCAATATGCCGGTCAGAGTGGCCAGTCTCTCGTCTAGAGACCTGATTTGGGCTGCATGGTTTTCCATGACTGAATCATTATTGAACTGAACAACTGAATTTGTATTTTCGATTGTGGAATCATTAATTTTAGCAATGCTTTCTTCAAGTGTCACAGGTGCCTCATTTTGAGGTCTTTTGGGATCTACATTATTGAATGTGGCATCAAACAAATCATCGTCTGTTTGGTCTGTATGAAAGAGTTTTTCTAATTGCATCATTACGTCATCAGAATCATTTTCGGCGTGCATTGGCGTCATGATTTTGTTTATCGGAATTGTCTGTTTAACTGGCTTGGGTTCCTCTGAACTTATTACAGTTTGTTGCACAGTTCTGTGTTCTAGCTCGCTGTGTGGAGTATTAACACCATCTTTATTGTTAAGGATTGGTTCCGGTGTGTGGGTGTGCATGTTTATTGCAACTGGGATCTTATACTGAGTCAGAAGTGTGCTTGTACCCGTGTTACTCTGTAATAGTGCTGTTAAATCGTCCACAGTTTGAGGTGAATTCTTTCTCCGTCTCTTCCTGTCATTGCTATGGCATTTGCAATGGCATTCGCTACTTGTTCCAATAGACGTTTGTGTTTTCTTTTCATTAGGAGGGGTTCTTATAGTATCCAACAAATTACGATATAATTTACCTTTTTCGGTATCTTTTTTTACTTCCTTTATCTGAAATGTACAAATAGAATAATAACATAATTAATAGGGTATCTCAGAACAAAATAAAATGTAATAGGATAACTTTGTTAAAATGTCTGTCTGTCTAGACGCTATTTTTTTTTTCAGGAATGGTTAACGGTATCATCTTCAAATTTATAGCAAATACAAGTTTTTAACTCAATCCAGTAAAGATATAGCTAAGACTGACTAGGTACCTGGTCTTTGTACATACGTAAATGAAAACTTATGTGGTGCTGCCGTAACCCATCGAAATCGGTTCATCCGTTCGGGAGCTACGATGCCACAGGCAGACACACACACACACAGACACGTCAAACTTATAACCCCACGTCGTTTTTGCGTCGGGGTTAATAAAAAAATACACAGCATACTCTCACGCATAATGGACCGCCCATAGAGTACGAATGCGGAAAAGGGAGTTCTTTAACATTAAAATACACAGTTTATTAATTGTTTTTCTACAAATAACTTACCACGGAAAGAATCTGTGTCCTATATATTTGAATCACCATGCTTTTTTGAGCTGCCTTCATTTCTATAATTTTGGCACACCTCCAAATACCACTCGGCAAATATATATTCTTATTTAGGAGTTTCTGGTTTGTTTCATAGTTCACGGAGAGCAGTTTTACCATGTGCTTCATATAATGTTGACGCACCTACGAATAACAAAAATACTACTTTATAGATCAATCATTAATCGAAGACATTTATTAGAACTATCATTCCTCCATAAAATCATTAATGGTGATCTTGACTGTAGTCAAATTTTAGAATGTATAAATTTAACTGTTCCAACCAGAATTCCAAGACAACCTATTACCAGAATTCTCCACACACCTTTTTGCCGCACCAATACTGGGTTAAATGCTCCAGTTGTACGTCTTTGTAATAAATACAACCATATCGGAGTTCGTCCGGGGAAGTACTACCACCATACCTATTTCTGCCGCAAAACCGGTGAAATTACAGGCACATGAGACTTTTCATCTTTATGTCTCAGGGTGGCGGGCGCAGTGCAATGCCACATACGTTGCGTCCTAGATTGACGTGATCTATGAGGTAATGCACTGTTCATAGGCAGAGGTTACCGCTTAACATCAGGTGGGCCTCTTGCTTGATTCGTCATCCAAGTAGTATAAAAAAAAAAAAAAAAAAAATATCAACCAAAAAGTTGAAAATATTGATATTCAAGAAAGTTAAATTATGTTCAATAGGTGCTTATATTTTTATATTTATTTTTCGTTATGTGTTTCTAGCTATATATATCTGTTTTAATGCCAATATTTTACTAAGCTAAATAATTAAAAGTAATATGTAAATCTTCAGTTTACAGAATAATAATACGAGTACTAATAGTAATGTTGTCTGCCTTGTTTGTAACATAAAGTGTAAATGTTGTGTTCGCCTGTAATTGGTGTATGTATCAGCTCGAAACTAAGTGAATGATTTTTGTAAATGTGTTTATATATATGCTGTTGGCGTTCCTTTTTATGAATAAATAAATAAATCATAAAAGTAGTACAAATGCAATAAGATCCCATCATCTGCATATGCACATATCTGTTCTGGTTTAGCTCTTCTACTATTGAGAAAAAGGAACTTCTAATTAATATTAGGGGTGTCAAAATTTGCTTGGCGCAATAAGTTGGACCAGCTATGGCCGCATCTGAAGTGGTGTTGAGGTCAGCTAGGGTGCAAGAACAATGGCCAGTGTATTCTGTGCCAGTGGGCCAACAATCTACTAGGTGCAGCACGGTCTGGCAGGAGTCAAGAGGCATCACAGTCACACTACACTCTTGAGACTGCTCTAGCATTACACCCTCAGAAGCTCTTAAGTAGACTTAGGCACTTATTATCCGGATGGCTTTAACATGAAGAATCAGAATTTGAGGCCTAAAAGTTTAGGATGTCACTATGTCTGTTTCAGTAAAGTAAAGTAAGTAGTAGTAAGTTGAAAGTAGCTATGTGTTCCCATGTTATACTATTATGTCCCTAAGTCCAATTAATATGAAGAAAGAGTACTATCACAAGGGAATATTTAAAAAAAAAAACTTGCAAACATTACTAAAGAAGATGATAAAAGAAGTTAATCTAGATAATGGTTTTACATTTAGATAACTATGTTTTCAATAAAATAATAATAATATGAAAGTCTATCCATATGTTTGAAAATTAATAATACTAAGTAAACACTACTCCTTACAGACATTTTATTTAAAATGGGTGAGTTGGTTGTTATGAGAACATTTAAGTAAATTTGCTTTGCTAAGTATTAAGGAGATAAGTTAAGATATTGAATGGGCAAGAAAGCAAGAAAGTGACAGCGCTATAACTCACTTGAAACTGGGAAGAGATGAGGTATAGATTTCTGCCGCTTGTAAGTAACTGACGTAAGCAACAAATGATATAACTTCGTTTTGCTTCTAAAGTAGCAAATATAAAAATAAATCCTTCTCTTTTAATCTAAGTAATGTGATTACCTAATGATAGTATAAAAATTAAAGCTTAATATTTTCTCTTATTGAACTTAGTCCATTTATTTAGTTCATCCTTAAGTAATTACTGTGTTAATATCAAGTTTTTAATCTTAACCGTTATTGAGTGAGTGTGTAACGCAACAACTCCAAAATTTTAACATATCACCCATAAGCCCTTCATTTGTATTTGCACGGCCCACCCAACTTGTGCTCATAGTGTTTAGGGATTCCCAGTATAGTTATTGAATAGCAAGTTCACAGTTTAGATGCATACACTGCATTACACTGCATTAATACAATTATGTCAATATACCAAGTTTGCAGATGGAGGTGGCACCACACAGTTCATTGTGGTATTCTTCGACGGAGGCCTACGTTCAGCGGTGGAATTCCTCCGACTGATGCTGATCTGTGTATTATAAAAAATAACTAGGACTTACTTTTGATAGTAGAAGCTCAGGTTCTGAATCAATGGTTGGACATGCAATAGATGTATCATCGCTTTCGCTTATAAGTTGGTCAATATAACGATCGGAGTCCAAATCCGAAAGGTTGTATTTTATATAGTTTGTGTTCATTTTGTAGGAGGCAGCCATGCATGCACCGGCGGCGCCCCGTAAAGTTATAGGTTCTACTTGCTCCAGTCAGTCGTATATTTGACCACTGAACTTCTCTGAATGTACTACTACGCAAAAACAGCGCTGCATTAGAGCGCTATCACTAAACAGTGTATTATAAAGTAAGTAAATAGACAAATCAGCTGAATTGTTTTAGATTCACCGTGATTCTTTTTATTTACGAATTACGAACGAAATAAAAACCATAATAAAAACAGACAAGACAACCAGAGAAAACCACAGATAGAAAAAACCTAGTTTTATAGTTTTTACTAAGTCCATGATAGCCACAGAGCAACATGCCACAGACTACGCAACGAACGATAGCCACCCAAATTCAACCAATACATTCATGCCACCCATGAATGTAGTTCTTCATCCGAGATGCCACCACACTCCCACAGATCTGTGTCACAAATTCAAAGATCACGAGCCATGAGTGTACTACGTACACAAATTCTTCCGACAATAAATATTTAATATTGAGGCCTGCAATCCCAGGGTCTCCAGATTGGGGTTTTTTTTCGCAATTTTGGGGAAAAATAAAACGTTTGGGGAACTTTTGGGGAAACGAAAAGCTTGGGGAAATATTTGGGGAAGAAAATTTCGTAATAGGGAATTTTGGGGAAGAACATTTCGTAACCTACTAGTGAGAAAATTAGGAAAGGTTTTTATTATTTTTACAAAAATGTTGAAATTTCATATGTTAAGACAGGGTAATGTAAGCATTTTAAGTTCAGTGAAATATGGCTTACAGCTATCAGTTTCCTTAAGTTTACTTATTTTTTCTACACTTCTTTTGGCTGATATATACTCGTTTTCTTAATGTGGAATTGCCCCAGATTATATTTCCATCAAAACAGACTCGGCATATTCGAAAAAAGCAGTGGTCACGGCAGAAATATTAACAGTTTTACGAAGCATATACAAAGCATAATGGGTGATAATTGTTTTTCTTTCCTGTCCTTTCCAATTCTGATTATAGTCTAGGTTTACTCCCAGGAATTTTGTAATGTCACATGATTGATCTGAAGTCCTAAATAATGAATATTAATGTCAGATTCATTTAAATTATTATTGGATGATAATGATGGTCATGAGATGAGTTTTGATTTATAAGTAAATTATTTTGTTTTAACCATCCAATTACTTTTACTGATCGTAACTTTCAAATGAGATACACATGTGTTGGTAAACATTACAATAATTACATTACATTACGTTACAATAATAATGTGTGTTTTATTCACAAATAACTAGATATATGAAGGAACAGGTAGTTTCAAGATATCTGGGGAAAAGTTGTCGAAATAGTATCTATTTGGGGAATTTTTTTATCACTTCAGGGGAAATTTTTAAAACTCAATCTGGAGACCCTGTGCATGTGCAATCCTTATTCCTTAGTTATTGTATCCTCTTTGATACCTAGTTGATGAAACGCTTTTTTGTAGAAGTTTCCTGTGCTACAAATTGGATGGATGGAACCCGCCAGGCCAGGCCAAGAGATTTACTTCTCCAAGGAACATAATACTCTCACGTCTCACCTCACCATACCTTCCGTACCATTTGGATTAGCTTCGTTCAGTGTTATCAATTTATCAATTCAAAGCAGTTACATAGACTAGTCTTTCTCCAGTAAGCAATAAGGAATTTTAGGAATTAAACGTTGGCTGCTAATGGTACCTTCATAATGGCAAATCAAGATCATCAGTTGCTGACTCAATACATAAAAGGTGTTCATTCCTCGCTTAGGAAAACAACATCTGAGCTAGGAGCAGAGAAAGCTTGGTATGAACACTGCAAAAACCATGATATTTTGTTAAAGTATGCTGATTATATGCAAAGACTAGCGACCACACATTGGGAAAATAATTGTGCCAGTGAAAGTAGTGAAGCCTCTAGTAGAATTGAGTGGACGGCAAAATATTGCACTCACTATTTCATCAACCAGGAATATGTAACCTACAGAGAAAAGGAACAAGCTATTGCCAGCAAACTCAATCTCAATTTGGAAATCGAAGATATATTTTCAGAACCTTTGAAAATAATTGATGTGGGCAGCTGCTATAATCCATTTAGAAGATATGAAAACTTTGATGTTTTAGCAATAGACCTGTGCCCTGCCAATGATTCTGTATTACAGTGCGACTTCTTATCAGTGCTAATTGGAACGCAAACAACTATAGAAGGTTCTAAAGTTGTACAACTGCAGCATAAAAGTTCTGATATTGTCACGTTTTGCTTTCTTTTAGAATACATCCCTAGTTCAGATCTAAGAATATCAGCATGTGAGAGAGCTTACTCTCTCTTGAGACCGGGAGGATTGCTGATTATAAACACTCCGGATTCAAAACATGTCGGTGCTAATTCTAAACTAATGAAATGCTGGCGGTATACTTTAGCTCAGATTGGATTCAACAGAATAAAATATGAAAAGTTTAAACACATGCATTGTATGGCATTCAGGAAGTCACTGCATAAAGATATTGCTGCACGATGGGCGAAATTACATGAAGAGCCTTTTATGAAGTTTGCAATTCAAATCCCACAAGATTTCAAAAATTATGAAACGGAGAACAAAGACGAGCAGCGCCAATGCTTTTCAAGTGTGTGTATAGATTTTAAAGAAATGCCCTTCAGTGATTTTAACTAGGGTTAACTAATGTTATGATGAATAATAATAAAAAAATACATTAAATAAATAGTCCATTTGTCCTGTTTATTTTCACTTAGCATTATGATTTTCGCTTAAAACAATAATAATTATTTTGGAATTGAATTATGTACTAGTGCCACCTCCACTGGTATGTCATGCTGCACTAATTGGCCATCTCTCAGGCAGCTGCAAATTTAGCTTTACGTTTCTCTAACTTTTCTTTCTTTTCAATATCAGTCATAATTTTAGATACAGATTGACCAAAACGCTCAGCCCTCTTTTTAAGTTTATCGAGATTCTCAGTAAGAGATCCAGTCGGCACAGATAAGATGCTAGTGGTGGAATCTGCAGAACCTTGCCCGAACCTCTTCATGCGAGCCTCTTTTCTCTCAGCATCAGACATCTTTACTGGCAGCCCGAAGCGTTTAGCCCTCGATTCTAATTTTGATATAGAATCTACATCGGCAGTGATCTTAACTTTGTTACTCTCTGTTGGAGTTTCGGCAGGTTTGTCGTCAGCTTTTTCTTCTGTGGATTTTCTAGTAGATATTGAAATTGTCCTGTTCAAAACGATTTTCTTCGTGGATGGCTCTTTATCGCCTGTTTTATCGTCAGTTTTATCGTCATCAGATTTAGCTTTAGTTGTATCGGAGGCTGTTATCTTTCTTTTGAGGATTCTTTGCGGTTTTGTTTCGGGTTTCGTTGGTTGCTCTGCCAACGCCAATTCTTCGTTCAGAGTGTCCACAGCGGAATCGTCGAGTATATCTCCTTGACTTTTATCATCTTCATCTTCCAAAACGCCATCGGAATCCATGTCTGAATCCAAGTTGATATCAGCATGCTCGTCGTTACTGTCGGAAGCTTGAGCCATTGCCGCTTGAAGCCTCGCTATGAGCTCAGCCTTGTCTCCAGCGGCCGACAGACCGCGTGTTTTTAACTCTTTTCGGAGATCAACTACTTTCATTTTATTTATATCCGCCACAGTTGAATCAGCCATTACAGGAGGATTTTTAGTTTAGATTTTTATAGAAACCAGAAACGTAAATAAATTACAAAGCACGCCTGACGCCCGGCGGTTCAGTGTTGCAAACTAAATTTTTAAAAATAATCTTTCTAGCTGGATAATCATTTTTTTTCAACATGGACTCTACGTCCATGTTATTTGATTTCGGAATTCTCAAAAGTCACTCAATTCAATAGTTTTGACACCAATCAGCTGAGTGAGCATTTCGTTTTCTGGTACAGTGATCTCAACATAAATCAGGCTTGCGGAGTGTTCTCCGCAAGCCTGAATTTCGTTCAGAAAAAAAAAAAAAAAAAAAATAAAGATTTTTAAATTTATTTTATTAATAGTTTCACTATTTTTAACGCACTACACTTTACTACGATACCTCATTCATAACATTAATTGATAACCTTAAATAATTTAATTTCTCATTTTTAAAGAGGGGTTTTCACGGCCGCGCCGTTTCACATCATGCATACACCCTTGAAAATAAATGGCTCAGCTTCAGCTCTGTAGTTAACTGTCAAAATAAAGTGAAATGTCAACGTCAACAACGTAGTGTATTTTCATGTATTCACACAAAAAAAAAGCACAGACAATGCGTTTGTTAATTTTGACACCACATTTGAGTAAGCGCCATCTATCGAGACAAATCGAATTACTTATATTTTTAGTCGAATAAGAAAAGCCCTCATTGCAAGCGTGTTGCTCGATGTTTATAACTGTAGCACAATTTGTTTCTAGTCACTTTCTATACGCGTTGACTAATAACATATGAAAAAGAAAAAAGGCGACGTCTCTTTTCGAAAATGGCGGAAAAAGGTAAACCATGAAGTTATAGGTAAATCCCAAATTCAAGCTTCTTGAGCTAAACCTTGACAGACTTTGATGATTTGACAGGTACAAATTGCTTTTCGTTAAAGTACCTTCTTCTTCTTCTTAGCTTAGGTAATGGCTTCTGCCTTAAGTTTGATAAGTTTTTTTTTTGATACCCTAACTGTATACGTTTGAAATATCGAAAAACTAAATACCTTTTGGTTCAAATAAAAAAAAAGAAAAAAAAAGTACCTTTTGACTTTCCTCAAACTCCCAGCACTTTTTTGGTTTTATGTCAAGTTAATCACCAAACGTTGTCATTGGCAAACTCTTGTGGCACCACTACGGTCAGCTGAACACGCCATAACAAGAAGAAGCAGAAGAAGAAAGTGCAAACTATGAGTGCAAACCAAACAAGTCATCAATAAAAAAAGGCCTTTATTGATTTACGAGTAGTACCAAAAACTACAATATAGTAGTAGGTACCCAAATTATTCAAAATTTTGAACCAGTTAACTTTTAAATTAAGCCTTATCACCAATTACTAAATATTACCACAAAAATTGTTCACTACTTAAGTGAGCACTAAAAGGAACCAGCCAAGTGCGAGTCGGACACGCACACGAAGGGTTCAGTACGATTATCTATAAAAAGGCTAAAAAAACACGTTTGCTGTATGGGAGTCCCCTTATATTTATTTTATTCTATTTGTTGTTATATAGCGGCAACAGAAATACATCATCTGTGAAAATTTCAACCATCTAACTATTACGGTTCATGATACAGTCTGGTGAAACAATTATCTATAAAAACGGCAAATAACAAACACGTTTTTTGTATGGGAGCCCCCTTAAATATTTATTTTATTGTTTTTTAGTATTTGGTCGTATAGCATAAATCATCTGTGAAAATTTAAATTTTCTTTCACGCTTCATTACATGCAGCATGGTGACAAACGGACAGACAGACGGACAGCCGAGCCTTAGTAATAGTGTCCCGTTTTACCCTTTGGGTACGGAACTTCAAAAACAGATTCCTTGAGCGTCCCATTATATTGCCACTTATTTTAAAATACGTAGCTAGGATAGGACGTAGGATGTTGGCATGTAAGGCGCCATGAAATAAGTACAAACAATATTCTAAGACATCACACGATGTAACTACGGTGTTGTAATAATAAAATGCACTTTAATATTATAGAATTTAATTAGGGTACATACAAACATTATGTAATGTTGGAGTATAGTTGAAACTAATAAGCACTTCATTGAGTAGCCAGTGAAAATTCGTGGTAAGTAGATCTATAGCTTTATTAAAGTATTTGATAAAACACGTTAGAGAGGAGAACTCGACCAAGTATATACAGTTTAAAGGTCCCTAGAGTAACAAAAATATATCTTTACTAATGTTTTGTTTACAATTCATGTTCAAGTCAACGCCTTAACAAAATAAATCAAACCGGGCGTGCACATTAGTGCGGAACATATGGAGTCCTCTCATTCAACAATAAATTAAATATAATTTTATTTAAGTGTACATTAAATCGATTAAAAACATTCCAACACTAACGTTTTCTACAATAAATGAAATCACACTGATATTTGGAAAGGCAACAAAACAAACTTTAAGCAATCACTAGTTAATGTTAGCGTAATGCCTACTTCAGACGACCCCGCGGGCGGGGCGCTCCGACGCGGTGCGAAGCGAGCTTTTACCTTATTCAACTACACCGCACAGTCAACGCGGCGCGAGGCGGAGCGACGGAGGCCTAATCTGTGTTGTGTACAAGTTGAATATGAAAAAAGCAGATAGCACCCCAATCGCACGACCCTAAAATAGACAAAGCCCCTTTCGCCGGATTACCAATAAAATATTGAGGAAAAACATAAAAACAACGAATAATAAACTTAAGCTACAGTAAAATTATCGAGGCAAACAAAAGTTAAGATAACAGTCTAATACCCTACCACGCTTTACGCGTTACTCAAGTAACGGTCGATGTTCAGTGTCGCTGGTAGGGGCGTGCGATGTGCCGGCCCTCAAGCACCAGATCATCAACAAATACTGAAACTGACAAAATCCACATCTCGAGTTTACTAAAACTGAATTCCAGTTTTTGTGTTTTGTTTTGAGATTTCGTATAGAGCCGTAAATAAATGAGTCACTCTTGTCCGGATCAGGGCAGGGGCTTGCGGTGTGTAGCGCCGGCTGTCAGCCGAGGTGCGTGGCGGCCCTAGCTCGGTCGGGCGGGGGCGGGGCGCGGCGCGCGGGGCGCGGCGGCGGGGGGCGCGCCCGCTCGCAGCCCTACCTGCCCTCGGGCACGCCGCGCGCGGCGCCGCGGGCCACGCCGCCTCCTTCCTGACAACACAACCAAACACACATTATAGTAATCACTACTATTTACAAGCTTTTATTTAACTTGCAATGTATGTATTGTCTGGGTGGAGACCGGGTGCAATCTTGCAACTGGATTTTAAAGCAGTTATACACCAGTTAAATACCAAGTTTGGGGTCTTCTAGCTAGGAGACGGCTAAGTAAATTTTTGATAAACATACGCCAAATGTCTCTTAATATACTCATATCTAACCTTAAAACGACGATTTCGAAAAATACTAACATTACCTATTTTTTTTCAAGGAAAGAGTTCGTCCTGGGAGGTGCTACCTCCATACCTATTTCTGCCGCAAAGCAGTACTACATTTCTGTGCTCCGGTTTGAAGGGTATATGGGTGCCGGTGAAACTACAGGGACATGAGACTTACATCTTTATGTCTCAGGGTGGCGGGCGCGGTGCAATTGCACATAGGATGCGTCCTAGGTGAACGTGACCTATGAGGTAATGCGTTGTTTAAGGCAGAGGTTACCGCTTAAAATCAGGTGGGCGATACGATTGCTCTGTCATTAAAAAAAAAACAGTACATCAGCTTTTATTTCAGAGCTGCGGTACCTCGACCTGATGCTATTCAAGTTAAACATGAAAAGGGGGTCGTGCTTGCAAAAGTTCGGGTCACGCCGATTTTTTAATATGTTATTAGGACCTTAACCAATATTAAAAAACCAGATTTGCAATTATCCAAGTGCTATGCGTTCGGCGGTGTGCCCAAAAATCCATGAAATTTTGGGTATTTTTTCAGTTTTTGCTCAGTGTTCCTTCACTAAGGAAGGGTCTGACCGGTACAGTCACTGTGCATACTTTTAAAGAAGACTAAATTAGCTACAATTTGACACTAACGCGAGCTCCATACAGCCATTGGTTCCCAAGATACAGTTCTTCAAAAATAGGCAAATTTTTCCTAAAAGTGTTTTTTATTGTTGCCTATTTTCGAAGAACCGTGTCTTGGGAACCAATGGCTGTGTGGAGCCCGCGCTAGTCTCAAATTGTAGCAAATTTAGTCTTCTTTAAAAGTATTTGCAGTGACTATGCCGGTTAGAACCTTCCTTCACTAAGATATTGAGCAAAAACTGAAAAATACCCAAAATTTCATGGTTTTTTGGGCACACAGCCGAACGCACAGCACTTGGAAAAATGCAAATCTGATTTTTTAATATTAGTTAAGGTCCTAACAACATATAAAAAATCAGTGTGACCCAAACTTTTGCAAGCACGGATGTACATCTTGACTGGACTACTAGCGGCGGGAGCTTCTATCAGGTACAGTTTTACCCAAAATATAAGTCCGATCGACTGTTTTCGTTTGCGCAGAAAAGCGCAGACTGATATGCGACTGTAGCCGAACGTATAGTATAGCTCTGTCCCGCTCACATCTAAGAGTCGACTGATGAACGACAGGCCGCGATTTTACCGTGAAATCGATTAACCAATAACAGCACAAGATTTTAGCGCGTGAATGCTATCGGTAGAAAAAGAAGGTTCGTGCGCTATAAAAATTGGTCGACGGCCCAGGTATAATGCGCGTCATGTAAAAATAATGCTGACGGTCAAGCTTCTTCAGGCGTTCCAGCGTTCTTTTTACATGACGCGTACTATACCTACTTATTTAAGAGATGTATACCTATGCATTGAATGAGTGCCTACCTAGTTTACTACAAATAATGTACAATTATAGTACGCGTCATGTAAAAATAACGCTGGAACGCCTGTAGTAGCTTGACCGCTAGCGTTATTTTTACATGACGCGCAATATACATCGGGGCGACATATATTTAGGGTAAAACTGTAGCAAGGTGTTTGGACTACAGGCGGTCGCGCGTGCAGGAGCAATGGCGTTGTGGAGGATGTGCGCAGTTGTCGCGGTCATACGACACGCCAACAAGACGCATGTGATCGTACCTTCGTCCAATAACATGTATAATGGTAGTTAGCATCTCTAACGACCCTAGCTGGGGTTACTAGCACCCTCTTTGGGTGCGGGTGGTGAGCGAAAATGACAGCTCCGATACTAGTTTGGAAAAATGGTAGTGTTCTGCAATGTTCACGAGCAACACGCATGAGTACCCGGATTGTAAGTTCCTTATATTTTCACGAGCAACAGGCATGAGTACCCGGATTGTAAGTTCCTTATATTTTCACGAGCAACACGCATGAGTACCCGGATTGTAAGTTCCTTATATTTTGACGAGCAACAGGCATGAGTACCCGGATTGTAAGTTCCTTATATTTTCACGAGCAACACGCATGAGTACCCGGATTGTAAGTTCCTTATATTTTCACGAGCAACACGCATGAGTACCCGGATTGTAAGTTCCTTATATTTTCACGAGCAACACGCATGAGTACCCGAATTGTAAGTTCCTTATGTTTGGGTAAGACCTAGCGCAACTGGTCCTGGCCTCGGCCAGGTAAGGTGCGCTACCGCGTATAACCGAATGGTTGGTCGGGCAGCCACTTTGAACACGTATAGATGATGAGGGTTCGTACCTTCGTCCTAGGCTGCGGCTTGACGCGCAGCACGGCGGCGGGTGCGGCGGGAGCGACGGGCACGGCGACGGGCGCGGGGGGCGGCGCGGGCGGAGCGGGGGGCGCGCGCGCGGGGGGCGGCGGGCGGCCGAGGGACGCCAGCATAAGGCCGCGGAGCAGCGCGGCGCGCGACTCGTTCTCAGAGCTCGACTGCTCCTCTGCGCCGCCTGCAACGGGCAACATGACACATTATCAACTAGTGCACATATCAAACCACAACATGTATATTTTACGGTATCTGTATATAGATCTTCATGCAACACGATAATAACAACATATTCATGTTCTCTGACCACAGTGACCCCAGATATCGATTTTGGAAGCAATCGGTCCAGTAACAAAGAAGTTCAAAATGGCGGCCACATTCAAATTCACGTCCTCCTGATAGGGTCAGGAACTACGAGTACCATGGTTCCAACATCCAGGCCCAGAAAAATACTTGCAAATCATACAAACATTTGTTCTGCAGAGGGAATCAAAACCTCTCGCATCTCAGCCTCGCACCAGAGGTCGCCAGGTGCCGGGGTGTGTGTGGGTGTGTGTGTTACCTAGGAAGGAAGCGAGCAGGAACTGTGAGTCGGCAGCGTCGGGCGGCGGTTGCGGCTGCGCGGCGGCCGGCGGCTGCGGGGCCGGCGCGGGCGCCACGCCCGAGGCGCCGCCGCGCCGCGGGAGGCGCTCGAGCTGCTGGCGCGCCGCCTGCGATATAACCACCAGCTCATCATGCCACTCTCAGGAAAGTGTACCGCTAGCGCGCTCCATACAAAACGGAGTTTCATCCTCATTTGGATATTAATTACCCTACCCTAGAGGAAAGACGTCTGCGTGGCGACCTCATTGAGATCTTCAAGATCCTCTCTGGCACTTACAATTTGCCTGAATTTCATGAAATCTACATTTTAAAAGAAAGCTCAATGTCGTTGAGAGGGCATAGTCGCAAAATATCACGTGGACCATCCAACACAAACACTGCACAGCACTTCCTTAGTAACAGAGTGGTCCATAATTGGAATGATTTACTTGAAGATGTTGTTACTGCCACATCAATAAACGCTTTCATGAACAAATTGGATAACTGGTTGCGAACGAACAAACTGTTAACAATTAAAGACATTAAAGGGAAGCCGTCGCGTATACTCCTTGAGGAAGGGGGTATTAAGTCCCAGAAACTAGAGTCGGGTGTTTGACTCGGAACAAGTACCTACGTGAGTTATTACCGGTTTTTTCAATTACATTAAAGTGTAATCAGTGCAGATAGTGAAACTAAGACATTTCAACACTCTGAAAGCTGCTCGTCTAAAATTTTAAATAATAATAATAATAAAGTTAGTGATATTTTGTAAACACAATCTTAATATCTAGGCTTGTGATTTATCAGTTAGAATTGGTTACAAAATTTCTTTACAAATCTTGTGATATGGAAACCATATAATTTTAAAAGAAACTGACAAAGCACACTTGTCCTCCAGACCCTTAGTAATCGAGTTGGTTGTGATGGTCATTCGGTCAATGTCTTTCCATTGTTATAAATATACGTTTCTTTATGCTATGCATTCCAATGTCCATTTAAAACGTTTAAATGTAGGTAGGTCTCGCTATGGTTAGTGTCACACACAATGTTAAAAATAGAATGGGTGGTCCGATGCACCGGCGTAGACAGATAGCTTCCGACGTTGCACTCGCAGTCGCACGTCTGTTATTCAGAAATGGAATTCTAAGTAATATTATCAGTAATCGTTGTAATTACTAAGTTTTAATTAGTGTTGCTACTATTTCCCATAGGGGTAAGTGTTTAGAATGTTTAGTGAGCTACCTGTGTGCCTAAACGGGATCCTACAAGTAAGTGGCTAACGATGTATTTATATTTGTTGTAGCCTACGGAAACGCCCTGTTATTTACGGTCATTGCATAAGGGAAATAGATACATGCATCATAGCACCTGACTAAATGTAATCAGTCGCCGCGAGCTGCCGGTTTATGTGGATTGGAAGGGTTCCGTCGTCCATCTAGTAAAACCCTCCTGGCGCCCTCCTTTAGAATTAAATAGATTTAGTACAACATTCTATGTATTTCATTTATACAACCTGACACGTAACAAATAGCGCCCAACGCTAAAATACGTACCTAAAGGTTGACGAAATACTTAGTTGCTATAGTTTAGACCGTAAAATAATCAAAGTAGATTTATTTTATTGATTAATTTTGTACATTTCGTTAAATTTGTAGTAGGTATTAGCTACTTACAGTTTTGTTTTCTCTTTTTGAAATTTATAATTAGAATAAAGCCAAGTGTATGTTAGTAAGTAGTAGGTACCCTAAATTCTAGGTAGATAAGAAAGTATCTATTCAAATAGGTACTTCGGATTGTCTTTAGTGTTTATTCATTTAAGTGTTCAAGTGTTGTACATAAAATAAGCAAGTTAATTGTAAAGTTTTAATAAAAAATAAAAATAAAAACATATATACATATATATATATATATTATAATTCTAAATTCTTGTGAGGACATTGGAATACATAAATATAAGAAAATACTAGTGAGAATAATAATATTAGAAAATCTCTAAAATGGATCCTAACTATCTTTTAAAGGATGAATTGGAATTTGAACTGTCGTGTCGTGGTGTATATATTAAGGGCGTGGTTTCTGTTTTAAAGAAATTATTGATAGAGTTATTGAACACTGAACAGACTGAGGAAATGCCGTATAAAGTAAAAGCTGCTGAGGATGAAAAACGTCAAGTGGAATTAAAAGGTAAAAATAATCCGCCATTTTGTCCCTCTGATAAATTTTATGAATTAAATTCTAGAGAACCCGCAAAAATCTGAACAATCTTTGTGCAAAAGTGATATTTATGAAACTGTGCAGTGTTTTCAGAGTCTGTGATATTTGTGTCTCCAGATATTTTTGTTTATGCTGACTTGACGTTTTGTAGTTGACCGATTTGACGTCGATTTGTAGAACTCTCTCTTGATAAATCAAAATGGGCACAAGAGAGGATGAATATGATTACTTGTTCAAAGTGGTTCTCATAGGAGACTCGGGAGTGGGAAAGAGTAGTCTCCTCTCACGTTTCACTAGAAATGAATTCAATTTAGAGTCAAAATCTACCATTGGCGTGGAATTTGCCACAAGAAGTATAGAGGTCGACGGCAAAACAATAAAGGCCCAGATATGGGACACGGCCGGTCAGGAGCGGTACCGCGCGATCACATCGGCGTACTACCGCAGCGCCGTCGGGGCGCTACTCGTGTACGACATCGCCAAGCATCTCTCGTACGAGAATGTCGAGCGGTGGCTGCGGGAGCTACGCGATCACGCCGACCAGAACATCCTGATCATGCTGGTGGGCAACAAGAGTGATCTCAGGCATCTCAGATCCATCCCAACAGAAGAAGCGAAGGCATTTGCGGAAAAAAACGGACTTAGTTTTATAGAAACATCGGCGCTCGACTCTACTAACGTGGAGCCGGCATTCCAGAACATTCTTACTGAGATCTACAGGATCGTATCGCAGAAGCAGATGCGTGACCCGCCGGAGGGCGACGTGATCCGGCCCGACGCCGAGCCGGCCGACGTGAGGAGCTCTCCGGACGTGCGCAAGCAGTGCTGCCAGTAGCCACACTATAAGTCCAGTAAACCGTCGGAGCCGAAGTGAGAGACAAATGGCTGGAGAAGTAACTGCAATCATTACGAATCATTCCCAGAACAATGATGTTCACAACATCGAGTGTTGCCAGCGCGACTATATTCTCTTAGCTGTTTAATTGTGCTGTGATACGATCGAAGCGCTTACCGCATGTCGATTTTACTATTATGAATGTCAAAAACATCTTATTTATAAAAATATACGCATCAATATAATCAAATAAAAACTGGCAATTCAATTGAGCAATATTTTGATCTGGCAACACAAAAGCGGTTAAGAGAGAGTGGCCCATGTAGATAGCTTTGTGTAATTATTGATATTTAGTGTCCGATCGAAAAAATACCTAATAAATTAAACAACGCACAAGGAAAAGATATTGGTACGTGGCATGCAAAAGATCTCAAGTCGTTATAATATACTTTAATAAAAAAAAAAATTACATTTTAATTTTTTTTTGTGGTGGGAGAGGGATATTTGTGATGGTCATTCGGTCAATGTCTTTCCATTGTTATAAATATACGTTTCTTTATGCTATGCATTCCAATGTCCATTTAAAACGTTTAAATGTAGGTAGGTCTCGCTATGGTTAGTGTCACACACAATGTTAAAAATAGAATGGGTGGTCCGATGCACCGGCGTAGACAGATAGCTTCCGACGTTGCACTCGCAGTCGCACGTCTGTTATTCAGAAATGGAATTCTAAGTAATATTATCAGTAATCGTTGTAATTACTAAGTTTTAATTAGTGTTGCTACTATTTCCCATAGGGGTAAGTGTTTAGAATGTTTAGTGAGCTACCTGTGTGCCTAAACGGGATCCTACAAGTAAGTGGCTAACGATGTATTTATATTTGTTGTAGCCTACGGAAACGCCCTGTTATTTACGGTCATTGCATAAGGGAAATAGATACATGCATCATAGCACCTGACTAAATGTAATCAGTCGCCGCGAGCTGCCGGTTTATGTGGATTGGAAGGGTTCCGTCGTCCATCTAGTAAAACCCTCCTGGCGCCCTCCTTTAGAATTAAATAGATTTAGTACAACATTCTATGTATTTCATTTATACAACCTGACACGTAACATGGTATTCATGGTTTGGTATTCAATATGGAGATACTTATCTGACGAAGCCCCTATACGGCTGCATCTCTCATTTGTAATCGTAAAAATTGTGGAAATTGTATCAAAATGTTGTGTTGAATAATACTACCAAGGTAGCAAACAAACATACGGCCCACCTGTTGGTAAGCGGTTACCGTAGCCTATAAACGCCTGCAATACCAGAGGCATCACACACGCGTTGCCGACCCTTTACAAATTTCGAAACACCCCTTTTAAAGAACCCCATACTGTAGTCGCTCGGGAAAACCTCAGCAGGGAGATCATTCCACAACCTGAGCGTTCGCGGGAGAAAGTTTCTCTGAAACCCCACAGTCCGGGACCACTCTGGCTCTAAGGTGTGCGGATGAATCCCCTGCCGATGGCGAGCGGTGCGGTGAAAAAAGGTTGCTGCATCATGTCAAATAATTCCTCGGAACAAAACCCATTATATAACGGTAGAACACGCAGAGAGAGATAAAGTCTCTCCTCAGACTTAAGGGCTCAATACCGTTCGTGAGCTTGGGATTGCCGACAATTCTCATTCTCACGCCTTTGAACCGAGTCAAAAAGTCCAAGCTGGTAGCCAGGTGCTCCTGCCCAGAGGTGACAGCAGTACTCCACGTGGGGCCAGACTTGCGACTTATAGAGAAGCAGCCTTTGCCCCGCAGTGAAGTACAGCTTCGCTCTGTTAAGTACACCAAGCTTTTTGGCAGCCAGCTTGACCTTATGTTCTAAGTGACTATGGTACTGGACGTCGCTAGAGATGTCGATGCCTAGAATCCCAATGCTCGTAGAGATGGTGAGGGGAATGTCCTGGAATTGTGGAGCCACAGTAAATGGTTTTTTTAAGCAGTGAACGCGCAAACTTGTGTCTTTGTAGGGTTAAACTGAATCAGGTTTTGCCCTCCCCAATCGGAGACTCTGGTTAATATACCCTCAATGTCAGACCCAAGTTGCCTTCGGCTTTCCTCTACAATTTGACGAGGGATGTTGGCACGGCCCGTGTAAAAAGTGTCACCAGTACTGTCGTCTGCATAGCAATGAATGTCGTCAATGGACAGCATATCATTGATATGCAGAAAAAACAGCGTTGGGGACAGCACAGAGCCTTGCGGGACGCCAGTATTGATGTCCATGCAATCAGAGCTACCACCGTCAACGACGGCTCTTAAGCTTGCCTTAAGTTAGCGACCCATTTGCACAAACCCTCGGACAGTCCATAAGATGACAACTTCCATAGAAGACCCCTGTGTCAGACACGATCAAAAGCCTTAGTTATATCCAAGCTCACAGCCAATGCCTCACCTTGACTCTCAATGGCAAGGACCCACCGATGTGTGAGATACGCTAGAAGGTCAACGGTCGAGCAACAATGGCGAAAACAGTATTGACGGTCAATATATGAATAAGTTTGAGTGTCTTAGCGCTCTCCAAAACCATAGAATACATACCACTCAAGAAATGACACTGGCATTAGTACAGCACTCAAAGCTGCGCTAAATAGCTACTCACTTGTAACGGCTAAGCCGTCGAACCAGTGTGGGCTTCTCTCTCATCAGCGTAGCATTTTCTCAGACGCCTTGACCCTGACGCTATTAGCATTATTCTACATTATATTATCAAGGCACCCACCTACTTATGGTACGATTCCTATTTCATTACGACACGCACAAAGAGAAGAGCGGAAGTAGCACTTCTACTTGGTTATTAACTATTCAATTGTTTGGGTCAAGATTGTCCCATGTTAATTATCAAAATGATTCCCATAGCTGCGTTCCCCGTGGCATAGCGCCCGCCTGGCTGCCAGCTGGCCAGCGCGCCGCACAGTTAGCATGTGTATCGTAGTAGAGGGCAGGTACCGAGTGCAGGTAGGTACTGACGGTGGCTTGCTGACGCTCAAGCTGCAGCTGCATCTGTAACTGCTGCAGCTGGCTGGGCGTGCCGGGCTGGCCGGCGCGCCGCACAGTTAGCATGTGTATCGTAGTAGAGGGCAGGTACCGAGTGCAGGTAGGTACTGACGGTGGCTTGCTGACGCTCAAGCTGCAGCTGCATCTGTAACTGCTGCAGCTGGCTGGGCGTGCCGGGCTGGCCGGCGCGCCGCACAGTTAGCATGTGTATCGTAGTAGAGGGCAGGTACCGAGTGCAGGTAGGTACTGACGGTGGCTTGCTGACGCTCCAGCTGCAGCTGCATCTGTAACTGCTGCAGCTGGCTGGGCGTGCCGGGCTGGCCGGCGCGCCGCACGCCCGACAGCTGCGACAGTAGCTCCGCGATCGGGTCCACGACGGCGTCGCGCGACGAGGGAGACAGCGACGATATGCCTCCGGCGGTGCTGGAATTCAATAAATGAAACCTACACTAATATAATTAGAATAGAGTGTCTTTTTAGTTGAGTGTAATTGAAGCGATGTTAGTCAAATCTAGCTGAATACATCCACTGTCTGGTTTGTGAAGACAAAATGTATATCCTACATTTGGGTCAAATGTATAGAATTTAGCATACCTGTTAATCAATTATGACTGTATATATCATTATATATATATCAGAGAGGGCGCCACAGTGCCACTGATTGCATCGAGTTCGTAAATAAAGTTGAAAAATAAATGGAAATCTAAGTTATCAAGAGCTGTAACGTGTGAAACAACAAATATTAACCAGTGTTTTATGTGACTAGTGTATAGAACCCAGTGAAAAATAAGGATAAATAGTAATTATCAATAAATAAAAACTATCAAAGTGACTGTGATTTTCGAAACTTTTAGTGTGAACTGGACATTGTTACTAACAAAAAAACTAGTGAAAGTGTTTTATTAGTCTCTTTGAACACTGACTGTTTGAAAATAAGCCTTGGTAAGGTATTTCATATTATAACCCCAAAGTGTTATTCTTGCCGATGAATCACAAAATCACAATTACTCAGGGGAAGCTTCACACCCACGCACGCCATCTAGCGGCCTCTTAGAAAACTAGACCTTGAAGTAGCTTTCACTTAGCTAAATCGATAACGTGGGTTCAGCTAGACCTAGCGAGCGTTTAGTTCTTGGTACCCACCAAAAGAGGGCGCTGTTCATAAAAATGGACGAAATTAAAACTATGCTCAAACTTATGCAAGAGGAAATGAAGCAACAAAAAGTGGATATGGTCGAGATGAAAGAAGATATTAAAAATACTATTAACAACAATATAAATGAGAAGTTTAAAACTCTTGAAATAAAAAACGAACACCTAGAGCAAAAAATCGAATTACAAAAAATTTCAATTGACAATTTTGAGCGATTTATGAGAAGGAAAAATCTGCTATTTTTTGGCGTGGAAGAACGCGAGAAAAGCTACCACGAATTAGAAGAAATTGTGCTGGATATAATAAACAATACTCTTAAAATTAAATGTGATTTTAACAGTATCGAATCAGTGAGAAGATTGGGGAAAAGAGGAGAAAAAGTCAGACCCATCGTAATAACAATACTTACTATGGGATTAAAAATAAAAATCCTGAAAAATAAGAAAAACTTAGAAAAAACACAATTTTATATGAAAGAAGATTTTCCCCTCGACGTACTCAGCAAGCGCAAAGAACTCCAAGTTGAGTTAGAGAGAGAAAGAGAACAAGGGAGAGTAGCTGTGATCAAATACGATAAACTCATTATATTAAAAAACAGAACCCAGAATACAGAACCACAAAAAACTTACCACAAAAAGAGAAACCTATCAGAATCCCCAGAAACTACCGAAAACTCTAATGGAAAAAAGCATCAAAATAATGTTACGAGCTAGGGTTCAGGATAAAATAAACTCTTAAAACACCGGTGAACAAATTAACACTTTTTAATAAAATAATCCAAAAGCACAAATTCACACTTCCGTTAACCGCACTATTCAAAATTATCACTCTCACCACTTTACTTGCACTATACTACGCTGTTCTAAATTATCCCTCTCAGGTCTCTTGATTACTTCACACACTTAGCTAGTAGTCAACTGCTCTCCACGAATGAATTTACGACTTTATATACGAGCGTCTTAGAGTCTCGAATATTCTAACAATTACGAGCAATCTGTAGAAACGTCTACCATAGTCTAGAACTATCGGGAACTATATCTATCCTGCTCTAACAACAGGATAGCAGGCTCTTGCTACACTTCTCTGACACATCCTTACTCTATGGGTAGAGCCACAGGTTCAGCTACTCGTCAATAGATGGCGTTAAATGTGTTGCCGAATGACTTTATCTGTGGTGCCATATTCATTCTGTGTTGGCGCGTAACATTGCCCCCTCCTTAGACGTGCTCGTCCCGAGCATCGTTAGACCCATAATATCGCGCCAATCTATCTACATGTACAATCTTAGGTGTACCTCGCAGCCCCTTCTGAATTCGGTACGTGACATCGTTAATCCTGGTCACAACACGGTATGGTCCGTCCCATTTTGCTTGCAATTTGGGAGATTTTCCTTTACTGCGTACCGGATTATGCAACCACACTAGCGAGCCTTCGTCAAATCCCAGGTTGTTCAACTTACGGTCGTAACGGGTCTTCATCTTTTCCGACACTTGTTGGCTGGATTGTCTAACGTGTTCATATACGTCATTCATTTTATTACGCAGGTCTCTTGCATAATCCGTTATGGTGCTCGGAGAATCTGGTGGAGTCCCAGTTATCAGGTCTGCTGGCAACCGTAGTTCTCGACCAAAGTTTGCATAGGCAGGAGTGACAGTTGTACTCTCGTGAACTGCACTTCGGTATGACAGCAGAAATGGTTGAATGTGCTTGTCCCAATCATTTTGTTTGCTTCCCAACACTTTGGCCAAGTATCTCTCCAACGTTTGGTTGAATCTTTCCACCATTCCATCAGATTGGGGGTGATAAGCGGTAGTTCTTGTTTTATGAGCACCCATTACTCGACATGTTTCCTGGAATACCTGAGACTCAAAATTCCTGCCTTGATCGCTGTGAATTTCCAGGGGCACTCCAAATCGACAAAAGACTTCATGGACTAATTTATCTGCTACTGTCGAAGCTTCTTGATTAGGAATCGCGAAAACTTCCGGCCACTTAGTAAAGTAATCCATGACAACCATGAAGTACTTGTTCCCATTTTCACTCACTGGGAATGGTCCTGCAACGTCCAGTGCTATCCGTTCCCATGGCGCCCCGACGTTGTATAGCTTTAATGCTCCTCTGCTGCGTGTGTGAGGACCTTTCACTGCTGCACAACTAGTGCATTTCCGGCACCAATCTTCCACATCATCTCTGCAATGGATCCAATAAAATCGTTCCCGTATCTTTAACAGTGTCCTTTTTACTCCCATATGTCCTCCAGAACATCCTTCATGATAAAGTTGCAGAACGTCAGGTACCTTGATTTTAGGAACAACCATTTGCAGATGACAGTGATCTCCTCGAGCATTTTCCCATTTGCGGCACAAAACTTCATCGTGGATAATCAGACTGTCCCATTGTGCCCAATAGCTCTTTGTTGTTGTACTCATCCCAGCAACATCACTCCACTTGGGCTTTGAGGTACCAGCTATAATCCACTCAACTATTGGTTTGATATCCGTGTCATCTCGCTGAGCTTGTTTCAGGGTTTCCTTCCATTCATCACTTAGATCCGTTTTCAACATCCTGACGGGTACTGCTTCTCTGGTCTCTTGTTTGACACAATTTTTACAGTTATCCGGGCAAGGTCTTCTTGATAGCGCATCTGCGTTACCATGTGATCTTCCACTACGATGCTCAGTTTCGAAGTCAAATTCCTGTAGCTGTTCAATCCATCTTGCCACTTGCCCCTCCGGATTCTTGAATTGTAGCAGCCACTTCAATGCAGCATGGTCGGTTCGCAGATGAAATTTGCGTCCAAGCAGATATTTACTGAAATGCTGCAGGGTCTTCACTACTGCTAACAGCTCCCTTCTTGTGACACAGTAGTTTCTTTCCGGTTTGGATAAGGCTTTACTGAAGTAAGCTATCACCACCTCTTGATCACCTTTGCGTTGGGATAATACACCGCCGATGCCAGTATTACTCGCGTCTGTGTCTATGATGAACTCGTTCTCGATGTCAGGAAAGCCAAGAATAGGCGTGTCACACAGACGCTTCTTCAATTCCCGGAAAGCAGTGTCACACTCTTTATCCCAGCAAAATTGTCGCTTCTCCTCGGTGAGCTTGTGCAAAGGTTTGGCAACATCAGCAAAGTTTTTCACGAACCGTCGGTAATACGAGCATAATCCTAAAAATGCTCTCACCTCTGTCTTGTCTTTTGGAGTCGGCCAACCTTTGACAGCGATGACTTTTTCTGGGTCAGTTTGTACACCATCCTGCGAAATAACATGTCCCAGAAAGCTCACCTGTCGTTTGAAGAATGTGCACTTTTTCGGACTTAATTTTAGATTGGCTCCGCGTATTTTGGCCAGCACGCGTTCTAGATTTTGAAGATGATCTTCAAACGTTCGCCCCACAATGATAATGTCATCCAAATAGACAAGACAGGCTTCTCCAATCAATCCGGTAAGTACTAGCTCCATCAATCTTTCAAACGTTGCAGGCGCATTGCATAATCCAAAAGGCATTACCCTGAATTGCCAGAGACCCTTGCCAGTAGAAAACGCTGTTTTTTCCTTGTCCTTTGGATCTATTTCCACTTGCCAGTAGCCACTTTTCAAGTCTAGGGTTGTAAACCACTTCATTCCCGTCAGTGTATCTAATGTGTCGTCAATCCTCGGTAGTGGGTAACTGTCCTTCTTGGTCACTGCATTTAGTCGACGATAATCCACACAAAAACGCAAGCTGCCATCCTTCTTTTTAACAAGCACTACAGGAGAACACCATGGACTTGATGAAGATTCAATCACGCTATCTTTTATCATTCCTTCAATCATGGTCTCCACTTCCTTCTCTCTTGCAACAGGTAATCTCCTTGGTCGTTGACGGATAGGTGGCTCATTACCAGTATTTATTGTGTGTTGAACTAGCCCAGTCTTTCCAATGTCAGCATCATTTGAAGAGAAAATATCAGCGTACCGAAGCAACATCTTCTTAGCTTTTGCCATTTCTTCCACAGAAAGATCCTTGTGACAATCTTCAAGAAATGATGACACGTTGTATTTACTAGTTAGTTTATTGCCACTGGACAATTCCTGGCATTTTCGCATCCAGGCTACTTCTTCGCAGGTGCCTATTAACATTCCCTTTTTGATGTGATGTTCCTTATTACTTGGGTTCAATATTCGTACTGCTGAATTATCTGTGGTCCTCACTAGAGTACGTGCCATAATCCATGGTAGGTCATTGTCCGTTCTTTCTATTAGGACACATCGATTTTGTCCAGAAACTTGCAGCAACCTTACTGGTACAATGGTTTCTGATCTGGGAGGAAGAACCATTTTCTGAAGGCAGTAAACCTTTCCAGACACTCCACCTTCCATAAAGATTTCCTCTGTCCTGCACTTTAAAATTCCTTGGTTCACGTCTATCTCACATTGATGTTTTCGCATAAAATCCAATCCCAGGATGCAGTCATCAACTATGTCGGCAACAATGACTTTATGCTGGAAAGTTCTCTCACCCAGCTTCATCTCCACCTGCTTCTCGCCTCGGACGGCTATGTGCTGACCGGTTGCTGTCAGGAGCTGAATATGGTCATGGTTACAGACGAAGTCCCCAGAAAAGCGATTTGCAAGTTGAGAACTGACCACTGTACGAGAAGCACCAGTATCCAAAGTTATCTTACAGGGTGTTCCATTGATTTGGCCTTCGATAATCAGGCTATTCCCGTCATGGGCCTGTGAGATTGAAATTCTTGGGGCTTTTTTAAAACCGGCCAGCACTCGCCCCGCAGTCCTGGCGTTTACTCGTTTCCCTGCTGGTTGTGGGTGGAGGCAACCACCCGGTCTTCCTGAGATCGATCTTTCCTTTCAATCGACCGTTTGGGGCAACTGGACCTTAGATGACCCTTTTCACCACACTCATAGCATCTAGGGCTAAATTTTGGACGACTTTCACGGTTAGGGGTTGCTACCATTTCCCTGATGCGGTGCGCTCGATGGTCCTGACGCACGGCCTCCACCTCCAATGCATGGGCCAAAGCATTCTTCAAAGATTCGTGGTGCCCGAGTCTCACAGCAGCCCTTACTTCAAGGTCACGTATTCCATCGACAAAGGCCTGGACTAAATTACCGTCGATGAGTGCCGGTGACGATTGATATGCCTTTCGAACCAGCTTTTCTATTTCAAGAGCCCACTGCTGTAGGCTCTCGGAATGACGCTGCGCTCTGTCCTTTAATTGAGCACGGAACACGTGCTCCAGATGTGCATCACCATAGCGGGATTCCAATGCTTCGAGCAGCTGTTCGTAGGTAACTTCCTTTCCGAGGGCCTCTAAAATGGTAAGCGCCTGGTCACGAAGGCCTAGAGTAAGGGCAGTCATGGCCTGCGCTGTGGTCCATCCGTTGGCCTTGACCACGGCCTCAAACTGGATCTTGTAGGCTGACCACGAAGAGCTTCCATCAAACGGCGGCACCTTGAAGCCTCGGACTGTAGGTGTAGCAACCACTGAAGCCACGTTCCCATCTCCAGACTTCAGCACACCCAGAGCCTTTTTAACATCGGCGATCTGGGTTTCAGCGTTGGAGATGCGACTCTCTTGGTTTTGTACCTGGTCTTTTACATCCCGGAGTTCTTTCCCCATAGTCACGTGCAGGTCCTTTATGAAACGAGTCTGTTCCTCCTTATCACGGCGCAGATGCTCCTCAAGGCGTTGAGCCTGCTCCTCCTGCCGACGAGTCTGCTCCTCCTGCCGACGAGTCTGCTCCTCTTTATCACGGCGCAGCTGCTCCTCAATGCGTTTAGCCTGCTCCTCCTGCCGACGGGCCTGCTCCTGAAGCATTGCCATTAAAGCAGCAAAATCAATTGAAGCGGGAGCTTGGACCGCTGATGGTGGTGAAACCCCGGATGATCCAGCAGCTGGCTCCACCATTGGGTCAGGAATCTGGCGACGCACTTGTGATGGTGAACCTTCAAGTCGCCTGACATCCATTTCCAACTGCCGTTGACTGCGCGTCCTGATACCTTCCGTATCGTCCTTTGGAAGTACCGGCATTATTTTATCCCGACTTCTGACACCAATTTGTTACGAGCTAGGGTTCAGGATAAAATAAACTCTTAAAACACCGGTGAACAAATTAACACTTTTTAATAAAATAATCCAAAAGCACAAATTCACACTTCCGTTAACCGCACTATTCAAAATTATCACTCTCACCACTTTACTTGCACTATACTACGCTGTTCTAAATTATCCCTCTCAGGTCTCTTGATTACTTCACACACTTAGCTAGTAGTCAACTGCTCTCCACGAATGAATTTACGACTTTATATACGAGCGTCTTAGAGTCTCGAATATTCTAACAATTACGAGCAATCTGTAGAAACGTCTACCATAGTCTAGAACTATCGGGAACTATATCTATCCTGCTCTAACAACAGGATAGCAGGCTCTTGCTACACTTCTCTGACACATCCTTACTCTATGGGTAGAGCCACAGGTTCAGCTACTCGTCAATAGATGGCGTTAAATGTGTTGCCGAATGACTTTATCTGTGGTGCCATATTCATTCTGTGTTGGCGCGTAACAATAATAAGCAACCGATGAAAATAAATAAAACTAATAATATGAGTAACTTTATAATCAAAAAACCGACGTTCTCATACCAAAACAGTACCTCCCAAGCACACTGCTCTCGCCATGACACAGAATAGCAATTAAAGCCGGCCCCTCTCGATCTCCCAATACGGCCAGTCACCGCGGGAGATAACGACTGTAACCCTCCAACTTGTCAACAACTCTACGTTTGCACATACAATGTCAAATCTCTACTGTCCCCACAAAGAATGATTCTCCTGAAATATTCTCTAACCAATGTTAAATACGACATCATAGGACTGGGAGAAGTGAGAAAATCTGGTAACCACATTATAGAAGATGAAAGTCACATATTTTGCTACACAGGAGAGTCAAAAGGGCTCCACGGTGTTGGATTCTTGATTAAAAAGAAATACAAAAATAATATAGTATACTACACAGGGTTTTCTGAAAGAGTATGTTTGTTAAATCTTAACTTTGGATCAAACCTGTCATTGATACAAGTATATGCCCCTACTCTAGAAGCACCAGCAGAGGAAATCACAGCTTTCTATGATAAAATTGAAAGCGCACTCAACTTATCACACGGAAAAGTTATATTAATGGGTGACTTCAACGCCAAAATAGGACAACATAAATCTGGAGAGAACTTAGTTAGAGGCCCATACTCCTACGGAAAAAGAAATCATAGAGGTGAAAAACTTGTACAGTTTGCGCTACAAAAGAAACTCACTATTATCAATACAATATTTAAGAAGAACATTAAAAATCTTTGGACCTGGATTACACCCGATAAGAAAAATAAAAACCAGATCGACTTCATCTTAAGTAATTGTCAACAAATATTTACCAACATAGACGTCCTGAATAATAAAATATTTCCTAGTGACCATAGGCTTGTCAGAGGAACAATAATACTAGACAAACAAAAGAAATGTAGAGCTACATACAAAATATCGAAAAACATACTATCTAATGAACATAACCAAAAATTATACATTGAAGCTTTGAAAATGAAAGCAGATCAAATATACTGGGAAGACAGAGACGACATAGAGTCTTATTACAAAAAAATAGAGACATCCATAGAGCAAAGCTTTAACGGTCTTTCTTCGGTGGAAATCAAAAAGGATATATTGTCGGAAAAAACCAAACACTTAATAGATAGACGCACGAATCTACAACACAAACCATCAAGAAACAAAGAAGAAAAAAAGGAGCTATCAACACTTTATAAAACCACAAACAAGCTGTTGAAAAAAGACTACGAAAACCACAGAATGGAAATTATAGAGAAAAACCTACTACAAACAGGAAGTCAAAAAAGAGCCTACAAACAGTTGAATACAGAAAAAACATGGATACCATCACTAAAATCTACAGAGACAACTCACAAAATACAAACAAGAGATGACATTGTAAATATTGCCACAGTTTTCTACAAGAATCTTTACGACGACTCTACTAAACACCAACAAACATATGGAAAATACGTTTTAAGCTGGGGAACAGATACAAAACCCGCTCCGTTCGACGGTGAAGAGATCCTTAAAACTTTGCAAAAAATGAAAAATGGAAAGAGCCCAGGACCAGACAATATCTGTAACGAAGCCCTAAAAATTGGAAAAAATGTTCTGATTGGTCCTCTATTGATTTTGTTTAATAAAATTCTCGAAATTCAAGAAATACCTAAACAGTGGGCTGAATCAAGAATAACTCTCCTTTACAAAAAAGGAGAGCCAACTGACATAAATAATTATCGCCCAATCAGTCTACTCCCAACGATGTATAAGCTTTTCGCGGCTTGTTTAGAAAAAAGATTATCGTCGACTATTGAGAAAAGTCAGCCAGTGGAACAAGCAGGTTTTCGCCGAGGATTCTGTACCATCGATCATATTCACACGTTGGACCTAATAGTGGAAAAATACCAGGAATTCAATAGGCCTCTATATCTAGCTTATATAGACTATGCGAAAGCGTTTGATTCAATATCACATGAGAGCATCTGGCGAGCACTGGAACAACAGGGCACCCCAAAAGTATATATTAATATAATCATGGATATCTACAGCAAGAGTACAAGTCGGGTGAAATTAGACAGGCTTGGCGCAAAAATAAATATTCGCAGAGGTGTGAAGCAAGGAGATCCAATATCCCCAAAAATTTTCATAGCCGTGCTGCAAAATATTATGAAAGAACTAGACTGGGAGAGGAAAGGAATTAAGATTAATGAATCATACCTGAGTAACCTTAGATTTGCAGATGATATTGTTATTTTTTCAAGCACATCAAAACAGCTGGAGGAAATGGTGATAGAGCTAAGCACCGCTAGCGCAAGTATTGGTTTAAAGTTAAATTCGTCAAAAACCAAAGTTTCTACAAATAGTATAAAAAATCCAATATTTGTAAACCAAACACAGATAGAGTACGTAGATACCTATATCTACCTCGGGAAACAAATATCATTTAAGAACTCTAGACACCAAGACGAAATGGAACGAAGAATAAATATGTCCTGGAGAAAGTATTGGAGTTTTAAAGAAGTATTAAAATCCAAGCTGCCACTAAAACTTAAGAAAAAAGTTATGGATTCCTGCCTCCTGCCTTGTCTGTCTTATGGCGCACAAACTTGGATTTTTAATGAACATATAAAAAACAAAATTCAAACGTGCCAACGTGCTATGGAGAGGAGCATCATGGGCATCAAGCTCATTGACAAACAAAAGAGTTCGGAAATACGACAGCGAACAGAACTGATAGATGCTCTCCGACATGCAAAGCGCCTGAAGTGGAAATGGGCGGGGCACATAGCTCGCACTGCGGACAATAGATGGACGAAACGCGTTACCACTTGGGCGGGCCCACACGGCAGAAGATCTAGAGGTAGGCCCAAAGAAAGATGGACTGATGAGATCCGGAAAGTGGCAGGTGAGGACTGGATAGAAAGCGCTCAACAAAGGGACAAGTGGAGACAGTTGGAGGAGGCCTATACCCAAAATGGGGCCTGACTTTTAGTGTACCTAATTTGTGTGTTTTAATTATGTATAAAAAAATAAGTATTAAGTTATGGAAATAAAGGCTAAATAATAATAATAATATCATTATATATCACGGGCAGGAACAAATGGGATAGCATAAATTATGATTACTGTATGCATCATTATATATCACATAAATCAACGGGGTAGCATTGATTAACATAAATTATGATTAGAAAATATGCAGCAATAAATATCTCAGAAATAAACGGGTTAGCATTGAGTAGCATTGAGTAGCATCAATTAGAGGGGTCGAAATGTACTTAATTTCAAAATTACTTTACTTTATATACATGTGGAACAAACAACGTAAAAATACCTATTATAGTTCAATACAGTATTATTAGGTGCCCACGGCAAATGAAAAAAAAAAAACCCTCCCTTTTTCTGTCCATTTTGCCAACCAACAACCATGATAATTTTAAAGCAAGCTTTTCTTAAATATTTCAAAACAGAATTGTCCACAAGTCGCAGGATGTCGGTGGATGGAGGCGGCTCAGGGCCGTTCGTCGTGGCATTCTATGGGGGAGGCCTATACCCAGCTGTAGACGACTGCAGACTGATGATGAACCTCAAGACTCACCAATATTAATCTGCCCCCCCCTCAGCAGTCCAGGATAAAGATTTTTATCGGCAAGCGAAACGTGCCGTGAAAAAGCGAGGACGGGCATTCAAGGCACCGGCGAGCGGGGGGAGCCGCGACATTTTTGTGTTTTTGAGAGAAAGAGCATCGAGCAGCCGAAAAGGTTGGTGACAGGAAAAGGCTAAGGCAGCAGCGAGCGGAGTGAGCCGCAAATTGTTTGTTGTAATCACTGGGAAAGTTTTCGCAAACAGTAATAACAGTTAATATCGAATTTTTCCCTGACTTTCCAGGTGCCCTTTCAATTACACCGTCTTTTCCTGACCACCTTGAGCTGCCATGACTTTCCCCGACTTTTCAGAAAGTGAACACCCTGCTTATTATTGTTAGAGCAATGATGCAATAAATATGAAATATGGACACTGAAAACGCAAGCATTTGATGTAAAAATAAATAACCGTATTTGTTAATTATTTTGTGGACTTGATATCTCTTTTATCAGAATATTCAATGAGAAACATGGAGAGACTGATGAAGAAAGGAAGAGACTCGTAAAGCAAGCATTACATTAGGATTGACCGAGGTGCTGTGGTGTCCTACATAGAGAGACGGATGAAGAAAAGAAGAGACTCGTAAAGCAAGCATTACATTAGGATTGACCGAGGTGCTGTGGTGTCCTACATAGAGAGACGGATGAAAAAAAGAAGAGACTCGTAAAGCAAGCATTACATTAGGATTGACCGAGGTGCTCTGGTGTCCTACATAGAGAGACGGATGAAGAAAAGAAGAGACTCGTAAAGCAAGCATTACATTAGGATTGACCGAGGTGCTGTGGTGTCCTACATAGAGAGACGGATGAAGAAAATAAGTGACTCGTAAAGCAAGCATTACATTAGGATTGACCGAGGTGCTGTGGTGTCCTACATAGAGAGACGGATGAAGAAAAGAAGAGACTCGTAAAGCAAGCATTACATTAGGATTGACCGAGGTGCTGTGGTGTCCTACATAGAGAGACGGATGAAAAAAAGAAGAGACTCGTAAAGCAAGCATTACATTAGGATTGACCGAGGTGCTGTGGTGTCCTACATAGAGAGACGGATGAAGAAAAGAAGAGACTCGTAAAGCAAGCATTACATTAGGATTGACCGAGGTGCTGTGGTGTCCTACATAGAGAGACGGATGAAAAAAAGAAGAGACTCGTAAAGCAAGCATTACATTAGGATTGACCGAGGTGCTGTGGTGTCCTACATGGAGAGACGGATGAAGAACAGAAGAGACTCGTAAAGCAAGCATTACATTAGGATTGACCGAGGTGCTGTGGTGTCCTACATAGAGAGACGAATGAAGAAAAGAAGAGACTCGTAAAGCAAGCATTACATTAGGATTGACCGAGGTGCTGTGGTGTCCTACATAGAGAGACGGATGAAGAAAAGAAGAGACTCGTAAAGCAAGCATTACATTAGGATTGACCGAGGTGCTGTGGTGTTCTACATGGAGAGACGGATGAAGAAAAGAAGAGACTCGTAAAGCAAGCATTACATTAGGATTGACCGAGGTGCTGTGGTGTCCTACATGGAGAGACGGATGAAGAACAGAAGAGACTCGTAAAGCAAGCATTACATTAGGATTGAACGAGGTGCTGTGGTGTCCTACATAGAGAGACGAATGAAGAAAAGAAGAGACTCGTAAAGCAAGCATTACATTAGGATTGACCGAGGTGCTGTGGTGTCCTACATGGAGAGACGGATGAAGAACAGAAGAGACTCGTAAAGCAAGCATTACATTAGGATTGACCGAGGTGCTGTGGTGTCCTACATAGAGAGACGAATGAAGAAAAGAAGAGACTCGTAAAGCAAGCATTACATTAGGATTGACCGAGGTGCTGTGGTGTCCTACATAGAGAGACGGATGAAGAAAAGAAGAGACTCGTAAAGCAAGCATTACATTAGGATTGACCGAGGTGCTGTGGTGTCCTACATGGAGAGACGGATGAAGAACAGAAGAGACTCGTAAAGCAAGCATTACATTAGGATTGACCGAGGTGCTGTGGTGTCCTACATAGAGAGACGAATGAAGAAAAGAAGAGACTCGTAAAGCAAGCATTACATTAGGATTGACCGAGGTGCTGTGGTGTCCTACATGGAGAGACGGATGAAGAACAGAAGAGACTCGTAAAGCAAGCATTACATTAGGATTGACCGAGGTGCTGTGGTGTCCTACATAGAGAGACGAATGAAGAAAAGAAGAGACTCGTAAAGCAAGCATTACATTAGGATTGACCGAGGTGCTGTGGTGTCCTACATAGAGAGACGGATGAAGAAAAGAAGAGACTCGTAAAGCAAGCATTACATTAGGATTGACCGAGGTGCTGTGGTGTTCTACATGGAGAGACGGATGAAGAAAAGAAGAGACTCGTAAAGCAAGCATTACATTAGGATTGACCGAGGTGCTGTGGTGTCCTACATAGAGAGACGAATGAAGAAAAGAAGAGACTCGTAAAGCAAGCATTACATTAGGATTGACCGAGGTGCTGTGGTGTCCTACATAGAGAGACGGATGAAGAAAAGAAGAGACTCGTAAAGCAAGCATTACATTAGGATTGACCGAGGTGCTGTGGTGTCCTACATAGAGAGACGAATGAAGAACAGAAGAGACTCGTAAAGCAAGCATTACATTAGGATTGACCGAGGTGCTGTGGTGTCCTACATAGAGAGACGGATGAAGAAAAGAAGAGACTCGTAAAGCAAGCATTACATTAGGATTGACCGAGGTGCTGTGGTGTCCTACATAGAGAGACGGATGAAGAACAGAAGAGACTCGAAAAGCAAGCATTACATTAGGATTGACCGAGGTGCTGTGGTGTCCTACATGGAGAGACGGATGAAGAACAGAAGAGACTCGTAAAGCAAGCATTACATTAGGATTGACCGAGGTGCTGTGGTGTCCTACATAGAGAGATGGATGAAAAAAAGAAGAGACTCGTAAAGCAAGCATTACATTAGGATTGACCGAGGTGCTGTGGTGTCCTACATAGAGAGACGGATGAAGAACAGAAGAGACTCGTAAAGCAAGCATTACATTAGGATTGACCGAGGTGCTGTGGTGTCCTACATGGAGAGACGGATGAAGAAATGAAGAGACTCGTAAAGCAAGCATTACAATAGCTATGTCCACACTGTGCCTTTTTTTGTTCATTAAGGGCATGTGTCATAGCGCAGTCAATAGCGCACGTGAGGCCAGCCCTTAGTGCATGCGCGATGAGAGTTGAAAGCGAAGCGCGCGCTGTGATTCACGTTTTCCGGCTTCGTGTCCAAAACTTTCTCTTGGTTCTTTTTTTTCTGGAATTTCTTATTACCAAGTAAGCTGCACATATTCCACCAAGTAAAATATTCTCGTCGCACATGTTTCAAAAAAGAAGAAACTACGACTGAACTATGGTGTTGCGTTCATTAACGCATTCAATTATTGAAAGCCTCAAACGAACGTTGAATAGAAAGATGAATACGAAAGTTGAAGATGAAAATGCACAGTGTGGACATAGCTATTAAGATTGGCCGAGGTGCTGTGGTGTCCTAGTAGTTTCGTATATAATTACCTAAACTGCATGTTGGTGCGGCGCGCGCGACTCACGCCGCGGCCCGAGTGCGGCATCCGACGCACGCCACCGTGTCTGATGCCGCTCGGCTCATCGTGCACGGCGGTTAAGGAAATCAAATTAAAGACCCGTGAAATTTTGATCTCAGTTTTTTTTTTCTTTGTATCTTAAAATATTAACACAAACAAAGTATTATACACTCAAAAGACCCTTATGGGTTTGTTCAGAGTGTATACAAACCTCCTTAGGTGTAAATACATAATCTAACTCTGTAATTCAGTATCCTCTTCACCGCTCGTTCGTTCGTTTCGTATGAGGTAGTGCTGGCCCTTGGTGTCGGAGTTTGTCAAGCTGCCCTAGGGCCTCTGAAATGGCTTATCGACTGCTATTAATCAATAACAGCCGGGACCGACAGCTTAACGTGCCCTCCGAAGCACAGAGCGATGGAAATCCGCACATAACTTAGAAAAGTCATTGGTGCGGAGCCTAGGATCGAACCCGGTATCGTTGGATTCTGAGTTGCACTATTGAACCGTTAGGCTACCACCGCTTAAAATAGGTAAAATAAAAGGTAGGTAAATGTTTTTAGAAGTCGAATAGAAAGGTAAATAAAAGGGGTAACCTACCGACATCGCGTGTATTCGCGAGGTCTTAGTTCGGGGCGAACCACTAGTTAATATAATTGTTTAATCCTCACTTCAATATCACCAACATAGCTCTCAGAATAAGCAAGCTGATGTGGAAATGGGAAGGCCACAAAGCTCGCAGCTCGATTAATGGTTCTCGTGTGGCGACCACGACCACGACCACGACGTGGCCTGTCCATCGAGAGGGGTCCTAATCTGCGTCGTCCGGTGCGTGGTCGCCACTCGACAACCTTTGGGGAATACCCAACGGTTTTTTTTTTATACTACTTGAATGACGGAACAATCAGATGGCCCACCTGATGTTAAGCGGTAACCTCTGCCTATGAACAGTGCATTACCTCATAAGTCACGTCCACCAAGGACGCGCCCTATGTGGCATTGCACTGCGCCCGCCACCCTGAGACATAAACATGAAAAGTCTCATGTGCCTGTAATTTCACCGGCACCCTTACCCTTCAAACCTGAACACAGCAATGCGAGCACTACCGCTTTGCGGCAGAAATAGGCATGGTGGCAGTACTTCCCCAGACGAACCCTTTCACAAAAAAGCTCTGCTACTACTTCTCCAGTTGCCAGTTCAGTCTTGTTTAAATGTTGAACCAATATCGATAAAATTAGGTAGTAATAGAGTGTGAATAAGGAACCCTATGTTACTTTTGAAAGCGTGGTTTTTCCTACAAACTTCACCATCTTATTAATCTGTATTCCTCAGTTATAGACGTTTCTTTATTTGAGTAGATTTGTGTCACAAGGCCTCAGAATTGTGAGATTTAATTTTCACGTTTTCCATACAAAAGTTAGACATAAATTGCCTATCTTTTTAACCGACTTCAAAATAAGGAGGAGGTTCTCAATTCATGTGTTTTTAAAATGTTTGTCACCTCATATCTCCGTTATTTATAAACCGATTTGGAAAATTATTATTTCAATTATTTGACGGGTTCCAAAATAATACATTATTTTCTAGACCACCATGCCCAACTGGATCGCGCTTGCATCAACTAGGGCCAAGTTCGATCTGTGGGGATATTACTATAGTCCGATGATTATGAGTGATACATACATACATACACACGCCATTTTCCACAAATGGTTAGTCAGAGCTTCAATGGGCCTCTTTTCACAGCGGGTTGCACCATCGTGGAATATAGACGTGACGGGTGGTGAGCTCATCGCCGCCATTGCTTCCCACGACTTTATCAGCTAACGCTTTCTTCCAGTAATAACACATTCCTTAAATAAGCTAGCAGCCAGGACAGGATCTTATACCAAGGAATGTTACAAACTAGTCCGGGTAACGTCTATTTGAAAAGGATATCAGAAAGGAGATGAGATCTCTAGGGCCGGTCCGGTGCTCCAGTGTGAGATGTCCCGCGAAGTCGTCGGTCACGAAGTTGGGCTCACCGCCCGGCATCGACGCGCACACGGGGCACACCACCTGCTGGGAAACACACGGGTTAAGGTGGAACCTTTCATTCACTTGACAAATGTCGGAGTAAGGACTATGGAACTTTAAATGTGGCTTGATATCATCATCATCAACCTACTGCAGTCCACTGCTGGACATAGGTCTCTGCCACGGCACGCCACTGAGCCCGGTTTTCGGCTCTCCTCATCCAGTTTCTGTCAGCCACCCCGCGCAAGTCGTCGCTCCACCTAGCCAGAAGGGTGCCCCTACACTACGTTTGCCAATACGCGGTCTCCACTCAAGAACTCGTTTACTCCACCAGCTTGGTATGTGTGTGTCTTACTTCAACCCATATCGATTCTCGGCATCTATCCTGCTCCTCCGTCTGAGGGTGACAAATCAACATCAAGCTATGCTGCGCTGTACTGCGCTGTGCTGTGAAATCTGAAGTAAACAGAGCGTAGCCTCACACAGCGCAGCACAGCATGGTTTGTTTGTATCCTCATTAAAATATTAGACGAGCGAGTTGACCAAACATAGCACAGCGCAGTACAGCGCAGCATAGCTCGATGTTGATTTGTCACCCTAAAGGTTGGGAGTATTGATGCGGTAAAGTGACGGTTCCAAAAGTGATCATTCTGGTCGACCGACAGATGCGCCGAGTTCAAAAAGTGACAGCTCTGGTTAGCCGACATAGGAGCGCGTGACAGTGACTTTCACGCGCTTCTTAAGAGGCTTAGATGCATTTTCACCAACACATTAACGGACGTTTAAACGGCTGTTTAGCTTAAACAAGTCTTTTTGAGAGATGTTTTCATACGTTATCTGTCACTTTGACGGTTGGTTACGGTAAACACATTTATTTGTTCGTGAACTTAAGATGCATTTTCACCAACACATTAACGGACGTTTAAACGGCTGTTTAGCTTAGACAAGTCTTTTTGACAGATGTTTTCATAGGTTATCTGTCACTTTGACGGTTGGTTACGGTAACCACACATTTATTTGTTCGTGAACTTGTGTCTTAAGCTGGGAACAAATTATCAGACGCGTCTGTCAGCCATTGATATCTAGCCGGTACATTGAATAGTACACTGTGCAAACTATCGGTCGTAACGTAAGACGCGGACGTGACCTTGAGTCGCCCTTGAGCGTTCAGACGTCCGAACAGAATCTAGCCGGCTGGATGTGCAACTACCGTGCACACCGCTAAGCCACGTCTGTCAGCCGCGGCTGATGGACGCGTCCGATAGTTTGTTCTCAGCTTTAATAATAAGGTACCCTACAAATTGGAAGGTTTATACAGCTCTAATGTGAGCAGCAAGTACTGATAAGTAGAAAGAGTTTTATTAACATAATATATGATACACGCAACACTCACATACATAGTCCTGAGCCCACACTAGGATCCCATGTGTCGTGGGCATCAGGAACTACGAGCACCATGGTAACACAACACCCAGACCCGGAACAACTAGGTATTTGCAGAACATGAACATTTGCTCCGCAGCGGGAATCAAACCCGCACGAAACCTCTCGCATCACAGCCGGCTACTCGCACGCCGCGCCACAGAGGTCGTCACAATACCATATCAGTTAATTTCAAGACTTATCCACGGAAAGTCAATATTGATATTCTTAGGTCATTACATCAACAGCGCACGGCTCGGTACCACCCTTACCTCATTAGTATACCCTCTATTCGTACTAAACTTTTCAGTTCCACCTTTATAATGCAAACTGCTAAGGAGTGGAATAGACTGCCTTCGTCTGTCTTTCCTGAAAACTATAATCTGTGTCTCTTCAAGGCTAGAGTGAATAGGTGCCTTCTAGACCTTTGTGCTCCATCTTCCGCCACATCGTCACTTTCCAACAGGTGAGATCGTGCTCAAACAAAGGTGTACCAGAGTAAAAAAAAAAAAAAAAATACAAGGCCTTGGGGATATTGATTGGGATTAGCATTCATAAAGCAAGCCTATCATGGTAATTTTCATTTTGGTGCAGTTGAGAAGGTAGGTCTTTTCATTTTCGTGCAGTTGAGAAGGTAGGTGTTTTCATTTTCGTGCAGTTGAGAAGGTAGTTGTTTTCATTTGGTGGCAATTAGGAATTAACGCTATACCTCTGAGCCAAGCATAAGACTGCAATAAGTTTGATATAGCTACATCTGTTTGGAATACTACGATGATATTGGTTTATTTTTGAAGCAGGAAACCACAACATGGTGTTTAGCTTTATATTTAATTGAAAGTGGTTTAGTTAGCAATTTCTCATGATACAGGTTTTTTTTTTTTATCCCACCTGATGTTAAGCGGTAACCTCTGCCTATGAACAGTGCATTACCTCATAGGTCACGTCCACCTAGGACGCGCCCTATGTGGCATTGCCCTGCGCCCGCCACCCTGAGACATAAAGATGAAAAGACTCATATGCCTGTAATTTCACCGGCACCCTTACCCTTCAAACCGGAACACTGTAATGCGAGCACTACTGCTTTGTGGCAGAAATAGGTATGGTGGTAGTACTTCCCCGGACGAACTGTTTCACAAAAAAGCTCTACTACTACTACAGGTCTCTACTACAGGTGTAGCAAACATTCGAAAAGTGTTAGGGTTGGACCATCCTGTTGCAGAACGGGCAGGTGTACGCCTGCGGCTGTTCCAGAGTCAGGGCTTCGCCTCCGTAATATAAACATTCAGCATTAGCTGCAGAACGCAACTCACAGCTAGTGTGGTGTCCGCGTGCTCCGCAGTGACGTGCTCCACGAGCGCCGTGTCCGTGAAGCCCATCCTGTTGCAGAACGGGCAGGTGTACGCCTGGGGCTGTTCCAGAGTCAGGGCTTCGCCTCCATAATATAAATCTGAAAATTATCATGACATAACTCAATTTTGAGGCCCATTGAGGCTCTGCCTACCCTTTCGGGGAAAAAGGCGTGTGTCTATGTATGTATGTATAACTCAATTTATCCTGGCTTTATTGGAAAAGTCTTGGATGGTTTTACAGTTAGTAAAAACTTAAGCTTTAGCTTGATCTCTGACTTATCCTAGTAGGACACCCTCATGGATCTGAGTATAGCCTACATAGAGATTATTACTAGCATTTTTACCCTTTTAAGATGGATGCTCACACTTGTGGCGCGAAATTCGTTTTTTTTCGTGTTTTTTTCCCATTACAGCTCGTCAACACTTCTTCTGATAGCGAAAGTTGAGTTCGGGAGAACTAGGAGACTTAACACACATGTTTTAATTGATGCTATCTCATAAATATCATCAGTTTAGCTATGATACCCCTAAACACATTTTTACAGTGTTATTTTTTGTTTTGGGGTGACGTAGTTAAACTGATGATGTTTATGAGATAGCATCAATTAAAACATGTGTGTTAAGTCTCCTAGTTCTCACGAACTCAACTTTCGTTATCAGAAGAAGTGTTGAGGAGCTGTAATGGGCAAAAAACACCAAGATATTTGAATTTCGCACCACAAGCGTGAGCATCCACCTTAAGTTTTAACCAGGTAACTTAATATCATAAAGTAAAGGTCTAGAAATTAAGATAGGTTACTTTGAATAGTTTTAAGAAACAATAGCAAGTCTTGTTTTAAATAATTACGCAGAGAGCACAGGGACCTAATAGAGACCTACAAGATCCTAAACAACCACTACAGTATTCCAGATTTATCACAGACACTATATACCATGAACAATAATATAGGGCTCAGAGGACACTCGCTGAAGCTGCAACGCAGGCCAAGTACCAGCAATCTGAGGATGCACATATTGCCCAATTGCATTGTACATGGAACCGGTTACCAGAATCAGTGACCAGTGCCCGTCAGTGAATTATTTTAAAAATAGACTTGACAAACATTTAACGTGCACTAAGTTATACACGCATCAGCACCGAGAGTACTGTGTATTATAAATAAATAAACTTTTGAATGTTGCATGGAGGTGAACTTTACTGAAGATACTGCGATATTATGATAACCAACATTAATAGTAGTAGTAAGAGATTGGTTTCCAGTGCCGATGGCCCAGTTAGACTGCCTTGGGGCAAGAAACTGAGGAGGCCCAACACAAAAAAATGGGAACAGATATGGACAAAGAATGTATAATTATTTACAATTTATAATTACAATTAAAGACATTAAAGTGTAATCAGTGCAGCGAGTGAAACTAAGACATTTCAACACTCTGAAATAGGCACATCAGCGAAAGCTGCTCGTCTATAATTTTAAATAAATAAATAAATAAATAATAATTTACTGTCATTTACTGGCTTTTAACTATTTCTACTGCCCACTTGTTTGGTAATAGTTTTTATAATAAATCACTAGTGTCCACCCGCGGCTTCGCTCGCGTTTAACCAAGCTAAAAAGTAGCATATAGCTCAATCCAGGTCATAATCTGTCTGGGTCATCAAAATCAGTTCAACCATTTCAGCGTGATTGAGTAACATCCAAACATCGTAACTTTGACTTTTCTGATAGTATTGAGAATCCTTCTCAGCATCTCAATCAAGTAAATACTGAATATAATGTCTAAAATTATCTTACTGAAGTTTATATAAAGAGTATGCTGTGCCAAAAAACTCATTAAGCTTTCATAATAACTCTTTGGAGGCAGCTGAGTCATTCTATAAAATAATATTAGTTTCATATTTGGAATCTGAGAATAATACCTCCAGAGACACAAAGATATTTTAAATTCTCTTGATAATAGGTACCTAGAAGGTGATTGTGTCTAGCCTAGATATTTCAACCAAATACATTTTTTTTCACTGAATGGTCTACTTTGTGTTTTCAATGACTTACACTGAGGATTAAAGATATTTACAGTGATAATGTCACCGACTCACAGGTGGAGCTTTTATAAATTTAATATCTGGTTACTGAACCCATCTTGAATGAGTGCTAGAATTGTTTTTAGCTGTTTTCATGCACACTGCACAGTCAATATCACTTTCCAAGCCATGGCAAAGCAGTTTTCTGAATGTGTGTCACCAGTAGGCCGTGGACATCTTACCAAAGTCACTTCTAGAAAGGATGCATTGCATTGGGTGTTCGGTCGTGTGCTGGTTTGTAGTGGCGCCAGACTCGTAGCAGGCTGCGCACAAGTCGTAGTCGATGCAAATCAAACATTTGTATCGTCGTCCTCGGAAATTATTTTTCAAACAAGAATCACAGCTGACCCCTGAAATTATGTCAATAAATACAAAACATTAATTATCGATTTCTTTGTCTGGTTTTTTAACTCAAAATGTTATTGAATCAAAGCCAATATTATGATGTGATGACACTGTTTCAGTATATTTTTGCGATTAAATTCGCAGTGACAATAGCATCGAACAAATTTTGATTATCATTATTACCCACCTTCATGGCGATTCATTTTCGCCTTAAAATGTCCTCGAAACAAACACTTTTGGCACCAGAGTTACCGGTACGATATGAGGTATTTATATCACTATTCTAAACTAATTAGCACAACATATAATACACTAAAATACAAGATATTAACAAAAATTTCCAAGCAATCCTAACCCAACCAGGCCATAATGACGTCACTTAAATGAATTAAACCACAGATCCAGATCACAGAGTCAACATTATCTTGGCCACAGAGAATAAGAGGAACAGTTGTATGCGTCTTATCTGTCGGCATTGACATTGGCAAAATAAGCCAAAAACAAAAAAAGAAAATGACGATTGATTGATTGAATTTTTGACGTTGACAGTGATAGAATACAAAATATACATGTCAATCATCCACCATTTTTGTTTTTTTGTGGTTTGGTGGTGGTGGGGTTTGTTTTTCGACTCGACTGATACGGTTTCGCGTCTTTCTTGTACATGTACATTACATTTCAAATTCAGTTACGTAGGACAAGACAAATGTAAAAAAATTGAAGAAAAAATACCACCGAGTGACAATCTGTAACCCAATCTAAACATTGTGTACTTACTTCAGCGTGAAAGTAGTGGTAGTAGGCACGCACCACAAATCAGCAGTGTATCGGTTCAATTCAATGCTCATTGACCGTTTGTCTAACCGTTTCGTTCGGCGGGAAACAGTATAGTATTTGATGAGAATTCTCAAAAACAAATAAGATGACTGACGCCTTGTGCCATTTAGTAGTGGACGGAAACGAGGTTTTGGAGCTCAAGTTGGGTAAGTACTACCTACTTTACCTACTTTTGTTCAGGTGCGCAATCCGGTTGAGATAGTTACTGGATCGACCTTTTTATCTACATATGACAAATGACAAATGACTTAAGCTAAAATTAAATACTAAATCTTTAAACCCTTTGATTGGTGCTTTCTTTCACATACCTATTTATGATGTATTTAGCTGTCCAGCCTGCAACTTCGTCTGTGTGTAGATCTAATCAGAATATAAAATAACCTACAGCACTCTGGGATTATATAGCTTCGTATGGATCATTAGTTCCGGAGATACATCCTAACTCACAAACTTTTCCTCTCTATACTAATAGTATTGAAATAAGTGTAGATAAATAGCTTTTGTGAAGTATGTAGGTATATAATTATTGAGTAATTAACTGGTCTGTGATCATCTGACCGATGATCCTATAATCCCATCTGGCTAGAACAAACATTTGAAATCACCACATGGTATTTCGTAGAAGATAAGTTAAATAAGTATAAATTGTTTTCTTTTTTTTCTTTATATAAATATAACCATTGTGTACCTCTGTACATCATTTGATTTGTTAAACAACATTTTACCAATAAATTATCTGTATCTGTATTAAATAGTTGGTAATAATAAGTACCTATATTATACTAGCCGTAACAACAACACATTCCTTATTATGCTAGCTGCCAAGACAAATTCATCTTATCAACAAAAGCTTGATGAATTAATAATAATATCTTCAATTTTTATTGTCATCTTTATAAGGCTACACAATGAAACAATAACAATTTCAGTAAGAACACAAGATGACATTGAGAATGATGACACCAGCTTCAGCCCGGAGATGTGCCATCAGGTGTTTGGGGAGAACGAGAACATATTTGGATACACAGACTTGCACATCAGATTGTACTACAGTGCTGGAAGCCTGCATCCTTACCTGGGCATTGAGTATTCTGATAAGGTGAGTAACTCTGACTGAGCCTCTGACATTTTTATTTATTTATTTATTTATAACACACAGGCAGCTCTCGAGGCTGATGCGTGTGTATCTAAATCCTTATCAGTGCACTTTAAATGTTTTCAAGTCTATTTTTGAAAGAATTCACTGAGGGGGCACTGATCACTGAGTCTGCTAGCCGGTTCCAAGTGCGCACAACGCGATTAGGCAATTTGTGCATCCTCAGATTGCTGGTACTTGGCCCGCGTTGCAGCTTCAGCGAGTGTCCTCTGAGTCCTATATTATTGTTCATGGTATATAGTGTCTGTGATAAATCTGGTATACTGTAATGGTTGTTTAGGATCTTGTAAGTCTCTATTAGGTCTCCACGCTCTCTATGTTGCTGAAGGGTAGTTAATGCAAGTTCGTGAAGTTGTTCCTCATATGTAAATGCTTTAAGACTAGGCACCATTTTCGTAGCCCTAAGTTGTACTCTGATACCCACTGAACTCAGCCCCACTCTGCACTCGGGCCACAGGAAGAGAAAAATCAGGCTCTCATTTTTTAAGGGAAGTCCATAGACATTATACATAATTTACTCTATGTATGTGAGTAGGTATCTGAACAATATCTACTTTGTTTAGTTTCTTTGAATGATATTTGACGAAGCATGTAAACATAGTATTAAATTCAGCTGGGAGGAATGGTAAACATAGTATTACCTTTGGAAGCATGGTCACAGAATAAATAATGACGACCTCTGTTGCGCGGCGGGCGACGGTTCGCCTGTGACGCAGAATGTTGTGGGTTCGATTCCCGCCTCGGATCAAATATTTGTGAGATCTGCAGATATTTGTTCAGGGTGTTCTGGGTATTTTCTATGTATAATAAAAATATCTATCTATTTAATATATTGTATTAAGTATATCAATTGTCTAGTACCCATAACACAAGCTCTGCTTAGCTTGAGGCTAGATAATGTTGTGTGAACTGTGCCGAATTATTTATAAAAAAAAAAACATTATTTATTAAAAAGTAGCTTCAATATATTTATGACAGGAAGTGAATGTTTACACGAGCAAAGGTTTGCAGCTAGTACAAGATATAATATTGTACGATATCCATCCGACAATTCCTTTCTCGGCCCATATATGTAAGTTTTCATTTGTTCCTAAACTTTAATAAGCTTGTGTTAATGTTCTCAGATTGAACCAACCAAATCTGATGGCATGAAGGCTGACGATGTCGAAGGAGCACTGATAAAAGTATTATCACCAGGTTACACCACAAACTTGGACACTTTTGTATCAAAGTTGGAAAAGGATGTGTTATTCAAGCCACATGGGGAGCTTGTTCATGCCTTCACTGTCAAATCATGTAAGTTTTTTTTTAATTTTTAAATTTTATTTATTCAACCAACATGGGGTCATTAGAATTACACATTACACAATTACACATTACACATGTTACACACAATAATAACTAACACATATTACATTACATTTATTTTTATCCACAGTAGGTACATACAAAGTACGTAAGTACCTACATTCGACAACCTCTGTGGCGTGGCGGGCGATGCTTGGCCTGCGACGCAGGAGGTTGCGGGTTCGATTCCCGCCCCGGATCAAATATTTGTGCGATCGCAGATATTTGTTCAGGGTGTTCTGGGTATTTTCTATGTATAATTAAAAATATTTATCTATGTAATATGTTGTACTAGCGACTCGCCCCGGCTTCACACGGGTAGCCCTCGGTGACCCCCCCCCCCTCCTACCCCTCCCCCCCCCCTACCCCTCCCTCCTGTCAATCTCCTGGTTCTAAGCTACCTTCCCGCCAATTTTCAGCCAAAACGTTTCAGCTTTTCTTGAGTTTTAAGTGGTGTAACTAACACGACGTTGTTTTATATATATAGATTAAGTATATCAGTTATCTAGTACCCATAACACAAGCTCTGCTTAGCTTGGGGCTAGATGATGTTGTGTGAACTGTCCAGCATTATTATTATTATTTATTTATTTTATTATATAGCTGTTAGCACTAATGTCTCTCTTATCTATCTGCTGATGTCTCTCACTATTCATTCTATTCGCCTGACAACTTGAGTGAGGCATCGCAAAGATATGTCTCGCTTCAGTGAGGAAAGGGGTCAGCCCTCCGAGGTTAGTCAGTCTAGCCAAGCTGGTATTGTGAGTCAGATGCGTCACAGTACTGTGTGGAACCCATGAACGTAGTACTACATGGATTGAGTGCTAAAATAGCAAGTTGTAGTGAATCTCTGATCATAGCCCTGTCCATAGCCCGCTGCACAACTTTGAGCTTTTGTGTTTGGCAAAGTATCTATTAAGAAGACACAAATAATGTTGCTCGCCTGTTTCAGTCGATGGCCGGGACAAACGCAGCTTCGAGGTGTACTTCAGCGAGACGTCCACCCCGGGCTACCTGGGCTTCCACGAGCGGCTGCAGACCTTCCTGCTGTGGTACGTCGACGCAGCCTCCTTCATAGACGTGGATGATGACCAGTGGACCTTCTTCACAGTGTGAGTTTACTAATGTCATTATTATTTCAAGTAAATAAGTTTTAGTAGTAGTAGAGCTTTTTTGTGAAAGAGTTCGTCCCACTTTCTTAGGCTGGCATAGTTATTATGAAAATCCATGTTGTGCTAACACTATAAAAATCATCAAATTAAGAAGTTACAGTGATGGCAGAGAGCAGGCAAACTACACGCCTAGGTACATTCTCACTTTCGAACATTTCGTTTCAGATTCGAGAAGTTCGAGTCGAGCGAAGGGCGCGTGCGGTACGCGACGGCGGGCTACGCCACGGTGTACCGCTACTACGCGTACCCGACGCACTTGCGGCCGCGCATATCGCAAGTCCTCACGCTGCCACCCTTCAGGAAACTGGGCATCTGCGCCCATCTCATACAGGTTAGCTAGCTTCTACACATGTTGCCACACTTCAGGAAACTGGGCATCTGCGCCCATCTCATACAGGTTAGCTAGCTTCTACACACGCTGCCACCCTTCAGGAAACTGGGCATCTGCGCCCATCTCATACAGGTTAGCTAGCTTCTACACACGCTGCCACCCTTCAGGAAACTGGGCATCTGCGCCCATCTCATACAGGTTAGCTAGCTTCTACACACGCTGCCACCCTTCAGGAAACTGGGCATCTGCGCCCATCTCATACAGGTTAGCTAGCTTCTACACACGCTGCCACCCTTCAGGAAACTGGGCATCTGCGCCCATCTCATACAGGTTAGCTAGCTTCCACACACGTTGCCACCCTTCAGGAAACTGGGCATCTGCGCCCATCTCATACAGGTTAGCTAGCTTCCACACACGCTGCCACCCTTCAGGAAACTGGGCATCTGCGCCCATCTCATACAGGTTAGCTAGCTTCTACACACGCTGCCACCCTTCAGGAAACTGGGCATCTGCGCCCATCTCATACAGGTTAGCTAGCTTCCACACACGTTGCCACCCTTCAGGAAACTGGGCATCTGCGCCCATCTCATACAGGTTAGCTAGCTTCAACACACGTTGAGTGTGGTGAAACACGATTACCATCTGAGTACTCAACGCCGCTCCTGCGATCACCAACCCGCCTGCCAAGCGTGGTGATGACGATCTGTGGTGCGGCGGGCAAAGGTTCGCCTGCAACGCAGGAGGTTGCGGGTTCAATTCCCGCCTCGGAACAAATATTTGTACGATCTGCAGGTATTTGTTCAGCGTGTTCTGGAGTACACAACCCCGTTACTGCGATCACCAATCCGCCTGCCAAGCGTGGTGATTATGGAAAATCCTCCCATTGCATTGTATGGGGGTGGCCTCGTCCAGCAGTGGACGTCTAAAGGCTAGGTGATCATGATTAAGTTTAAAATGTGGGAAGAGCTGATATTTGTGAGCACCTTAATTCTGTTGTGAGAAAAGCAAAGCAGCAATTACGTGGATGATACTGTTGTCAGTAAAAATCAGCCCCTGACTTCCCTGGCATGCATCATCACACCATATATCATCAAAATCCGCTCAACCGTTATGGAGTTAAGTGGAACTATATCGCGAGCATAGCCGCGGGCGGAAGCTAATAAAACATAGCTTCGAGCACTTAGGGATAATGTAGCTTCCTGTTTGTGAAATAATTTTCAAAATCCGATCAGTAGGTAATTCCAGAGATTACTGTTCTGGGCGCTGAGGGTTCTGAGTGTTCTGGGTATTTTCTATCTATATTAAACACAGAAATAATAAGAACACATTTTACCACTTTGGAAGTAACTCTCGCGCAAACTATTCAGATTAGAAAAAAATATTAGAAACCTCCATATCATTTTTGAAGACCTAAACGTATGGGTTTGATGAAAAAAAAATGAGTTTCAGTTCTACTAAGTATGGGAAACCCCAAAAATGTATTGTTTTTTTTCTATTTTTGTGTAAAAATCTTAATGCGGTTCACAGAATACATCTACTTACCATGTTTGAGTAGCATAGCTCTTATAGTTTCGGAAAAAAGTGGCTGTGACATACACGGACAGACAGACAGACAGACATGACGAATCTATTAGGGTTCCGTAATTTGGTTACGGAACCCTAAAAATATCTAACTATGTAGTGTATTGTATTAAGTACCCATAACACAAACTCTGCTTAGCTTGGGGCTAGATAATGTTGTGTGAACTGTCCAGCGTTATTTATTATTATTAATTTATATTTCACTATGTCCAACCTCACAAAGTTGACCTCTTTATAATACTAGTATAGCTAGCCAGATGACTGCAGAGTGGTAGGTATAGGTCGCGCAACGAGTAATGAGCGCTCGGCGAAAGTGGTGGGGTTGACTGCGCATGTTTACATTCGCGCATTCCCTATACAGGCCCAAGAAATGACTACTGCGCATTGAAGGTCAGCGCTCATTACTCGTTGCGCGACCTATACAAGGACATGACATGGGCTCTCTTAAGCCGCGGTGTGTCACTTGGATTATCGGTGAGCGCTCGTGCTAGCTGACTGGTGTGGCATTTTATGTATTTTTTTCTTTTTTCCAGGCAATTTATGCTCACTACACAATACTGCCGGAGGTGGTGGACATCACAGTAGAAGACCCCTCGCAAGAGTTCCAGAGGATTAGAGACTTTGTTGACGTACAGAACTGCGCCTCCCTGCCGGCCTACTCTCCGGACAAACTACAAGAAGGGTAAAATATATTTGATTCCCAGTACGTTGCTAATGCCCTTCACTCAAAAAGAACTGGAGGCACATTATATTTATGACGTCAAGCGTCAAGCGCGCCGCGTGACGCAATTTTTTAATAATTGTAAAAAATGATATTTGAAGTTGGGCGACAGTGTAAACTAGGGATTTGTTTAGTAACATATTTTTTATGGAGAATTTTGAGTGATATATAGTTATATAGTAAGCATCAAGGAAATATAAGCATATAGTTTTTTTTTTATTTTTTTTAGAGTTCATATTTTTGTTGTGATATATAAATTAAAATATCAATTTATTATTCAGAAAATGAAACATCGGTAGTTACATACGCGCTCGCCTTCAAATCATGTCTAGACTCATTTTACACAAAATCCTTTGGGCACTTGACAAAAACATAGCTATGAGTATAAAGATTATTCTAGCTTACCGTAACGATATCCATCAATACAAATTTGCCTCATATTATTTATGAAACTTCTGCTAGTTGAAACTTTACATAACCTCACCTAAAAGCTCAAGTGGTCTCGAAAAGTTCATATTTTGAAAAAGTTTTTCGGTTTTCACCTATGATCATGCAAATTAAAGACCTTAAAAGTTAAATAAAATTGGTATATAAAACTCATAGAAATCAACAAAATAGAGCAGCTACAGCTTATTGTAAAAAATCAACCATAAACTTTCCTCGACCCTCATTCCCTCGTCCATCATCGCCTGACTCGTAGGCCACGGCAGTAATGTACTATTTATCTATCTATTTAGTCTGTGCACCCACTGCTGGGTATAGGCCTCTCTCTCCTGTGCTGTTCTCATCCATTCTCGTCCAACTACTTTAACGATGTCATCCGACCATCGGGCGGGTGGTCCGCCTCTTGGCCGCTATTCCGTAATACCCGTGGTCCATTTTCCGTCATTCGTTCTAGCCAAATGTCCCGCCCGTCGCCACTTTAGACTTGTGATATGCATACGTCTACGACTTTCTTACGGCGACGTATCTCGACGTTGGGTATGTGATGGAGGGATATGCCGAGCATGGCGCGCTCCATTGCCCTTTGTGCTACTCTTATCTTGTGCATGGACTCCTTTGTAAGTGGCCACGTTTCAGTTGCGTATGTTAGTATGGGCAAAACACATTGGTTTTAAATCTTGGTCTTCAGACTTTGTGGATTTGAAGACGTCCTCCAGCTTTCCGAAGACAGCCCACCCTAGCTGGATAAGTCTAGCGTACTATTTCACTATTGTCATCGGATCTTGACAGGTATGCAAAATGTAATCTCAATCGGTTGAGGATTACTGTTTTGAGCTACATACTTAATACAAACAGCTTGTAAAAGTTACTCATTAGGCAGGAATCGAATCCTCTCCATATGGAGACGCGTTAACTGCTGAACCACAGGTTGTCTCCTAACCAATAACTATTGTTAGAGTGGTTTTGAGACTTCCTGTACAGGCACAAACATATTTGTTCCGCACGTTTATAGTGGGCAATTTAATTTCAGGTATTCTAATGAAATGGCGAGTCAAGCTCAAACGAAACTTAAACTGAACAAGAAGCAATCGCGGCGCATCTACGAAATACTCCGCTTCAAGCACACCAACACTTCCGACAAGACTATGTACCTCAACTACAGGCTGGACGTCAAGAACAGACTCAACGCACCCTTCCAGGTACGCACAACTAGCTTATACTTGTGTCACACCAACACTTCCGACAAGACTATGTACCTCAACTACAGGCTGGACGTCAAGAACAGACTCAACGCACCCTTCCAGGTACGCACAACTAGCTTATACTTGTGTCACACCAACACTTCCGACAAGACTATGTACCTCAACTACAGGCTGGACGTCAAGAACAGACTCAACGCACCCTTCCAGGTACGCACAACTAGCTTATACTTGTGTCACACCAACACTTCCGACAAGACTATGTACCTCAACTACAGGCTGGACGTCAAGAACAGACTCAACGCACCCTTCCAGGTACGCACAACTAGCTTATACTTGTGTCACACCAACACTTCCGACAAGACTATGTACCTCAACTACAGGCTGGACGTCAAGAACAGACTCAACGCACCCTTCCAGGTACGCACAACTAGCTTATACTTGTGTCACACCAACACTTCCGACAAGACTATGTACCTCAACTACAGGCTGGACGTCAAGAACAGACTCAACGCACCCTTCCAGGTACGCACAACTAGCTTATACTTGTGTCACACCAACACTTCCGACAAGACTATGTACCTCAACTACAGGCTGGACGTCAAGAACAGACTCAACGCACCCTTCCAGGTACGCACAACTAGCTTATACTTGTGTCACACCAACACTTCCGACAAGACTATGTACCTCAACTACAGGCTGGACGTCAAGAACAGACTCAACGCACCCTTCCAGGTACGCACAACTAGCTTATACTTGAAGCCTGAGAATAGGGAGGAGATAAGTAATAAAGGAGGCACAGGGAGCGCGGACAGTTGCCGTAACGTGTCCGGCATAGACTAGACCCCTCCTTCTCTTCCCGTGGATATCGTTAAATCCGTCTAAGGGCTATGCACCAGGGTATGGAAAACACAATCCTCAAAAACATACCATAGCCTTCTTTTTCTCAGTCGTTGCACTCTTGATAGAGCGGTCTTGGTATTTTTATTTTTATTTTTATACTACTTGAATGACGGAACAAGCAGATGGCCCACCTGATGTTAAGCGGTAACCTCAGCCTATGAACAGTGCATTACCTCATAGGTCACGTCCACCTAGGACGCACCCTATGTGGCATTGCACTGCGTCCGCCACCCTGAGACATAAAGATGACAAGTCTCATGTGCCTGTAATTTCACCGGCACCCTTACCCTTCAAACCAGAACACAGCAATGCGAGCACTACTGCTTTGCGGCAGAAATAGGTATGGTGGTAGTACTTCCCCGGATGAACTCTTTCACAAAAAAGCTCTACTACTACTAACTACATGACTGGTCGTCATGTTGTACTATTATTAGGGGCTGATGTTGCTCGCCTCACAATATCTCGCCACTTATGCGTATTCGTGGACATCCTTGTGCATTCATACAGGTTGCTACCCACTGCAGACTTGATCTGGTCGGTCCAACGCATGGGCGACCTTCCGCGCGGTCTGGTGCCTTCTACTCGTCCTTGTACGACAAGACGCTCAATGGAGTCAGTGTTCCGTCTCGAGACGTGTCCGAAAAACTTAAGGATGCAAGTTGGAACTAGATCGGATAGACGCTGCTTAATGCCAAGTTCTTGAAGTATCGACAAATTAGTACGAAACTCAGTTCATGATACCCCAGCAGCAGCAGTCTCCTCCAGCACCACATTTCCAGAGCATCTATCTTTTTCTTCTCGACTTCTCGCAGCGTCGACGTCTCTGCTGCATACAAAAATATGGGGAAAACAAGTGTTCGCACGAGCCGGATTTTAGTGGTTTTAGTGATGCTACGATTTTTCCAAATTTTCTTCAGCTTGTCTATTGCGGTCCTAGTTATCGCCATACTTCGTTTAACTTCATCTACGCAACCACCGTTGTTCGAGATTAAAGTTCCAAGGTTTATGTAGGAATGGACCACTGTGAAGTTTGCAATCTGAGTCACCTCCGGCGAGTTGTTATTAGCGCGGCCCACAATCATCATTTTAGTCCTGCTGCGATTGATCTTTAACCCGAATTCAAGGCTCACACGCTCCATTTTGAGAAGTAGCTCCTCCATATGGCTAGCACTAGTCGCAAATAAAGTTGTATCATCTGCGTAGCGAAGATTTGCAATTCTATAGCCACCAACCGTAACACCGTCTGTCCAATTTTCCAGAGTGATTCGCATCAAAAGTTCAGTATATGGGTTGAACAAGAGAGGTGATATTATACATCCTTGGCGGACGCTTGCACTGGGGTGGAAACTGCTTGACAAGATGTCGTCTGTCCGTACTAAAGCAGTTCTTCATAAAGACGCCTCAGAAGGTGTACAAGATGTGTCGGAGTGCCCATTTCCAGCAATGTATTCATTCAACATCATAGGCCATTTCACCGAGTTAAACGCTTTTGAGAAATCCACAAAGCATATATAAGTCGGCTTGTTAAATTCACGAGCCTTCTCGATGATCTGGCGGACAATTTAAATTTGTTCTCGAGTGCCCTTTCCCTTCACAAATCCAGCCTGCTCTGGTGCAATCTCCCGGGATAGATAGGCCTTCAGATAGACCATAGCCTTACCACGGCTTAAATCCTCATGCACCCGGATTAAAGAGAGAAACATGTGCCTGAATGAGCTTGTTGCGGTCTTCAATGGTGCTTGCACACCAGTTGGGCAATTATTGTTTGGCGAAAGAGCAAACAGATTATAAATTGCCAATAACAAGGTATGGAAAACCTTTACCATCCTTTATCTGTCTCGCTCTCGTTCGTTATTTTGGCGTAGGTAAGTGTGCAATAATAATAGACTCGAGTAAACTTAAAGATTGTTGCACCAAGGTTCCCTCAAGTATCGTCAGGCCCAGGGCCGGATTTAGAGGTGTGGAGGCCCTGTTTTAGTAAGTACAATCTTGTGGGGGGACCGGGCAGTTGTGTAGATTGCCCTCACTTAAATACGGCCCTAGTCAGGTCACTATAACTTCATGCTCGCCACAGACAATGACTTCAAAGGAAACGGACTTCGCGACAGCGCTCTAAAAGTGTCCAAACCAAAACGCATAAAAAGAAACAATTCCGAGTAGTTTTATCCATCCATTGCTGCTTGATTATTGAACACATTTGTAGGGCTACAGTGTCAAACGGCAGTGTATCAAAAATATTTATCATCATTTGAATTCTCAAAGGTGTCATATTTTGCCATTAGAATCACACTATACTATAATATCTTCAGAATTCCACGAAGCCGTGCAGCTCGCTGGCAACAGATCTCACTGGCGCGACATCGTCCGGCAGAAAGTGATCCATAGAGGGGGTCACGACCCTCAGCATTGAGGAATACGTGAGGAGGAGGATATAATGTCTTGTTGGCTTACTTCATTGATTGTACATGGAATGCTAAGGCACATTGTCCACGTAACCGCACGTCATACGCACGCATTCATCAATTGACGATTGCAAGACGAATGCTGCATCTTGCTTAGAAACAATGAAATGTGTGTCCACGAAGCGGCAAAGTCGCGTCAGCCGCTCGTCATGCGTTCGTCATGCGGTGCGCGCGGCAACAAGCCACTACTCGTCCGACTCGTCAGACGGACGCTTGCTTTCTCGATGCTAGTTGAAAGAAAACTGAGACGTTTTGTAGCGTGACTGACTGTTACATGAAGCAGCGTGGACATAACAAATATGCAAAATACGCCTATCTTCATTTGTAGGTTGCATGCATTCGTCAAATGACGCGTGCGTGGACAGTAGGCCTAAGTCTATCGTAGAGTTAAGAAAGTGTTTGTCCACAGAAAAAGAAGTTAGAAATGAAGAGATTAGAAAAGATACTGAAACCTGAGGAGTATGCAGCGGCCATCAGCACGACGGGCGCGGGCGAGACGCAGGGGCGGCTCGCCGGGCTGTACGCCGCGCTCGAGGAGGAGTACCGACGCGTGTTGCATCGGCTCGACCAGCACTCCTGAACGCACTCTATATTATAATGTCTTACTTCATGTCCGTAAAGGACAAACTGATAGTCAGTGTGGATAGAGAGGGCGAAAATAGGAACTTGCAAGTATCTTTTAACCAATGACTGATTCTGTGCGGCGTTCTCTAAAGAATCATGGCGAAACAGCGAATATTGCTGTACCCAAAATTTGAAATAGTACACCACACAAGTACTTTTAAACTATCTTAATAAATAATTAAATCAATAAATAATGCTGGACACAGTTCACACAACATTATCTAGCCACAAACTAAGCAGAGCTTGTGTTATGGGTACTAGATAACTGATATACTTAATACAATACATTAAATAGATAGATATTTTTTATTATACATAGAAAATACCCATAATAGTTATCCATCGTTAGTTTTTGTACAAAAACTACGGGTAAAAAACAAATTATCTTTTGAAATAGCTCTATAATGCCATCATTAGGGCCATTACAAAATTAAAAAAAAATATTTTTAAATTTTTAGTTGGTTTTTAGTTAAAATTATCGCGGTCTCTTTTATTTTGTTTCATTAGAAAAGGCGCACGATTATTTTAGCGCAGTTTAAATTTAGATAATGCTGCACAGAATCGCTAAAAGATGTTAATCTCGTACTAGAGCTGAGAGCGTTTCAAAAAAGAAAAAACTAGGATTTTTCCATGTAGTTTTATAGAAAATTTAATGATGGGAATTTATTAAGCTATTCTCATACTATCCAATATTCGTTTTACTTAGTTTCGCAAGCGCGGGTGTGCTTTCGCCATGACTCTTTAAACCGCGCTAAAATTATCGCGGTCTCTTTTATTTTGTTTCATTAGACAAGGCGCACGATTATTTTAGCGCAGTTTAAATTTAGATAATGCTGCACAGAATCACTATCAGTGTTATGTTAATCTCGTACTAGAGCTGAGAGTGTTTCAAAAAATAAAACGGTAATACCGTCACCTAGGCTGGCAGTGTTACAATATACAACAGGTAACGCCCCACGTTCCACGCCATATGTTATTGTCATTTTGTTAGATTAGCTCTCGTATTTTTTATGTATTTTGCAGGCGATATGACCAGTGCAGAGTATAAGCATACTGTGTTGTTGACGACCTCAGCGGCGCGGCGGGCGACTAGCCGGTTGGTTGAGACAGGTTGCGGGTACGATTCCCGCTGCGGGACGAATTATGTATGATCTGCATATATTTTTTCCGGGTCTGGGTGTTGTGGTACACGTAGTTCCTGGTACCCACGACACGGGATCCTAGTGTGGGATCAGGACTATGTTTGCGACTGTTGGGTGTTTTGTTATGTATGCGAGGTTTATTAAAACATGAATTACTTTAAATAATCTCTAGATAGGCATTTTATTAGCTCTTTAGTCGGGTCAGTGATGACGATATATCTTAAGGTGAAAGCTCAAGTTTGCGGCGCGAAATTAATTTTTTTTTGTGTTTTTTGCCCATTACAGCTCGTCAACACTTCTTCAGATAGCGAAAGTTGAGTTCGCGAGAACTAGGAGACTTAACACACATGTTTTAATTGATAGTATCTCATAAATATCATCAGTTTAGCTATGATACCCCTAAACACATTTTTACAGTGTAAACTTATAATATTTATGAGATACTATCAATTAAAAAATGTGTGTTAAGTCTCCTAGTTCTCGCGAACTCAACTTTCGCTATCTGAAGAAGTGTTGATGAGCTGTAATGGGCAAAAAACACAAAAAAAAAGAATCTCGCCCGCAAACGTGAGCTTTCACCTTAATTCAATTCAAAACTGCACGTGTTTCAATGTGTATCGTAATAAGCCCATGAAGGTATTCCGTATGAGACCATAACAACATTTGGTAGATTTATTTGTCATCTCTTGTCAAATTATTACAGTGATTCAGAGTGGTCCAGGTCATATAAAACAGCTGTAATAGGGCTGCCTCATGCGCTATGTACGGAGGCCTGCAATGCTCCAAGGCTACGTATATTTCTGGAGGAAAGTTTACGAGGCATTTCATAAATGAATAACTTCGACAATTCAAAAGTAGTAGAACTAAAGTTATAACTTTTGAAACTATCATTGTTATGTACATAATTTTCACTAGAAACGGGATATTTACCATGATTATTGAGTTTTAAATCTTCCCGATATTTCGGCACAGTTGCATGCGCCATGATCACGGGAGCACTAACTAAAGTCTTTGCGAGTAGATGTTATCGTTGTATAATGTGTATCGTGTAATCTCGATGTACCGTAAGATTTAAAACTCAAAAATCATGGTAAATATCCTGTTTCTAGTGAAAATTAAGAACTAAAGTTATCCGCCATGACGTTAGAATACCCTCTCCGCGGGCTTATAGCAATTTTATGCTCCTCATTTCTCATAACTTTAAATAAAATTATTAATTATTATTTTAGGTATGGAACAAACCAGAGTGTGTATTGCGGAATGTTTTGTTTCGTGTTTGTGGACACGTTAATTATTATTGTTACAGCTGTTGCGTGAATGTCGAATTTGCAAATAAAACATTTTTCAAATTGAACATTTATTTTGATTACAACACATAATTATTGAGAACTAGCAGTGCCCCGCGGTTTCACCCGCGTAAGTCTCGATCCCGTGGGAATATCGGGATGAAAATGTGCCTATGTGTTATTCCGGAAGTCCAGTTATCTTCATTCCAAATTTCATACAAATCCGTCCAGCCGTTTCAGTGTGAAGAAGTAACAAACACACACAAACTTTCGCATTTATAATATTAGTAGTTATAATATTAACAGAATTGCTGGCGTTGAGTCTGTGCATTCAACGCCAGCAATTCTGTTTGAACACACACGTCTTTTTCCCTGACGGGGTAGGCAGAGCCTCAATGGGCCTCTTTTCACTGTGGGTTGCACCATCAGATCATTAGGTATTTATTTACTTGCAAGTTACATCGACGTAAATAAAATGAATGGACGGGCCTTAGGGAACGATAGTTTTGAAGCTTCTAAACAGACCTAGCTAGTATACTTCGCTTCAGTCAGTCTTTGTCACGGCAACGAGTGACAGCTATGCTGAAAAATACCAAAATTAGATACGTTGGTAATACAATGCCTTCCTGTGCTTTTCTGCAAGTGCAAACAACACAAGAAATACAAATAAAGCTTCAGGCATCGCATTTTATTCGTAAGTAAAGGTTTTGTAATATAATTTTCATCAATTGATAAAAAACTTATAAATCGTCGTGTGGTAGGAAAACTACATAACTAACACATTTTGCGAAATCGACTTTATTGCATGGTTATGATGGCCCATACATGTCGATGGACACGTCTTGCTCTAGAGGACGAGCGACAAGGAGGACTACGCCCCAGGACATTATCTCAATGTTCCCCACTCTGAATGAAAGTTAACAGACACAAGTTTATACTCGTAGATAGTTTTAATTTTAGTCGACATACCTTATTCTTTTTGATACTTAGAATTATTGTGTTCCACAATTTTTTTTCATTTTGTTGATTTTATAAGCATTAGTCGTATGATAAGTTTGTTATGTCACTTACTTTGAATTTATAAGTCTGCTAAAATAATGTAGGTGTTTCAGTAGTTTTCTAATATTCAGTCTTGATAAAAAGAAATGATTATAAGTTGGTTTTATTTTAAAATGTATTTTAATATTATATAAATCTATACCCATGGATAGGATTGTCATATTCAAATAAGTAAATAATAGATCATTTCAATTATTCAAAACTTTGGCGAGGGAAAAATACATAGTCGTTTTTTTATTTTTTTCTCTTAATCAAAAGAACTAAAATGTATTATCATTAAATTCGAAAATAGATACAGTACCAATCTATAACATATCAAAACACGGACTGAAAAATTAGTTACGATAAAAAAGTTATTGCCATTTTTGACGCAATAAAACAGTAAAACCCCTTTTTTCTCACGATGTTGGTTTTGTTGTTGTTATTACTTATTTAGTTTTCCAACTACAGCGACGAAATATTTGACAAGACTTCACGCATGACGGATGGTCCGGTACAGACTGCAAAAAAATCTGATGCCTAAGGGGTATCGTATTGATTTAGAATTGTAATTTGCATTATTTACGTCAAAACATTGCTAAGCACGTCGCTTTAGGTAATTGCATATAATATGTAATGGCATGTTAATTAACCTTATAGCTTTCAAAAAAAATCTAAGGTAAACAAAAATGGATAGAAGTCATAAGACGAGCAAGAACAGACGACTTTTGGAAGTGGAATACATTTTCCCGTATTTGCTCTGATCATTTTCTACACAATGAATTCTATACGCCAAAAAACGGTTAGTAGTAGTAGAGCTTTTTTGTGAAAGAGTTCGTCCGGGGAAGTACTACCACCATACCTGTTTCTGCCGCAAAGCAGTAGTGCTCGCATTGCTGTGTTCCGGTTTGAAGGGTAAGGGTGCCGATGAAATTACGGCCACATGGGACTTTTCATCTTTATGTTTCAGGGTGGCGGGCGCAGTGGAATGCCACATAGGGCGCGTCCTAGGTGGACGTGACCTGAGGTAATGCACTGTTCATAGGCAGAGGGTACCACTTAACATCAGGTGGGCCATCTTCTTGATCTGTCATTCCAAGTAGTATAAAAAAACTCATTGTGCAAAATTCTTAAAACTGCACTCTGCAGTTTCTTAAATACTGGAATTTTTATACATTTATGTTTCCGTACGATTTTTATGATATTTTCTTAGTTTATTGAGTGATGAAAAATATATTTTTCACAAATTGATTGAGCTGAAGACCTTAGGTGGACTTGTTTTTCTATTGATTTATATTGTGTATGTTTGAGAGCTGAAAAATAGATACGTTACTACATAAAACAGAAGGGAACCATGTATTTTTGTAAAAGTTTCATTCAATAATTGCATTTTTTTCGGCGATTTTTTGTACTATAAACCTACTGAAATAACTTTAGAAAACACATTGCATCTGTTAAAGTATTAAGTATTAAAAAAATACAGTTTTTAAGAAGTTCAATAATTTAATTTCACCTAGTTTATTTAAAAGACCGCCAGGAGTGGCGCTATAGAGAAGAGGCCTTTACTCAGCAGTGGCTGGATAGATAGATAGATAGATAGATAGTTTATTTGTTGACCGTACCCTAAATCCGATTTGTTTTATTTTTCACGGACGTTTTGTATGGGTAAGGCCAGTCCATTTATTTTACTTTGGTCGAAGGCAAGTTAGAATATTATAAGACTAGGGTCACTATGAAAACAAACAAAATATACTAATACTATCTGGAACAATGTGAAAAGGAACTAACAAAACAGTAGTTCCACTTCATTCCATCAATGTCTGACACGCACACACAATAATATCTCGTACACTTTTACCAACTAATCAACTCCATACCAACCCGTTTTGTTATGTAGTTAGTAAACTACTTAAGTCGCGACTAAGAAGTACACATGTAGGTATAAGAATAGTAGGACGCATCTTAAAGGTGTCGTGAAGTCACTTGTTTTTGCTACGATAGTTACCTAACCATCATAACTTTTTTTTTTTATATACTTACAATATTTGGAATTTTTGTCCCTAAATGTCTCGCGGTTCGTTTTGGACTCAAGAACGGCATCAAAAAATCGACCCTCAAAATGCGGCAGGAAATGCTAATGGGAACAATAGGGTTCATTTTGTCAACATTATTTCCGTTTTTAAGATTTAGACCTTGCTAATCTAATTTCTCCTTAGTTACCAACGCCTTTGGATCGCGTAATAAGGGGGCGGGACATGTGATCAATCACAATTTTGATAGTATATACTTTGGTTATTTGGCTCAAACCTATTTAAGAATCAAATTCTTGTTCTGGAGGCACCACACAGGCGCTTTCCACCTAGTAGTTAGAAGGAAACTTAAAAATAGGTTTGGCCGCGTTGGAACAGGAGTAGTAATTAATTTTGTAAAAATTAAAAAAAAACCTCCACGTAATGAAACGTCTGAACCGATTTTGATCAAACATAGGCTAAGAACACTCCCGACTAATACACCTTTCAAACAAAAACAAAAAAACGGTTCATTCGTTCGGGAGCTACGATGCCACAGACAGACACACAGTAGACACGTCCAACTTATAACACCCCGTGTTTTTGCGTCGGGGGTTAAAATTAAGACTATTCAAAAGGATCCTTGTGATTTCAATGTTAATTATTTGTGATGTTGTCTTTAGGCAGGTATATACTTCAGGCAAATACGAACCTTTGAATCTTTGTTAGTCAAGAGCGTTGTAACAGCTGAACTGATTTTGACAGATTTTTGGTAGAATAAAAGTAAAAAAAACACAAAAACTCTTAATCATTTAATAGGAACAAAAAACACGTGATAGGTGACAACTGCAAAAGTTAAAAAAAACTTTCTTAAAGAAAATAAAAAATATAAGCTATGGTCACAGATACAATAATACCTACTATACTAGTATATGGTGAGTACTATACTATACTACTATACCGTGGAGTGTTCGGCCTAAGAATATACCCCTCCGTCTCCTCCCGTGGATGTCGTAAAAGCCGACTAAGGGATTACCCGGACTTGTTGATAAGATTTGTTGGTATAAGATTTGTCCTGGCTGCTAGCTTATTATGGAATGTGTTATTACTGGAAGAAAGCGTTAGTTGAGTCAGTCGTGGGAAGCAATGGCGGCGATGAGCTCACCACTTGTCACGTCTATATTCCACGATGGTGCAACCCACTGTGAAAAGAGGCCCATTGAGGCTCTGCCTGCCCCTTCGGGGAAAAAGGCGTGTGTCTATGTATGTATGTATGTATATGGTGAAGTTTTCTTCGACGGAGATTGAGGCCAAATCCTAAACCCCAATATAGGCACAGGCAAATGGAATGTTCTGGATAGACACTGGTTACTATTATCCCGGTAGAATATATTAAATAGATAGATATAACATTCTTTATTGCACATAAAACAAAGAAGTACAAAGGTGAACTTAATGCTAGAAAGCAATAATCTATATACAGGGTGTCACATAATATCCCTATAAGCCCGAGGAGTGGGTATTCTACACATCATGGCGAATAACTTTCGTACTACGACTTTTTAAATTTCGAAGTTTTTCATTCATGTAGTGCCTCGTAAAAATCCTGAAATTCCTCTAGAAATTCCAGAAATTCCTCAAAAAATGTACCTAACAGAACATGAGGCAGCCCCACGCAAGGTACCCTAACGTACCGTAACGTCCTCATGTTGTTTTACGTACGTTTTTGGAGGAATTTCAGGATTCCTACGAGACATTTCATGAAAGAAAAACTTTTTAAAAAGTCGTAGAATTAAAGTTATTCGCCATGATGTGTAGAATACCCCCTCCCCGGGCTTATAGGGATATTATGTTACATCCTGTATATAAAACAAAGTCGTGTTAGTTACACCACTTATAACTCAAGAACGGGTGAACCGATTTGGCTGAAAATTGGTGGGGAAGTAGCTTAGAACCAGGAGATTGTCATAGGGGGGGAGGGGTAGGAGAGGGTTCACCGGGGGCTACCCGTGCGAAGCCGGGGCGTGTCGCTAGTATTTAATAAAGTTTGCAACTTTATTAAATACTGAAATACCAGAACGCGTATTATCAACGTTATCAGAAGTAGAAATAAAACGTTTTTTTTTTTTTTTTTTTTTTTATACTACTGAATGACGGAACAAGCAGATGGCCCACCTGATGATAAGCGGTAACCTCTGCCTATGAACAGTGCATTACCTCATAGGTCACGTCCACCTAGGACGCACCCTATGTGGCATTGCCCTGCGCCCGCCACCCTGAGACATAAAGATGAAAAGTCACATGTGCCTGTAATTTCACCGGCACCCTTACCCTTCAAACCGGAACACAGCAATGCGAACACTACTGCTTTGCGGCAGAAATAGGTATGGTGGTAGTACTTCCCCGGACGAACTCTTCATAATTCTTCATAATAAAATTATTCTTCAGTTCAATATCTCAATCTCTGTACCAAACATCGAATATGTTGAGCTGCTACGGCGAGATTCAGTAATAAACAAACATAAAAACAATTTAGCATATGTATTGTTAATGACCTTATATTACCACCGTGTGGCTTACAGAGTTCAATCTTGTGGATTCGAAGAAAATTACTTTTTGTTGATTTGACAAAAATGCCTTAAAAATACAGCCACAACTAATCAACAAAATAAAATTATGGAACATGAGCTAGGGGTGATCTACCGCTAGACTTCAGCTTGGCGCTATTGGGACACTGTGTGGATGCCTTAAAGGCTATTAGTTCAGGTGGAGCGCGACATGCTATCACAGTAGTAGAACTTCTCCCCGAACCACTCCTTGTGCTCCACCAGATACCTGTGAAATAACGTTTGATATATTTGAATAATAGGAAAAAAGTTCACATCGTCCGATCGGGGGGACTATCTGGACCACGCCTTCACAGGGTTTATGTTCGATGAGTGAAACCCAGATATTTGATACGGTCAACCAGAGGAACTGTTAAGCCATTGCAGGACACATTAAGATGATCAGTATAGTTCAAAGTTCCCAAATGAAAATGAACAATATTTGTTTTTTCAACGTTTAGTGCCATTCCATTCACTGAGAACCAGTTTGCAACTTCGTTCATTACTTTATTGAGTTTGACATTTATCTGTGTTAGTGTTTCCGAAGAAACAATAAGGCACCCGTCATCGGCAAACAAGACACAATCCGCGTCTACAGAGGCCTCCGTTAAATCATTTATAATATCCTATCTATGTTTAACCATTTGACGTGTAAGAATTTTTCTTATAAATAAATACAAACAAACAAACAAACATGGATCCGTATTTCTTTGTAGTCTGATGAGTCGGACTGTGAGGATTCGTGATTCCTTTTTGTCTGATTATTAGGACCAACAGCAAAAAGTTCACATCGTCCGATCCAGAGGACTGTGCTGTCGGACCACGCGTTCACTGGGGACTTAACGGACATTTGCGTGGCTCTCCCGAAACATGCTGTTTCTAGGTTCAGTTACCCAAAAGGCGCCCTTTGTGGGACCCTATTTCTAGGGCTATGGGTCGGTCCCTTAGTGATCTGTCACAGGGATATCGACAGCCGTAAGAGGTAGCCAGCTGAATTATCATTTACAGGATTATGTTCTGAACCCAATGGAAATTTATTAGTAGTAGAGCTTTTTTGTTAAAGAGTTCGTCCGGGGAAGAACTACCTCCATACCTATTTCTGCCGCAAAACAGTAGTGTTATCATTGCTGTGTTCCGGTTTGAAGGGTATGGGTGCCGGTGAAATTACAGGCACATGAGACTTTTCATCTTTATGTCTCACGGTGGCGGGCGCGGTGCAATGCCACATAGGGCGCGTCCTAGGCGGACGTGACCTATGTGATAATGCACTGTTCCTAGGCAGAGGGTACTGCTTAACATCAGGTGGGCCATCAGCTTGATACGTCATTCCAAGTAGCACAAAAAAAAACCTCTATAATATTAGTGTAGATAATGTGTGCGTGAGATGTTGCACTTACTGTATGAACATGTCGATGTGTTTCACCACCAACTTGAGCTTGAAGTCCGACATCTGAGTCGCGTTCAGGAAGTCTGGCAGCCTCACTGTTCAGAAACAAACCGTTTGTCAACTCTAACATACATAGATGCACGCCCTTTCTCCGAAGGGGTAGGCAGAGCCTCAATTCGCCTTATTTCACCGTACCAACTCATTCACCAACCAATTCTTATTTCCCGGGACACCTAATGCATGTCAAATTACAAGTTTCTATGTAAAACTGTCAAACTCGAGTGCCTCGTAAGCGTTAGGTGGGCCATAAAGTGGTTGTTGAACGTTAGGTGGCCTATGTGATAATGCATTGTTAAAGGCAGAGGCTACCGCTTAACATCAGGTGGGCCATCAGCTTGTTCCATTTTTTTTAATTGCTCTATTATGCCGTTGACGGGCTGTAATTACTGGGACATTACAAAATTTTCAAAAATGATTTAGTTTTTTCTGCTTAGTTTTATAGAAAATGTAATGATGGAAATTTATTAAGCTATTCCCGTACTATCAAAGGGCCGCGGGTGCGCTTTCGCCATGACTCTTAAAACCGCGCTAAAATTATCGCGGTTTCTTTTATTTTAGTACATTAGAAAAGGAGCACGATTATTTTAGCACAGTTTAAATTTAGAGAATGCTGCACAGAATCGCTCACAGTGTTCTGTTAATCTCGTACTAGAGACTTATCAAATTGACCATTAACTTGTTTCGTCATACAAGTAGTTAAAAAAAAAGATGGCCCATAAGCGGTTGGAGAACGCCAGTTTTGTTTTTTTTAACTTTTTAGAATAATATTTGGCCCATAAGTGGTTGTTGAACGCCAGGTCCATAAGTGGTCGTTGAACGCCAGGTCCATAAGTGGTCGTTGAACGCCAGGTCCATAGTGGTCGTTGAACGTTAGCTGGTGAAGGTGCGTTACCGAAGAGGCGCGCGAGGTGGATGGCGCCGTACACTCTGCACGGGAGGTGCTCCGTGCCCTCGCGCGGGATTATCTCGAACTTTGACACCTGCGGTCAAACATTAAATAAATAAATAATGCTGGACAGTTCACACAACATTATCTAGCCCCAAGCTAAGCAGAGCTTGTGTTATGGGTACTAGATAACTGATATACTTAATTCAATACATTACACAGATACATATTTTTATTATACATACAAAATACCCAGAACAGAATACGCAGGCGAACGTTCGCCCGCCGCGCTACAGAGGTCGTCACATTAACCAGTTAATTCAGTTAATTTACATGGATGTAGTAAACGCGCCTATAGTATCATTTTAGTACAAGAGTCTCCAAGCGCTCAGACTATTTCGAGAGTGAATGAGACGCACACAAAGCGGGGTGGGATTGTATTATCCTAAAACTTACCAACCAGACGGTGTTCAAACCCACGACAGTCTCCTTGATGGAGACTGTAAAATTTTAATTTTAATTTAATGTACAGTGGTGGAATGAAATTGTTCGTCACCTTAGGGCCTATTTTTGGTTGTTCAATGCAAAAAGCATAGGTACTGCTTTACCGACATAGTATTGCATTGGTACTGTTTTACCGACACAGTATTGTCAATATTACGAAAATAACTTTCAGTTACCATGACAACGGATATTAGCAGCGATTGAATGACAGATAGTCTACGAATAAAATGACAAAACTTCTGGCTAACTCAATAAAAAACTGGCCAAGTGCGCATCGGACCTCGCGCATTCAGGTTTCCGTTGTAGAAACTATTATATAATTTGTGGTTCCGTAACAAATGTAGAAGTTATAAATTGCCTAAGTTTAGTTAATCCACACGCAAAATTAAATCTGTTTGCAATAGAAATATGAGATAATTCACAAAATGTTTCTAATTTCTAAAATATTATAATTTTTTGGTAAAATATTCACAATAAGTATGTAGAATATTTAAAAAAAACTAGTTCCTGGTTTAAATGGAAATTAAATTGAACTTAGTAACAAAAATACAGTCTTATTCTACTTAATAAGCTCTAAAACTATACTCCACATGCCAGGGTACGACAGATTTATTTTTCCCTCCCCACTTTAACTTGTACGGGAACCATACTTCAAAATAATTTTTGGGTTTTGGTCAGTAAGATATATAAATACTTAGTACAAATATGAAGACTTCAATGGCTTAGCCGCTATAGACCCGTGCGATAGAGAGACGGACAGACGGATGAGCGAGAGCAATAGGGCTTCGTTTGGCCCCTTTGGGTACGGGACCCTAAAAAAGTCGTTAAAACTTATACAAGCAACTGATCAAAGGTGTGCGATTTTGATCTTTATAATTAACATTTAAGTTATAGTTTTCTATACAGCAGTCTGCTACGTAGAATAGTTGGAAAAGGTAATATGTGCTTGCGACAAGCTAAGGGGATTCCTTTGAAAACTGACGAACGTTTTCATTCCGCCACTGTACATTGACTCATAGTAACTGTATTTAATAATGAATTTAAATGATATTATTTCAAATTAATTGGTTCTGTTTTTAAATTTTCTATGTTTATAAATATGATAGCTAGATTATCATGCCATCCTCTCCATTTGCTCGCCGGCAGCGGCCAAACATATTGTGTCTTACGACTGTTTTACCATCTATTTGTACATATGGTTAAGCAAATAAATTATTTGTATCTTTATCTGGTGGAGCGACGGCGCTTTGAGCCGAGCAATTCATCCAGTCGAGGACGCGGCCAGTGGGGGAGTGATTAAACGCATCTCCGTATCAAGGAGACTGTCGTGGGTTCGAATCCTGTCTGGTTGATAATTTCTGGGATATTTTATATGTGACCCAAAAATTCCGTTCCAACGGGACTCAAACCTGCATCTTCGCCTATAATCGGCGATGCCTTGGCTAGTTAGCCCAGGAAGCCGTACCAAGGAAGATGGGCAGCAGCATCCACATGAGTACTTAGCACCAATAATGCGGATCACCAATCCACCTGCCAAGCGTGCAAATCCCTCCATTACGTTCCATCCACATATGGTACGTGGGGGAATGGGAGGCCTACATTATAGAAATTTCCTGAACCTGTAGCACCTTAAAAAATATTATCTATATTTATAAAACAAAGTCGTGTTAGTTACACCACTTATAACTCAAGATCGGCTGGACCGATGTTAGTTATCTCTTTGTATCACGGAGCGGCGCCGGCGCCGGCTGTAAGGGCTTAAACCACTCCTCGTTGGACGAGCCGCTGCCGCTGCCCACACTGGTACATAATAACATTACCTTGTCCAGTAACTGAAAGAGCGGAGTCCTGGTGGAGGTGGCACGGAGCGGCGCCGGCGCCGGCTGTAGGGGCTTCGACCACTCCTCGTTGGACGAGCCGCTGCCGCTGCCCACACTGGTACATAATAACATTACCTTGTCCAGTAACTGAGAGAGCGGAGTCCTGGTGGAGGTGGCACGGAGCGGCGCCGGCGCCGGCTGTAGGGGCTTCGACCACTCCTCGTTGGACGAGCCGCTGCCGTTGCCCACACTGGTACATAATAACATTACCTTGTCCAGTAACTGAGAGAGCGGAGTCCTGGTGGAGGTGGCACGGAGCGGCGCCGGCGCCGGCTGTAGGGGCTTCGACCACTAATCGTTGGACGAGCCGCTGCCGTTGCCCACACTGGTACATAATAACATTACCTTGTCCAGTAACTGAGAGAGCGGAGTCCTGGTGGATGTGGCACGGAGCGGCGCCGGCGCCGGCTGCAGGGGCTTCGACCACTCCTCGTTGGACGAGCCGCTGCCGCTGCCCTCACTGGTACATAATAACATTAGCTTGTCCAGTAACTGAAAGAGCGGAGTCCTGGTGGAGGTGGCACGGAGCGGCGCCGGCGCCGGCTGTAGGGGCTTCGACCACTCCTCGTTGGACGAGCCGCTGCCGCTGCCCACACTGGTACATAATAACATTACCTTGTCCAGTAACTGAGAGAGCGGAGTCCTGGTGGAGGTGGCACGGAGCGGCGCCGGCGCCAGCTGTAGGGGATTCGACCACTCCTCGTTGGACGAGCCGCTGCCGTTGCCCACACTGGTACATAATAACATTACCTTGTCCAGTAACTGAGAGAGCGGAGTCCTGGTGGAGGTGGCACGGAGCGGCGCCGGCGCCGGCTGTAGGGGCTTCGACCACTAATCGTTGGACGAGCCGCTGCCGTTGCCCACACTGGTACATAATAACATTACCTTGTCCAGTAACTGAGAGAGCGGAGTCCTGGTGGATGTGGCACGGAGCGGCGCCGGCGCCGGCTGCAGGGGCTTCGACCACTCCTCGTTGGACCAGCCGCTGCCGCTGCCCACACTGGTACATAATAACATTACCTTGTCCAGTAACTGAGAGAGCGGAGTCCTGGTGGATGTGGCACGGAGCGGCGCCGGCGCCGGCTGCAGGGGCTTCGACCACTCCTCGTTGGACGAGCCGCTGCCGCTGCCCACACTGGTACATAATAACAACAATAATACTAGCCATCAATCAATATACACTCGTGAGCAACTGAATCGACTCACCCCTACAAAATGTACGAAGTGTAACTTTTTTCGAAAATGACTAGTGCATAAAATATATTATTTTTGGAAAGCTTCATCTTAAGGCTATTAAAATTAAATAAAACCACTATCTTTTAAATTCGTTGAGTTACTTTTTAAAATATCATTATATCCGTGTGAGCATCGAAAATGCGCTTTGTGCGCGGTAGCTGCGCGGGCGCGTTATAAGTCCCTTCAAGCAGTCCACACTTATCAGTCGCTTATCAGTTGTTGCCTGATGACACCTACGCAAGTTACATTCGCCGATTTACAACCACTACGGATACATCATCAGAAGAAGCCGCTCAAGTTGTTGCTTTACTGCAACAAGGCCTCAGCCAGTGAGAAGTCGCTCGTCGACTAAACCTGAGTCAATCTGCAGTGTCAAGGGTGTACAGAAGATTTCAAGAGACTCCAGGAGGTCAGTTACCAGTCGGCGCCGGCTCACTTCTGAGAGAGACGACCGTTTTATCGTTTCAACGAGTCTCAGAAATCGCCATCTCACCGGTGTTTCTGTCCAGCAGCAGCAGAGAGAGGTTCGAGGAGTTTCCGTCAGAGATAGCAGATGTATTAGATTAGCAGTCTATTGTGTTTAGTTAGTCTATGGTATTACCACGGGCTACCTACCTGGAGGAGTGTTCGAAGGGGCGCGGTTCAGCGGCGGACGTGGACGGCTGGTGCTCCTCGCTCTCCGACTGAGACACGGCAGACTTGTGAGAGCGAAGCCTGAACGGAAAAGGAATTCATCAAGATACTTACCGATACTTAATCCCCGATATTTTAGGGTATATTATTTTTTGTTTATCCGATATTTTGACGACCTCTGTGGCGCGGCGGGCGAAGGTTCGCCTGCGACGCAGGAGGTTGTGGGTTCGATTCCCGTCTCGGAACAAATATTTGTACGGTCTGCAGATATTTGATCAGGGTGTTCTGGGTATGTTCTATATATAATAAAAAATATCTATCTATGTAATGTACTGTATTGAGTATATCAGTTATCAACCCATAACACAAGCACTGGTTAGCTTGGGACTAGATAACGTTGTGTGAACTGTCCAGCATTATTTATATTTATTATATCATTACATTACTATATTTAATGATTACTGACAAGTAGCTCTACCCGTGTGTTCATTTAATGTCGCCATTGTAACTCCACGCTGTATTCAACAAATTTAAAAAAAACCGTCTAGATCTTCAGAGAAAATAGACTGTGACAGACAGACACGAGAGTGATCCTATAATGATTCTGTTGGTTACTTTTGAGGAGCCCTAAATATCGTGAAAGCATACCTGCGTGCCACATTGCCACTCCTAGTGGCCGGGCGAGCTGGCTCCGTCTCGCGCGGCTCTTGTTTGATATCGGCGAACAGTCTGTGACCATCCTCGGTAGCGTTAGAACTCTGCGGCGTCTCCTCCGGTGAGTTCACAGCTGGTGAGTTAATAGCTGGTGAGTTGACAGACGGTGAGTGGTCTGTCGGTGAGTTAACTGCGGGTGAGATGTCAGACGGTGCATTTACAGCCGGTGAGTCTACAGCCAATGAGTTGACAGACGGTGAGATGACAGTTGGCGAGTTGACAGATGGTGAGCAGGCAGCTGGTGAGTCGACAGATGGTGAGTAGGCAGCTGGTGAGTTGACAGCGGATGTGTTAACAGCTGGTGAGTTACTTGACCTGTAAACAATGAACATATAAATAAAATAATGCTGGACAGTTCACACAACATTATCTAGCCCCAAGCTAAGCAGAGCTTGTGTTATGGGTACTAGTTAACTGATATACTTAATACAATATTACATAGATATATATTTTTTATTATACATAGAAAATACCCAGAACACCCTGAACAAATATCTGCGGTCGCACAAATATTTGTTCCGAAGCGGGAATCGAACCCGCAACCTCCTGCGTCGCAGGCCAACCTTCGCCCGCCGCGCCACAGAGGTCCTCAAAGCAGTGTAAGGTGAAGAAGTAGTTTTTAATCACAAGATTCGTGAACAGAACTAATGTGAATTCATTTCCCATTTGTTCTGTGAACAGAATTCGCAGAACAGAAAACAGAAAAAAACATGTAATTGCTCGACAAACTGGCATACGGCTCGCCTGATGGTAAGCGGTTACCGTCGCCTATTGGCATCTGCAACAACAGAGGTATTCCCAATGCGTTGCCTGGCCTGAAGGACTATTTTTTTTTTTGAAGCGACTCTTTTTGTTGTTTGGCGGAAACCAAAAGGGGAGAAAAGATCTCGTAAAGCGAGCTGTACGAGACACCCACGTGTCGATGATGTGTGGATGAGCTCCTTTGCGTTGTCGAGAAGTGCGATGATAGAACCTGGAAGCGGGTATGAGATTGTACAGCTCCTCAGAGCACTCCCCATTGTAGAGTCGATAGAACACACAGAGCGAGCCGATGTCTCGGCGCAGGCTCAGCGGCTCTAGTGAACTGGAGAGCTTGAGGCCGTTGATTCTACCGGTTCTGCCGACAGAACTACTCAACAGAACAGGTGAATAGACGAAATAGCGGAGCTCACTCGAAGAGGTGACAGTCTTTAATTGCGAAACAATCAAGAGACTGGAGTGATTAGTGAACAGTATTATTGAAGTACAGTCGTAGTACAGAATAAGTCGGTGTTTTTTTAACTACGTGAATGATGGAACAAGCTGATGATCCACGTGATGTTAAGCGGTAACCTCAGCCTTTAACAATGCATTACCTCAAAGGTCACGTCCGCCTAGGACGTACCCTGTGTGGCGTTGTACTGCGCCCGCCACCCTGAGACATAAAGATGAAAGTCTCATGTGCCTGTAATTTCACCGAGACTCATACCCTTCAAACCGGAACACAGCAATGCGAACACTACTGCTTTGCGGCAGAAATAGGTATAGTAGTAGTTATAATTTATCCCGAGCCGAAGCTCGTAAAAATATGATTTCTGGTAGGGTCTTACAAGTACATTGATTTTCAATAGTATATGATACGATAATTATCAATATTGTAATGGCTAGCGTTGTAGTTGTATAGGTCTTACTTGCGGGTGCGCGTGCGGGTGGCGACACGCGCGCTTTCCACCCCGGACGGGTCCTGCCTGAGCTCGCCGGCGGAGGCCTCGGGCGCGGCGCTCGCCCTGAGGGGCTCCTCGCTCACCGGCGGGGTAGCGGGCGAGTTGGTGCACCTACAAAACACAATATATACAATCAGCTATTACTTTATTTTATAAATCTACATAGACACACGCCTTTTTTTCCAAAAGGTTAGGCTGAGCCTCAAATGGGCCTCTTTTTACCATGGCACCATCAGACGTGGCAAATGGTGAGCTCATGGCCGCAGTATTTAATTACTTGGTTGGTTGGTTACCCGCTTGGTTAAGACACATGTCGTAACCTCAGGGAAAAGCTCATTCCATAGTTTGTAGGTATGGGGAAGAAATGATCTCAAGAAACGAGTCGTACGAGAAACCCAGGGATCTATGATGTGCGGATGAGCTTTGTCACGGTGCCGGGAAGAGCGATGGTAAGATGCGGGGATGAGATCGAAAAGCTCATCAGAGCTTTCCCCGTTGTACAGGCGGTAGAACACGCAAAGAGATCCAATGGCTCTGCGCTGGCTAAGCGGTTCTAGAGTATTGGAGAGCTTAGGGTCGCCGATGATTCTAATGGCTCTTCTCTGTAGGGAGTCAAAGCGAAGAAGCTGGTACTTAGATGCCCCGTGCCATAGATGGGAACACCCTCCAACCTCCCATGGTCCTACAAACCTTGCGGTTACACGGACCGAATCAATGAGAGATGCGCCACACAAGTGCGATTCCTCTCTCTACAAGTCTTTATTTGCCATGTTAAAGTCCCGTCCATTCTCCCCCTTCTGGGGCTGGTCTACACAGAAACAGTCTACTCGTCACCGGGCTGCTCAACTCTAGTTCTTTCTTAATTCCATCCTGTCTACAGTTTCTAATTGCTTGTCCGTATGTCTGTCCGAGTCATTTCTTGTCAAAAAGTAATTTTCCATAGATGGGAACAGTACCTAACTAACTACTAACCTAACTTGTGCTTTGTAAAGCCCATAAATAAATGAATAATTTATCTTCACTAACCTGCGTCGTTGGCCGCGCGTCGCGGGCCGGGTGATCTGGTTTCGAATTGTGTTTGCGATACTGTGGGGATCTTCTGTCGCTCGCTCCGGGAAGTCTTCAGTAGCAGGCGAGCTGATCCCGGCAGCAGGCGAGTTGATCCCGGCAGCAGGCGAGTTACGGCCGGCGGTAGGAGAGTCGCTTCCGATAGTAGGCGGGTTGCTACTGACAGTAGGCGAGTTGCTACCGACAGCAGTTGAATCGCTACCGACAGCAGGCGTGTTTATACCGATAGTAGGCGAGTTGTTCCCCCTATAAATAGACATTTTTTTTTTTTTAAAAACTTGATCTAAACAATCATTTTTATGGAGAACGTAACGCTTGACCAAAAAAATAACTATGATAAAATAGTTTTGACACAAAATGTGTAAATGGTTTCAAAGGCAGTTTTCCCTTATCTCATGGATTTGGATATGTAGTATATTATTATCTTATCTGTGCCCATACTGTCACAATTAACAAGTAAATAATTGTGTAAAAATTACAAAAACCCTCAACGCAATGAAACGGCTTAACCGATTTTGATCAAACATAGCTAAGAACACTCCCGACTAATTCACCTTTCAAACAAATAAAAACGGTTCATCGTTTCGGGAGCTACGATGCCACAGACAGACACAGACACACACACACACACACACACACACAGACACAGACACGTCAAACTGACAACATCCCTAATTTTCACTAGAAACGGGATATTTACCATGATTTTTGAGTTTGATATGTTCCCGATATTTCGGCACAGTTGCATGCGCCATGATCCGCCCGTTTCTAGTGAAAATTATGTACATAACCATGATAGTTTCAAAAGTTACAACATCCCGTCGTTTTTGCGTCGGGGTTTAAAAAAACACACTGTGTATTACCATATCTCGCCGATCCGGATCACAGATCCGATGGAAACCGTTCACCGACAAGGTTCTCGAGGCGAACTCGAACCGGACATAGCAGTATAACCCTCCGGAAGCCCTCTAGCCGGAACCAGTGTGGTACTCATATATCCAGTGAGCAGCACTTCCGAGCGGAGGTACACACTACGCAGATCTACGTGTCCCACGTCTACTTCCACGTGAAGGCCGCAGAGGTGGAGTACATCAGGAAGAAAGACGGAGTGGGATTGAGGGTCTCGCGTCATAATGTGAGCTTTAGCACATTGGTGAGAGTCCCTACGGAAAGTGTGAAGACCTACTTGATACTTGACTTTGTCCGAAAGGGGTGAAGTTCCGGAGGTTCAAGGGCCGCCTGTCACGTGATCCCCGGCCCGCCACGCGTCGGTGATCACACGTGTGTGTTTTCTAAGAGTTTCTAAGGTATTTATTTATTGGCTTATTTTTTAGGTTTAGTGCAATTCTCAATAAGCCTGAAAGAAAGATTTTGAATTTGAATAGGTACTCGAGGTACCAATTACATTGTAACGGCGCAGGAAGCCGGTGGATGGAGGCGGCTCAAGACCGTCCGTCGTGGCATTCTATGGGGAGGCCTATATCTAGCAGTGGACGTCTCCGTCTGATGATGACAAGTTACCTGCGGCTGCGTGTATTAGGTCGATGTAACTCGCGACGCACTGTATTCGCCAATGTGTCCTCTACAACTGGGCTGTGGGGCCCCTGTAGAACATGAGTATGGGGCCCCTCTGTCGATTGACTACGGAGGCCTTCCCGACTATGGTGGGGACTCTGTATAACTTGAATATGGGGCCCCTCTGTCGACTGGCTTCGAAGACCATCCCGACTATGATGGGAGCTCTGCACAGCTTGAATATGGGGCCCCTCCGTCAACTGACTGCGGAGGCCCTCCCTATGGTGACCCTCTAACGCTTGACTACGGAGGCCCTCGCGACAATGGTGACCTGAAGCTCGCCGATGGGGGTCCTGTTGAGTATGAGGCTCTTCCGTAGCTTTTCTATGACTTTCTGCTAAAGCTTTTGGAATATGGATTTTACTGGGATGTTCCGTGGTATGTTCTTGGTCTTCTATTTGAACTGATTGGAAGTTCTTTGAGTCTTTCCAATCTTCTTTCTCATGCTTGATTTTTAGCGGTATTACTTCTTCCTGTGAAAACAAGGTTAGGTTAGGTTGGTTAGCGGCCCGCACTGAGCGGATTAGTGCTAAGCGGGACGCGGGGGGAGTGCGTCGCGTTCGCTCACCTTTATAAAGACTCTCGAAACGGGTCGAAACAATGTCGGAGCTTACATCGATTTAACGGTACGTGAAAATTTCCCGTTTTTATAAAATAACTAGCTGTTACCCGCGACTTCGTACGCGTAATATTATTTTATCTATAGTAAATAATAATAATAACTATAACTGGTTTTTTGCTTGACTTAAGTGTGTGTGTAATCTTAGTAGAAAATCGCACTGCGCGCACCGCTAAGGTAAACTCGGTTTTGACACTATTACTTAATCTGTGGTATGTATGTAACTTATTCTCCCGCGCGCAGTTTTTACTCGCAAATCTCACAATCTGTAATATTATAAAGAGGAAAGATATGATTGTTTATTCGCATTGAATAGGCTAAGAAACAACTGAACCGATTTGAAAAATATTTCACTGTTGGGTAGCTACACTATCTCCGGGTACCATAGGCTATATTATATTTCCAAAAAATTAGGGATCCTTACTAAAACTCCAATAATGTAACCCAAGGTGTAAAATAATTTTGTTTGTATGGATAAACTAAAAAACTTTTAAACCGATTTTAAAAATTCTTTCACCTGTAGAAAGCTACATTATCAGCAAGTAACATAGGCTATGGTTTATTAACTTTCACCCGCGGCTTCACTCTTGTATTTGTATGTTTGTTTGTAATGGATAAACTCAAGAACGACTTGACCGATTTTAAAAAATTATTTAACCCATAGAAAGCTACATTATGGCTATAAGATTAAGGGACGGGAGGGGGGGGGGGACGGGGGGGGGGGGGGTTGGGTAGAGGAACTGTTTTAACTGTTTTATGCTTGACTGTCTCTTATATTTTGTAAGATACCGTCAAACGACCTTTGAAACGACACCATACTTAAGTTTTAAATTTAGGGATCCCATTTTAACCTTGAGGTCCAGACAGTGTTTTAATATTAATGAGTTCACCGTAAAACTAAATTTGAAATTGTCTAAATACGCTGAAATCTGGCTTAAACCTAAAGTGTATTTATTTACAAAGAAAATGTTCCCATTCCTTTTTTAAGCTAAATTTCAGCATTTTGGACCCCTTCCAAGGTGATTTTTCAAAAACCCTTTCTTAGTACACCCAAAAAAGAATACATCCTTCAAATTTCATGTGCCTAGGTCCAGCGGTTTATACTGTGCGTTGCAAAACGCAAAGTGTATACGTCAAAAGCCCATTTTGGACCCCTTAGACGGCGAATTTTCCAAATTCCTTTCTGAGTACACCTTTACACCCTAAAAGGAATACACTCTCCAAATTGTAAGTCTCTACGACCAGCGGTTTGTAAAAACGAAAGTTTTTTTATTTTTTTACAAAAAAACGTTCCCTTTCCGTTTTTCAAGAAAAATTCAGGAATCGACACCTTGACACGACCTTTGTAACGACACCATACTCAAGTTTTTCAATTTAGGGTCCCATTTTAACCTTGAGGTCCTGAAAATGTTTTAATTTCAACAACGACACCATACTCATGTTTTTCAATTTAGACCCCTAAATTGAAAAACATGAGTATGGTGTCGTTGTTGAAATTAAAACATTTTAACCATGAGGTCCGGAAAATATTTTGTGACTTCACCGTGAAACTAACTTTGAAATTGTCTAAATACGCTGAAATCTGGCTAAATCCTAAAGTGTATTTATTTACAAAGAAAATGTTCCCATTCCTTTTTTCAGCTAAATTTCAGGTAAGTACTGCTGAAACTTATGTTGGCTATTTTTTTTAAAATTAACCTGTGAATTTTCTTGTTTCTACTGCCAACGGTTTCCGAATTACGAATCATTTTAGTTTTACATTAAAAGCCATTTTGGACCCCTTCCAAGGTGATTTTTCAAAAACCCTTTCTTAGGACACCCCCTACACCCAAAAAAGAATACATCTTCCAAATGTCATGTGCCTAAGTCCAGCGGTTTATACTGTGCGTTGCAAAACGCAAAGTGTATACGTTAAAAGCCCATTTTGGACCACTAAGACGGCGAATTTTCCAAATTTCTTTCTAAGTACACCTTTACACCCTAAAAGGAATACACTCTCCAAATTTTAAGTCTCTACGAACAGCGGTTTGTAAAAACTAAAGTTTTTTTATTTTTTTACAAAAAAACGTTCCCTTTCCGTTTTTCAAGAAAAATTCAGGAATCGCTGAAACAGTTGTTTATTAATTTTATTTGATGAATCTCCATGTAAAATTTCAAGGTTCTACTGCTAACGGTTTCTGAAATACACAGCTTTTTTGTTGTATATTAAAAGCCCATTTTGGACCCCTTAGCATGTGAATTTTCAAAATTCCTTTCTTAATGCACCCCTAGACCACAAAAGGAACGTACCCTCCAAATTTCAGGTCTCTAGGACTTACGTTTTAGGCTGTGCGTTGCAAAACGCAGTGTATACGTTAAAAGCCCTTTTTGGACCCCTAAGAGGGCGAATTTTCCAAATTCCTTTCTGAGTACACCTTTACACTCTAAAAGGAATACACTCTCCAAATTTTAAGTCTCTACGACCAGCGGTTTAGGCTATGCGTTGCAAAAACTAAAGTTTTTTTATTTTTTTACAAAGAAAACGTTCCATTTCCGTTTTTCAAGAAAAAAATCAGGAATCGCTGAAACACGTGTTTATTTATTTTATTTGAGGAATCTCCATGTGAAATTTCAAGGTTCTACTGCTAACGGTTTCTGAAATACACAGCTTTTTTGTTGTATATTAAAAGCCCATTTTGGACCCCTTAGCATGCGAATTTTCAAAATTCCTTTCTTAGTGCACCCCTAGACCACAAAAGGAACGTACTCTCCAAATTTCAGATCTCTAGAACTTACGGTTTAGGCTGTGCGTTGATTGTCAGTCAGTCAGTCAGTCAGTCAGTCAGTCAGTCACGCAACGATTTTATATATATTGATGATTAAAATAATTAAGGTTAGGTTATGTCATAGTATACCTCCTTTTGAGACCCAACCTGAGTTCTGATGAGCTGTAACAAGTGTATACAAACTACAATAGCCCGACTACAGTGAACCAATACCATAACATTTTCAGTATTATGGTGAAAACTTGTTTAATTCTGAAAACAGATTCCTGTTTTTGTGATCAATGATCACAGAGTCCCACGCCCTGAGATATCGTTGAAATGTTATAAATCTCGCTAGGTGACTATCTGGTCGTCCCTTCGCTTCACGCTGTTCTCGTGCGGTGCTGCAGGCTCTCCGCACGAGCCTGGCTCCACGCTCATTTATCTATCTACACTTCTATCTAACTATACAAGAGTAAAACTGTAACTGGGCCGAATGTTAAAGAACTCCCTTTTCCGCATTCGAACTTTGTGGGCGGTCCATTATGCGTGACTGCGCCGAATCTGTCCATTCAACATATTGTTACAGGCCAAAAAACAATTTTGAAAAATCATCACGCTGAAACAACTTTACGAATTTTGATAAAATTTGGTATAGTTACACCATATAATATATACCTACTATGAATTAACATCAACAATACAAAATAATCCCAAGGGTTCCTGTAAGCATGGCGGCATGTCTGTGGGGTTAATCATCTCTTGAACTATCGACATGATTCCAAACCATATTTCACTTACAGGAAGCTATTCTATCCCTGAGTGCTTTAGGCTAACTCCCGCCCGCGACTACGCTCGCGTTGAGTAGATTCCACTCAACGGTTTAGCGGATTTTGATGGTATTTGGAGTGTGGCTGGAGACTGAGGGGAAGGGGGCAGGAGAGTGGGGCCCTCTCCCTGTTGGACTGGTTTTGATTCCGACACCGCGCGTGCAAACCCTCTCTTAGAACCACCCTATGGTAAAAGGCTGAGATTGACACCTCATATTTTGTCAAAACCGGTTCAGTAGAGTTTCGTGTTCTGAAGAATTTCACTTGCAGGAAGCTATTCTATACCTGAGTGCATTAGGCTGGCTTCCGCTCGCAGCTACGCTCGCGTTGAGTGGATGTCACTCAACTTAATGGTTTAGCGGATTTTGATGGTATTTGTAATGTGAATGGAGACTGAGGGGAAGGGGGCAGGAGAGTGGGAAGCTCATTTCAGACCTCACTGAAGCTTCGCTATGCCTCACTAAAGTATAAGTTGGACAAAAAGAGCTTTTGATTGTGATCGATGGTAGAAAAATCATTGCAATGAAATCTTCTTGGACACTTTCGCAACTTTATCTCGTTATTGATGATCAAAGAGGTCATAGACAACCGATAAATAAAGGTCATTGACCCGAGGCGTGATTCTGTCGTAAGTTTCACATACCTGAACTTCTTGTTTGATATCTTTTATTTCCTTCACAAGTTGCGTATCAACCTGCATTTTCCCTTTCTTCTCATCTTTGTTTTTTTCCTTCTCATTTGTAAGTTCTTGTCGTATGTTCAAGTGGATCTCTTGTTCGATCATCACTTTTTGCAAATCATTTGGTTTCTCATCTTGTGGTTCTTCTTGCATTTCTTGTTGTGATTCTTCTGGATAATATTCTTGGTCTTCTATCTCTTTCTTAATATCTTGATGCATTTCTTGAAACAAAAACACTAACATTTATTTGTAAACCTTAGTAGGAAATATATGAAAATAACTTTCAAAAAGTTTATCTCGTAGATAGACGAACGCGTTGAAATCAGGGACTTTACCATAAAATAATGGTACCTATTGGCGTAAAAGAATTTAGATCTTTTTAGCGCCATCTGTTGACGAGTGGTGGCCCTATAAGAAATAAGAGTTGTTAACGCCATCTGTTAACGAGTACCGTAGAATTGCTATTATCTGTTGTTAGAGCGGGACGCATGTATCATCAATATATGCGGCTTATGTATGTTTGTTACTTCTTCATACTGAAACGGCTCGAAGGATTTGGATGAAATAACAGATACGCACCGGAACACCGCTAGCAGATAATAAATACAAGTTATTCGTATCGGTAATCAAGTAACGATATTTCCCTTTCTCTTGTCTGAATAAGTGTTTTGATACTACCATAGAATAGCAAAACACAATAGACTGTCAACAAGAAAACGTGCATCGATAAATGATTGCCTACAATGACGCTAGATGTCGCAGAGTGTTTTGAATCTACTATAAACGATTAAAATTATTTTTACATGTATTCGCAACGCTACATAATAATCGTAGTAGTACGACAGCAAATAAAGAGATGGCGTTAGTTATACTTGCGGCGTTGCCAGCTTGCATTATCTGCGTACTGAACTGCGGTACGTGCGACGCGACGCGAATGATTCCCAGGCTATTTGCCAGCGCCATCTAAAAATAGCCTGGAATTTTTCCTTTTTTTTGAGTCATAAAACTTTGTTCTATGTTACCGGTCTATTGTGTTTTGTTAGTCTACTATACTACCAAGTATAACGTTACATTGTTATATCGGTATTCGGTGTACTCTCTGAAAGATCAAGACTCACCATCTTCCGTCATCTCTTGGCGCATCCCCTCCTCCATCTCTCGCCGCATCGCCTCTTGCATCTGCTCCTGTAACGCGACATCCATGTCCTCCATCACCTCGCTGTCTCCGTCGCCGTCCTCCGGCTCTTGCTTGATGAGGGCCACGTCCAGCATATCTCCGTTCATTTGGGTGTCCGAGCCTGTGGAACAAGTTTTTTTTTTATGAAACAAATAGGCAAACTAGCGTACGGCCTACCCGATCTAAAACAGTCACCGTCGCTTATAGACACCGGCAACACCAAGGGTATTGTCGACGCGCTGCCTATAAACAGGCCCGATAGCAGTTTGCGCTACATCAGATTAGTGGTCCTTACCCTGGACGGGGTCGGGCGGCAGGTGCGAGTACTCCGGCATCTTGGGGCTCGTCATGTCCTCGTCGGGGGACGCTGCCTCCTCGAACTCGTCTTGCGACGCGCCGTCCGACTCGAGTTCCTCCTTCATTTTGCGTTCGTGACTGGAACCAGAGTACCTGCTGACAGATTATGGACTGTATCAATCATCAAACTTAACTCTGAGAGCGATTTTGAGAGTACCACAAATTACATTGAAAGGATCTCATGTACTTAAAACTATTCACTATTACGTAAGGATGAAACCAATTTGTTTAAAATTTATTGAATATTTGATTTGAAACTGACGAGCTTCGGATCCGTAAGTCGGGGTGTCACGTCCGACCGAGTGCGGTACTCACTGGTTTAGGAACTGTCCGCACACTTGATGGTACTGCACGAGCTCGGGTTTGTAGAGCAGGTTGCCGCGCATTATGCAGTCGGGGTGTCACGTCCGACCGAGTGCGGTACTCACTGGTCTAGGAACTGTCCGCACCCTTGATGGTACTGCACGAGCTCGGGTTTGTAAAGCAGGTTGCCGCGCATTATGCAGTCGGGGTGTCACGTCCGACCGAGTGCGGTACTCACTGGTCTAGGAACTGTCCGCAGACTTGATGGTACTGCACGAGCTCGGGTTTGTAGAGCAGGTTGCCGCGCATTATGCAGTCGGGGTGTCACGTCCGACCGAGTGCGGTACTCACTGGTCTAGGAACTGTCCGCACACTTGATGGTACTGCACGAGCTCGGGTTTGTAAAGCAGGTTGCCGGGCATTATGAAGTCGGGGTGTCACGTCCGACCGAGTGCGGTACTCACTGGTCTAGGAACTGTCCGCACACTTGATGGTACTGCACGAGCTCCGGTTTTTAGAGCAGGTTGTGTCACGTCCGACCGAGTGCGGTACTCACTGGTCTAGGAACTGTCCGCACACTTGATGGTACTGCACGAGCTCCGGTTTTTAGAGCAGGTTGTGTCACGTCCGACCGAGTGCGGTACTCACTGGTCTAGGAACTGTCCGCACACTTGATGGTACTGCACGAGCTCCGGTTTTTAGAGCAGGTTGTGTCACGTCCGACCGAGTGCGGTACTCACTGGTCTAGGAACTGTCCGCACACTTGATGGTACTGCACGAGCTCCGGTTTTTAGAGCAGGTTGTGTCACGCCCGTCCGAGTGCGGTACTCACTGGTCTAGGAACTGTCCGCACACTTGATGGTACTGCACGAGCTCGGGTTTGTAGAGCAGGTTGCCGCGCATTATGAAGTCGAAGTAGACTCGCATCCCGTCGGCCACTTCGCGCACCAGGTTCAACCTGCGCACATCACAAACTTTCATCACATTCTATAGAAAGGAAATTCAAACATCCCAGTATCCTAGAACCTCTACTCAAGGACAGTATTTTATGAAATTTTACAAAAAAACTATGCGTTAGTCTCGATTTAGTTTGAGTTTAGTTCTGGAGAACGCGTCTGCATAAATATCGACAACTGGCTACGTATGAAAATTCAGAACTTAAAGAAGTGACCTATAATAAGATTTACATTCCACACTGTTTCGATGTAGACATATCTATAAATAAATGAATAATACCACAGAATGTGTTCCAATTTACAGCAGTATTTAAAGGTGTGTGTTTACACCAGTTTATATTTTACTTTACAGAAGTTGCTTTACATTACACCAGTGCGTCAAACGCAACACCATGTGCATTAGACGCGGCGAGTTTAGACTGGCAACTTGCAAGGCTCAAGAGCTGTCAAGCTAGCTGTTGTAAGTTCTGATAGAGACAACATTAGGTGGCGTATGATAGGTAATATAAGTGTATAACCTGCGAGAAACATCAGCGAGGTCAGGCTTCTGCGGAGGCTCGTTGCGGCACCGCGGCGTGTTCCACGCGCCGGCGCGCGCGAACCACTTCACGAAGGACTCCAGTATCTGCGCGGCGCAGGGCGAGGCCGGCAGCCGAGTGAGCCGGCTGCGCTTCACTACCAGGTGGTAGTCGAACGTGAGGCGGTCGCTGTTACAATACAGTACAAGTGTGAACCACTTCACGAAGGACTCGAGTATCTGCGCGGCGCAGGGCGAGGCCGGCAGCCGAGTGAGCCGGCTGCGCTTCACTACCAGGTGGTAGTCGAACGTGAGTCGGTCGCTGTTACAATACAATACAAGAGTGAACCACTTCACGAAGGACTCCAGTATCTGCGCGGCGCAGGGCGAGGCCGGCAGCCGAGTGAGCCGGCTGCGCTTCACTACCAGGTGGTAGTCGAACGTGAGGCGGTCGCTGTTAAAATACAATACAAGTGTGAACCACTTCACGAAGGACTCCAGTATCTGCGCGGCGCAGGGCGAGGCCGGCAGCCGAGTGAGCCGGCTGCGCTTCACTACCAGGTGGTAGTTGAACGTGAGGCGGTCGCTGTTAAAATACAATACAAGTGTGAACCACTTCACGAAGGACTCCAGTATCTGCGCGGCGCAGGGCGAGGCCGGCAGCCGAGTGAGCCGGCTGCGCTTCACTACCAGGTGGTAGTCGAACGTGAGGCGGTCGCTGTTACAATACAATACAAGTGTGAACTGAGCTGCCTACATTCAGTGTGAGAGCTCTTACCGCAGCACAGTGGGCATGGTGAGCGTGGCGCGCCCGGCCGGCACCAGCGCGCTGTCGCCGGGCGCGCCGGGCTGCACAGGCGGCTCGTCCAGTGAACTGAGCTGCCTACATTCAGTGTGACCTTACCGCAGCACAGTGGGCATGGTGAGCGTGGCGCGCCCGGCCGGCACCAGCGCGCTGTCGCCGGGCGCGCCGGGCTGCACAGGCGGCTCGTCCAGTGAACTGAGCTGCCTACATTCAGTGTGACCTTACCGCAGCACAGTGGGCATGGTGAGCGTGGCGCGCCCGGCCGGCACCAGCGCGCTGTCGCCGGGCGCGCCGGGCTGCACAGGCGGCTCGTCCAGTGAACTGAGCTGCCTACATTCAGTGTGACCTTACCGCAGCACAGTGGGCATGGTGAGCGTGGCGCGCCCGGCCGGCACCAGCGCGCTGTCGCCGGGCGCGCCGGGCTGCACAGGCGGCTCGTCCAGTGAACTGAGCTGCCTACATTCAGTGTGACCTTACCGCAGCACAGTGGGCATGGTGAGCGTGGCGCGCCCGGCCGGCACCAGCGCGCTGTCGCCGGGCGCGCCGGGCTGCGCAGGCGGCTCGTCCAGTGAACTGAGCTGCCTACATTCAGTGTGACCTTACCGCAGCACAGTGGGCATGGTGAGCGTGGCGCGCCCGGCCGGCACCAGCGCGCTGTCGCCGGGCGCGCCGGGCTGCACAGGCGGCTCGTCCAGTGAACTGAGCTGCCTACATTCAGTGTGACCTTACCGCAGCACAGTGGGCATGGTGAGCGTGGCGCGCCCGGCCGGCACCAGCGCGCTGTCGCCGGGCGCGCCGGGCTGCGCAGGCAGCTCGTCATCACTCGACTGCGACGAGTCAGGCTCCATCTCTTGTTTGATCTCCTCGTCGGGTGACTCCTGGCTGTTGTCTGCATCGGCTGCTTCAGGCTCAACTTCTCCTTGTTCCTCGCCTTCGGGCTCTGAAGTGAAAAAATATTAAAACAATCGATTGTAGGTATGCTGAAGTTTATAAAGAAAACTAGCCTTTTGCTCGCCGTTTCGCACGCGTGGTTTAGGGAACCACCCCCTCCTGGCACCCGCATCCCTCCACACATCAAATATCATCAAAATCTGCTCAACCGTTACGAAGTTGAGTGGAACTACATGAGCGTAGTCGCGGGTTCAGGGATAATGAACCTTTACAAATATTCACTAACAAGTGAAATATTTTCGGATTCGGATCAGAAGTTCCGGAGAGTACTCCTTGGAACTACTGATCCGATTCCGAAAAAGTAATAATATTAGAAAAAACTTAAAGAAGACTGAGCAATAGCGCACTAGCGGCAAGGCCGCAGCGGCCAGGTCGCGGTGGCCATCGAGATAGATACATTAGTATGAAATCGCCATAGAGCACGCGCACCTGGCCGCACGCGGCCAGCGGCCACACCCTAGCCGCAGCGGCCAGCAAGATCGAAGCGACGCATTTGCGGCCCGTGTTCCAGTCGCTGACCGCTGCGGCCACTGAGATTAATTGCATTGTAGTTAAATCACTAGTGTGCGCGCACTAGCCGCGGCGGCCGCACGTATTGTGGAACGACAGCGTGATTTGTGATCATTATACAAAAGATAGAAAAGCACTGCTATTTCCCCAGCGTCCATTTTGAAGCGCGCTGTATGTGCAACTGACGATCGTGCGGTTTTGGCCGCGTTGCAAATCGCAACCCCTGCGGCCGGGCCGCGCGTCCTGGCCGCTGCAGTCTAGCCGTTAGTGCGCTATTGCTCTAAATGCCTCAAGTCAATGAGCCTCGGCTGCTATTTTCTCGGACTCTCATTCAAGTGCGACTTTTGTTTTGGAATTATAATATAGTAAGTGTAGATAACACAGGAAAGCTACTCTTACTTTCGTCGTGGAGCGTTATCCGCTATGGACAGTGCTCGTGATGGCGTCTCTGTGGATGAGGTCTATGATATCACGACAGAGGTACGTACAGTATGTGGTGTACATATAAAATAAATGGACATACCGTCAGGCTGAGTGCTGCTGGAGGACCCATCGTCGCTGAAGCGGTGCCGAGAGCGTTTCGCGGCAGAACTGCCGGCAGACCCGGAGGTGCTGCCCTTCTTGCGTTCCCGACGGTACAGGTAGGCACCCCTACACCACAGACATCATAACATTACAGGTACATTACATTACATAGGTAACTTTAATCAGGACCCTAATCGCGGTAGTTTTTATAAGTAACAAAACCAGAACCGCTAAATTTGCCTGAAATTCAGCGGAATAAGAATATTACATCCACTGAGGCCAATTCAAGGATCCCTCGATATTGACGTACGAAATTGGTTTTGTTTTGGTAATAACGTTGAAAATTATCGCCATTGGGGCGCAGAACCTAATCGAGATTGAGTTTATAACAAGGAACTGCTCGGATGTTCATCTTAGATGATAAATCGCAAACAAGACCACTGCTAAGTATATTTTTAGTAGGTATGTATTTGTGTGCAAGCCATTTACTTATTTATGGGCATGAATAGCATGGCACTGATCTACTGTGCATTACCAAAGAAGAATATCTTATTAGGGGGCTCCCCAGAGATGCATTCTATGAGAGGATTTGGCATTATCAACACGCAAGGCAGGCGGATTGGTGATAGCAGTATTGGTGTAGATTACTCAGGTGGATGCTCCTGCTCTGGTGTAATCCCGTAAAAAGTGGAGTTCCATTCTTAGGCCGGACACGCCATGGCAGACTTCTTCTATGAAATTATGATTGTGTTAGATGATTTTTTTTTTGAATGTAATTAATAATAAACATTTATTTCTCTTAAAAAATAACACAAGTACAGAATATAAGTATATAAGCATAAGTAGATAAATGCTCGACAAACTGGCTTACGGCCCGCCTGATGGTAAGCGGTTACCGTCGCCTATTGACATCTGCAACACCAGAGGCATTGCCAATGCGTTGCCTGTCCTGAAGGACTGTTTTTTTTTTTTAAGCGGATCATGTTGCAGTTTATTGGAAACACCTCAGGAGGGAGCTCATTCCACAACTTGCACGTATGGGGGAGAAAAGAACTCGTAAAGCGAGCAGTATGAGATACCCACATGTCGATGATTTATGGATGAGCTCCCTTGTGTTGTCGAGACCTCATGATAGAACCTGGATGAGTTTCTTACAGTTGTAGCTGCGCCTTCTCTGCGAGGTCCCGCTGCAGCTGGCGGTGCTCCTCTGTGTCTTTCAGCACGAAGTCCTCGCCCACACAGCGGTCCCACGACGAGTTCCATCCCTGGAAGTGGATCAGGTACTCGATGGTGCGACGCCCGCGTTTCTCTTTGTTCTCGATTACTTCTAACACCTATGCAAAAGTCGGAGAAAATATCAAAATATGTGGAAAACTATTCAACCACCTCTTAGAAATATTGTTAATGCTGGTTTGTTTTGATTCAAACTTTAAATAGTAACTTAACTTTTAACTTTTTAGTAGTAGTAGAGCTTTTTTGTGAAAGAGTTCGTCCGGAGAAGTACTACCACCATACCTATTTCTGCCTCAAAGCAGTAGTGCTCGCATTGCTGTGTTCCGGCTTGAAGGGTAAGGGTGCCGGTGAAATTACAGGCACATGAGACTTTTCATCTTTATGTCTCAGGGTGGCGGGCGCAGTGCAATGTGATCTATGAGGTAATGCACTGTTCATAGGCAGAGGTTACCGCTTAACATCAGGTGGGCCTCTTGCTTGATCCGTCATCCAAGTAGTATAAAAAAAAAAACTTATTATTTATTAATTATTTAAAATTATAGACGCTCATTATAGATATAGATTATAGATTTTAATTTTTTGGGCTCATGTACATACTACATTACTAACAGTAGAAATAAGACCATATACTAACAATATTGTAACTAGGTACATGTAAGCAATAAATAAATACAATACAATACAATACGAGCAGCTTTCTCCGATGAGTCTATTTTACAGTGTTGATTACACTTATTTTATTTATTTTTATTTTATTTATTTATAGACTTGCAGCTTTCGCTGATATGTCTACATCGTCACAGTGTTGAATGTCTAATTTTGGATCACTTTTTAAAGTTCTGAATTGTCCTATCGTAGCCGGTTGTTGAGCTTGTTTTTAAATGCGTCCACAGACGTGACAAAAACAACATCGTTTGGTAGTATGTTCCAATTGTGTTCTGTTACTGAAGAAGTAACGTGCAACAAGTGCGTTGGCAGGATCTCGAGCCAGTTTAGGATTTTTCAAGAAAATACTTGTTTGTTTAAATATTAGTTGACGATACTAAATACAATTAAAAGTTGAATGTTTTTCTTTGTCCACATCAGGTGGGGTGAGGAAAACGCTCGCCCCACCCAAGCAATGGGTTACGGCCATGTACGTTCCAATCAACTTTACAAAGCTATTGTTGTGATGTAGGTTATGTTTTAAACATTGCCTAGGAATGCTTTATTTAATAATTAGCGACAGGCAAAACTCACCTTTGAATCGTAAAGTACTTTGGCTTTTGTTGGGTCCGGTTCGTAGCACAAAACGCGCTCCCCTTCGCTAAATTTGTACCGCACTCCCCTTGTCGAAACCATTTCAAATAACCTTCTGCGACGAATAAAACAACATAGATGTTACCAAATACGATAGTGTTAAGTAATTATTTCCAGAAAATTCACTAATTATTACAGAACGAGCAATAAAGTACACATAGATGATAGTGGGTACAGCCGAAAGTTGAAACAGCGTAATTATTTTCCAATTACATTCTAACAGAAAATATTTGATACAGAAATGAACTTAGTAAAATCACTGAGACACTGCAGCCATAAATAGGACTACCTGGGACACGCCTATTTCAGAAAATAATATTTTGTTTGGGCGTCGGCCGCTGTTTGTTTTGACTTCTCTTTTCTCCAACCAAGTCTTTAGAACGCCGCTACCAGCGCAACAACGGACGATTTCATTTTTGCAATAATAAGCTTTGCGTCCCAGTCTGTAAGTATAAAATGCCTCGTAAACATTTGACAGCTGAACATTGCACTCTTTCCATAGACAAAATAAATTCATAAAACGTTCCGTTTCTGCCGATATTTTAGGCATGCATTTTGTACCTTGACGTTGCAACTACGAAGGTCTGCAATGCTATAAGGTTGCAACAGCACATCGCCAACCATAGACGTAGAATTTTTTCGCTACGCTAAATAGACAAACGAAGCGTGGGAGAGAGAAGTCATTTTTAAATGTACCCCGTGCAAGAAGAAAAGTGACAGCAACAATGTATTGAATGTGACATATTTTGCTTGAGTACATGCGCATACCGGACGGTCTCTTGTGCAGTTTAACTAATTTTGTAATTATTTTAGTAATCTTACTATTAAATAACAAATATCACTTTGTATGACAATGGTGTCGTGTTCAGTTTGTGACTGTGAAGATAAAAGACGTAATTATCCGGGAAAATACACGTTTCACAGGTAAATAAGAGATTATTGGTAGTTCGATTGCATTGCTTATTTTATCAATTCTGCTTTAGTAAATGGCCTAAAAACTAGTTTCATTCGTAGATTAGGACTTTCCCTTATATTTTTTAATAATATTTCGTTGCTGCACCTAGAAATAAACAATATTTTATGTAAAATATAAAAATGTTTGATTACGATAGGGCTTGACCAAGTGATGACGTCAGAAATATCGATAGTCCTGTTGCAGTCTATATCGTTGTATAATGCGCATCATGTAAAAAGAACGCTGGCGGTCAAGCTTCTTCAGGCGTTCCAGCGTTCTTTTTAAGAGATTACTGCGATGGTAGCCTAACGGTTCAATAGTGCAACTCAGAATCCAACGATACCGGGTTCGATCCTAGGCTCCGCCACCAATGACTTTTTCTAAGTTATGTGCGGATTTCCATCGCTCTGTGCTTCAGAGGGCACGTTAAGCTGTCGGTCCCGGCTGTTATTGATTAATAGCAGTCGATAAGCCATGTCAGAGGCCCTCGGGCGGCTTGACAAACTCCGACACCAGAGGCCAGTACTACCTCATACGAAACGAAACGAAGAGATTACTTACTTTTATAATTATTTAAGAGATGTATACCTATGCATTGAATGAGTGCCTACCTAGTTTACTACAATTAATGTACAATTATAGTACGCGTCATGTAAAAAGAACGCTGGAACGCCTGTTGAAGCTTGACCACCAGCGTTCTTTTTACATGACGCGCACTATACCTACCTATAAATTAAATTTTTGTCCATCCTAGAATGGAGGTTTACTTTGTTTGGAGTAAATATGTGTGCTCTGTTAACATTTTACCGTTTTTTTTTAAATCTATAATAACCAGGTGGACATTGAGGTGTGTGTTTTTGTATTGACTATTGAAAGGTAACTTTAAAGCACCACGGGTGTTTTTATTGCAGTTTGTGTAGTAGATATTTTGGAGTAAATATTTACGTTGCTGATTATTAAAAATTAAAAATAAATATACCCTTTCGGGGAAAAAGGCGTGGTTTTTCCCCGAAAGGGTATATTTATTTTTTATTTTTTATAAATAAATATTGTTTATTTCTGCTTAATAAAATAATAGGTAACAAGTTAAATTTAAATATACCCCAAAAATTCCGTTCCAGCGGGACTCGAACCTGCACCCTCGCTTGTGATCAGCGATGCCTTTACTTTCGAACTTTGAACAGAAGGTTTCCAATGAAACACCTGTAGATACAGCACTATCAACTTTGCGCTATAGCCGAGTTGATAGTGCCCACAAATTTCGTCTCCAGCGTCATAGCTCGATCTATGGATAAATTGTTTAAGGCATCGCCGACGACAGGCGAGGGTGCGGGTTCGAGTCCCGCTAGAACGGCATTTTTGGGTTACATTTAAATTTAATGTTATCCATAAAGCGTGGTTTACACTTGAAAAATAATAAACTTTGGGGTAACAAATTGTCTATAGATAAAGTAACAGAGTGAAAAATTATATGGGCGTAGCACGGCCGATATAAAATGTTTTTGTGCTTTCAGATTTCCAAGTAATCCTTTGCTACGAGAAAAATGGTTATCGGTTATAAGAAGAGTGGGATGGACTCAAATAAGAACTCCACTAGGTATATGCAGCAAACTTTTTAAGTTTAAATTTAAAAGGGAAACTCTAAGATCCCACCTATAAATAAAACCGTAATATTTAGGGGTCTATAAATAATAAAGGTATTTATTAACTGTATTCAAAATTGGAATAAGAACCTTATTCTCTTTATGACGTCAAATCTGCCAAACTGTGTTATTCATGAAAGACTTAATCTGCATTAAGATGTATTTATCTACCATACACATCACGGACGGATGATGAATTCTATCGACAATGTAAAAGTGTTGGTCGAGGACAACACTATTTTGAACTCAGACATAGACTTTCACCAACACGTGCACATATTTTGTTTGGTTCCATCTTCGATCTCTGATTGTAGATCTAGTACATATACTAAATCTATGTCGCCAACCATATTTATCAGCATTCTGGGGACTTATATTACGAGAATTTGTTAGTATTCGAAACTTTATGAAGTTTCGTTTCCTTCAATACATTTACTGACAGCGTCCTTAGTTTACACCTTGTTTTCGCTAGGGGCGCTGCAAGTACATGTATTTTAGCGATGCGCGACTTTAACTAAATTGAACAGTCGAATAACTAGCCACTATTTAATTTTTAAGTCGACTTAAAAAATAGTGCTATACTAAAAAAGTTAGTCGAATAAACGAATACTATTTTTAGTTATACTTGTTTTATCCGCAGCGGCAAACACCGAATGGTTTGAGAAACGAATACTATTTTGATTCAGTAGGTAATAATAGTACGAAGACGAACCGCGGCGTTTCAAAATGATCCTTGTGTATACGGATTACGGAACAAGGAATGGAGACGAATGGTTTGATAAACGAATACTATTTTAATTCAGTACTAGGCAATAATTGTACGAACCGCGGCGGCAACCCCCGAATGGAGATGAATTTTTGAATTTGCCTCGCGCAACAGGCACCGAGTGACGACGCGCGAAACGGCTTGTACTCACATAGTTGCTACCTATAGTGTTTTAAATCTAAACACAAACTTGAATTTAGGTACTTGCTCAAATAAAATTTAAATACTTTTTTATGCCTACATAATATGCTGTAGTTTTATTATAATTTGACTATACTTGCTTGCTACCTATATTCCAATCTAAAACTGAACGCCCCTCACTCACTTGACAACACAAGCTTGACGTTTCAAAATGATCCTTGTGTATACGGAACAAGGAATATTTTAATGAATATAGGTTTGCTTAGTAGTTTAAATTAAAAACACAACTCCAGAGTCCAGATAGATTTTTATGCATGTGTAACGAGCGCAGGTGATAGTATCTAGGTAGCGTCCCTTTCACGCAACATGAAGGGCCTAGCACTGAGCCGGCGAAGGCAGCCGATTCGCGACGGAAAACTGCGAGTTGGTTAAGTACCGAAATAAATAGTGGAAGAACAGGCGGAGGCACCCGATTCGCAACGGAAAACCGCGAGTCGGTTAGTACCAAATAATGAAATAGTGGAAGAACAGGCGGACTAGGCGGAGGCACCCGATTCGCGGCGGAAAACCGCGAGTCGGCTAGGTAACGAATAAAAATAGTGGTACTGCATTGGATGAATGAATTCATTCAGTGTTTACCGACTTCAGTCGCACTAGTTGAATGTTTTTGTTAGTCGAATAAGTCGAATACTTTTATTCATAGTCGCGCATCGCTAATGTATTTTGTTAAACTGGCTGATTTTTGGTGAATAAATGTATTTTCTTTCTTTTCTTTCTTTCTTTCTATGTATGGAAAGAAGAGAAACTTCATATAGTTTCGAATAGGTACTATTAAGCCCCCTAAATAAAATTTGAGAGTACCTAGTTTAGTTTGAGTTCTAGCCTCAGAAAAATTATCTCGATAATCTTAGGTAGTTTAAGTAGGTACCACAGAACAGCTCTACCTACCTATATAGGTACTAACCATAGTACCTTTATTTGACTTTGGTCGAAGTTCTACGGTACCTATATACTAACCATAGTACCTATATAGGTAGGTAGAGCTGTTCTGTGGTACTTACTTAAACCTAGACTTAAACTAAGATTAACGAGATTATTTTTCTGAGGCTAGAACTCAAACTAAACTAGGTACTCTCAAATTTTATTCAGGGGGCTTAGTAGTAGGCTTTCCAAACTAATATGAAGTTTCGCTACCAAGGTAGGTACCTACCCATTTCGTGTCACCGGTTCGTTTTTGGTCATCCATCCTGCGGCGTTCATCAGAGACTGTCAGAAACCAGCTATGGTGCCAGCCAATGGTGAAATAGCCAGTGTGGTGTCGGGTGTCAGTGCGCCTGCCTCACGATGGGCGCCCGCACGATTGTTTTCAGGGAGGTGCGTCTGCATCTATACTTACCGATCTATTCTAACCGATGATTCTAACTTACACTATAAATAAATCAAGCCTCTTCAAGGCTAGAGTGAATAGGTGCCTTCTAGACATTTGTGCTTCATCTTCGGCCGCATCGTCACTTACCAACAGGTGAGATCGTGGTCAAACAAAGGCCTATCATAGTTAAAAAAAGAAAAAAAAACAATATAGGTATGTATTTAGTATGTTAGTTAGATATTTATTAAATTTAAATGTGACCCAAAAAAACCGTTCTGGTGGGACCCGAACCCGCAACTTCGCCTCAGAAGAAGATACGGGTTCGAGTCCCGCTGGAACGTAATTTTTTAGTTCACATCTAAATTTAATTGTATCCCTATTAGTACCTGAAAAAACACTTGACACTTGAAAAAACAACAAACTAGGTAAGTATGTTATTTATATTATTATTTTACTACCTATGTTAGAAAATATAAAAGCAACAATAACAGAAATATTTTGATTTAAAAAGAATATCCACCTACTCACCTACATTCAAAGACCAAGAAAAAAGCCCTGAGCCGAGATAATTAGATGACATAGGTAGGCGATTTAGATAGGTAGGTAAGTACCTACGATTCTTAAATGACCAATAAAATAGCATTATAAAACATTATAGGTACTATCCCATGCAGGTGCAGGAATCTCAGTTAATGTCTAGGGTTCTGAAGTCAACAAGAGACCCTTATAGTTGCGCCGTGTCTGTCCGTCTGTCTGTCTGTCTGTCCGCAGCTTAGCTCAGAGACTCTTAGCTTAGCTTTCTTTTGTAGAGGTAAGTACTTTTTTTTGGGTGATGGTGCGTAATTCATGTTATTCAGATTGGTTGTTTATTCCACAATATTGTTGAATTTCGAAGCGTAGACCCTTGCGTTGACCTAACGTAGAAATTCAATAGTAGAAAGGTACTCAGACTAAGAGTAACTAGTTGTATCTCTCCCGCCGCCGGCTTGAACTCACCTTGCACTAACGGGCTTCTACTGATTGTGAACTACAAGTAAGTACTGATCATAATATCAACCGGTCGCACCCGCCTTCGCCTGCGGCATTAAACGATCATATAAAACAGCAGGTATGCGTCTACATGTATCACACACCTTCTATAGTTCATCTAGAGCACTACAACAAACAAGCAACAATGGCATTCAAGGTGAGGACACAGTTCATCAAATTAATAGTGATTGCTACATTACTGTGAGTGTTCTAATATTGTTTCTTGATTTGCAGTTCGTCGTATTCTTCGGTTTGGTGGCGGCCGCCAGCGCTGGTCTCCTCCCCGCGGCCCCCGTGGCCTACCACTCGGCCCCCGTCGCCTACCACTCTGCCCCCGTCGCCTACCACTCGGCCCCCGTGAGCTACGCCGCGCCCCTCGCTAAGGTGGCCGTTGAGGAGTACAACGCGCACCCCCAGTACAGCTTCGCCTACGACGTGCAGGACGGTCTCACAGGAGACTCCAAGTCCCAGCACGAGACTCGCGATGGAGACAGCGTACAGGGCTCCTACTCCGTCGTCGACCCCGACGGCACTAAGCGCACCGTGGACTACACCGCTGACGCCCACAACGGATTCAACGCTGTTGTCCGCAAGGAAGCCCTCGCTCACGTCGCCAAGGTCGCCGCCCCCGTCGCCTACGCCGCTGCCCCCGTGGTCCACGCTGCCCCTATCGCTAAATACGCCGCTCCCCTGAGCTACGCCGCCCCTGTCGCCAAGATCGCCGCTCCCCTCGCCTACTCTGCCCCCGTCTACCACTCAGCTCCCGCCTACCAGTCTGCCCCCGTCTACCACTCAGCCCCCGTCTACCACTCTGCCCCCGTCTACCACCACTAGACGAAACTAGGCATTATTTGTAAATGCTAGTAACACAAAGAATGGTGATAAAAGTAGTTTAATAAATTATTTCTACTCTCTAATTTTATTCTTTTCATTTTTACGAAACATAGGTATTACCTTCGATCAAAGTAATGGTTGGAGGGTATTACAGCAGATAAAAAAACTGACACATATCTCTTACGTCAGTAAAGAAAAAAGTCAAATAAAGAACGCCGCCCAAAGTTCGCTTAGTGAGTAGGATGATAAGATAAGAATAAGAAAATAAATAATAGTTTAAAAAAACTAAAAAAAACACGCTTTTATAGCTAACCGAACTAAAAAATAGAAAATAATTTTCAATTTCAAAGAGTTTATATTACACTAGTAAAAGATCGAACAATCAATCAGAATTTATCACCTCAAAATAAAATTATCATAAAGTTTAAGTTATTAACAGAAGAATTCAATTCAGAATAAAAAGCGTGGGGTGCTTGATAAAATAAATGTAACAATCATTCTATTGGCAACGAGTTATGAAAAGTAGTAAAATGCACCCCACGCTTTTTATTCTGAATTGAATTCTTCTGTTAATAACTTAAACTTTATTATAATTTTATTTTGAGGTGATAAATTCTGATTGATTGTTCGATCTTTTACTAGTGTAATAAACTCTTTGAAATTGAAAATTATTTTCTATTTTTTAGTTCGGTTAGCTATAAAAGCGTGTTTTTTTTAGTTTTTTTAATCTATTAGGAGGCCAAACCTGCCAAACTAAAAAGGCCCCCATATGCTCTCATTTTTTATAGCAATTGTTTTTTGTTTATGTTATTGAAAAATGATTTTCACGTGTTTACGCTATAATTATATGTCAAGTGTTGTACATCATTGTTTTGGCATTGAATTTTCCTACTTACTAACAATAGTTAGATAATTTGAAAAACTTACATGGCCTCGTAGTAAATTATTATATTTCGAAGACACACACACATTGTGATTTCACACATACATTTTCTCTCGTTACACTAATTCACAATAGCTTTCACCAAAATAACACCCATAAGTATGTAGCATACATATTTACCTAATCATTTCATAAAACTTTATCACTTTGAAACTAAATAATAACACCAGAAAACGATAATTTATAACTTCGAACACCGCCATTGTAGGTACGCCCCGAACCGAACCATACAAATTGCACTGGTGGCCACAAGAGAATGAAAATCCTTGTCTTCAAAAGTTAGATACATTTATCGCGTTGATTTACACCTCTTTTTGAAATAATACCACCACACACTAAATCTACAATGTTTTTCTGGTAAATCTATCCAAAAATATATCCAAAACAGTCACTGATACTGGCCTATGTCCAGCAGTGGACTTCTGTAAGCTGATGATGATGAATATTTTGCATAGTTAGAACATTGCTGCAAGTACAACAAGGTTTTTAATCTCATTTATGCGATAAAGACAGAGGGCTACCTATTCAAACTCAAATTCGAATCGATCACAAAGGTCTAGAAGGCACCTATTCACTCTGGCTTTGAAGCGAACCAGATTATTATTTTCAGGAAAGACAGGCGACGGTAGTGTATTCCACTTCTTAGGAGTTTGCATTACAAAGGTAGAACTGAAACGTTTAGTACGAATAGAGGGTATACTAATGAGGTAAGGATGGTACCGAGTCGTGCGTCTGCTCATCTTCTGATGAAAAGGAGATGGTGGGATCAGATCGTGAAGTTCCTGGGAGCATTCCGCGAAATTTAACCTATAGAAGATCGAAAAGCATGCGACTTTCCGACGGTGGATCTGTCTCCGCCGTATGTTGCTCACCTATAAGCCTTAAAGCTCTGCGTTCGATCATGTCCAAGGCAGCAAGCTGGTGTTTGGACGAGACAATTACCCATGGTTTGTCAGTTTCTTATACAATTATTATGGTTTCCAAATCACACTGACTGAAAAATTTATATTGAAATCTTACAACTCATGCTACATACATACATACATAGGCACACGCCTTTTTCTCCGAAAGGGTAGGCAGAGCCTCAATGGGCCTCTTTTCACAGTGGGTTGCACCATCGTGGAATATAGAGGTGACAAGTGGTGAGCTCATCGCCGCCATTGCCTCCCACGACTGACTCAGCTAACGCTTTCTTCCAGTAATAACACATTCCATAATAAGCTAGCTGCCAGGACATCTTATACAAAGGAATCCTATCATCAAGTCCGGTTAATCCCTTAGTCGGCTTTTACGACATCCACGGGAGGAGACGGAGGGGTCTATTCTTAGGCCGGACACACTACAGCATGCTAGTTTGGTTCTATACAACTCAATGGTAAACTGAGAAACCATAGGCCTAGATATTGTATTAGCTTTTTAGTTGTAGGTACTTTTTTTTGGGTGATTGTGCATGACTGATTCAGCTTCTACAGCTTTGGTTGTTTATTCCACAATATTGTTGAATTTCGAAGCGTAGACCCTTGCGTTGACCTAACGTTGAAATTCAATAGTAGAAAGGTACTCAGACTCAGAGTACTATTTGTATCTCTCCCGGCGCCGCCGGCTTGAAATCACCTTGCATTAACGGGCTTCTACTGATTTTGAACTACAAGTAAGTACTGATCATAATATCAACCGGTCGCACCCGCCGTCGCCTGCGGCATTAAACGATCATATAAAACAGCAGGTATGCGTCTACATGTATCACACACCTTCTATAGTTCATCTAGAGCACTACAACAAACAAGCAACAATGGCATTCAAGGTGAGGACACAGTTTGCCAAATTAATAGTGATTGCTACATTACTGTGACTGTTCTAATATTGTTTCTTGATTTGCAGTTCGTCGTATTCTTCGGCTTGGTGGCGGCCGCCAGCGCTGGTCTCCTCCCCGCGGCCCCCGTGGCCTACCACTCGGCCCCCGTCGCCTACCACTCTGCCCCCGTCGCCTACCACTCGGCCCCCGTGAGCTACGCCGCGCCCCTCGCTAAGGTGGCCGTTGAGGAGTACAACGCGCACCCCCAGTACAGCTTCGCCTACGACGTGCAGGACGGTCTCACTGGAGACTCCAAGTCCCAGCACGAGACTCGCGATGGAGACAGCGTACAGGGCTCCTACTCCGTCGTCGACCCCGACGGCACCAAGCGCACCGTGGACTACACCGCTGATGCCCACAACGGATTCAACGCTGTTGTCCGCAAGGAAGCCCTCGCTCACGTCGCCAAGGTCGCCGCCCCCGTCGCCTACGCCGCTGCCCCCGTGGTCCACGCTGCCCCTATCGCTAAATACGCCGCTCCCCTGAGCTACGCCGCCCCTGTCGCCAAGATCGCCGCTCCCCTCGCCTACTCTGCCCCCGTCTACCACTCGGCTCCCGCCTACCAGTCTGCCCCCGTCTACCACTCGGCTCCCGCCTACCAGTCTGCCCCCGTCTACCACTCAGCCCCCGTCTACCACTCTGCCCCCGTCTACCACCACTAGACGAAACTAGGCATTATTTGTAAATGCTAGTAACACAAAGAATGGTGATAAAAGTAGTTTAATAAATTATTTCTACTCTCTAATTTTATTCTTTTAATTTTTACGAAACACCTATTTCCGAAGGTACCTATTACAGCAGATAAAAAAACTGACTCTTACTTCAGTTTAGAAAAAATAAATATAAAGAACGCTGCCCAAAGTTCGCTCAGTAAGTAGGATGATAAGAATAAGAATAATAAAATGTTTATTGCTCAGCTGTGTACATTGAGATGTTTAAAACTAATTAGTTTCAATAGCCTAACCATTTCAAGCGTACAACAAAAGTGTGAAGTTTAAAATAACAATTATTAGATAAAATTATAATCTTCAACTAGGCACCTATAGACTAATTAAGTTAAAAGCAATAATTAATTTTGCTATCTTCAAAATATATCATAGTATAGTATACCTTCTTTAGAAATTGGCCAAGCCTTCAGTTTTTTTTATAAATAATACTATCTAATATTTTTATGTCTAGGGGAGGGGTACCTAGACTATAAATTTGTATGGCCATGGCATATGCACTATTAGCATACATTCTGTAGTATACATATATTGTAATATCTGCAGATCGCACAAATATTTGTTCCGAGGTGGGAATCGAACCGCGCTACAGAGGTCAAGTATCCTCTGTAGCGCGGCGGTCGACGGTTCGCCTGCGACGCAGGAGGTTGCGGGTTCGATTCCCATCTCGGAACAAATATTTGTGCGATCTGCAGATATTTGTGCAGGGTGTTCTGGGTATTTTCTATGTATAATAAAAAATATCTATCTATGTAGGTATTGTATGTAATGTATTGTATTAAGTATATCAGTTATCTAGTACCCATAACACAAGCACTGCTTAGCTTGGGGCTAGATAATGTTGTGTGAACTGTCCAGCATTATATAATTATTATTTATTATGCCTAGTTCTTTTAATTTCATCATGATTCGGCTTTATTTCACAAGAATAATATTCATTATTTTTTACGAATAAACAAGTTACTTAGATATAAATGCCAGTAACCATAAGGAATATTTTCCTTAATTTAGTTTTGAAAACATCACGTACGGTGTCAGTACTACTAACTATCTAATCTAAATATAATTCTTTTGCAATATAAAGGTTGAATCAACGCAACAGAGTTTCCTCAAAATATCACTGCATAGATTAACTGAGGATAAACGTATCCATTTATAGTAATTTTTTTAGAAGAGTTATTTTTGTCTATATAGATTAAACATACTGTGCAAGAGCTTACTATTTAGTTTACTGACATGAGATTTCCAATTGAGATGTCAGTCTATATTTACGCCTAGAAAGTTGATTTCTTGAACTGTCTTTAATTGATTATCTTTGTAAGAAATATTGAGTTGTAAGGGTAGTTGTTTGTTGTTTCAGAAATGTATTATTTTGGTATAAAGATCATTTTGTTAGCTATCTATCCCCAGATACTCCTCGTTCATCAGTTTTCACTGCCAATTGTTTGTGTACACATATTTGCCAATCTTATCAATTCATCATTTGAGAGACAGTTATATTATTTATTCTGTGACAAAGTATAAAGTGTACAAAGTGTACAAGTATAAGTGTCGGCATACACTTGATGGAACAACGACATTATAGAGGTCTCAGGAAGTCGGTAGATGGACGTGACTCAAGACCGTTTGTCGTGAGGTATAGGGGACGCCTATGTCCAGCAGTGGACTTCTGTAGGGCTGATGATGATGATGATGATGATGAATAATTTGCATAGTTAGAACATTGCTGCAAGTACAACCGGGATTTTAATCTCATTCAAGCAATAAAGATGGGGGGGGGGTACCTATGCTCAAGATACCCCATTACTTATTTATTTGTCTACTAGTGTCCGCCCACGGCTTCACTCGCGTTTTACCAATATAGAAAGTAGCCTATAGCTCAATCCAGGGTATAATCTATCTGTGTACCAAATGTCATCGAAATCGCTTAAGCAATTCAGTTTCGGTGTGATTGAGTAACAAACATCCAAACATCGTAGTTTTGGCATTTATAATATTAGTGGGATAGTGGGATGGGATTCATCGTCATTACCTGTAATAGAAAGCTAACCCTAAAAATTAAAATGTACAGTTTTATTAAATTCTTCTAATCCCATTTATAAAATTGGTATTAGAAATTCCAGGTTATAATTCATATCAAGGCACTGTATCAGACTGAGACAAACGGACGGACGATCTTAGAGTGTTCGCTTGAAACAAGCGAAGTTTGCTCATATGTTGTTCATCATTTCATCAAACTCCATGTTTTTTTTACACATGAATGATCTACACACTACTATCTCTGTTTTTTTTTTTCTTGATAAACTTTTGTTTTACCTTGATCTCACCTGTTGGTAAGTGACGATGTGGCCGAAGATGGAGCACAAAGGTCTAGAAGGCACCTATTCACTCTAGCCTTGAAGAGACCCAGATTATAGTTTTCAGGAAAGAAAGATGACGGTAGTGTATTCCACTCCTTAGCAGTTAGCATCCGCATTATAAATGTAGAACTGAAACGTTTAGTAGGAATAAAGGGTATACTAATGAGGTAATCGTAACGAGCCTTGCGTCTGCTCGTCCTATGATGAAAAGGAGATGGTGGGATCAGATCGTGCAATTCCTGGGAGCATTCCCCGAATTATAACCTAAAGAAGATCTTAGTCTCCGCCAAATATGTTGCTCACCTACATAAGCCTGAAAGCTCTGCGTTCGATCGAGTCCAAGGCAGCAAGCTGGTGTTTGGCCGAGCGAATTACCCATGGTTTGTCAGTATCTTAAACAATTATTATGGTTTCCAAATCACACTGGCTGAAAGATTTATATGGAAATCTTATAACTCATGCTAGTTTGGTTCTATACAATTTAATGGCAAACTGAGAAACCATAGGCTTTGTATTAGCTTTGTATTAGCTTTATTGTAGTACTTTTTTTTGGGTGATTGTGACAGACTGATACAGGTTCTCCAGATTGGTTATTTATTCCATTTCGAAGCGTAGACCCTTGCGTTGAACTAGCGAAGCTTCCAAAAAAATCAACAGTGGAAAGGTACTCACACTCAGAGTAGGTATTAGTTGTTTCTATCTCTCGCGCCGCCGGCTTAAACTCACCTTGCACTAACGGGCTTCTACTGATTTTCACTGCTCATAACATCGACCGGTCGCACCCAGCCTTCGCCTGAGGCATTAAACGATCATATAAAATCGCAGGTATGCGTCTACATGTATCACACACCTTCTATAGTTCATCTAGAGCACTACAACAAACTAGCAAAAATGGCATTCAAGGTGAGGACACAGTTTGCCAAATTAATAGTGATTGCTACATTACTGTGACTGTTCTAATATTGTTTCTTGATTTTCAGTTCGTCGTATTCTTCGGCTTGGTGGCGGCCGCCAGCGCTGGTCTCCTCCCCGCGGCCCCCGTGGCCTACCACTCGGCCCCCGTCACCTACCACTCGGCCCCCGTGAGCTACGCCGCGCCCCTCGCTAAGGTGGCCGTTGAGGAGTACAACGCGCACCCCCAGTACAGCTTCGCCTACGACGTGCAGGACGGTCTCACTGGAGACTCCAAGTCCCAGCACGAGACTCGCGATGGAGACAGCGTACAGGGCTCCTACTCCGTCGTCGACCCCGATGGCACCAGGCGCACCGTGGACTACACCGCTGACGACCACAGCGGATTCAACGCTGTTGTCCGCAAGGAAGCCCTCGCTCACGTCGCCAAGGTCGCCGCCCCCGTCGCCTACGCCGCTGCCCCCGTGGTCCACGCTGCCCCTATCGCTAAATACGCCGCTCCCCTGAGCTACGCCGCCCCTGTCGCCAAGATCACCGCTCCCCTCGCCTACTCTGCCCCCGTCTACCACTCGGCTCCCGCCTACCAGTCTGCCCCCGTCTACCACTCAGCTCCCGCCTACCAGTCTGCCCCCGTCTACCACTCAGCCCCCGTCTACCACTCTGCCCCCGTCTACCACCACTAAACTAAACTAGGCATTATTTGTAAATGCTAGTAACACAAAGAATGGTGATAAAAGTAGTTTAATAAATTATTTCTACTCTCTAATTTTATTCTATTTATTTTTACGAAACACCTATTACCGAAGGTACCTATTACAGCTGATAAAAAAAACTGACACATATTCATATCCCCAGATACTCCTCGTTCATCAGTTTTCACTGTCAGTTGTTTGTGTAGACATGGTGAAGACATATTTGGCAATCTTATCAATTGAGACGTCTTTATACACAGTATATACTAGTGGTTCCCCCCGAACTGAGACCTCGAGAATACACATTTTAGTATAGAGAAATCCAAGAGCGTTCATAAATTGAATATCTCAAAAACTACATAAGATAAAAAATTATAAAAAATAGTTTTGAAATGTCGAAGCTAGCATAATGACACTCCATTTGACCTGATATTCTCACCTTTTTTTTTAACCCCTCTTCGACCCCAATATCTCAACAACCCCCTACCGATATAGCTCATAACCTTACCAACAAATTGTACCAATACTATCTACCCCCCAATCAAATTTCATGAAGATCGGATTAATGGTTCGGAAGTTATGCTCGGACAAACATACATACATACGTACATACAAACGCCGATTCTTCCAAGTTGAGTCGGAGAACTCGCTTCGCTCGTTCAATAAAGTGTACAAGTATAAGTGTCGGCATACACTTGATGGAACAACGACTTTATAGAGGTCGCAGGAAGTCGGTGGATGGAGGTGACTCTAAACCGTTTGTCGTGAGGTATAGGGGACGCCTATGTCCAGCAGTGGACTTCTGTAGGCTGATGATGATGAATAATTTGCATAGTTAGAACATTGCTGCAAGTACAGCCGGGATTTTAATCTCATTCAAAAGCTGTAGAGATAGGGGGGGGGGGGGGGGTACCTACCTATGTTCAAGATCCCCCATTACTTATTTATTTGTCAACTAGTGTCCGCCCGCGGCTTCACTCGCATTTTACCAGGATAGAAAGTAGCCTATAGCTCAATCCAGGGTATTATCTATCTGTGTACCAAATTTCATCGAAATCGCTTCAGCAGTTCAGTTTCGGTGTGATTGAGTAACAAACATCGTAGTTTTGGCATTTATAATATTAGTGGGATAGTGGGATGGGATTCATCGTCATTACCTATAATGGATCGAAATCAAATTACATCGAAATCGGTTCTGCCGTTGCGGCGTGATTGTGTAACAAACATACAAACATCGTAATTTTGACATTTATAATATTAGTGGGATAGTGGGATGGGATTAATTGTACCTGTAATGGGAAGCTACCTTGCATGAAAATGTGCAGTTTTATTAAATTATTTGGTTAATGTAATTTCTAATCTCAATTTAAAAATTGGAATTATAAATTCAGGCATACAATTCATATAAGGGGACGGACAGACGGACGATCTTGAATTGTTCCTATAAGGCGCTTGAAAGAAGCGAAGTTTACTCAATGGGTACGTATTAAAATTCATAAATTCAAAATACATACGTTTAGAATACATAAGTTCAAAATCCATAAATTTAAAAAACCTAATGGTGAAAATCAATAAGTTTTATAATCGATAAAGTTCTATATGTATAATGGTCGAAATGCCTAAAGCCATAATCTCAAACAAATATGCATGCCAAATTTCAAGTTTGTACTGGAGCCTTCAAATTTGACACTTTGACGTATTTCAAACATTATAAAAACCGTACAATAGGGATATTCGATTTATTTATTTGAACCATACGGTATTTTGATTTTCGGTATTTTAAACATATACAGTTAGGGTACGTATCAAAACATATAAGTTCAAAACACATAAATTTAAAAAACCTAATAGTGAAAATAAATAAATTTAAAACCCTTAAAGTTTTTTATTTATAAAGGTCGAAATGCCTGTAATCAAAATACATAATGATTACAATGTATACGTTTAGAATACCGAAAATAAATTCAATATCCTTATTGCAAGGTTTTTGAAAGTGGGTGAGAAAGATTGGAGGGAGAATATTTTATTTATATCAGAAGTAGGTGAACTATGCAGTTTCTATTCAAACTGTGTCAGAGGTGAGGTTCCAAAATCAACCTTTCGATGGATCAAAGACAAGGAACGCGGTGGATGGATGCGGCTAGAGACGCCAATGATCGCGAATGACGAGGAATGAACGCGTTGTGGCCACTATTATGCTATTTAGCCATTATTAATTACAGCTGTTATGTGTTGTTGACATTATGTTTTTCAAACTTCGGTATTTCGAACTTCGTTATTCTAAACTTATATCAAATGAAATTATAAATTTTAAACCATTACGTTTTTTAAATTTATGTGTTTTGAACTTATGAATTCTAAACGCATGTGTTTTGAATTTATACATTTTGATACGTACCCTTACTCAATATTTGGATAACATTTCATCAAACTCCATGTTTTTATTTTCATGATCATTACTTTAATATCTCTGTAATAATGTACTAATACAAGGCTAGTCGCTGTCTCATAAAAAAAAAAAAACTTAAATCATTTATTTGTTTAAATGTGGTAGTATAAAAGTTCTTAAAATTAATTAGGATGTCTCACATTTCCCGTGTCTGGGATACAAATATTACTTCATGCATGAGCTAAATAAATGCTAAATTTCAACATGCATATAATAATATTATTATGGTTTCCATATCACACTGACTGACTGATTTATATGGAAATATAATAACTCATGCTAGTTTGGTTCTATACAATTGAGAAACCATAGACGTAGATAACCCTGGATTGTTTCTAAATAAGTTAATGAAAAATATATTTTTCTATACAAGCTTTTATAAAATTAGTGATTGTAACCGTGTGCTGATCAAAATGAGCCTAAACACGGCCAGTCTACTATTATCAATCGAGGAGTTCCGTTGTCCACCTTCCGTCTCCATCATCAAATCAGCTCGCTGTCACGCTGTATTGTATTTTCATCGGAACTTTATTATTTCAGTACTATAACTATACTAACTAACTAACTAACTATATACTATATATACTATATACTATATATATATACTATATACTAATTATATACTAACCCTTTTCAAAAAAAAGTACGCCAAATTTCAGCTCAATCGGTTGATGATATAAATGCTTTAAAATTCAGTTACAAGATTCCACCCGGACAAACATTGCAAGTTAATTTAAAAGCTTGTAAAAAATCACTGACTTGAATGGAGTATGTATGGAGTGAGCTAGCGGCACAACATAGAAGGGATTTTTGTAAATTTAACCCTAGCTGAAAACCATTGTATGAAAAACCTTATTTCTTGAACTTACAAACTTGAAACTTTGCATTTATTATTATTTTTAACCTAATCTAACTACTTGGTATATAGGTATCAAAATTGTTAGGTAGAGAAGATCGATATGTAGGTATGTAGTGAGAGGAACGACATATGCCATAGTAAGTAGGTACATACGTATATACGTACTACTAGATTATCTGAGCTAATGAGTGGCGTCGTGCGTGATGCACATGCGCTGTGATCACGACGAAGCGACACCGAATCAAGCAGTCCCATAGGTTAGAATGTTCATGTAAAAGGTCTGAGAACGTTCTATTGACATTTTGAGGCACTAACCAGCATTAACGTGTTTTGTAAATACCTACTAATATGGAGACGGCAGACGGTAGGCATCCCCGTATTATAGGTAAACATAGAAAACACATTATTTTCATATTTCATATTTCATATATTTATTAATACCATAAGATCACAGGGAACACTTAGTCACGTCAATTTACAAGCATTCAATTAAAAAACAAACAGTTTGGTACACTATAAAGATGCAGCTGTATAGAGGCTTTGTCAAATTATAAGGTAAGTCATTTAGAACATCACATTAGCGGCTGTACATAGGCCTTGTCATTTTGTTAGTACATTTAATAAGTCCTTACAATTTTATAATAATATCACGTACATAGACAAGCAAAATAACAAAAGAAACGATCAGTTACAATTAGTATAAGCAAAGAGTAAATTAATTAGCCAAGCCATCAAATCAAACACCGGCAACATATTGTTGCCATGTTAACAAATTGGATTTCTACCATAAAATATAATACAAGATAAAATAAAATATCGGCTGTAAAGGGGCCTTGTTATAAACTACATAAAAACAAAAATAATATACAATAGACAGTGACAACAGTTACAGCATACAACAATTTAAATAGAATGTCACAACCAACATCTCATCAAAAGGTCAAATAATTAATTAATTACAACTGTTGTGCTTTTTGATCGCAGAGACGGACAATGCCCAAACATCTTTATCACTTGTGTAGTCACAACACTTATAATATGCAGATCTGGTTAAACAAGTCTTGATACATTTCTTGAATTGTTTCTCATTCAATTCTAGTATTTCAGCCGGGACTTTATTGTAAAATCGTATACAATTTCTGAGAAAAGATTTGTTACATTTTTGAAGTCTACATTTAGGGAACCTAAGTTTATATTTATTTCTAGTGTTAACTGCATGCAATTCGCAGTTTTTCTTGAATTGATGTATATTTTTGCGCGTGTACATAATACATTCGTAAATGTACAATGAGGGCAAGGTTATTATATTAACGTCCTTAAATATATTTCTTAAAGATGTTCTCGGGCTTAAACTATAAATTGCTCTTACCGCTCGTTTTTGTAGTATAAAAATAGATTTAATGTTAGCCGCAGCACCCCAAAGCAATAAACCATAGGACATGATACTATGAAAGTACCCATAGTATACTAACCTGGCGTTATATATGTCCGTTAGCTTCCTTATTTGTCTAACCGCGTGGATGGCTGAGCTTAGTTTTTCGCTTAGAGCATTTATGTGAGGATCCCACTGTAGCTTTGAGTCCACATTTACACCCAGAAATACCGTGGAGTGTGTCAATTCTAAGTTTTTTCCACCGATCTTAACGTTGGGACAACTATTTTTGACGTTCGGGGGTGAAAACCTTAACAATTTCGTTTTATCGGGATTCAATACAAGATTATTTATTGCAAACCAATTGTTGAGCGAGTCTAACACATTATTTAGATTATTAAAGTATATTTCTTTTCTCCTTACTTTGAATAATATTGAAGTATCATCAGCAAACATGACGATTTCAATACCAGTTTCCTTTTTAATCATGTAAGGTAGGTCGTTTGCATAGACTAAAAATAAAAAAGGACCCAAGATAGAACCTTGGGGTACCCCTGACTTAATTATGGAACCCTCTGATTTAATTCCGCCTATGTCAACTTTCATTTGTCTATTTTCGAGATACGATACAATGAGTTGTAGTGATTGGTCGCATACACCATAATGCCTCAGTTTCTCAGTAAGTGTATTATGGCATACGCAGTCAAAGGCCTTTGATAGGTCGCAAAAAATTCCTATGACATCATACCTTTCTTCCCAAGCTTCTATTATAAATTCCATTAATTTTGATCCAGCGTCAATCGTTGATTTGCCCTCAGTGAATCCAAACTGGTGGCTGTGCAAGAGATGGTTAATGTTAAAATGTACAGAAAGTTGACTAAATAAAAGTTTCTCAAAGACTTTGCTTAGACATGGCAATACTGATATTGGTCTATAGTTTGCAGGGTCAGCTTTGCTCCCCGTTTTGTGTAGAGGCACCACTTTGCTCGCTTTCATTTGATCAGGGAAACTTCCTTTGTCAACACATAAATTGAATAGAGCCGCTAGAAAAGGCGCCAATTTGGCAATAACATGCTTAATCACATTGAGGGAAATTCCCCATAAATCTTCAGATCTTTTTATCTTCAGTGATTTAAAAGTTTTAACAATAGATATGGCAGTGATATGATGGAAAGCAAATGTCGGTGGTTCGACATCCACATTTTTCTCCAGAAGTGAAACAGCTTTAGCAGTAGAAGAATTTAAGAATTTTGTAGTGTTTAATGGTGCGTTAATGAAAAAGTGTTCGAAGGCATTTGCAACTTCTAAAGTGTCTGTGATAACTTTATCTTCAATTTTGACCTTCTTAGGTTTTACTGTAGTTTTGCATTTGCCTGTTTCTGAGTTTATTATTTTCCAGACAGTTTTAATTTTATTTTGTGACGTAATAATTTTGTTTCTTATAAAAATTGATTTAGCATCTCGATTCATTGCATTCAGGATTCCTATCGAATTTCTACAAAATATCTAAAGCTATTGTTTTACATACCTAAGCTTATTTATTTCCCGGTAGAGCTTATGCTTGTGTAGTCTATCCACTGGCAGGGAAGGAATAGTTCGTATCATCTTTCATCAGGACAACCTCTATGGTGCGGCGGGCAAGTTACGTGTACACAATCATCACATGTATATTTTTGTATTATGTTTAACTCCATTGCAAGACTGAAAAACAGCGTCTGGTTTTCGGACTAGGCATGAAAAGCGGAGTCGTTGCCCAGTCACCAAACAACTTATTTTATTTTATCAGATTCTATTTTATTTATGTTTCAGCGACGCGTGACCCGAGAGCTGGCTCTTATCTGGCTCAACGCATTAGTATTGCCATTCAGCGTGGCAATGCAGCCAGCATCTTAGGGACGCTTCCGTTTGGTAGTGATTTGGATCAGTTGAGCTACCTTTAGATCGCTTGCAGCGGTCTTCAGGTAGCATAGCGTTTTCCTATGTATTTTGTACATACCTTGTATTATTCTTTCTGTAAATAAATGTATTATTTTATCAGATTTGAATTTTCTTATTATTACTTTTCTAAAATTGTATTTTTTTACGTAATAATTTTGTTTAACTGGCTGATTTTTGGTGAATAAATGTTTCTCTGTTTCTTCTTTCTTTAGGCAGTATGTATGTAGGTATGTCATATAGTATGTAGGTATGTCATATAGTATGTAGGTATGTCATATAGTATGTAGGTATGTCATATAGTATGTAGGTATGTCATATAGTATGTAGGTATGTCATATAGGAACTATAGGTAAAAAATACGAGCTTTATGTTTTTTAAATAATTTATTCCACCTAACCTAATGAACTACAACGGTTAACGTATTGAAAATAATACCTTAACCTTATTGTACAATTAGTTTCCTAGGTTTTGGCATTCGTTTAGTGGTGGTACACTGGGGCGGAGTGGTACACGGGGGCAGAGTGGTAGACGGGGGCGGACTGGTAGACAGGGGCGGAGTGGTAGACTGGGGCAGCTGAGTAGGCGAGCTTGGCGACAGGGGCGGCGTGGACCACGGGGGCAGCGGCGTAGGCGACGGGGGCGGCGACCTTGGCGACGTGAGCGAGGGGCTCGTTGTGGACAACAGCGTTGAAACCATTGTGGTCGTCGGCGGTGTACTCCACGGTGCGCTTGGTGCCGTCGGGGTCGACGACGGAGTACGAGCCCTTCACGACGTCTCCATCACGAGTCTCGTGCTGGGACTTGGAGTCTCCAGTGTGTCCGTCCTGAACATCGTATGAGAAGCTGTACTGGGGGTGGGAGTTGTACTCCTCAACGGCCACCTTGGCGAGGGGCGCGGCGTAGCTCACGGGGGCCGAGTGGTAGGCGACGGGGGCCGAGTGGTAGGCCACGGGAGCAGAGTGGTAGGCGACGGGAGCCGCGGGGAGGAGACCAGCGCTGGCGGCCGCCACCAAGCCGAAGAATGCGACGAACTGTAAACAAACACAACATTGTTAGAAGCTCACTTCCACTTGTATCACTGCGTCTCTGAATCACGGTGACTGGATCACACTGTACCGCGCTCGTACCTTGAATGCCATTGTGTATGGAGTTGGTGGTTGAGTGATGTCTGCTGAGGAGCGCTTGGAGCTTTTATACCGCTGGCGGGGGCGCACCCTTTCACTCGCGGAGTGTTGTGACGTCACGCGACCCTGAGTTCGAGCCCCCGGGCTAGTAAAGCTCCCTAAAAGCTTGTTTCAAATTATTATTTTTTTGCTTAGTCGCGTGCGGTAGGAGCCTCGGCGAGGCGCGATCCGACTTGTATACAATGGTTCTTATAGCTCTGCTCACTAGCGCTGCGACCTGCCTAGCGCAGGGTCTCCAAGAAAGAGCCACTTAAAGATACTATTTGGGTTTTAGAGCTTTGTTAGCTTATAGAAAGCTTATAAATTAGGAGGACCTGGATTGAGCTATAGGCTAAATTTTATCTTGATTCAAAGCGAGCGAAGCCGCAGGTGGACACTAGTGTCCTGTATAACTACCACAAAGTGACACACGTGTTGACTTGTTCCTTTTAAGATCTAGATTTAAGTGTGTCGAAAGTTAAAATTAATGAGTAAGTTACAAACACTATGCAATTAAAATGATGTAATGTCACCTCGTTCGCATCAAACACAAAGTTCACCAGATCTTTGTAGTTTGGACCTATCTATATCGACCTTTCAACACGCACCATTCATACGCACGATATTCTGAGGCATTAACCTCTTCATTACAAATCTTAATTGAAATACATCTACCCTGTGGCGACGAACCCTACGATGGTTCAACCAACGGTGAAAAGAGGACCTAATGGCTCTGCCTACTCTTTTGGGGAAAAGGCGTGTGCCTATGTGTCTATGTATGTATTCTGAATGCAAAACTTTTGTTTGCCATGTTTTTGCCGTCGAGCAAAATGGAACGGAGGCCTGCAATGCTCTAAGGTTCTCGCATTTGAAGATTTAGAGCATTGCAGGCCTCCGTACCGGAGTTTGAAGACATATCTCAGTTGTGAAGGGAAAAAAACGGTTAAGCTTTCAGCCAGTATTCAATCTTCTCGGTCGCTTCTTAGGTACTCCATGCAGCCTCCATGAAGGTTTTATTTGAGGCAGTAACAGTATGTATGTATCACAAACAAGTTTAGAGCATTGCAGGCCTCCGTAAAACATGCCAACACTTATTGGTGATCTCGTTACATATCTACGGTTGCGCAAGATCATACCCAGTTGAGTCAGTCCTCAAGGATGGTCAGTTCTTTACTGAAGCCCTGCAATGGCGCATATGCATACTTGTCATAAGTACACATACCTACATCCAAGTCAGGTTTATACTTATATAGATAGTACTTCCAATTCAGATTTTATTACGACGCCGATGTCTTAATGTGAAGGACCGAGAATTTCTTCGTATTTGACATCAGAAGTATCTCAGCAACTTACGCGACCAATTGAGTACAATGCAAAATTACCTTACCACCTAAGACCATCAACCGAGATATGGTCGATGACCTCAATTGAAGTTTTGAGTGTGAATATGCTTGTGAAGAGCTGAGGCCTGGAATGCTTCGAACTTTAATTACTTACAATCAGTTGTTTATTACCGTCATCGTAGTTTTCAGTGTGAAGGATGGTAGAGATCACATGAGTTGGTAAGCCACTTCTGATGGTCACTACACCTTGACTTTTCGTCGCAATTATCGGGTGATCGTAATAAAATGGAATGAAGAAAAATGCGATTGGCTTCAAAAATGTATTTCCGATTTGTATAAATCATGATGGTCAACGAAGAGAATGATTTATTCGTAGTTTAACTACTAAATCATGTTACGAGTTCTTTCACCATCACCCAGCGTTATGTCAGTGACCAGCTTGAGGTGTGGTGCTCCTGAAAGAGCCTCGTGAACTAGTGAGAGAACCAGTGTGGTGGAAGGATTCAGTGCACTACGCAGAGATTTTTTCATGCACATGTTAGTCTTCGAATTGTTTGGTTCAAGTCCGTATCAGTTTCCTCACGTTGTTTTTTTCCACCGTTTGAGAGCACGTAATATCGTGCAAATATATTTTTCGAGAGATATTTTTTAATATTCATTGGTGCATGAGCTGGATCGGAGCCCTCGATCTTAGGATCAGGAATCTTGCATAGAGATTGGAATTTGGAGATAATTAGGAACAGTCGTTTGCACACACAAACAATCTTTCACCAAGCTTTCACCCTAAACGCGCCCGCTCCATTCCGTCGTGGGTAAAAAATTATCTACAAGTAAAATTCTGTGCGTAAATTACTTTATTTTGCCGTCTCATATAATGTTGTTACCACTTAAACATTACACACACGAGCTCCTGAGTAGGCGATAATTGTTAATGATCGCTAATTAGATAAGGCCACGAACTTACGATCTTTGCTGGCATGCCGCGCGAGGTCAGTCGGTGAGAACAAGAGTGACTAGACGGGTTCAGTATGTACCTGATTATGCGAACGTTTATGCTTCCGTGGGCGTGATACAATAAAAAAATCGGCAAAATGCGTATGGTTTTAACGGTAAAGTTTTTATCTAGGAAATCTTTATTATTTCCTCAGAGTTCATGCCCTAGCAAATCATATACATACATAAACGCTATTTGCCTCGAAGGGGAGGCAGATCCTCAATGGGCCTTTTCACAGTGGGTTGCACAATCGTGGAATATAGACGTGGCAAGTGGTGAGCTCATCGCCGCCGTTGCTTTCCAGGACTGACTCGACAAACGCTTTCTTCTAGTAATAAGACAATCCCTAATTCCTATTAAAACTTCAGTGAGTGATATTCATAATTGAAAAAACCGGTATTAACTCACGTAGGTACTTGTTCCGAGTAAAAACACCCGAGTTTCTGGGATTTATTATCCCCTTCCTCTAGGAGTATTCGCGACGGCTTCCCGGCGAAAGCTGCGGGCGCGCGCCCGGAGACTCGCGACTGCTGGGTCGCGGCACCTCGGCAACGCTCGCACTCCCGTCGTCACCCGAATGTCATGAATCATCACCAGTACTGCGCCGATCATCGTAAGGGTGGGAACACACGTAACTCACAGTGTCCGGATTATTTACTATCGCAGTCGAAGTCTTTGCAGGTCCAGTGTCAAGAATTGGATTGATGATTTGATTTGTTTTTTTTTTTTTTTTTTTTTTTTTTAAGCGAATTAATGAATAACTAACTAACTAACTAACTTGGTTTTCAAGCATGCGGCAACATCCATCCCTGGTCTCTGTTGGAATCGAATGGCGATGAATTTCTATAGCCTCGCGTATTTTCCTTGGGACCCAAAACTTCTCTCTTGCCAGTACAGAAGCTTGGTCAAACCTAATAAAGTGAACCGCATCCGGGAGACACGCATGTTTTCGCCGGGAAGCCGTCACGAATACTCCTTGAGGAAGGGGATAATAAATCCCAGAAACTCGAGTCGGGTGTTTTTACTCGGAACAACTACCTACGTGAGTTAATACCGGTTTTTTCAATTATTCCCTAATAAGCTAGCAGCCAGGACAAATATTATTATACCAACGAATCTTATCAACAAGTCCGATATCATCTGTCCAAATAACATAATATACCTACTTACATTGACGAACTCTGTAAGCGAGGCGGGCAAGTAGCCAGCTGAGATGCGAAAGGTTGCGAGTTCGTTTCCCGCTGCGAGACAAATGTTTTTATGATCTGCAAATATTTGTTCCGGATCTGGGTGTTGGGATCAGGACTTATATGTTATGTACTAGATGACCCGCTCGCGACTTCGTCCGCGCGTAGTCAGAAAACTTCCACGGCGCGGCGTGCAGACAACAACTTCAACATCAACAACCACGCCGTGAAACGACCTTTGAAACGACAACACACTCAAGTTTATCGATTTAGTGGTAAAATACTTTGACTTTGACTTTAGTGGTCACATTTCAACGTTGAGTTCCTGAAAATATTTTAACCTTAATGACTACACCGTGAAACTAACTTTTAAATCCAATCCTTTTTTTAAATCTTTGAAGTACGTTGAAATCTGGCTAAACTTTAAGTGTATTTATTTACAAAGAAAATATTTCCATGCATTTTTTCAGTACAATAACAGGTACTGTTTTTATTTAAGGAATCTGTGAATTTTGTGTCTACTACCAACGGTTTCCGAAATACGAAGCATTTTAGTTTTACATTAAAAGCCGTTTTGGACCCCTTTACAGGGTGAATTTTCCAAAATCCTTTCTTAGTACACCCCTACACCCAAAAAGGAATACATCCTCCATATTTCGAGTATCTAGGTCCAGCGGTTTAGGCTGTGCGTTGCAAAACGCAAAGTGTATACATTAAAAGCCGTTTTTGGACCCCTAAGGGGGTGAATTTTCCAAATTCCTTTCTAAGTACACCTTTACACCCTACAAGGTATACACTCTCCAAACTTCAAGTCTCTACGACCAGCGGTTTAGGCTGTGCGTTGTAAACACTTTTTTTTATATTTTTACAAATAAAACTTTCCCCTTCCGTTTTTCAGGAAATTTTCAAGTATCGCTGAAAGCTGATACACGTGTATGTTAATATTATTTGAGGAATCTCCTTGTAAGATTTCAAGGTTCTACTAAGAACAGTTTCCGAAATACAGAGCATTTTTGTTTTAACCCAAGTTAGAACCCCATTTTGAACCCCTTAGAATGCGGACTTTCAAAATTCCTTTCTTAATACAACCCTACGCATCAAGAAAAACACACCCTCTAAATTTCAAGTCTCTACGACCAGTGGTTTAGGCTGTGCGTTGTCACTCGGTCAGTCAGTCAGTCAGTCAGGACATTGCCTTTATAGTCCTGATCTCACACTAGGACTCCCTGCACACTAGGACCACAACACCCAGACAAGGAACACATATTTGCAGATCATACAAACATTTATCCCGCAACGGGAATCGACCCCGCAACCTCTCGCATCTCAGCTAGATACCGCCGCGTCACAGACGTCGTAAAAAAACTGGCTACCTCTTATAGCTGCCCAGATTATACCTCCAAGGCCGAGATAGAATGCAGACGGACGGACGGATGGACTGCGTACGCTTAGTAATAGTGGCAATAGGGTCACATTGCCATGCTTTGGGTGACGTAACCCTAAAAACTATTGATGAACGAAGATTGTAGAGTACACTGCGTCGCGCGATGCAGATTGTAGAGTACACTGCGTCGCGCGATGCGAATTGTAGAGTACACTGCGTCGCGCGATGCGGATTCGTGTAAGAGTGAAACAGACACATGAAACTTTTCATCTTTATGTCTCAGGGTGGCGGACGCAGTGCAATGCCACATAGGGCGCGTCCTAGGTGGGCGTGACCTATGAGGTAATGTGCATTGTTAAAGGCGGAGGTTACCGCTTGACATCAGATGGGCCATCTGCAAGTTCCGTCATTCGCATAGATAAAATGTAACAAAAAGCGAGTGACCTGACATCTCACCTCCTTGGTAATAAGCAACATGGCTGATAGTACCAACCCTCGGAAAAATGCGCGCTTCCTGTTACACACTTAAATGATAAATTATATTTATTTTTCGTAGAAGCTAGGTAGGTACATTAGATGTTTGGACTTCTGTCCCTTTTCACGAAATCACTTCCACAGATTGCAGGAAATCGAGAGGAAAGATTTTACACATCAACAAACTCATCAGTGCCACGTCAATATTAATATTAGCTACCTGTGGTACCTTCTGTGGGGATGTCGTGGTAAATGCGTGATTACTGATTAGCTTATTGTTCTGTACGGCTGTTAAAGCTCCCGGCTCAGCACATGCGAATCATGTGGTCTTTGCACTTTGAAACGAGACAAATTATTAATAGAACAAAATAACAGCCTTTTAAAAACAAATACGGACAAGTACGAGTTGGAATCGCGCCCTGAGGCTTCCGTACCTACCGTACCGTTCCGTACCGTTGTTTGGTCATAACTTGTGCTACCGTGCCGAATTAAGTATACTGATTTTATAGAGCTTTTTCCTGCAAACCTTATGCTTTTGGTACAGAATAAATAATATGCCATTGGTTGAAGTTCCTCTTTTTTTTACTTTTTCCGTTTTTTTCTATAGTTTTGTCACGATTTGAGAGATTACTGGTATCCTAGAGGTTTATCACTCAGAAGAAGGTGCGAGGTTTATCATTTTCGCGATTTCACAAAACTAGACATTTGAAAAAAAAAAAAAAAACAATACTTTTCATTGCCATATTACCTCAATTTTGCCCTAATATCTTTGTAATGTTGTATAGGATGTTGTAATGTTGTATGTTGTTGTTGTGTTGTATGTTGTGTAGGCATTGAGTTATAGGAGCTTGTTTTTTTGCGGCACTAACAAGCTCACATACTTTTTTGGCATAAATTTCAAGTTAATACCATTAACCATATCTGAAAAATTGGGTCTTGACATACAGACAGAAGAAAACATCTAAGTGATCGTATAAGCGTCCCGTTTCCTGGTTGTACGGAACCCTAAACACCATGCATTCCCGCTACACAAGTAGGTGATGATGGCTGCATTGCTCTAACATACATAGGTATGTACATAGACACACGCCTTTCTCCCAGAAAGGGTAGGCAGAGCCTCAAATGGGCCTCTTTTCACTATGGGTTGCACCCTAAGATTACGATGAATCCTTATTTATTTATAGACACTTAATAATTTGTTCACCTCACAAGCTCGAAAGGTTTTCTTTAACTGCGTGCAAAAGTGCTTGCGTGGAAAAGGTTCCTCGGTTGAAAATTGTGTTTAACTGTTTAACTCGGCAGTAATAGTTATTTTGCATCTATGCACCTTTGTAACACTCAGGATTCCATTTTTGAACCACCACTCGCTTAGAATCCTTCGATTCCTCAGGTTTCAATACAAGTACTCGCACCGAATAACAACTTTTCAGCCTTGCGTAACAAGTAAATATTATACACCTACTACTATCTACTAGACTGTTATTCGAGCATCAAGTATGAAAGACAAAATTAAAACAGTTAAAAAAAAGGAATCAAAAGAATCATTAAAATTGGACTACTCTGTAAAAGCGGGTCATACGTAAAAAATAAGCGTCAACCTTTTCCTCGTATTTTTTCGTCACCTCCTCCTTTTATCGTTAAAAATGAAAGACAGCTAACACTCGTAGAGCAGTGCTTATTACATCTTTATTATATTCAGCTGGACCTCACTTTCGACGGATAAACATCAGTAAGCTCGTAACTTAATGTCAAGGTGAAGCCTTGTTTCTATTGTGCCTACACTATCAGTTACCATTACTGTTACCAGCTACTATTACTTATGAAATAAGGCAATAAGTAACGCTTATAGATTTATGGGCTGTCGATTCTTGAAATGAAACATTAGCCGTGACCCTCACCTAATCACACTAATTTTATAAATGCGAAAGTTTGTGAGTGTGTGTGTTTGTTACTTCTTCACGCTGAAACGACAGAACGGATTTGGATGTAATTTGGAATGGAGATAACTGGACTCCTGGAATAATACATGGGTTCGAGACCGACGCGGGTGAAACCGCAGGACGCTTCTAGTATTTTAATAAAACTAAATAATTTATTTTATTTCTTGGTGATGATGACAAATCCCTACGTCCAGCTGCGCAAGGCTGATGCTGATGATGATGATAGTAATAAAGCGCGTGCGAGTCAGATTCGTGCGGAGAGGGTTCCGTAAGTCATTTTCTCTTTATAAATATTTTCCGTTGTAATTTATACACGTAGGAGTTTCGTTTAAAGATTTTCCTGTAAGCTTTGGGAGGCTCTATATTTTGTAGCCTAGTAGTTACGGAGATAAGTAGAAGGGGGGGGGGGGGGGGGCACTAATTTTCATATATTTTCTTTAATATCTTTTAAACCATGTACTTTGAAATTACACAAAATAAAAAAAAACTCCATAACGAGCCCTTTCATTTGATATGTTACAAGGAGCAATTAATAAAAGTTTTTGGCCCAGAATTAGTCTTCAAAATCTGAATTAGATTACTTACGATACACGTACGTTTTTTTTGTTTTTTTGTTTTTAATGATGCTTGTGTTATGGGTACTACTAGATAACTGATATACTTATTACAATATATATATGCAATATAGATATTTTTTATTATACATAGAAAATACCCAGAACACCCTGATCAAATATCTGCAGATCGCACAAATATTTGTTCCGAGGCGGGAATCAAACCCGCAACAGAGGTTGGGTCACCTAACTCTGTTTATGTGCCAAATTTAAACTTTTTTGTCCAGTAGTCTTTTACAAAATAGGCTGTGTCGAACACGAGAGTGATCCTATATTGGTTCCGTTGGTACCTGTTGAGGGTACGGTACCTTAATTACCTAGTATCTAACTAAAACTACGGCTATACAGTTGGATTTACGATTGGAAGTCTTGACAATAGTTATTTCTTATGAAAGGCTCCAAAGTTGGTGTTTGGTGCGAGTTCCTACTTCAATGGTACGAGACGCAAAATAACTTTGCTGCCGAGTGAAAAACTCAATTTTTCACAACAGTGAGGAAAATGCTAGTGCAAGAAAAACTGCAAAAATAAGAAAATCAGTGCAATCACCGTTTTTTTTTATATGCTTTTTACTTGAATTACAGATCAAGCAGATGGCCCACCTGATGTTAAGCCGTAACCTCTGCCTATCAACAGTGCATTACCGCATAGGTCACGTCTACCTAGGACGCGCCCTATGTGGCATTGCACTGCACCCGCTACTCTGAGACATAAAGATGAAAAGTAGCATGTGCCTGTAATTGTCGTGCTGGCCAGAACGATTATTTAAAAAATGTGGCTAGCGGTGAAAGTTTCGAATTTTAAAACCTTTTCCACGCTAGCGGATAAAAAGCACTTTTGCACGCTAAAATCTTTCCGAGCTTGTGAGGTGAAAATATAATTGAATCGTCATATGTCCTTGAATACGAGTATTTGCGAATGACCTTGGACTACATTCAGATAAACGAGTTGACATCTGGGTTGATAATACGTGGGAAACGTAAAATACGAACAATTATGTACTTTAGGTCTTCGACCAAAGTAAATTTACGTCGATGCTTTAGGTACCTACCTACTTACATGTAGGTACGTGGAATCGTAAGAGTTGTTGTAGGTATCATAACGTGACGTAATCATAACGCCATTTGGGATTTTACGATTCCGCACCTCAATAGGAACAAGATAATTGTTGAAAAATATCTTTTTCAAAACAAGCTTTTATGAAATTAGTGATCGTATCCGTGTGCTGATCAAAATGAGCCTAAACACGGCCAGTCTACATATCCATCGAGGAGTGCCGTTGTCCACTCCGTCTCCATCATCAGGTCAGCTCGCTGACACCATAGTATTATATTGCCATCGGAACTAGACAGGTACTTATGCCAAAATTCAGCTCAAATTTAACTAGGTAATAGATTTGAACACAGACAACGGGACAGGTGAAACTATAAATATGTTTTTTGTGATAAATATATTTTTCAATATACAAGCTTTTATAAAATTAGTGATCGTAACTGTGTGCTGATCAAAATGAGCCTAAACACGGCCAGTCTACTATTATCCATCTAGGAGTTCCGTTGTCCACCTTCCATCTCCATCATCAGATCAGCTCGCTGTCACCATCATATTATATTGACATCGGAACTTGCCAAATTTCAACTCAATCAGTTGAGGATAACTGCTTTAAAATTCAGTTGCAAGATTCCACCTGGATTCCACCCTAACAAACATACATACATTGCAAGTTAAATAAAAGCTTATAGGTAATAAAAGCTTGTAAGAACGTCCATCTGTCTGTCTGTCACCGTTTTTCATAGGCGGCGTCGATGGACGTCCAATTCTGTCACAATCTGACTCTGTAAAGTTCAGGTTAATTAGAAAGTGACAGATTAGCACGCGCGAAACGAAAAGTGAACGAAAATCAGTTTTTTTAATTAAAAAATCATTAACAAATTAATTTTCAAAAACAAAAAGAAGGTCCTCTCGGCTATAAGTACTGAAGGCAATTTGAAGGCAATAAAAACACCTTATGATTGATAGTTTAGGAGTTTTTTTTACGAAATACTACGAAAACAGAGACTACTTTGCAAATTTATTTTTTAGATTACATTTTATGTTATTTTGTTTTTAAAAAGAAGAAGATATGTTTTATGTGATGTAAATTAACATATATTATTTTTTTGTGGATTTTTCGATAGTGATTGGGTAGAAAAAAGGTTAAAATGCACCACATTTCACATATATCCTTTAGCAAATATGAAAGTCTGCGAGCATAAGCTGCCGTAAAAAGTCTGCGAGCACAAGCTGCCGTAAAAAGTTTGCGAGCACAAGCTGCCGTAAAAAGTCTGCGAGCACAAGCTGCCGTAAAAAGTCTGCGAGCACAAGCTGCCGTAAAAAGTCTGCGAGCACAAGCTGCCGTAAAAAGTCTGCGAGCACAAGCTGCCGTAAAAAGTCTGCGAGCACAAGCTGCCGTAAAAAGTCTGCGAGCACAAGCTGCCGTAAAAAGTCTGCGAGCATAAGCTGCCGTAAAAAGTCTGCGAGCATAAGCTGCCGTAAAATGTCTGCGAGCATAAGCTGCCGTAAAAAACCACCACTGACCGCCTCTACTGGTTCAATTGCTCGGCTCCATGTATTAACCCAAAAGTGTGGGGTTAACAATTAAAAAAAAAAAAAGAAAAGTTGCTCGCCTCTAACCGTACTGCTAATAAACACGAACTATCCTTGGACTCGTAGCACCGTGCGTGTTTTGTCTCTTTCGATCGAGTTTGAAAATGTGTGCCAATGCAAAAGACAAAACATTGTGCAACTATTCCAAGGATGAGTGGTATGTACCGTGGTGTGTCCGGCCTAAGAATATACCCTCCGTGTCCTCCCGTGGATGAGTGGTATGTACCGTGGTGTGTCCGGCCTAAGAATATACCCTCCGTGTCCTCCCGTGGATGAGTGGTATGTACCGTGGTGTGTCCGGCCTAAGAATATACCCTCCGTGTCCTCCCGTGGATGTGTGGTATGTACCGTGGTGTGTCCGGCCTAAGAATATACCCTCCGTGTCCTCCCGTGGATGAGTGGTATGTACCGTGGTGTGTCCGGCCTAAGAATATACCCTCCGTGTCCTACCGTGGATGAGTGGTATGTACCGTGGTGTGTCCGGCCTAAGAATATACCCTCCGTCTCCTCCCGTGGATGAGTGGTATGTACCGTGGTGTGTCCGGCCTAAGAATATACCCTCCGTGTCCTCCCGTGGATGAGTGGTATGTACCGTGGTGTGTCCGGCCTAAGAATATACCCTCCGTGTCCTCCCGTGGATGAGTGGTATGTACCGTGGTGTGTCCGGCCTAAGAATATACCCTCCGTGTCCTCCCGTGGATGAGTGGTATGTACCGTGGTGTGTCCGGCCTAAGAATATACCCTCCGTGTCCTCCCGTGGATGAGTGGTATGTACCGTGGTGTGTCCGGCCTAAGAATATACCCTCCGTCTCCTCCCGTGGATGAGTGGTATGTACCGTGGTGTGTCCGGCCTAAGAATATACCCTCCGTGTCCTCCCGTGGATGAGTGGTATGTACCGTGGTGTGTCCGGCCTAAGAATATACCCTCCGTGTCCTCCCGTGGATGAGTGGTATGTACCGTGGTGTGTCCGGCCTAAGAATATACCCTCCGTGTCCTCCCGTGGATGAGTGGTATGTACCGTGGTGTGTCCGGCCTAAGAATATACCCTCCGTGTCCTCCCGTGGATGAGTGGTATGTACCGTGGTGTGTCCGGCCTAAGAATATACCCTCCGTGTCCTCCCGTGGATGAGTGGTATGTACCGTGGTGTGTCCGGCCTAAGAATATACCCTCCGTCTCCTCCCGTGGATGTCGTAAAAACTGACTAAGGGATTACCCGGACTGTTAGTACGATTACAGAATAATGGTAAGTTTCGTTGGTATAAGATTTGTCCTGGCTGCTAGCTTATTAAGGAATGTGTGGGAAGCAATGGCGGCGATGAGCTCACCTCTTGTCACTTCTATATTCCCACGATGGTGAAAACCACAGTGAAAAGAAGCCCATTGAGCCCAAGCTCTGCCTACCCTTTCAGGGAAAAAGGCGTGTGTCTATGTATGTATAAAGTATTTTTTTTTTCTTCTCCATATTACGTTTTTGTGAAAACGTTGGTTTTTGTCATAAATAAAAATAAATAAAATATATAATGCTAAACAGTTCACACAACATTATCTAGCCCCAAGCTAAGCAGAGCCCATGTTAAGGGTACTAGATAACTGATATACTTAATACAATATATATAACATAGATAGATATTTTTGATTATACATAGAAAATACCCAGAACACCCTGAACAAATATCTGCGACCGCACAAATATTTGTTCCGAGGCGGGAATCGAACCCGCAACCTCCTGTGTCGCAGGACAACCTTCGCCCACCGCGCCACAGAGGTCGTCAAAAATAAAAGTAGATGCACAGACAGCCACACACGAAAGTGATCCTATAATATGTAGTTCCGTTGATACCTTTTTAGTTGCGAAACCCTATGTTGTAAAAAACAAGAACTGAAAGAAGGATACATAGGAAACAGATATAATAATGCTGAGCGTGCTTTCTACTCACCAAACCCTATGTTGTAAACAACAAGAACTGAAAGAAGGATACATAGGAAACAGATATAATAATGCTGAGCGTGCTTTCTACTCACCAAACCCTATGTTGTAAACAACAAGAACTGAAAGAAGGATACATAGGAAACAGATATAATAATGCTGAGCGTGCTTTCTACTCACCAAAATGATACAAATATTATACCTTTCGTATTTGCTACCTACTCATATGGAACTACTCACGTACTCGTATACTCGTACGTACATTCCAACAATGGTCAAACATAAAAATAATTATTATATTAATAATAATTATATAATAAGTATTACCTACGTTATATACCTAATTGATGTATAGACTCAAGGTAGCACCAGCTCAAACCTTTGTGGTTTTTAGATGCTATTGATGGCAAACATTGTGTAAAAACCATTTTATATAGTAGAATAAATTTAAAAAAAAAGCGGCAACGTGCGTGTCGGTCTCGCCCATGAAGGGTTCCGTAGCAGCAAGTAACATAATATAAAAGTTCTTGGATGGGTTACGATTAATGACGTATTAAAAAAAAACTACTTACTAGATCTCGTTCAAACCAATTTTGAGTGAAAGTTTACATGGTAATGTACATTATATATATTTTTTAGTTTTATCATTCTCTTATGTTAGAAGTTATGGGGGGGGGGGGACACACACTTTTTACCACTTTGGAAGTGTCTCTCGCGCAAACTATTCAGTTTAGAAAAAAATTATATTAGAAACCTCAATATCATTTTTAAAGACCTATCCATAGATATCCCACACGTACAGGTTTGATGTTTTTTTTTTTTTGAGTTTCAGTTCTAAGTATGGGGAACCCCAAGAATAAAAAACTACTTACTAGATCTCGTTCAAACCAATTTTGAGTGAAAGTTTATATGGTAATGTACATCATGTATTTTTTTTAGTTTTATCATTCTCTTATTTTAGAAGTTACGGGGGGGGGGACACACTTTTTACCACTTTGGAAGTGTCTCTCGCGCAAACTATTCAGTTTAGAAAAAAATGATATTAAAAACCTCAACATCATTTTTGAAGACCTATCCATAGATACCCCACACGTATAGGTTTGATGTTTTTTTTTTTTTTGAGTTTCAGTTCTAAGTATGGGGAACCCCAAAAATAATAGTTTTTTTTTAATTTTTGTGTAAAAATCTTAATGCGGTTCACAGAATACATCTACCTACCAAGTTTCAACAGTATAGCTCTTATAGTTTCGGAAAAAAAAGGCTGTGACATACACGGACAGACAGACAGACAGACAGACAGACATGACGAATCTATAAGGGTTCCTTGTCTTTGACTACGGAACCCTAAAAAAGGATACTTTCTTTACACATACGCCGTGGGTATAATAGCAGCGCAGCGTCTGACCTCAGGTTCGTGCAATAATTACACGCGTATTCTTGTAGCTACCGAATTCGGAGAAATATCGTTGAGGATAGCGTTTAGGCTGCCTGCATCTGACTTGAATACCAATCAGGTGAGGCTTGAGTCAGAAGCACTACACCTTGTCTTAAGAGGCGGTCAAGAGACAAATAGGCTTCTCCAGTGAGTGATAAGAATGTCCGTGTTGTGGTTACCTATAATTGAAGAAACACCAGATTTAAGTAACTTTAGTAATTTTGGCCGTTTGTGATTCATTCGTTGGTTATCCAAATAAAAAATGTACAATAATCTCTAATTCACCATATGTACAAGAACATACAAAAGTATAAAATACGATGTTGATAAACATTCTCGATAGAAAATCGTGTAATACCTCTAGAACGCGCTCCTAACGTTAATATCTCCATTAGTACTTAACGACTTACGTTGATAAAATGAAGAAAAGTAACAGTAGTAGATTAGTAGCCGAGGGCTGTAAGGCATCAATTGCAGCCCGAGATCAGCGAGGGCGCCTATAGTTCGAGGGTGCCATTGATGCTTACACCCGAGCTAACTACTCTGCTTTACATCTCGATTGTGAGGTAAGTACGTCCTTATTACCCCCAAATGGGGCTTGTAGGTGACCAATTAGCGCTCTAGGGTAATAATGTAGCTAGAAAAGCCCTAGGGCGGTAAGTAAATTAAAAAAAACTTCACTCTTTAAAAAAAATCGCGTACATCTAACCATCATACTGGCAATAGACATCATGCATTCAGTTTTTTAATTACTTACCGCCCTAGGGCTTTTCTAGCTACATTATTACCCTAGAGCGCTAATTGGTCACCTACAAGCCCCATTTGGGGGTAATAAGGACCTACTTACCGAATATGAGAGATGTTCTACCTATATCTGTCGCAAAGCAGTAGTGCTCGCATTGCTGTGTTCCGGTTTGAAGGGTAAGGGTGCCGGTGAAATTACAGGCACATGAGACTTTTCATCTTTATGTCTCAGGGTGGCGGGCGCAATGCAATGCCACATAGGGTGCGTCCTTGGTGGACGTGACCTATGAGGTAATGCACTGTTCATAGGCAGAGGTTACCGCTTAACATCAGGTGGGCCTCTTGCATGTACCGTCATCCAAGTAGTATAAAAAAAAAAAAAAAAAAATGTAAAGGATTATTATTAAGAGCCAAGTTTTCTACATTTATTTACAGAAAGAAGTAATAGTTATACAAGGTATGTACAAAATACATATGACACAGTTGTGCTACCTGAAGACCGCTGCTAGCGATCTAAAGGTAGCTCAACTGATCCGAATCACTACTAGACGGAAACTTCCCTAAGATGCTGGCTGCATTGCCACGCTGAATGGCAATAATTAAAATGATTCAAGAGCAAAGTTAATTTATATTTTAGAATACACCGCAAATATATGGCAGTATGTTAATATTTTGGGCTCGCTGCGTGACATGCTCACGCACGGTACGTAAAGGATACAAACTTGATGTTAATACAGTAATTATTTGAGTACGTAATCTAAATAAATCAAGAACAGAAACATGATTGGTGAAACTTTGCTCGATAGTTTTTATTTTTAATTGGCCCTCCTTAGACCCCTTTTAGGGCACTCCTTCTAATAGGGAAAATATTGAGGGTTAATTTGTATACTATATAGTAGATAATCACAGTACTTAGATTAGTAGAAAAGGATTAGCTACTTTTAAAGCAAAATGATGTTTTATCATTTGTCGCTTACGTCAGTTACTTCTGAGCGGCAAAAACCCATACCTCATCTCTTCCCGAGTTCAAGTGAGTAAAAGCGTTTTTTTCATATCGCCTTAAGTAACTGTCTTGACTTTCGTTCACTTTTCATATCGCGAGCGCTATTCTGTCACTCTGTAACTTACTTGAACTGTGTTACATAGTGACCGAATTTGGCTATTGTCAGCGTCTTAAGATTCTAGTATACAAGGATCTTACATAAGGATATACAGACTGGTCTAATAGCTAAGCCAGCATTGGTGATACCGCTTACACGTTGGGCTAATTTTTGGGCAACTGGCTGTGTTAAATGTCGCCCAAACTTTTTCGTCGACGCAAGCCAGCGAACTGAGCGGTTGCTTTACTGACTCCAAAGTCCTCAGCCGCATCCGTTTACAAAGAATAGTAACATTACTGTCCAGGCCCGAAATAAAACAATTGTCAGGCGTGTATTGTAATACTGAAACGACGCGGCGAAGCTGAGTCCTAAAGAATGGATGAAGCGAAGCCTAGCAAGTAAACGAGGCTGTTCATTGCTATTTCGGCCGAGACTTCTATAGTAACATACATACATACACACATACATAGACACACACCTTTTTCCCCGAAGGGGTAAGCAGAGCCACAATAGGCCTCTTTTCACAGTGGGTTGCACCATCGTGGAATATAGACGTGACAAGTGGTGAACTCATCGCCGCCATTGCTTCCTACGACTGACTCAGCTTACGCTTTCTTCCAGTAATAACACATTCCATAATAAGCTACCAGCCAGGACAAATCTTATACCAACGAATCTTATCAACAAGTCCGGGTAATCCCTTAGTCGGCTTTTACGACATCCACGGGAGGAGACGGAGGGGTCTATTCTTAGGCCGGACACACCACAGCAATCTATAGTAAACAGCTTCTAACGTAAATCCCACTATTATATTATAAATGCGAAAGTTTGTGTGTGTGTTTGTTACTTCTTCACGCTGAAACGGCTGGACGGATTTGCATGAAATTTGGAATGGAGATAACTGGACTCCCGGAATAACACATGGGAACATTTTTATCCCGATATTCCCACGGGATCGAGATTTACGCGGGTGAAACCGCGGGGCGCTGCTGGTACTTTTATATAATTTGCGAGGAAATAATAAACTCTACTTATATCTCTCTTCTGTAACTTATTATCTAATTCGCCTTCCGACGAACTAGTACCTACTCATTGTTCATTAGACAACTTACAATTGTGATAAACTTATGAGAACATAACATCCACAGGCAGACTGAGATATCAAACAGTTTCTTAGTGAATGCTAAACTCTTGTAATACGAGTATGTTATCTGATTTTATTATCGTTAACTGACACCTGAGTCACTCAGTAGCAACTAGAATAGTCGATATCGGCTGATATTGTGCAACAGTTGGCAACCTTGCGTAGCGCGCGCGAAGGACGCGCGTGCGCAACCTGGGAGCACGCCGCGCCGGCGCGCCTCGCGCATGCTCATCAGCTCTCGGACTAGGGCGCTGCGTATTTATGCCGAAAAATTATAAATCATAGATTTGATGTTTAACCAACTTTTGAAAAGGATGAGGTAGGTTCGTCTGTATGTATTTTTAACCCCCGACGCAAAAACGAATGGATGTTATAAGTTTGCCGTATCTATGTGTGTGTGTGTGTGTGTGTGTGTGTGTGGCATCGTAGCTCCCGAACGGATGAACCGATTTCTTTTTTTTTTGTTTGAAAGGTGAATTTGTCGGGAGTGTTCTTAACTATGATTGAACAAAATCGGTTCAGCCGTTTCATTGCGTTGAGGTTTTTTTAATGTAATTTTTACAAAATAAATTATTTGTTGTTAATGTATGTTCACCGATCTATATCTCCGTCAATTGTGAACCAATTTGAAAAAAACCTTTTTTTTGTTTGGTCGGGTATACTCCCGAGGTGGTCCCATATTCACCACATTCCCAATTTAGGAACCAGTGAACAATCACAGAGTTTTTTTTATTATTTTGTATACTACTTAGAATGTCGGAACAAGCAGATGGCACCACCTGATGGCAAGCGGTATGCCTATGAACAGTGCATTAACACGTACCTAGGTCACGTCCACCTAGGACGCGCCCTATGTGGCATTGCACTGCGCCCGCCACCATGAGACATAAAAATCAAGGAAAAAATCAAAAATAAAATCAACAGAAATCCTCAAAAATTCATGGCCCGTACAGTATGTTTGTTAATTTTGTATAACCTGTCCATGTGTTTACTTCTGGGAGTCATCATCTCGTGCTCGCGAGCTGATGATGAGAGCCACAGCACTCCTTATCGATTAGGAGTGTATTTCAGACTTAATTAAACAGATAAAAATGCGCATAAGTTTTTTTGTATCTCGGTTGCTATTTTAGTAAAAATGTATATTTGTTAACTGACTAAATCAAGTACAATATTCAGATAAAAAATATCCATGGATACTACATCTATTTCTATATATATATAAAAGAGAAGTCCACACACTCACTCACTGACCACTCATCACGAAAGTTCGGAAACTACTGGGCCGAGAGGTCTGAAATTTGGCACAAGCACTCATTAAGGGGTGTAGGCGCGCACTAAGAAACGATTTTTTTAAAATTCGCACCCTTATTGGTTGAATGAGGGTGTTAAAGTTTGTCTGAAAGTCGACGAAGTCGCGAGCGGGTCAGATAGTTACTTATAAATCCGAGGGATCACTATACCAGAAGGGAGGAATCCCGACTACCCGTGTGAAGCCGGGGCGAATTGCTAGTATTCATATAAATTTATTGCTTCATATTGGTATTACAGGTCTTGTAATAAAGTTGCCCGCTACATGAGCCCCGCAGGGGCACTACATTATAGCAATTTAAAAAAGCGGCCAAGTGCGTGTCGGACTCGCCCATGAAGGGTTCCGTAGCAGCAAGTAACATAATATAAAAGTTCTTGGATGGAATACGATTAATGACGTATTAAAAAAAAACTACTTACTAGATCTCGTTCAAACCAATTTCGAGTGAAAGTTTACATGGTAATGAACATTATATATTTTGTTTAATTTTATAATTCTCTTATTTTAGAAGTTATGGGGGGGGGGGGGGACACACTTTTTACCACTTTGGAAGTGTCTCTCGCGCAAACTATTCAGTGTAGAAAAAAATGATATTAGAAACCTCAATATCATTTTTGAAGACCTATCCATAAATATCCCACACGTATAGGTTTAATGAAAATATTTTTTTTGAGTTTCAGTTCTAAGTATGGGGAACCCCAAAAATAATTGTTTTTTTTTTCAATTTTTGTGTAAAAATCTTAATGCGGTTCACAGAATACATCTACCTACCAAGTTTCAACAGTATAGCTCTTATAGTTTCGGAAAAAAGTGGCTGTGACATACTCGGACAGACAGACAGACATGACGAATCCATAAGGGTTCCGTAATTTTTTTTACGGAACCCTATAAATACTGCTTTCTACTTACGTAGTACCTAGCACATGCTTGTCTACTTAGGCTTATTAATACCTATTTAAATATGACTCAATCAAGGCCTTACTGTTATATGGTGTACTAGCAGACCGCACATGACTTCGTTCGCATAGACACGACTGCAGCGCCACCTATCGGATCCAGTTGTAAATTTAAACCAACCAGGGACCCACTCAAATACACAACAAAACAACATCAAAATCAGCCAAGCCGTTTATGACGAGTTCAGTGACAAACATAAATTACTGGCTAATATAATTGCTGGCTCATATCTGGCTCAACGCATTAGTATTGCCATTCAGCGTGGCAATGCAACCAGCATCTTAGGGACGCTTCCGTCTGTAAGTGCTTTGGATCAGTTGAGCTACCTTTAGATCGTTTGCAACTGTTGAAACTTAAACACTACTAATCATAACAGTAGGTTTCCCAAACAAGAACACTTTTAGCTAATTGAACGCCTAGACATGTTACATAATAATTTCGCAAAACGTATTCAAATGCAAAATGTCTGCTCAAATAAGTCAGTCAAAAATTTGGTAAACTACTGCCTTAAAAGATAGTCAATTACAATTGATAGAGCGTGTTCTGAATAATATAAAAGGCATGGAAGTACATTCAAGGAGTCGAAAACGCGTGCCTTAAATCTAAACTATTTATACGTTCTTTAAATCATTCGTCGTCGTTTCGTATGAGGTAGTGCTGGCCTCTGGTGTCAGAGTTTGTCAAGCCGCCCGAGGGCCTCTGACATGGCTTATCGACTGCTATTAATCAATAACAGCCGGGACCGACAGCTTAACGTGCCCTCCGAAGCACAGAGCGATGGAAATCCACACATAACTTTGAAAAGTCATTGGTGCGGAGCCTAGGATCGAACCCGGTATCGTTGGATTCTGAGTTGCACTATTGTATTGTATTGTATTGTATTGTATTGTATTGTATTTATACAATACAATATTTTTTTTTTATTTTTTTTTTTGTTTTTTATTTATTGAACCGTTAGGCTACCATCGCTCTTTATTAATCTAGATTTAGGAGCGGCTTGTCATGCTTTATGCTTTCCATGCAACGCTCGAACGTAGCTCGTACGTGATACGTTGTAACAAATTTTAATTTTTATTATTTAGTCAAAAATAAAAGTATTTTATTAATTGAAATCACAAGGTTCATTCATTTGTTCAAATATGTAGGTATCGTGTTTTGCAAAAAAAAAAATTAAAACAAATTCAGTAAAAGCCGCTGAAAATCAGCTATTGAGAACACTAGAGTCTGCGGGAGGGAGACATTTTTTTATTTTATTTTTATTACTTGGCAGTTCAATGACGGTTCAAGCAGATGGCACACCTGATGTTAAGCAGTACCCTCTGTCTATGAACAGTGCATTACCACATAGGTTACGTCCACCTAGGACGCACCCTATGTGGCACTGCACTGCGCCCGCCACCCTGAGACATAAAGATGAAAGTCTCAAGTGCCTGTAATTTCACCGGCACCCTTACCCTTCAAACCGGAACATAGCAGTGCGAGCACTACTGCTTTGCGGCAGAAATAGGTATGGTGGTAGTACTACCCCGGACGAACTCTTTCACAAAAAAAGCTCTACTAGTAAAAAACATATCACGTCATCTTATTTGAACTTGGAGATTCAGAAGTAGAGCACGATGTCGTCAAAAATATTTTTTTTAAATCCCAAATTGAAGGTTGAAGGCGGCAGAAATGCATCAGGTCCATCAACCAAATTGTCACGAGCTGAACCTGGAAACAGGTGCACCAATTTTCACCAAATATAGCTAAGAACTATCTTGGAAATATCATCTTTCATAAAACAAACACATTGAAATCAGATCAGCCGTTCCGGAGGTATGACGTCATCTGTGGTACGGCGGGCGAGTAGCCGGCTGAGGTGCGAGAGGTTGCGGGTTTGATTCCCGCTCTGGAACAAATGTGTATGATCTGCAAATATTTGTTCCGGTTCTGGGCGTTGTGGTACCATGGTCCACGTAGTTCCTGATACCCACGATACCCTAGTGTGGAATCAGGACTATGTATGTGACTGTTGGGTGTTATATAGCTAAAGACAGATAGACAAACACTATGACCTCAACCTTATTACACCCGTTTTTTAGGGTTCCGTAGTCAAAGACAAGGAACCCTTATAGATTCGTCATGTCTGTCTGTCTGTCTGTCTGTCCGTGTATGTCACAGCCTTTTTTTTCCGAAACTATAAGAGCTATACTGTTGAAACTTGGTAGGTAGATGTATTCTGTGAACCGCATTTAGATTTTTATACAAAAATCGAAAAGAAACAATGATTTTTGGGGTTCCCCATACTTAGAACTGAAACTCAAAAATTTTTTTTTCATTAAACCTATACGTGTGTGGTATCTATGGATAGGTCTTCAAAAATGATGTTTAGGTTTCTAATATAATTTTTTTCTAAACTGAATGGTTTGCACGAGAGACACTTCCAAAGTGGTAAAAAGTGTGTCTCCCCCCCCCCCCCCCCATAACTTCTAAAATAAGAGAATGATAAAACTAAAAAAAATATATGATGTACATTTCCATGTAAACTTTCACTCAAAATTGGTTTGAACGAGATCTGGTAAGTAGTTTTTTTTTAATACGTCATTAATCGTAATCCATCCAAGAACTTTTATATTATGTTACTTGCTGCTACGGAATCCTTCATGGGCGAGTCCGACTCGCACTTGGCCGCTTTTTTTTTATAGTCTGGGGTTAAAAATATAACCGGTCAAGCTTGAGACAGAAAGTTTCTGAAAGCGTTCTCAATTATCAAATATTTACTTAATTTATAAATTATTAAAAAATGCTAATTACTTAATCATGAACTTGATTAAGATTTAACACGAAATAAGTTTTTTTTTTTTTTTTTTTTTATACTACTTGGTTGACGGGACAAGCAAGAGGCCCACCTGATGTTAAGCGGTAACCTCTGCCTATGAACAGTGCATTACCTCATAGATCACGTCCACCTAGGACGCAACCTATGTGGCATTGCACTGCGCCCGCCACCCTGAGACATAAAGATGAAAAGTCTCATGTGCCTGTAATTTCACCGGCACCCTTACCCTTCAAACCGGAACACAGCAATGCGAGCACTACTGCTTTGCGGCAGAAATAGGTATGGTGGTAGTACTTCCCCGGACGAACTCTTTCACAAAAAAGCTCTACTACTACTAGATTTCCGTAGTACGGAGGCCCGCAATGCTCTAAGGCATATAGAGTTCATAGGCAGCTTGTTTATTTACTGTTTATTGATAGACAAGGTAATATACTCCATTCGCGTGTCAAAAGTGCGGCCGTCGCTGCCGCTCCCGGGTCGGCCTATTTAGCCACAAACGCTAATACCTAAGGTTAAGGTCAGACTAACGCGTTCAGACCGCGTCCTCAGTGGCGTGCACGGCGGCGATCAATGGTAAGACAATGGATCGCCACCGCGCTCGCCACCGCGGACGCGGGCTGAACGCGTTGCTCAACTGACGCTGCTTAAATCCTCTTTCGTAGATGCTATAAGGCTCATGATGATGATGATGATGTTCTATAAACGACGTGAGAAGGACTTTTACATCCTTTAGCAACATGAATATAGATACCCAGTTAACAGTTGTAGTTTTACTGTTTTACTGTTACCGGAAAAATTACTTCAAATAAACACAAACACCAAAAAATCACCATTTTCATTTATAAACCAGGTTTGTGATTTATGAGAAAAATTTTTTTTACAATCTTTTATTAAATTTCCAATATTTGGACATATATTCGGGTCAAATTGAATTTCAAAGCAGTTAGCCTCAAAAAATTGAGATGACATTTGCATACCTGTCAAGTTCCGATGACAATACAATATTATGGTGACAGCGAGCTGATCTGATGAAGGAGACAGACATGCGCTGGACAACGGTACTTCTCGATAGATAATAGTAGACTGGGCTTGTTTGGCTCATTTCAATCAGCACAAGGTACCGATCACTAATTTTATAAAAGAGCATGTATTGCATTTTTTTTTCAATATGTTCTGTTACTGGGAGTATTTTTTTCACAACCTGCATTATTTCTAACGCTGTTCAGATCAAATGTTGAAATAATAAACTAGTTATTTCACTACGAGCCTGTTTGAAATGTCGACAAGTGTCCGGTGCGCACGCGCACGCGCACGACCTGAAACTAGATCACTCTAGACTCTCATTATTTCAACGCCGTTACATTAGCAGCGCGTGTATCAGGATCTTGGATAAACTAATCAAAGTGAGATCTTACAACTGAACGTGAACTTACGTTGATCTTACAACGGAACTGTACCAATACTTTTTGTCATTGCAAAATGTCCAACAAAATTGAGCTTATGTTATTTATTGAATTATTTATATATATTATATTATGTTAGGTATTTATATAGCTAGTTATTTAGAGTAGGTATTTAGTTATGTTTATCATTTAATCTCAACCTATAATTAATTTTAATAGCACTACCACCCACTCTACATTACATAAAGGTTAGCTGGAAGAAAATGCTAGTTAGCATTAAGTTCGCCTATGTACTGCTTTTTGTCTTGTGCAATAAAGAATTTTCTATCTATCTATCTATCTTACTTGATGTTTAGTATTTATTTGTAACCCGGACTTGTTTGTAAGATTCGATGGTATAAGATTTGTCCTGGCTGCTAGCTTACATAAGGAATGGAAGAAACCGTTAGCAGATTCAGTTGTGGGAAGCAATGGCGGCGTTGAGCTCACCACTTGTCACGTCTATATCCCACGATGGTGCAACCCACTGTGAAAAGAGACCCATTTGAGGCTCTGCCTACCCTTTCGGGGAAAAAGGCGTGTGTCTATATGTATGTAAATAAATAAATAATGCTGGACAGTTCACACATCATTATCTAGCCCCAAGCTAAGCAGAGCTTGTGTTATGAGTACTAGATAACTGATAATACTTAATACAATATATTACATAGATAGATATATTTTATTATACATAGAAAATACCCAGAACACCCTGAACAAATATCTGCGATCGCACAAATATTTGCTCCGAGGCGGGAATCGAACCCGCAACCTCATGGGTCGCAGGCCAACCGTCGCCCGCCGAGCCACAGAGGTCGTATGTATGTATTTATTAATACATCAATTAACTAACTAACTATTAGTAACTAATTATTAATTAATTAATTATTAATTATTAGTCTTAACTAGTCACCTAACTAGTCCTGATCCCTCACTAGGATCCATGTGTCGTGGGTAACTACATAAGTAGTATGGTACCACAATACCCAGACCCGGAACAAATATTTGCAGTTCATACTAACATTTATTTTATCCAACGTCAAAGTCAAAAAGTATTTTATTCATTGAAATCACAAGGATCATTTTGAATCCGGCAGCGGGAATTGAACCCGCAACATCTCGCATCTCAGCCGTCTAATCGCCCGCGGCGCCACCGACCCCGTCAATAGATGCAATTACCCCTTTCAGTGAATTTATTCAAAAACTTACAAACCACATAATATTTTCCTATCTTAAGTTTTTTAACATATAGTTTATATAAAAACGGGAAAAAAAAGAAAAAAGTTACTGCCCGTGTGAAGCCGGGGCGGGTCACTAGTTTTTAGTTCTAGTAGTAGTAGGTAGAGCTTTTTTGTGAAAGAGTTCGTCCGGGGAAGTACTACCACCGTACACTTATTTCTGCCGCAAAGCAATAGTGCTCGCATTGCTGTGTTCCGGTTTGAAGGGTATGGGTGCCAGTGAAATAACAGACATATGAGACTTTTCATCTTAATGTATCAGGGTGGCGGGCGCAGTGTAATGCCACATAGGGCGCGTCTTAAATTTGATGTGAAACCCTTCATGAGAGAACATCACAGAAGGGATGAGGCTGCCAAAATTGAATGAACAATTTGAACAACGAGATGATTCAAGGCTGAGGTCATGACTGTACTTGAAACTTTAATTCATGCATTCACTTAAAGGGTCCGAGTTTTTTGCAGTCAATCGGAACGCATCATCTATTTTCATGCAAAACGCGTTTCCTCAGCTTTTTTGAACGGTACTCCGACCGTGAAGATCGTGTATTGTTTCTGCTGAAAACACGGTATTTAGTGAATATAGCGCAGAATCGGTGTGACCGCTAACTCTCATAGGCCAACTGTGTTGCAAGTAGCGGCTTTGTGGACGTGGCATTGTGCGTCCCCTCGGCCCGTACGTGCGTACTTGAATATATTTAAATTTGGAGATGCGACCAGGATGAAGCAAGCGCTTCTGCCAACTACTATAAATACTGTATGTCGCCAATAAGGGGTACAGTTACCAGCTCTTAGCATCCCCGAACACACCTCAACAAACCACAGAAATGGCTTTCAAGGTACGGCAGCAAGGATTGTTTTGTGGAAAAAGTGTAAATAATAAAGTGCTCGTGATGTGATCAAGTGTTATTAAATCAACTTTGGATTACTATAACTTTAGTCCAGAAGAAAAATGTATCAATTACAAAATAAGATACATTGCCTCGAACCTGCTGCAAATAATTTTGCAACACATTGACCGATCAGTATGCCTGAACACTGATACGATTGGATAATAACTAATTAATGTGTTTTGCATTACAATGAGACGAAGCTACATAAATAGACTTGGGGTATTAACAGGTATTTTATCTTCTTTTAGTTGGTGGTCTTCTCATGCCTGCTGGCCGCGGCTTACGGCAGCGTGGGTCCCTACGCGGCGGCGCCCGTCGCCTACAGCGCACCCGTCCAGGTGGCAGCGAGACTGGAAGAGTTCGACCCGCTGCCTCAGTACCGATTCGGGTACGACGTGGCCGACTCACTCACCGGCGACTACAAGAGTCAGACGGAGCAGCGCAACGGTGACCTGGTGCAAGGACAGTACTCCCTGGTCGAGTCTGACGGCACCCGTCGCGTGGTAGACTATATCGCGGATTCCGTGAACGGTTTTAACGCGGTGGTGCGCAATGAGCCCTTGGTAGCCGCCGCCCCTGTCGCCGTCGCTGAGCCCGCTGTCGTGGCCGCGCGCTACTCCGCCCCGGTGGCGGCGCCGGTTGTAGCTCAGCCCGCCTTTGCCCCGGCTCGCTACGCCGCTCCCGCTGCATCTACCTTCCCGTATGTCGCGCGCTACGCCGCAGCTCCCGTGGCTGCTCCCGTCGTAGCTGCGGGCTACGCCGCTGCCCCAGTCAGTGCTCCTGTCGTAGCAGCCCGCTACGCCGCCGCTCCTGTTGCGGCTGCCTACACTAGCGCTCCCGTAGCAGCCCGCTACGCCACCGCTCCCGTAGCCGCACCGGTCGCGGCCCGCTACGCCGCTGCACCTGTGGCTGCCGCGTACACCCAGTACGCACCCGCTGCCTATGCACAGTACGCGCCTGCTGCGTACACTCAGTACGCTCCCACGGCGTACGCAGCCTCATACACCGCATCAGCTCCCCTCGCGGCCTACACCTCATACGCGTCGCCGGTGGCGGCCGCATACAGCGCGCCGGTGGCCGCATACAGCGCGCCGGTGGCCGCAGCGTACACCGCTGCAGTAGCGCCCGCCCCCGCCGCCGTCGTCCCGACTCGCGCCGCCCCCGCCAAGATCGTCGAAGCCAACGCCGCTGGCTACCGTTACCCCTAGATTACCACCAAATTGATGGCCCATTTCTTACCCCTAAAGACTTTTTTTGTACATAGTTGTAAGGTTTTGTTTATTTTTTAATTAAAAGGAAAATGAAATAAATGTCTTAAAAATTAAAAACAAAACTGTTATTTTTTACCTAAAAATTATAACTACCTAAAATAAATTATGGAACAACTTTCCCACAACTATATATCAATGTATGGTGTATCCTCAAACTTGAAAAACCCTCAATTTGGAACGATCATGCACTAATTAGGTACCTACTTAAGTTGGTATATTATTATTCATCACTCGAAGGAGCCGAGCACAAGGCTTTCCGTGCTCTGTATTAGGTAACGGTACCCTAAAAAATATGCGAGTTGTACTCATTACTCAAGTAACTTTTTAGTTTGTTCGTATTGACTCTATCAGTAACATTATTTGGATTCGATGCCTGAGGTCCACTTGAGGTCTACTGACATCGTTGTAGTGAGGCCATGCGCATGTAGATTAGGTACTGCTGTTTGTTGCGATCACTAACAATGAGCTTGTATCGCTGCAAAGCGGTAATATTTTCCCAAGAGAAAGGAAAATAAAAGAGCGTAGGTAGTATTCATAGATCATTTAGAAAAGGAGAACTAAAAAGGTGTTTCTCTTACATATTCTCAAAGGCGCGCAGCAGGCTATGTGGAGGGTTATTTCTGGATTTTTACTACGTTACAGAAACTGAAGCGAGGAGAACCGTAGATGAACCAAGATCAACGTCATATCAGAATTAGCAAGTTGAAGAGGAAATTGGCAGACCATATAACTGGCAGAACCGACAACCGTTTGTGAATAAAGGTTCTCTAGTGGCGACTAAGAACTGGATGTCGCAGCTTAGGAAAGCCGTCGATAGAAATACATCTGTTTAAAGGTCATTGGATGTCGGTGGCTGTAGGCAGGTCAGGGCTGGTCTCCGTGGCATTCTATGGGAAGGCCAATGTCCAGCAGTGGCCTTCTGATGATAATTGTAATGTGTACACCTACTACCTGAATGCTGAAGGAACACCAATCTATGTTTTATTGGGCTTCCTACCCCTCCTGGTACAGATAACCGCACGGTTATAGCTACAGGTATTAGTAGCTTCGAGGGTGGAATAAATGCCCTACGACGATGTAATCCGAGTTATTGCAATAGCCGCTGGGTACGGCTGCGTTAAGGTTGCGCCAGCACCAGGCAGAAACCTTCATACAAAAAAACCGCCTCGCGCCTTATTGAATATCTCGTAAAATATAGATCATTTTACAAAACCCCTAGAAAAAATCTAAGAATCCCCCCCTAGAAATTTAAAATAAATAATAATAAAATAATAAATAATTTTTAAAATTATTAATTAATAATAATTAATTAAAATTAATTAAATAATTAATTTAAATAAGAACTAACTTTACTTACTTTACAACTTTACTTCCTTTTTTTTTCTAATTTTTTTTTTCCCCTAGAAAAGTAGTTTTTTTTAAATTCTCTACTTTATTGTATTGATTTTATTTATCTAATTTATAACTCAATAATATGTTCCATTTTTATAAACAAACGAATCTAGCCAAAAGTAACTTTGGGCTTTTTTTTCTATCGAGAAAGTATTGTCCTATCGTATTTCTGATACAGTGATCCCTCGGAATTATAATGTACTTAGAATCCATGTATATTTAAAATTTGAATATTGTACTTGATTTCAGTTCAAAATCAAATCTAATTTCATTTTGCATTATTCGTAAATTGTACGTCTATGACTATACCCCACCTAAAAGGTTACGCCTAAAGCCAAACGCCTATTGTAGTTTTGCATATTACCTAAGTGAATGAAGTAGGTAAATAAATAACAAGTACGTCCATACAAATAAATAAAAAACACGACTGCCATGATTTTAAATTCAAGTAAAAAGTAAAGTCAAAGTTTCTTGAGAGTTACGTGCAGTAAATACGACTATATACCAAAGTACATTTTTAGAATCTACTCCCCAAGTTCTACACATTGATTACAAACACGATCAGCTTCAGATATTTTTATAAATGGTTTTTTGAAATGGACATCATGGCCACCCTTGTTATATTTTTTATATCCAATGTCACCTATCCAGTGCGTATCGGGATAACGTGCAGATTCCAATGATACGCAAATTAGCTCAATTAGCTCAAGGTTAGCTGGAAGAAAATGCTAATTAGCTTTAAGTTCGTCTATGTACTGCTTTTTGTCTTGTGCAATAAAGAATTTTATATCTATCTATACTCATTCATCCGCGTTTAGAAGAAAAGGTGGAATATAGAAATACGTACATGAAACCTGAAAACATACACTCCTTTTTTTCGGGCAGTCGCGTAAAAATATGCTTGGTTAATAAATTATAATTCGAAGGAACATCCTAACTCTTACCAAAATACAATATAATTTTTTTTCCCGTTTGGCTATGTTTATCACAGCGCATCGACATTGTTTTAAGCTCAGGAGCAATTAGTCTCTACCGTGACGCAGTCCGGGTCACTAGGTAGTGCTTATTGTGTTCACGTCACACACTGGCGGAGAGTACCGTGTGCATGAAACTAAGCGCAAACAAACTGAGTGCACTTCTTGAGATAGAACAGTAGTTGCACCTCTTTTGAACCCCCGACGCAATAAGAGGGCTGTTATTAGTTGGGCCGCTATGTGTGTGTGTGTCTGTGTGTGGCTCCGTAGCTCTTAAACGGGTGAACCGATTTGAATGCGAATTTTTGTTTGAAAGCAGGTTTATCAAAATCGGTTCAGCCGTTCATTGCGTTAGGGGTCTTTTAATTTGTAAATTTCTTCTTTTTATACAAAAATTAATCATTCTTTGTCATATCTTTTTAACGCATTTTGTATGGTTGATTTTTTCCGCCATTAACTCACAGACCTTTATATTTGGCATAAGTTTTAAGTTGATACCTTTATATTTGGCATAAGTTTCAAGTTGATACCTTTATATTTGGCATAAGTTTCAAGTTGATACCTTTATATTTGGCATAAGTTTCAAGTTGATACCTTTATATTTGGCATAAGTTTCAAGTTGATACCTTTATATTTGGCATAAGTTTCAAGTTGATACCTTTATATTTGGCATAAGTTTCAAGTTGATACCTTTATATTTGGCATAAGTTTCAAGTTGATACCTTTATATTTGGCATAAGTTTCAAGTTGATACCTTTATATTTGGCATAAGTTTCAAGTTGCTACCTTTATATTTGGCATAAGTTTCAAGTTGATACCTTTATATTTGGCATAAGTTTCAAGTTGATACCTTTATATTTGGCATAAGTTTCAAGTTGATACCTTTATATTTGGCATAAGTTTCAAGTTGATACCTTTATATTTGGCATAAGTTTCAAGTTGATACCTTTATATTTGGCATAAGTTTCAAGTTGATACCTTTATATTTGGCATAAGTTTCAAGTTGATACCTTTATATTTGGCATAAGTTTCAAGTTGATACCTTCATATTTGGCATAAGTTTCAAGTTGATACCTTTATATTTGGCATAAGTTTAAAGTTGATACCTTTATATTTGGCATAAGTTTCAAGTTGATACTTTTATATTTGGCATAAGTTTCAAGTTGATACCTTTATATTTGGCATAAGTTTCAAGTTGATACTTTTATATTTGGCATAAGTTTCAAGTTGATACCTTTATATTTGGCATAAGTTTCAAGTTGATACCTTTAGCCGTTCCTGAGAACAATGCTCTTGATAGGCAGACAGACAGATGATTCTAAAACGGTCCCGTTGGTAGGAACGGAACCCTAAAAACACACAAATCTTTTAAATTAAAACAGATTGCTGTGGTGTGTCCGGCCTAAGAATAGACCCCTCCGTCTCCTCTTGTGGATGTCGTAAAAGACGACTAACGGATTAACCGGACTTGTTGATAAGATTCGTTGGTATAAGATTTGTCCTGGCTGCTAACTTATTATGGAATGTGTTATTACTGGAAGAAAGCGTTAGCCGAGTCAGCCGTGTGAAGCAATGGCGGCGATGAGCTCACGACTTGTCACGTCTATATTCCACGATGGTGCAACCCACTGTGAAAGAGGCCCATTGAGGTCCTGCCTACCCCCTTCGGGGAAAAGGCGTCTCCATGTATGTAGCATGTTCAGTTTTCCCGCGCATATATGACTTTTATTATTAAAAAAAAAATACCAAAATAACTAAAATCCTTCTTTTTTTTTATTTTTTTTTTTATTCAGGGTTTTCTGGGTACTTTCTATGTATAATAAAAATATCTATCTATGTAATATATTGTATTAAGTATTATCAGTTATCTAGTACCCATAACACAAGCTCTGCTTGGCTTGGGGCTAGATAATGATGTGTGAGCTGTCCAGCATTATTTATTTATTTTTTATTTATTTTTGCAAAAGAATGAAATGAACTCGTTTGTCATTTTTGTAAATCAATCACGCGGAAACGGCTAAACTGATTTAGATGAAAATTAGTACACAAATAAATTATAACCTGGATTGAGCTATATAGGCAACTTTTTATCCTGGTAAAAAGCGAGCGAAGCCGCAGGATGATACTAGTATTTCGTATACCCTTTTTTTAGTTGTAGAGCTTTTTTGTGAAAGAGTTCGTCCGGGGAAGTACTAGATTTCTGCCGAAAAGCAGCAATGCTCGCATTGCTGTCCCGATGGGTATGTTGGTATGGGTGCCGGTGAAATTACAGGCACATGAGGCTCATATTTATGTCTCAGGGTGGCGGGCGCAGTGCAATGCCACATAGGGTGCGTCCTAGGTGGACGTGACGTATGAGGTAATGCACTGTTAAGGCAGAGGTTACCGCGCAACATCAGGTGGGCCATCTGCCTGTTCTTTCATTCAAGTTTTTTTTTCCTTAACCTATATTGTCCCACTGTTGGGCAAAGGTCTCCCCCAAATTCTTCAACTTTTCCCTGTCTTTCGCAGTTAAAAAAAGTCCTTTGACGACCTTTGGGGCGCGGCGGGCGAGTAGCCGGCTGACATACGACAGGTTCTATTCCCGTTTCGGGAAGAATGTTTGTATGATCTCCAAATATTTGTTCCGGGTCCGGGTGTTGTGGTACCATGTTACTCAGAAATCCTGATTCCCGCGACACAGGGAGTCCTAGTGTGGGATCAGCACTATGTACTTATGTGAATGTTGGGTGTTATGTTATCATTTTTTTTTAACATTGATAGACTTTTGTTTGAACACGTTGGTAAGTGACGATGTGGCCGACGATGGAACACAAACCTATTCACTCTAGCCTTGAAGAGACCCAGATTATAGTTTTCATGAAAAACAGACGATGACGGTACCAAAATTGAAAAGTTAGTTGAAGAATGTCAAAGTTACGATGTTCGAATGTTTGGATGTTTGTTACTCAATCACGCCGAAACAGCTAAAGTTTTTTTGATGAAATTTGGTACACAGATAGATTATGACCCGGATTGAGCTATAGGCTACTTCTTATCCCAATAAAATAAGGGCGGAGCCGCGGGTGGACACTAGTGTTATATATGTGGGTTCCTAGTCCGAAATTGTAGACATATCTTCGATGATTCAGACCCGGAACATCCAAATTTTGCAGCACAATGTGACATGTATCGCAAGTCGGCTCGTCGCGTAATGCACAGCACTTTCTGCAATGAGCCCCGTGGTATTGTGGTCACGTCCCGCGTTACGTACTGATCGATATATAACGCGGACGAGTCCGAGGGTAGGCACATTCCACCTCGAGGACTGTGCCCATCCTATCTCAAGCCGACAGACATGGACTCCAAGGTGAGAAAGTACTTTATATTAATAACAAAAAAGTGATCTAGTTGTTCTAATTGTTAAATTTTTAATGATAATTTAACAATAAAACAAATAAAGGAAGATAGCGAATAATATTAGAAATTAATAAACTCATGTTCAGGGTTACCAGAGACCCATATCTCGAAAGTTACAAAATACGAAAAAACCCCATGCGGACGAAGTCGCGGCCGCTTCACTAGTGTCTCAAAAATACATATATTCATACATAGCAGATACACGCCTTTATCCCGAAAGGGTAGGCAGAACCTCAATGGGCCTCTTTTCATCTTGGGTTGCATTATCGTGTGAGTATATATGTAGTGAGCTCATCACCGCCATTGCTTCCGACGACCGACTCGGCTTACGCTGTCTTCCAGTAATTACACATTCCTTAATAAGCTAGCAGCCAGGACAAATGTTATACCAACGAATCTTACTAACAAGTCTACTAGTATCCATCGAGGAGACCCGTTATCCACCTTCCATCTTCATCATCAGATCAGCTCGCTGTCACCATCATATTATATTGTCATCGGAACTTGACAAATATGCAAAATTTCATCTCAATCATTTGAGTACAACTGCAGATTTGACCCGAACTGTGCCTGGACATACATACAAACATTAAACATTGTAAAATTAGACATTAATTGCCAAAATAATATCTTCTTAAAACATTTCGTTAGAAAGCAACATGATTTCTTTAATTTCAATTTTATACCCGTTGCGGGTTTTCCTGTTAAAAATCAATAGGGACCCGAATACTATTTTGTTGAATCAACGGACTTTATAAAAGTTATATTATATTATATATACATATACGCTAATAGATACTAGTAGTGAATCGCGTTAATTTTAAAAAGACATAGCTTAAAAGAATGTTTCATATAACCTATACTTATAGTACTGTTTTAATTTCATTTCATTTATTTCACCTTGTAACATAGTTTTTCACACTGGGCAAGTCACATAACAATACAATATCAAAATTTCACAAATTAGAATTAAAATTCTAATATATTAGTATATAAATACTATATAAGTTTAATATTTAAAACAGTTACTACTCAAAATAACAAATAATAATAAAACAAAAGGTAGGTATTGTTAGATAAATAAAAATAAATAAATAAAATAAATAAATTTACGATCTCTACGGCTTATTTATCCATTCAATCCAAATAGATCCAAACAATTGTTACCGTAAAATCTTTTGAGAAGCCATGCCAAGCTATCGTAATTCATCGAAAGGCTGATAGCGTTTGCTCGGCGCGTGCGCACGATTGACCAACGCGATCCATATCCACACGCTTTGCGACACTGTAAGGTAACTGCAACTTATTCCGTGGTAGAAGTGACCTGTCGCTTTCGTTCCGAACTGGACAATGTGACTTGTTCTGTGGATCTTTGTTGGTTTTGAACTTTTGTACCTATTGTTGTGGAAAACACGCAATAGATCTTGAACTGGGCGAAATTATAGCGAAGGACGCGATACTTTTAAAGCGTGTTGTATACCTACAGGTACTTGTGATATGTTTTTGAACGTTAGTCTCCACTTTGTACTTCAATGTGTGTACATACCATACCTAGACCATACCATAGGCCTAATTTTTGGGAAAATAACCTTAAATTAGGTTATTGTTTTAACCCATTTTCGTGTGCCGAATCAACTATGAAAAAATAAAAAAGGTATGAGTACCTATCATCCCTACTTACCAAATTATTTTAAAGACATTTTTAATGTTATGTTCTCATAATTTAAGATTCTCCAAAAAAGTTCAGCTGATTTGAAATTTGATCAAAAGAACCAGTGTGGTGAGAGGACACGAGGTGGACTCCACAGGGAAGTTTCTTTCATGAACAAATGTTGATGAATAAAAACGTATTTTTAGGGGAGCACTTGGACCCCCGTAGCTCTACAAACCCTGTATCGATCTTTCTCACGTTTGAACTAATATTCTATTCACAGAACCAAGTTTAATCAAGATTAGATCAACGGTTGTGCAGTTATTCGGTCATTTAATTAGTGAAATGTAAATGCATATCATTATAGTTCGTCGTGGAATATATTTTTCGCAACGAGGCCCATTCATGTCAGGACCAAACCGATCATTGTATGGTAATCGCGCCCACTACAGCATACTTCGATATTAGACAGTTCGCCACAAGAATAACATTATTGTTCAAAGGAATGGAATGGGCTTTCTATTCGACGGTGGACAAAAGTAACATTGATTTGGATTCGGACGGTAATGTCCCTTTCGCAAAATGTCCCGCATGCTCAAAACGGTCCGTTCTCGAAACGGCACTTTGTTTAAAACAGACCTTTTTTAAAATGATCCTTTCTCAAAACGACCTTTTCTTAAAATATCCCTTTTATCACAGAGTAAGGAATAATACTAAGGTACAACTTTTATCGAATCGTTCATTTGTTTCAATCGTTCGTTTACTCTGTAATACAAACGTGGAAAGAGTGAGTCGAGTGATTATACGAAAAGTACTCCAAAATATGTACATTACATATATACATAGACACACGCCTTTTTCCCCGAAAGGGTAGGCAGAGCCTCAAATGCGTTTCTTTTCATCGTGGGTCAATATATACATTAATGTATAAAAAATATTTATCACCATGTTTTGAAACATATCATTTTGAAAAAAAAATATAGGTGAGAGGAAAATCAATACTTGAAAAGTATTGATTTTGATGATTTTGAGAGGAAAATCAATACTTGAAAAGTTACGAGGAAAATCAATACTTTTCAAGTATTGATTTTCCTCGTAACTTATGTATATCCTTCTATTCCTGTTTGTCGCTACTAGATTTGTCCCTACTGGTGAAAAATGGGAATAAAACTCCCATTTGTCACTAATAGGAACAATTTTCCATTTTATAGGTTTCAAGTACGGTCAATAACATTATTTTATTTATTTTACTTATTTTGTCTATAATAAATCCAACTAAAATGTAATTATTCCAATAAACTCAAATTAAATTAAATAATTTAAAATTCATCGTACAAATTCAAATAAATCGAACACCCATGTTATTTTTCAGTACAAAAGACATGAACGCGCTCCCACACAGTTCGTTTTGTGTATTTCGTAATGACGCCAGTTTTTTTTTTCTGAAGATAACTTAAATTTTGAACTAAATAAAAAAATTCTCAAGTCATGCTCAAAAGCTTCTCAAAAGCTAACAAAAATAACGAAACGTTCTCGATGCAGGCCATCATCACTTCTTCAGATATCAAAAAGGTTTTATAAACTATCAAACTATGATACCTAGCACACAGGTTTTAATCAACAGTATCGTTAATTAAAACCTGTGTGCTATATATCATAGTCATCACATATCATTATTGTATTTAATAAGAAGGTCATTCAATGATTTTTTACAGTAGTTTTCTTCTTCAGGGTCCTTCGGGTATTTATGGTATATTATCTATACAAACAAAGGTACCTGGAAGAAAATCCTAATTAGTTCGCCTATGTGCAATAAATAATTTTCTATCTATCTATCTATCTCTTAGTTTCCGTTTTTGCTATCTGAAGAAGTGTTGACGAGACGATATGAGAAAAAAAAAATTGCGCACTAGCTTGAAGATCCTTAGAATAATTCCCCTTTATAACGCCCACCACACTGAAAGCATACGTAGCTGAACGATTTCCTTAAAAGTTATAGTGTTTGTGCTACTTATTTGAAAGGCTCGTGAATTATTTTAATATTCTCGACGCGTAAAACAAAGAAAGGTTTAATGGGAGCATGTCGCAAGCCGACAGTGGGCACAGCGGCCGGACAGTCGCGGCATATCAATGTGCATGTAATCCATACGTGATCTTCAGCTCTTTTCGATTCGATACCATATTACAATACCCTAACGGTTATGTTTCCAATAGAGCACATTGCGTAAGATCAATCAATAGCCACAATTATGAAATTGATTTACATTACGTGGGTTAGATAACAACAATAACGTAAAGAGCCCAGTAGATTATATTATTGACAAGTTAATTGTAGACACAAGGTAAATGATACTGTATTCAATAAATTCTCACAAAAAAAAAAAAAAAAAATAAGTGTATGTTTTTAATGGATTATTACATAAATATTGTATTATACGGAAACATAAAATGTCATATAACAGCAGGTAGTACAAGGTTTCGAATCCCCTAACATGTTATATGACATAAAAAAACGCATATTTTTTCAATGTGTTTCTTTTAATCAATTAAAAACAAACTTGAGAAAGTGTTTCGATTTTATTAATGAGAAGTATATTTTCAATTGTCCTAGTGCTGATATGGCCTACGGAACCCTCTGCACGCGAGTCAAAATTATACTTGACAGGTTTATATTTTCAAACTAAGGCTTCGTTCACACGGCATTGTCCTGCGTTTTTTTGCAGTATATTTATTTATTTAAAAAAACCTTTCACACAAGACAATAGTGCAAGGAGGACTTAATGCTAACAGCATTATCTGCCAGTCATCCTGGACGTGCAGAAAGATGACGTGTATACGTCTTAACGTATAAATAGTGACCATACAACGTTCATAGATCCATTCACACGTCGATTGTACCGCTTATACGTTTAAACGCATACTCAACGGACTTCTTGTCAAGCAAATCGATTGAACTTTTGACTTATTCGGTTCGCAGTACCATATCGTATAGCTTTGTCTCCTTCACACGACACGATGTCATACGTTTTTTATCGAATAGCAAAACTTTCAATAGACTTTCGAAAGTAACTAAAAAAAAAACTTTCATCGTTTCTAAGATTTTCGAATAATTTTTCTAATGTGATCGTACGCACAGATTCTTGATAAATAGGATGTACCCAAAACCTTCTGTTTTGTCGGCGGCGAGACCGTTGGCGCCTTCGATAACAATACAAAAGTACAACCAAGCGTGGATCCATCAGTGACGTCTACTCACTGTGACAATTGTGTGGAAAATGTGGCGATTCGTTATACACACGAATGAAAACTTACCCTATGAACACCCGGTTGACAATACGTTAAAAAAACGTGCAGGACAATGCCGTGTGAACGAAGCCTAAGGGTTAAAAATGCGCTCCTATATTGTTCGGACGATCCGTGGAATCATTAATAGGCCTTCCATGTTGCATTCACTCCCCGTCTGCAGGATTACTGACAGCGACATGTACCACATTGCGCGCTCTACCTACCCGCGGGTATAATAAACGACTACTCGACCAAAAATAAAACGATTTAACGATTAAAAATGAATTTTCCCCTTTCCAGATTGTAGTATTCATCTGCGTGGTAGGGGTTGCCGCTGGCAGCGTGGTCGCCCCCCTCCCCCTGGGGCGCGTGGACCCCCTCCCCCAGTACTCGTACGGTTACGACGTGCAGGACTCGCTCACAGGGGACTACAAGGGACACCAGGAGCAGAGGAACGGTGACCTGGTGACCGGCTCCTACTCCGTGGTCGACCCCGACGGCACGAGGAGGATCGTGGACTACGCCGCCGATCCTATTAATGGGTTTAATGCGGTCGTTCGTCGTGAGCCTCTGGTTGTCGCCGCGCCTGCGAGGGTCGTTGCTCCAGCCCCGGTTGTGGCCCCAGCCCCCTTCGTAGCCCCCGCCCCCTTTGCAGCGCGGGCCCCGTTCTACGCTAATGGACCCGTCCTCTCCCGGGCCCCCCTCTTCGCCCCCGCTCCAGCCCCTCTACTAGCTCCAAGACTACCCTACTACTTCTAGATGAATAATTTCAATTTTGTTGTTCTTTGTACTTTTTATAGGATTTTTTTATGACTGTTATTTATGATAAAAAATGATAATAACTAATTTGATGTGTTTCAATGATTTAATATTTAATCTGCTTCCTAAAAACACTGGTAACTATAGTACCGACCTCCTATAACATCTACTAGTATGAGTAGTACTAACGGTAGACCTGTCTTTCCTGAAAACTATATCTGGGTCTCTTCAAGGCTAGAGTGAATAGGTGCCTTCTAGACCTTTGTGCTCCATCTTCGGCCACATCGTCACTTACCAACAGGTGAGATCGCTGTCAAACAAAAGTCTACCAATGTTAAAAAAAAACCCGCGTTTGTATACAGCTACAGACCGTTCACCGTAGGATGTTCCCTGCCTTGGGAATAGTGCCAACACGGCAGGGGACATCTTACGGTGAACGGTCTGTATGCATAATATCTAAAACCATGGTGCGTGAGTATCTTAAAAAATATTTTTTTATTTGTATGATTTGGTAACCATATCGTTTTATATAAGAAGTTACTAAGAAAAATATAAGAAACTAACGCGTTTCTAGTTATCGAGTACTGATCATGTGTACATACCATAGATCTAGAATTTAAATAGCGAAAATTCTACGTCTATGGTACATACAACTTGTCATGCAGTTGGATGCGGTAATAGCCGAAATAGCAGCGAACCTCGTTCGTGTGCAACAAGCGCAGGCGCAGGCGCAGGCGCAGGCGCAGGCGCAGGTTCAGGCGTCCTAATATTTTAATTTTCTTTCAGTGATTAATTTTAATCACCATCCTAATCCTAATCATATACTATCCATCATCATAGCATCTCATCATAAAATGAGCCCAAACACGGCCAGTCTACTACTATGCATCATCATAGCATCTCATCATAAAATGAGCCCCAACACGGCCAGTCTACTACTATGCATCATCATAGCATCTCATCATAAAATGAGCCCAAACACGGCCAGTCTACTACTATGCATCATCATAGCATCTCATCATAAAATGAGCCCCAACACGGCCAGTCTACTACTATGCATCATCATAGCATCTCATCATAAAATGAGCCCCAACACGGCCAGTCTACTACTATGCATCATCATAGCATCTCATCATAAAATGAGCCCAAACACGGCCAGTCTACTACTATGCATCATCATAGCATCTCATCATAAAATGAGCCCCAACACGGCCAGTCTACTACTATGCATCATCATAGCATCTCATCATAAAATGAGCCCAAACACGGCCAGTCTACTACTATGCATCATCATAGCATCTCATCATAAAATGAGCCCCAACACGGCCAGTCTACTACTATGCATCATCATAGCATCTCATCATAAAATGAGCCCCAACACGGCCAGTCTACTACTATGCATCATCATAGCATCTCATCATAAAATGAGCCCCAACACGGCCAGTCTACTACTATGCATCATCATAGCATCTCATCATAAAATGAGCCCAAACACGGCCAGTCTACTACTATGCATCATCATAGCATCTCATCATAAAATGAGACCCAACACGGCCAGTCTACTACTATGCATCATCATAGCATCTCATCATAAAATGAGCCCCAACACGGCCAGTCTACTACTATGCATTATCATAGCATCTCATCATAAAATGAGCCCAAACACGGCCAGTCTACTACTATGCATCATCATAGCATCTCATCATAAAATGAGCCCAAACACGGCCAGTCTACTGCTATGCATCATCATAGCATCTCATCATAAAATGAGCCCAAACACGGCCAGTCTACTACTATGCATCATCATAGCATCTCATCATAAAATGAGACCCAACACGGCCAGTCTACTACTATGCATCATCATAGCATCTCATCATAAAATGAGCCCCAACACGGCCAGTCTACTACTATGCATCATCATAGCATCTCATCATAAAATGAGCCCAAACACGGCCAGTCTACTACTATGCATCATCATAGCATCTCATCATAAAATGAGCCCAAACACGGCCAGTCTACTACTATGCATCATCATAGCATCTCATCATAAAATGAGCCCAAACACGGCCAGTCTACTACTATGCATCATCATAGCATCTCATCATAAAATGAGCCCAAACACGGCCAGTCTACTACTATGCATCATCATAGCAACTCATCATAAAATGAGCCCAAACACGGCCAGTCTACTACTATGCATCATCATAGCATCTCATCATAAAATGAGCCCAAACACGGCCAGTCTACTACTATGCATCATCATAGCATCTCATCATAAAATGAGCCCAAACACGGCCAGTCTACTACTATGCATCATCATAGCAACTCATCATAAAATGAGCCCAAACACGGCCAGTCTACTACTATGCATCATCATAGCATCTCATCATAAAATGAGCCCAAACACGGCCAGTCTACTACTATGCATCATCATAGCATCTCATCATAAAATGAGCCCAAACACGGCCAGTCTACTACTATGCATCATCATAGCATCTCATCATAAAATGAGCCCAAACACGGCCAGTCTACTACTATGCATCATCATAGCATCTCATCATATAATGAGCCCAAACACGGCCAGTCTACTACTATGCATCATCATAGCATCTCATCATAAAATGAGCCCAAACATGGCCAGTCTACTACTATGCATCATCATAGCATCTCATCATAAAATGAGCCCAAACACGGCCAGTCTACTACTATCCATCATCATAGCATCTCATCATAAAATGAGCCCAAACACGGCCAGTCTACTACTATGCATCATCATAGCATCTCATCATAAAATGAGCCCAAACACGGCCAGTCTACTACTATGCATCATCATAGCATCTCATCATAAAATGAGCCCAAACACGGCCAGTCTACTACTATGCATCATCATAGCATCTCATCATAAAATGAGCCCAAACACCGCAAACACGGCCAGTCTACTACTATGCATCATCATAGCATCTCATCATAAAATGAGCCCAAACACGGCCAGTCTACTACTATGCATCATCATAGCATCTCATCATAAAATGAGCCCAAACACGGCCAGTCTACTACTATGCATCATCATAGCATCTCATCATAAAATGAGCCCAAACATGGCCAGTCTACTACTATGCATCATCATAGCATCTCATCATAAAATGAGCCCAAACACGGCCAGTCTACTACTATGCATCATCATAGCATCTCATCATAAAATAAAATAACTAAATAAATAATGCTGGACAGTTCACACAACATTATCTAATCCCAAACTAAGCAGAGCTTATAATATTGTATTGTCATTGGAACTTGACAGGTACAATCGGATGACAACAAGTGGCTCTGATTCAGCTTGATAGGTTTGACCCAAATATAGATACAGTGCAAATTAAATATAACTTTTAAGTAAACAATAAACGTATTGAATATTGAAAGGGATTCGTTTCATGTTTTCAATAAATATTAGCAATAACTCAGTTAAGATCGATAAGATTGATTTACAGCAAAACTAAAACGGACTTCATCAGTCACGACCTTAACGACATAGCTCCCAAAATTAGCAAGTTGAAGTGGCAATGGGCAGGCCATAAAGCTCGCAGAACTTTGGGAAAGAAAGGTTCTCGAGTGGCAACCACAAACCGGACGACGCAAAAGAGGAATGCTCCAGGAATGGTCACAGGAAGACGGTGGATGGAGGCGGCTCAAGACTATTCGTCTATTAGATGGGGCAGGCCTATGTCCAGCAGTAGACATCTGTAGGCTGAAGATGATGATGATATGATTATGAATGACCTTAACATAATGTGTTCGGCGAACAAACGAGGGCGGCGGGCGGCGCGCGCGCAGCGACCGACAATGACACATTCCAGCGAAGATCGTGACCTTGCCTTATTTATACTTACATACTTCAATTAAAAGCGAAAGTAATAAGCTCCTCGTACGGGGTTCGATTACCGGACCAGTGACGTCACAATCCGAATGTCACGAGTGGACATACGACTCGTATATAACGAGAGCGAGCCCCAAACTCGTCAGTTCCATCTCACCTTCGAACTTATTCACATCTTAAAATGGCATTCAAGGTACAAACATGGATTTTATTATCGTCGTCAGCAGCTGTTAGACGGCCAGTGCTGGACGAGGCCTTCCCCATAGAATGCAATGGAGGATGTGCCATAATCAGCACGCTTGGCAGGCCGACTGGTGATCGTAGTATTGTTGTTAAGTACTCAGGTGGAAGCTACTGCCCATCCCTTTTCAGCTTTTACGGCATCTGAGAGAGGAGACGGAGGACTGTATGCTCAGGCTGGACACACCACAGCAGCCACATTTAAATATGAATATTTTGAACAGAAATTAATAACTTTATGTTTTATTTCAGTTTGTCGTCTTCAGCGCCCTGGTGGCGGCCGTCAGCGCAGGCCTCCTCCCCCAGGTGTCCTACTCGGCACCCCTGTCCTATACCAGCCATGCTGTACAGGCTGCCCCCGTCTACCACTCCGCTCCTGTCTACCACTCTGCCCCCGTAAGCTACGCTGCCCCCATCGCCAAGGTTGCTGTCGAGGAGTACAACTCCCACCCCCAGTACACTTTCGCGTACGATGTTCAGGACGGACACACCGGAGACTCCAAGTCCCAGCACGAGACTCGTGATGGAGACGTCGTGAAGGGCTCGTACTCCGTCGTCGACCCCGACGGCACCAAGCGCACCGTGGAGTACACCGCTGACGACCACAATGGTTTCAACGCGGTCGTTCATAGAGAACCCCTCACTCACGTCACCAAGGTCGCTGCCCCCGTCGCCTACGCCGCTGCCCCCGTGGTTCACGCCTCCCCCGTAAAATACGCAGCCCCCCTCAGCTATGCTGTTGCCCCTGTCGTGCACTCTGCCCCCCTAGTCCACGCCGCTCCCGTGGCCAAGATCGCTTACTCCGCGCCCGTCGCCTACTCCGCACCCACTTACTACCACCACTAGACTGAAAACACCATCACAAACTGTGAATGCTATCTTGTAAATAAACTATTTATTCAAAATTATTATAAGTTTACTTATTTTAGTAACGTTACCAAGTATAAAACAGATTGATTATCAAACTAAGTATAATTTTATTAATAGCAAAAGGGCATAACAATTAGCGAAACAGTGCGTCACCTCATTGCAGCAGAATTTCTAGGTTACTACGATTAAACATCGAACAATTGGAATCCCAAAGTTTTGGATTTGGGTGGTGCTGCGAGTACTTTTTCCGGGCCAGGGACGACTGAGAGACCACGCTGGCGAAGCTTGCGGCGCTCGGCTGTGTCATCTCCTCCTTTGGACTTGCATGGCAGCACCGAGAACCGCCTACCAGTTGGAACTGTCGACATACGCTTGAACAAAACCTGCGTCTCGACACGCATTTTTTCATCCATCACTGCCACTATCTGCCTCTCTCTCTGTACGATCGCCTTGCGCTCGTCCGCAGCCACGGCTTCGTTCGCCATCTCCGCACATTTAAGTAAAAATGCTTGCACTCGTTCCGGATCTTGCATCTTTTTCGACCACTCGAATGCTTCTTCGACTTGAATGCGCACTTCATTAGCGTTACCTTGTTGCATGTCTCCTCTCATTAGAACGAATAAACCGTTGAGCCACCAAGTTACACTTTCCAATGCTTGCGCTTCTCTCTGGCATCGCTTAGCGTAAAACTTAGCAAGTGCGTAATTTTTCTGAGTGCAGAGCAATCGTGACAACTCGTACATCAACCAACATTTCATTGTACAGTTCTCGCACATCTCGAGAGTTGCCGTTACTTTTTCAGTAGCTTGTTTGATATCGATAAACTTGTAAGGATAGGTCGCCATGACGGAATCAAAAGACTGCGGTCGGCCGACCGGTAGACCCATTAGGAAAGCGACTCTTCGACGGTTTCCTCGCTCGCTGAGAGTGTACGAGAGCCGATGTTGTGACAGATATCCTTCTCCGACGGCTCTGTATAGTCGGTCTGTGTAAACTTCTTTGTCGGGTAACGTTCGAGGGATCTTTCCGTCGAGGAACAACTGCATCCGCTCGGCTTGAGCGATCAGATCCATGACTCGGTTGGCTCGCATACTCTTCTCAATTGCCTTTAGCAAGCGCTCAGCGGTTCTCGCTCCGATCTCACGCTCCTTGACCAAAATTGCTTCCTTGTACTTATCTTGATGTTTAGATTCAGCTTTTTCCGAAAGTTGTATAGTATAGTAAGGTCGTTGCGACCGCATCATATCCTGTCGCTCTGTCAGTGATCTCAGAGCTTCTTTTACTATATCTTTTAATTGTTGACTTCCTCCTGAATTAGAGGAGACCATACGAGGATCTTCTGTGAGTTCAGCCAGAAAGAACTTATCGTAAGCCATAGGACCTAAGTATTTAGAAGCTAGTACTCGGGAAAGTGTCAAGGCTTTCCTAGCCTCCATTTGAGTTAACTTTTTTTTACGTTCTAACTTAGGGATCCGGCACTTATGTAAGCTTTTCTGAGGTTCATTATCGTCAATGTGGCGTTTGGCTTCTACTTGTTTGATCAGCGGCAGGAAGTCTAGCATGACGCTGCCAGCATTGACCCCGATACAGTCTTGTATCGTTTCAAGTCCCTGGTTGATGCCTTCCATGAAGTAAGGCGGCTGTCGCCGGAGCCGTGAGCCGCGGTAGTTCATGACGACGGAGCGCTCGAAGTCAGACATAGTGTACATGGCACGGGCCTGCATGTTGCGCGCTATCATGTTGTCTGGCTCCAGACTGAGTGCGATCTCGGCATCTGCATAGGCTTGCACCGGCTGCACGGCGTCAGCGCATACCTGACTCCTGCCCGTTAGCATCCGCACATCATTAGGGCTGAATGTGAATGCTTCATCGTATGCAGCTTTTGATTTATCAAATTGTTCGAGGCGCCTCAGGTAGGCACCTCGTTCGCGGTAGCACGTCAGTGCACCCACCATCTCCTTTGCTTCCATTTTGGTGTTTTAACAAAACCTCTATTAATAAAACTAAACTGATCTCAAAATTATGTAAACTGATTTGTTTGTGGAATATTCATAGACGTAATATTTTCGCTGGGAATATTAATCATAAAGAACTTTTATACAAAGGGACATACGTAGTATTTTTGTCTCTATGTTGACATAATATTGATCCGAGTGAGCTTGCAAAATAGAGCAGAGTCCGAGTCTACTGTATATATTGTAGTTTTTGGTCTACTCGGATTAGATGCCAGCGTCCGAGTGCGCTCAGATTACGTGTTTACATGATATGAGTCGCGTCCGAGTAGACATCCGAGTGCACTTGGTCCGACCCAACTCTTACTGTGTAAACCTGGCTTTAAGGCCCCTCTACATGATGGCCCAGCGCCAGACCAGCGAGATGGCCATGCGATGGTTGATACGCAACTACACGATGGTGACATTCAGTTTTGATCTCTTCGTTGTTCGAGATGGACGTGGAAGCATTAGCCGCTGCGGCTGTATAATGTCTATAGAAAACGTACCATTATTTTCTTATTGTGCACAAGAATAAAGTTATTAAAAATAAATGGCGTAGAAGAAGATGGTGGTTGTTATCTATCCATCACAATTGAACTACTTGTACTATTATTTATTCTGTGATAGAACTAAGTACCTAAATCATTGAACTATTATTACTAGTATAGTAAATACAACTATCATTAAAACTTATGTGGAATGGGCCACGTGTGGATGCGTACCGCCATCGCTGGCCCACTACCTTTGATGTGCCGATGAAAAACCGACACCGTGGCCATTCCATCGCCATCCCGCCGCGCCATAAGCCATCAGATACAACTGCGCCCTCCACACGCTGGCCCATCTTAGTGGGCTAGTATGGTGATGACCCATCGTGTAGAGGGGCCATAAAGGATATGAATAGTACCAAAATAGTACCCATAGAGATTTTTTTATAGTACCATAGTATCTGTCTCTCACACACAGATACTACTCTGTCACAGATAAAATAATACTATACTAGCCTCGGATTAAGAACAAAGCATAGATTCATGTGTACAACATAGTCCATGGACTACAACTAGTAATAGAGCAAGAGCCCATGACGGCCAGACCTTCGTTATTTTATAAAAGCTGAAAGTTTGTCTGTGCATGTCCCCTATGTAAGAACGACCAGCGACTATAGAGTTTGGGTTGTGGCCACACATGAAGTAGTACATGGATAGTGTGCTAAAATAGCCACAAATTTTATAGAGTGTTCCTTCTTACTCCTATCCTAGAAGATATCTTGCTATCCTATGTTTGAGAGAAACAAATATATTGTCACTCGACAGTCGTTTTTCCGTTCCGTACCCTGAATATTGGTAACATGAATGTACATCTTCCTAGATTGGTACCATGAATGTAGTAGTAATTGTGACATTTGGCCTGGTACGAGTTCACAGATGAATGTAGTACATCTTTCTAGTACGAGTTACACAAATAAAAACACGAGTGATATATGCTTGTCTCATTCCAACACATGAATACATTCATATAAAAGAATGAGACTGGTATAAAAGAATGAGAATGATAGCAACACAGATCAGCAGCCTTTAGAGGCAGTTTCCGTTACGCTGCATCGAAGTGTTGGAATAGCATCCCTCCGCCGATAAGGAACCTGCATAGTGTTCAAGGGTTTCGTATACAGCTTAGGAAATACCTAATCGATTGGCAGAAGACGCAGGAATGTCTAAAACACGATACAAGTGCTATATAATTATTATAATTATTTCTTATTATTATACCTATTTATATAATTATTATTTTATTATAACACATACGTTAATTGTTAATTATTTTCTTGTAATTTTTATCCTAGTAGTTTTGTTTTTCTTCATTACCATTTTTTGCCAATAAGTACTATTTTTTATATTGTATATTTTTGTTCAAACTACTGCTAAATTAATATATTGTTATTGTTAACTGTTATTGTTTGTATCATTCATTGTATAATGATACACATCTGCTATTTTTAATGTTTCTCTTGGTTAAAAAAAGGCTCTAACGGAAGACCAGCGCAGGTTGTTTACAACCTGCATGCTGAGTTAGAGACCTTTTTGTAACAGCAAATCTAACTGTAATTTTGTGTATTTTCATGTTTTATTTTGTTTATATCTGTGTTGTTACAAATAAAAAATATTCTATTCTATTCTATTCTATTCTATTCTATTCTAAATCTCGTCATCCATTGCCGGACACTTATGACAGTTGCTTGCTACCCCCTGCCAGACACCCCTAAACTTTAATAAATTATAATTATACTTTCGTTATAGTATAACTGCCAAATTTTATATATGTTACTTGGGGACCTATAAAAAAATGTTACCTCAATAGCCGGACAGTTTCAATGGTTTTTACATCTTGCCAGACACATTGAAAGTCCGCTGTACCTATGTGCGAGCGCGAGGTGACCTGCTCATCCTGTGTGCTTCAGAAAAGGAAAATTAAAACCATACAAGACATTAAATAAATAAAATTTGGTTTTTTTTTCAGCCTTTGGGTTAACTGGGCACTGAAATCTATATAATCTGAAGCGTCCAGTATAATAATGGCTTGAGGATGCTGTTGGGGCTACCTTGTTTCTGTAGCTCTTCAGGAATGTGTGCAGAATCTAGGTACGCGAGGTAGATCAACAGCCAACCAGGTAACCAATAGCCTCCTCGTCACCATCCTGGACAAGGTTGACTGTCCCGTCGTGAGGCACTAGAATGCCATACATATGGCTTCCAGAGCCGCTATGTTTAATGTGCGGTAGGTGTGTGCTTTTGTTTAGTTTTTTTTTTTTTAAATTGTGTTTACCTTCTGTATGGATTTTATCTGAAATAAATGATTTAATAATTAAATAATAATAATGTAATTGGCACCTAATAGTAAATGATTTAATAATTAAATAATAATAATGTATTAAAAGATAAACGGCTAATTACCACTATTATTCGTCACTTTGCTGACGTTTCGAGACTGAGTTCAGAAGCCTCTTCATCATGAGCACCGCCCGCGACCGCGTTCGACGGTGGACCAGCGAATACGATAATCTTTTAATATGATTCCCAACCACGATAGTTTCAATTCTATAATAATAATGTAATTGGCACCTAATAGTAAATGATTTAATAATTAAATAATAATAATGTAATTGGCACCTAATAGTAAATGATTTAATAATTAAATAATAATAATGTAATTGGCACCTAATAGTAAATGATTTAATAATTAAATAATAATAATGTAATTGGCACCTAATAGTAAATGATTTAATAATTAAATAATAATAATGTAATTGGCACCTAATAGTAAATGATTTAATCATTCAATAATAATAATGTAATTGGCACCTAATAGTAAATCAACTTAGAAGCGAAATAAATATTAAAAACCAATAAAAAGCTAAAATCAATCGCTGTGCCTTTGTCGCAAACGCCACACTGAAGTTCAAACTGAATCTGTCTTTAAACTTACGTCGTTAAAATCGATTTTTCTTTTAAAACCCATTGAGCTGCTAATTTTGGGTTATCTATCACCTTAATATTGTGGTCACCGTTGTAAAATTAACTAGGTACGTACCGTTGTGTTAGGGTTCTGAAGTCAGACATGGAGCCCTTATAGTTTCGCGATATCCGTCTGTCTGTTTGTCTCTCTGCTCGCAGTCAGAGCCGTTTTACAATAAGACATGTTAGTACCTATTAGTGTAAGCATAGATGAAATAATACTATACGTGTAAGTATGTTGCTGGGTCCGAGTTTTGCACGGTCGTACCTACTTTATATTCAACCGATTGTGACGTTGAAAAAGTTAAGAAAGAACAACTCAATATTTTACTTTACTACAAAAAATATTTTAAACTAGAAACCAGATTTAGAAAATAAAAGGATAGCCCTTCGTGTGAAAGCCTTTCAACTATATAGCAAGGTTCCATGTTTTCTTTTCGATACAGAGCTCCGTCATATATAAGAAGCTTTGAAGTACCTAGTCATTTTAGAAAAATTACGACTACAATATACACCACGTACTTTACTATTCTCCTGCTGACGTTTCGTTGACCATTTAGACGTCCTTCTTCGTGAGCACCGACCGCGACCACGCTCCAAAAAGAGGTCCTTCTTCATGAGCACCGACCGCGACCACGCTCCAAAAAGAGGTCCTTCTTCATGAGCACCGACCGCGACCACTCTCCAAAAAGAGGTCCTTCTTCATGAGCACCGACCGCGACCACGCTCCAAAAAGAGGTCCTTCTTCATGAGCACCGACCGCGACCACGCTCCATTTAGAGATCCTTCTTCATGAGCACCGACCGCGACCACGCTCCATTTAGAGATCCTTCTTCGTGAGCACCGACCGCGACCACGCTCCATTTAGAGATCCTTCTTCGTGAGCACCGACCGCGACCACGCTCCATTTAGAGATCCTTCTTCATGTGCACCGACCGCGACCACGCTGTGTATAGTCGTAATTTTTCTAAAATGATACCAAGCCACGGTAATTTCAATTCTACCAGTCATTATTGTTAGAGTCTGAATGTTCAGTTTAATAATCATTTATTCTCCAAAAGATAATTATTATCACTTAGGTACATGAGAATCAATTATACATAGTAAAAAAATGTTTGCTAACTCAGTCACGCCTGTACCAATTCCGATGAAGTGTTGTACACAGATAAATTATCACATGTTTGTAGCTGTATGATACTAATCGTGCGGCAAAAACAATGCGAAATAGATAAGAGGTATTAAAGTATTTTAAGAAAAGCTGTATAGATAAAGTGGGTAACGGTAAACAGTAGACTTGATTTAAACTTCCTTAGTAGATTAAAACTTTTCAGGGTATCGTGACTTCGTAGCCCTATTACCTACTATTAGTAGAACAAATGTGAAATATTTTTCCTATATGTTCTATTGGTAGAACAAATAGTAGAACAGATGGTAAGGACCCCTACGCTGCTTGGTCCAACACGCACTTGGTCATTTATAACAAATGAAAGAGGGGTTTGTGGTGCTAATAATTCAAGTAAGTAAATAAAATAAAAAAGTTTTCAGTAAAAATGAAAGCCATTTAATATTCGTTATCAGTCCTAGTTTGTTGGAATATTTAGTAAGCTACATATCTGGCAGCCGCAGGGGCGTACGCTACCGGGGCGGCGGCGTACTGGGCGACGGGGGCGGGGTACGCAGCGTAGCGCGCTGGGGCGGGGTAGGCCAGCGGGGCGGGCGCTGTGTAGGCGGCGGTGTAGCGTGCCGGGGCCAGCGCCGGCGCGGCGGCGTAGCGCGCGGCGACCACGGCGGGCTCAGCCAGCGCGGCGGGCGCGGCGGCCAGCAGCGGCTCCTTACGCACCACCGCGTTGAACCCGTTCACATCGTCCGCAGTGTAGTCCACCACGCGACGCGTGCCGTCGGACTCGACCAGGGAGTACTGTCCTTGCACCAGGTTGCCGTCGCGCTGCTCCGTCTGACTCTTGTAGTCGCCGGTGAGTGAGTCGGCCACGTCGTACCCGAACCTGTACTGAGGCAGGGGGTCGAACTCCTCGAGCCTGGCCGCGACCGGCGCCGCCACCACCTGCTCGGCGAGGAGCGGCGCGCCCACGGGGATGCTCCCCGCGCGGACTAAGGCCACCAAGCAGGACACGATGACGAACTGTACAAAATAACTAAGTATTACTAATCTAATTTATGTGCAGTGCACACAACGACTGTACTTGAAACAGTGACACGGTTTCGCGAGGGCGAGACTAGTGCGGTTGCGCAAGCGCACAGCTGAGAGACTAACAAGCGAGGATACCGTTCGTCAAGGACGCAAGGTGTCGCCTGCTGCATCCCAATGAGCTGGGGACAGTGGACACACGCATGCATTACTGACAATATGTCATGTAGATGAGGTTGAATTCAAAGGAGAGTACCGGAGATAAATCTAATTAATATTCTAAGCAAATACCTGTGTATATATAACGGATGTCCGTAAGGGTATGTTTCATAATACTGTATGGATTTACGAACATAAAATAGCATTCATTATTATACTTACCTAATAGGAATGTATTTTGTATGGTGAATGAAGTGTTAATGAGGCTAAATTAGTAAGTACTTATGCGCATAAAAATGTAAGAGATGGAGTATTTATAAAAATGTAGACGATAAGTAAGATAAAACTTTTGAAACTATCATGGTTATGTACATAATTTTCACTAGAAACGGGATATTTACCATGGGGTTTTTTTACATCTACACGCAAAGACTATTTACCATGGGTTTTTTTTACATCTACACGCAAAGACTATTTACCATGGGGTTTTTTTACATCTACACGCAAAGACTATTTACCATGGGGTTTTTTTACATCTACACGCAAAGACTATTTACCATGGGGTTTTTTTACATCTACACGCAAAGACTATTTACCATGGGGTTTTTTTACATCTACACGCAAAGACTTTAGTCAGTTCTCCCGTGATCATGGCGCATGCAACTGTGCCGAAATATCGGGAACATATAAAACTCAAAAATCATGGTAAATATCCCGTTTCTAGTGAAAATTAAGTAAGATAAAGGTCTAAACAGTGTTAAAAAACATTTTGTATTGTTAGAAAACATAATGATTACTAAGATAACATAGTGATTATGAAACTGTTGATGAGGCAAAAAGTTGAGATTTTGGAAATCAAATAGTTGTTCGGGCACATCAGCAAAAACACTTGACACTAACTAATAAGGGCGGCGCGGTGGAGGGCACTGGGAATACATACATACATAGACACACGCCTTTTCCCCGGAAAGGGTAGGCAGAGCTTCAATTGGGCCTCTTTTCACTGTGGGTTGCACCATCGTGGGAAATAGTCGTGAAAAGTGGTGAGCACATCGCCGCCATTGCTTCTCACGACTGATACTGCTAACGCTTTCTTCCAGTTATAACACATTCCTAAAACAAGCTGGCAGCCATGACAAATCCTATACCAACGAATCCTACAAAATGAATGGGTATGAAGTCTGGGAATGACCGACTTAATTGGATTTACGAATAGGCATTGTTTGCCTTTTGCATTGAAAAAAGAAACGGACAAATGTGAGCGAGACTCTCGCCCTGAGGGTTTGCGTATAGTAAAAGCTTACTGGGGTATTTTCCTGCAAACTCCTCAATTTCAGACTTTTCCTTTATTTGTGTCGCAAAGTCTTCAAGCATTCTAAATTTTGAATTTTGATGTTGTTTTGAATTTTGGCGATTTCCATACATACATTAGAAAATAATTGCCATATATTTTGAATACATTGCCTTATAAGCTTGATTTTGTACGGCACTCACTTTTACTTGACTTGATATTATCTTAGAATATATTATTTTAACCGTTCCTGAGTAAAAGGGTCATGACGGATAGACAGAAGGAATGTAAGGATAATAAGGGTCCCATTTTTTTCCTGTTGATGCACGGAACTCTAACCAAAAGTTTGTATCAAAATAACAAGGGGTTGTTCAGCTCAGAATAAGATAATGAAGATGAAAGAGAGACAAATGAAATGCAATAATGTGATGAGATGCAGAGATAAGCAATCAATTGATAATGAAATAACAATTTACCTTAAAGGCCATTTTTGTTTTGGTGGATGGTTTGTGGAAGATGTCAAGTGTGACTATGCTCCTGTGGCGTCCACCAGGTATATATATACTGGCGCGGGTTGTGACACTCGGCTCAAGATCGCGCTTTGTATTATGAGTGCGCATCACTATGTGCGCGCGCGCAATTGGAAATGAGCTACAATTTGTCAATGGCGGAAAATTTCGAACGCGTTCTTGAATTTTGGCCAAAAGTATAAGTACCTAACTTATGTTGAAAGAAAATAATTGTTTCACATTTTGTATCCAGTTCACCGGCATTGATTTGGTGGATACTCGTTGACTTTATTCGGTTATCTTTTTCAGGGCCAGTTGCACCTAAGTCATGTGTTCTTTGCTTCAGAGATGTAGGTAGAAGACAGCTGAACCTAAGTAATGTGTTCTTTGCTTCAGAGATGTAGGTAGAAGACAGCTGAACCTAAGTAATGTGTTCTTTGCTTCAGAGATGTAGGTAGAAGACAGCTGAACCTAAGTAATGTGTTCTTTGCTTCAGAGATGTAGGTAGAAGACAGCTGAACCTAAGTAATGTGTTCTTTGCTTCAGAGATGTAGGTAGAAGACAGCTGAACCTAAGTAATGTGTTCTTTGCTTCAGAGATGTAGGTAGAAGACAGCTGAACCTAAGTAATGTGTTCTTTGCTTCAGAGATGTAGGTAGAAGACAGCTGAACCTAAGTAATGTGTTCTTTGCTTCAGAGATGTAGGTAGAAGACAGCTGAACCTAAGTAATGTGTTCTTTGCTTCAGAGATGTAGGTAGAAGACAGCTGAACCTGAGTAATGTGTTCTTTGCTTCAGAGATGTAGGTAGAAGACAGCTAAATTCAATTCAATCCAATTCATTTATTTATTTCAGGCAACAGTGAAAAATGTAATGTGTACCTAGACAAAGGCCCATAGTAATATATACCTTACAACTAACATACCTACATATAAAGATAAAGATATACTTAAAACTATCACTTAACGTCAAGGGGATTTGGCTTCGAAAAAGCTTCGCTATAGCGTCGGTAATCAATGCCAGCTGGCCAGAACTCCGGATCAAGGAGCCCATCCTTTTGACGACCTCTGTGGCGCGGCGGGCGAAGGTTGGCCTGCGACGCAGGAGGTTGCGGGTTCGATTCCCGCCTCGAAACAAATATTTGTGCGATCGCAGATATTTGTTCAGGGTGTTCTGGGTATTTTCTATGTATAATAAAAAATATCTATCTATTTAATGTATTGTATTAAGTATATCAGTTATCTAGTACCCAAAACACAAGCTCTGCTTACCTTGGGCACAGATAAAATAATACTATACTAGCCTTGGGGCTAGATAATGTTGTGTGAACTGTGTCCAGCATTATTTATTTATTTATTTGTACTAAAACTTTTATAGAATAATCTATATGCTACCTATGATTACTGTTTATTTGCCGACGATATAGTTAATCATAACATCATGGCACAATCACTGGAACACATTGCCATTGCCACATGCACAGAGACCTTTTTTTTTTACAACTTTAGGTGACGGAACATCAGATAGCCCACCTGATGGTAAGCAGTACCCTCTGCCTATGAACAGTGCATTACCTCATAGGTCACGTTCACCTAGGACGCACCCTATGTAGCATTGCACTGCCCTCGCCACCCTGAGACCTTTAGATTGAAAGTCTCATGTGCATGTGATTTCACCAACACCCATAGGTACCCTTCAAACCGGAACACAGTAATGCGAGCACTACTGCTTTGCGGCAGAAATAGGTATAGTGGTAGTACTTCCCCGGACGAAGTCTTTCACAAAAATGCTCTACTACTAACTAACCTCATTACTGTCTCCCAACAGGTGGATCATATTTATATACATGGGCAAGATGAACATCATGTAAAATGGCCATAGTATACCTCCTATATACTATACACGTTGGGAACGATATTATCGAAGTTGTTGACCGCCAGTATGTCTATTTGGGTCAAACTATTCACATAGGTAGGTCCATATTCGACAAAAACAACGAATCCAATTTGGATCATTCGGGAAACTACTCTCCATTTATCTTCTCGTCACAGTTACTGCAGCGCTTCAAGACTACGTTTATAATCAGTGCATGTTGCCAGTGATGACTGAGACCTTGACTGAGACGTGGTCGCTAACTGTTGGCCTCATACAAAAGCTCACGCAGCGGGCTATAGAGAGAGTTATGCTCGGAGTTACAACACCAGGGGGCTCAGGCGCAAAGCATCCACTTCTCCTATTGTACTCCGACCGTTTTCACAATATGGCCACTTCGCAATCGAACCGTACGTTTAATGGAAGCAAACATTTTACGTTATTCTTTTAAATATTATAAAGGCGAAAGTTTGTGTGTGTGTGTGTGTGTAGTGTGTTTGTTACTTCTTCACGCTGAAATGGCTGGACGGATTTGCATAAAATTTGGAATGGAGATAACTGGACTCCCGGAATAACACATAGGCACATTTTTATCCCGATATACGCGTATTCCCAAGGGATCGAGACTAACGCGGGTGAAACCGCGGGGCACTACTAGTAAGATTATGTTACTAGGGTTTTTTTTAATATAAATTATTTCGATTGGCATCATAAAAATACGGATGTTTTTTCACATTTAAGTCGGTTCGATTCCCAGACGAAGCAAGTAATTTTTAGAAAATCTTTGATTGCAGTATAACCTAACTTATAAAAATAAAATAAAGTCTCCTTTCAGTAAAATATCCTATCTTTCCCTTCATGTCGCATAGTGTTGGGACGCCCTGTATACCTACATAGCTCAAGCAAAAGTGGCAATAACAGCTCGCTGAACCGACAACCGTTGGGGACCAAAGGTTTTACGAGTGCATGGCAACTACGAACAGAACGTCGCGACGTAGTGTCGAAAGCTCAGGATATAGGTCTAGGTGAATAAGTATTCAGTATTTGGTCCACCGAGAGGGTGGCAAAAATTATGAAAAAAATTAAGCGTAGGAATAATTTATTTTCTTATACTGAAGAGTACATATTTCTAGTAGTATAATAAGTACTGTGTACTTAACGTTCTTTAGTTTAGTGGTGGTAGACAGGGGCAGAGTGGTAGACGGGAGCCGAGTGGTAGCCGGGGGCAGACTGGTAGGCGGGAGCCGAGTGGTAGACGGGGGCAGAGTAGGCGAGGGGAGCGGCGATCTTGGCGACAGGGGCGGCGTAGCTCAGGGGAGCGGCGTATTTAGCGATAGGGGCGGCGTGGACCACGGGGGCAGCGGCGTAGGCGACGGGGGCGGCGACCTTGGCGACGTGAGCGAGGGCTTCCTTGCGGACAACAGCGTTGAATCCGTTGTGGTCGTCAGCGGTGTAGTCCACGGTGCGCTTGGTGCCGTCGGGGTCGACGACGGAGTAGGAGCCCTGTACGCTGTCTCCATCGCGAGTCTCGTGCTGGGACTTGGAGTCTCCAGTGAGACCGTCCTGCACGTCGTAGGCGAAGCTGTACTGGGGGTGCGCGTTGTACTCCTCAACGGCCACCTTAGCGAGGGGCGCGGCGTAGCTCACGGGGGCTGAGTGGTAGGCGACGGGGGCCGAGTGGTAGGCGACGGGGGCCGAGTGGTAGGCGACGGGGGCTGCGGGGAGGAGACCAGCGCTGGCGGCTGCCACCAAACCGAAGAATACGACGAACTGAAAATTATGAACAAATAATTTAGACTGAGATGTCATAATCACCTGTTTTTTTCTCTTCTCCAAAAGGAATATTCCATCGCGAATAGACCCTGTTCTTCTTATTTAAATATAAGTAGCTACTTCAGCCATAAATATATTATTTAAAAATTCGCAAGTTCCCTATTCATACACTCACCTTGAAAGCCATAGCTAGTTTTGGTTGTAGTGTTTCGAGTGAGTGATTAGAAGTATGTAATGAATAGTAGAAATATACTAGCGATTATATATGCTAGTATTATGCCCGAGGCGAAAGCTGCCAGGTACCGATCTACCGGTTGATGACATGGACCGACCAATAATTCAATTCATAATGATATACTCAAATAAGTAGAACAAGGATTTCGTGATTGATTTGACAGATGTAGATCTTTTATCGATAAAATATAACACAATGGCATTCAATTGGAATGTCTATGAAAGATCCAATTCTTGAATGCATTTTTCCGTAGCTGAAAAACCAACAATGTTATGACTAAGTTTTTTTTTATATCCCAAAGTTGTTTAAGATATCATAAAATCTTAGTCATAAGTAGTCTTAGGTATTGTTGATTTTTCAGATATGGAAAATTGCATTCAGGCTTTCAAAGCGTGTACAGGGAAAACTTTGCGGTTATCCAAGACTTATCAATAAAAGTTTTTTTTTTTAGTTAATTGACGAGAAATGTCGCATAGTTTATACAAACAATAATTTATTATTAATATTTTAAAGATAATAATTTAACTTTTTAAAGTGCTTATAGGCAAATACTAACATTGTATAGTTTTTCAAAAAATAAAATACGTATTATTTTTAAAACCATAATAAGATTCTTTGGAAAACAAACTAAATTAATGAACATCAAACAATTATATACTTACAGCACATGCATACTAAAATATGCATGCTGTTCGTAAAATTTTAAAAGGCTCTCTCCATACTAGCCTATCATTCATAACAACGCGACAAATATCCAAGCAAAATACTCGTCGCGCCAGCTTTCTGGTTTTACCCAAGACGCGAACGAACTACGGTAAAAAAATGATTACTTTTGAAGGTGCACAGCTTTATAACCAACTACCGTCAGATATTAAAAATGTAAACTCATTCAATGCATTTAAAACAAAACTTACGCAGTACGTTTTAGATACCTACTGTTAATATCGTACCTAATTATTATCATGCATATGCATTGAATGAGTGCCTATCTAGTTTTCTACAAATAATATACAATATTACCTATTTACTTACTCGAACGACCTACTTATATGTTTAATGTACTACTTATAAGATAAATGTTTTTCTCATGTAAGTGACATAATGTCGTTTTGAGAATAAATTTCTTTAAACCGAACAAGCTCATGGAGAAACCATACATTTTCAGTGGAATCGGATAATTCATGCAAAATAGCAACACTAAGTAATTTCTTATGTATAATAGCTATCTTTTCCATAAGCTGTTCGTGTCGCGTGCCGGCATCGCGACTTTGAACTTCACCGGGGCAGTGAATCATGTAACCGGTAGGTTGCCACCTTCGCCTCGGGCGTTTATGCGTCAATATAAAATCGCAAGTAACTTTTGACTTATCATTACAGTCTCTTGACTCATTGCAATCACTACATCAATAATGGCATTCAAGGTGTGCAGAATAATCAACAAAATTAGATATAAAATAAAAAGTTAATACAATAGTCTAATGTTATTTTAACAATTTTTATTTTTATTGCAGTTCGTCGTATTCTTCGGCATGGTGGCGGCCGCCAGCGCTGGTCTCCTCCCCGCGGCCTCCGTCGCCTACCACTCAGCCCCCGTCGCCTACCACTCGGCCCCCGTGAGCTACGCCGCGCCCCTCGCTAAGGTGGCCGTTGAGGAGTACAACGCGCACCCCCAGTACAGCTTCGCCTACGACGTGCAGGACGGTCTCACTGGAGACTCCAAGTCCCAGCACGAGACTCGCGATGGAGACAGCGTACAGGGCTCCTACTCCGTCGTCGACCCCGACGGCACCAAGCGCACCGTGGACTACACCGCTGACGCCCACAACGGATTCAACGCTGTTGTCCGCAAGGAAGCCCTCGCTCACGTCGCCAAGGTCGCCGCCCCCGTCGCCTACGCCGCTGCCCCCGTGGTCCACGCTGCCCCTATCGCTAAATACGCCGCTCCCCTGAGCTACGCCGCCCCTGTTGCCAAGATCGCCGCTCCCCTCGCCTACTCTGCCCCCGTCTACCACTCAGCTCCCGCCTACCAGTCTGCCCCCGTCTACCACTCAGCTCCCGCCTACCAGTCTGCCCCCGTCTACCACTCAGCTCCCGTCTACCACTCTGCTCCCGTCTACCACCACTAAACTAAATAAACAGTACTTATTTGAACATAGTAGGTATCTGTAAGAATGATCTAAATATAGGAAAAATAAATTATTTCTATACTTAACCTTTTTTTTGTTATTACATTCCTATCCCCCCCCACCACTATTAATCTTGCTACATCTACCATATACGTTAAGACTGAGCTAACTGCCAATGTATTTTATATTCCTTCTTCATCAGAGATCTTACCTGATTTCTGAACATTCATAGATACTTTTCACTAAAAACGGGATATTTACCATGATTATTGAGTTTTGTTTGTTCCCGTTTTAGTGAAAAGTATGTATAGAACCATGATAGTTTCAAAAGTTATGTTCATAATCATTTCCAGTAGGTATAAAAAAACCAACAACCAAACTCCACATAATTATGAAATGAACAACTGAATTTAAATACTTACAGTATATCCCACATTTTTGGATACGTACCTCCCTCAACATGTATAAAGCCGTTCTTTAACGCTAAATTTTAATCTCTCAGTATTTTTCTTCATATTTTTTACTAGACGTGTTTGACAGGCCAAAGTCTCCTATAGTATGGTCTCCCCACAGAATGAGGACTTGCTACTCCGCAAGGGCAACTTGTTCAAGAACTGAACTGAACTGAACTGAGTGACGTCTTCCTTATTCTGTGGATCACCCATTTCTAAAGCGTTTTACCTAGAAACATGTTTGTTCCTCCTGTTATTGATTCATGGTGGAAGTTCTCACTATAAATTACTAGAAACTCGCCCCGGCTTCGCACGAGTAGTATGTTAAACTGTTTTTAGTAGTAGTAGAGTTTTTTGTAAAAGAGTTCGTTCGGGGAAGCGCTTTTACCTCCATACCTCCAACAGATGAGATCGAGGTCAAACAAAGGACTATAAATGTAAAAAAAAACTGCCGCAAAGCAGTGGTGCTCGCATTGCTGTGTTCCGGTTTGAAGGGTATGGGTGCCGGTGATATTACAGGCACATGAGACTTTTCATCTTTATGTCTCAGGGTGACGGGCGCAGTACAGTCCTTCTGCCTTTAACAATGCATTATCTTATAGGTTAAGTCCACCTAGGACGCGCCCAGTGAGATAATGCATTGTTAAAGGCAGAGGTTACCGTTTAACACTAGATGGGCCATCTGCTTGTTCCGTCATTCACGTAAATAAAAAAACTGTGACTAATTATAAACCCGACACTTGTGGTCATACAAACACTTGATCGATTTATTTATCATAGAATTATAATTAAGTAAAAGCAACTTTCATTCGTGGTGAGTCCAGCCTAAAAACAGTCCCCTCCGTCTGCTCCCGTGGATATCATAAAAGCCGACTACACCAGGCAGCAGCATCCACCAGAGTAATCGACACCAAAATACTGCTATCAGCTGATTGGTCCGCCTGCCAAGCCTGGTAATAATGTAAATCCCCCCCCCCTATTGCACCCAGCAGTGGACCTCTAAAGCTAAGGTCAGACCGACGCGTTCAGCCCGCGTCCGCAGTGGCGATCCATTGTCTTATCATTGATCGCCACCGTGCACGCCATTGAGGACGCGGGCTGAACGCGTTGGTCTGACCTTACCTTAAAGGTTGCTGACGATGATGGAATAAAAGCTTAATCGCTCCTCTCATGAAATCTCTGGTGCTATCTCTGCAGCTGTTTATGCGTATCTAGTAAGAAGGGAACTTTCCCTACGCGTAACGCCCAAACGGTTTGGATTTTTTCCCCACTGAGTTACTAGGACGGAACCTTTTCTGGTGTCAATAGATGAGAGCCTCGAAGCACCCATACTTATCTATTTAGATAGATAGATAGATTAACTCTTTATTGTACACAAATAACACACAGAAATACAAAACATAACTCAATAACAAAAAAATAACAGAAATGTACAATGGGCGGTCTTACCTATGTAGGTACCTTTTTATGCTCAGCATAGAGGAATTTTTTATATGCTTGTTATAAGGCTTGGAAACTTTTGTTTTGGAAATTAACGTTTAAGTACTATATTATTGACTCCAAAATAGGACCTCTTTCATTTATTTTGATTTATTCTAACCATAGATTTAGTATGTAGCGAAACAATTCTATGTCTATGATTCCAACCGTATAAAATATTTTTACATAATGTTTGGCTTCGAATAACACCTAAAAACCACAAAGGTTTGTGCTGGTTCTACCTTGAGTCTACACTGTTAGGTACTCCTTAAGTTTTTTTTCCAAGAGGTGTCCTAACATGTAACAACTCCGTGTGGCAGTGTGAATTGGTGGTGAAAAAAATCCAACGATAACCTATACGTTTATAGCATTAGTGCACACTAAGAAAGGATTTGTTGGATATCAACCCATGAAGGGGTGAAAACAGCCCTACAGTTGTATCCTGGCTATATAGGCCAAACAGAGAATGTTACTAAAGTTTACATAAAACACCGGCCAAGTGCATCGGTTCATCAGAGTTCCGCAGATAGTTCACAGTTATTCCTCGATATTTTTTTTTAATAAATAGATCTTTGTTTTTTTTGTTTTATACTACCAATGTAGCAAACAAGCATACGGCTAACCTGTTGGTACGCTTATGGACGCTTGCAATACCAGAGGCACCAAACGCACGTTGCCGACCCTTTAAAAAATTCCAAATACCCCTTTTGAAGAACCCCATACACGTAGTCACTTGGGATAACCTCAACCTCAACCTGGGTCGTTGTTTACCGCGTAACGTAAAGTACACCATTTCCCTATAGTTCGCTTGTGAATCCACTGACCTACCTATTACAAATATCACAAAACAAACTAATCTGAAGATTATATTATTATCATTATCTAACCCCATCTCTAAAACTATAAAAAGGCATAAATACAACATACAAATAAAAATACATGCATAGTACTTCGTAAAATATTACATAAATATACATACTTACTGATATTTCTTTTAAAACTAAACGCTGTCCCAGTAAAATTCGTCTGGGAAATGCAAATAAACTAGTTCTACTGAGATTGAACGTATTACATGCACCGAGGACAAATTATGGTAAAAGGAATATATTATTATGTATTACCTATGAAAGCGCAAAAAAATTACAACGAGCTACCTAATATAAAAAAAAATAAACTAAATCAATGCATGTTCAAAGAGTTATTAAAAATCCATTTACTTAAACAAATAACAATAAAAATAAATATAAAAATAAACGCTTGCCCCATCTAGGCTAGTAATCGTCGATCTGCGTACGTTTTAAAACCTTTAAATAGTGCACTGGGTATAGTCTTGTCGCTCATACATTCGTAATGTTTCGCAAATCAACCTACAACACCTACGAATAATTACGCATAAGCGTATTGTAGAGGCTAGTTCACGCTTTTATCTTATCGATACAATTTATCGAGTTAGTGTTTTGGGCTCTATCATCATTGCCCTTTGAAATATGATGAAGATAAGGTAACATTTTTTTTGTCACAAACTGTATAGATTTTGATTTAAGTACGAAAAGCCTATTTAGCTCTTGACAGCCTCTTAACGGGGGAGTCTTCGTCCAGCAGTGGACGTCGAAAGGCTGATGATGATGACGATAATAAGCGCAGCCGCTTACGAGCAGACAATCAAATGACATCGTGTATAATTAGACTTTGAAGTTCACCGGGGCAATGCGGCGGCCGTCGCCTTCGCCTCGGGCGTTATGCGCTGATATAAAACCGCAAGTTACTTTTGATTTATCATTATACAGTCTCTCGACTCATTGCAATCACTACATCAAAAATGGCATTCAAGGTGTGCAGAATAATCAACGAAACTATATAAAATAATTAATTAATACAATTAATAGTCTAATGTGATTCTAACAATTTAAATTTTTATTACAGTTCGTCGTATTCTTCGGCTTGGTGGCGGCCGCCAGCGCTGGTCTCCTCCCCGCAGCCCCCGTCGCCTACCACTCGGCCCCCGTTGCCTACCACTCTTCCCCCGTCGCCTACCACTCGGCCCCCGTGAGCTACGCCGCGCCCCTCGCTAAGGTGGCCGTTGAGGAGTACAACGCGCACCCCCAGTACAGCTTCGCCTACGACGTGCAGGACGGTCTCACTGGAGACTCCAAGTCCCAGCACGAGACTCGCGATGGAGACAGCGTACAGGGCTCCTACTCCGTCGTCGACCCCGACGGCACCAAGCGCACCGTGGACTACACCGCTGACGCCCACAACGGATTCAACGCTGTTGTCCGCAAGGAAGCCCTCGCTCACGTCGCCAAGGTCGCCGCCCCCGTCGCCTACGCCACTGCCCCCGTGGTCCACGCTGCCCCTATCGCTAAATACGCCGCTCCCCTGAGCTACGCCGCCCCTGTCGCCAAGATCGCCGCTCCCTTCGCCTACTCTGCCCCCGTCTACCACTCAGCTCCCGCCTACCAGTCTGCCCCCGTCTACCACTCAGCCCCCGTCTACCACTCTGCCCCCGTCTACCACCACTAGTCGAAACTAGGCATTATTTGACACAAAGAACACAACACAAAGAATGGTGATAAAAGTAGTTTAATAAATTATTTCTACTCTCTAATTTTATTCTTTTCATTGTTACGAAACATAGGTATTACCTTCGATCAAAGTAATGGTCGAAGGGTATTACAGCAGATAAAAAAACTGACACATATCTCTTACGTCAGTAAAGAAAAAAGTTAAATAAAGAACGCCGCCCAAAGTTCGCTTAGTGAGTAGGATGATAAGATAAGAATAAGAAAATAAAATGCTTAGCTGTGTACATTGAGATGTTTAAAACGTTTCAACAGCCTGCTCATTTTGAGGGTAGGTACAACAAACGTGCGAAGTTTAAACAATAACAGTTTTAATAACAGATTCCTGATCATTCAAAGTAGACCATAATATTATGGTAAATGATTAATTCAAATAATCTGCAAAAGCCACATAGCTAGAATTAAAATACATATACTTATTTACAGAACGTATAATACAACAAATACTTACAGTACCTATGTATCATACATTTAGGGATACTTTCCTATACATTGTAAAATGGAGGTTTTTTTTGGAGCATCTCCTCGTGTGCTATTTCGTTAAAAATGAGACAGTGTTTTCCTACATTATTTTTTGATTAGTCACTATACTGTTTTACCTAGATCAAAGGTGATCACGGGCATCCAGTGATAATAAAATCGAGTTGTGGATGATAAACTGTGACTACAGATACTCGATACTGATACTCAACTCTCGTGGTCATGCACGCACTGGCCTGTTTACTTAGTTAATTAAATTACTTTTTCAAATGATGAATAAGTCAATAAAGGATCATACGCTCGTCTCATCTCTGATGTTATCTCAGCGTAGCCAACTATTATTTATTCTGTGGCTTAGCTGGAAATAAGGGAGGGTTTCCATCGAGTAACACCCAAACTAGTCACAGTGAGTTAATTGTTACCGCTTACCAACAGGTGGGCCGTAAGCTTGTTTGCTACCTTGGTAGTATAAAAAAAAAAAAATTTTTTTTTTAATATTGTTTCTCGTTGCAACTTGTTTCCGGCAGGTTTCCCGACGTGTAGGTAACGTAACCCAGTGTAACAGTGTGACTCGCAGCATAGACATATGAGAAGCGTAAAAACAGGGGCCCAATTCTACTAATCCAATTGTATTAAAATTGTTAATGAATTGTCTCATACTTGTCACTTTTGTCACTTTTGGTATTCTACTAACATCAATAGTTTTTTCAATTGCAATAAAATTGTGACCATTTAGAAACAATCGTAAAATCTTTCTACGTAAAAAATTGTAAAGTCATAAATTGAGCAGACTACCATTTTTAATGACAATTTTAATTGATTTGTGATTGCACAATAATGGTTTTTTCTTAAAAAAATAGTATAATTGGGCCCCTGGGCGGAAGACGTGTAAATAACTGGCAATTTTTCGTTGTTCAAATCGGATGGTAGACACCAACGACAACCAGTCTATGACATGGTTTGCGCGCGATCGGTTGTGCCTGGTGTAATGATAAAATACAAAAAGGGATAAAATCCCAACGAGAAAGGTTTCCAAGACAGCACAGCACATTGAAAGAGTACCACAACCTATACGTTTATGACGTAGGTGCATAGTAGTTTAGGTTAAGTAGGTTTAGGTTACAGGTCCGTTGTGAACTGTAAACGCCCTCTCCAGGGGCGGTATATAACAAATGGCGATCACAATAGGCCTAATTGGTCGCAGTGACATAATAGCCACAATTAGATAATAAATAAATATGTAGGTTTAGTAGTAGTAGAGCTTTTTTATGAAAGAGTTCGTCCGGGGAAGTACTCCCATCATACCTATTTCTGCCACAAAGCAGTAGTGATTGCTGTGTTCCGGTTTGAAGAGTGCCGGTGAAACTACAGGCACATGTGATTTTCATCTTTATGTCGCAGGGTGGCGGGAGCAGTGCAATGCTAGGGTGCATCCTAGTGGACGTGACCTATGTGGCATTGTTAAAGGCCGAGGTTACCTCTTAACATCGTGGGCCATCATCTTATTCCGTCATTTATGAAGTAAAAAAAGGTGCTCTCTAAGAAACCTATTATCGAATATCAACCCGGCTAGGTTTGTTACACTTATTTTGAAGTGAAAGACGTACGACTTACATACGTATAGGTCCAGACTATTAAATTGCGACGCCTGATCATATAAATACCCTAAAAAGTGCAGTATTTAAGGAGCAGATAACCTACTTTAATCGTGGATTAGAAAATACTTGTAACATCTAAGCTATACTTTTATTGCTTTGATGACCTATGTGGCGCGGCAGGCAAGTAGCCGACTGAGATACGAGAGGTTGCGGGTTCGATTCCCGCTGCGGGACTAATGTTTGTATGATATGCAAATGTTTGTTCCAGGTCTGGATGTTGTGGTACAATAGTACTCGTAGTTCCTGATACCGACTACACAGGGGATCCTAGTGCGGAATTAGGTATGTGACTGTTGGGTGTTATGTTATGTGTTATGTATACCTACCTAGCTGATTTAATATTCCTCAGTCGTGTATCTAAAGGAACAGTTTATTCAACGACATACGGCTTCGACCAAAATATTTTATTTTGATCGTAGACATACGGTATACTAATACTATTAAAACTTCCGTGAGTATTATACGGTATACTGACATACATATGTACGGAGACTTCTCGATTGATAAGATTGCCAAATAAATCTGACCAAACACGACGGGTGGCTCGAAATTGTACAATATCTTCCAAATACAAAACTTTGGCCACGATCTATATGACTTTTTTTTGTAAATTAAAGTTGAGGAATGAGTTGATTTTTTAAATCTGTGAAATTTGCTTCGTAAAAGTGAAAAGAATAAAATTAGAGAGTAGAAATAATTTATTTAAACTACTTTTATGGACATTCTTTGTGTTACTAGCATTTACTAATAATGCCTAATTTCGTCTAGTGGTGGTAGACAGGGGCAGAGTGGTAGACGGGAGCTGAGTGGTAGACGGGGGCAGACTGGTAGGCGGGAGCTGAGTGGTAGACTGGGGCAGCCTGGTAGACGGGGGCAGAGTAGGCGAGGGGAGCGGCGATCTTGGCGACAGGGGCGGCGTAGCTCAGGGGAGCGGCGTATTTAGCGATAGGGGCAGCGTGGACCACGGGGGCAGCGGCGTAGGCGACGGGGGCGGCGACCTTGGCAACGTGAGCGAGGGCTTCCTTGCGGACAACAGCGTTGAATCCGTTGTGGGCGTCAGCGGTGTAGTCCACGGTGCGCTTGGTGCCGTCTGGGTCGACGACGGAGTAGGAGCCCTGTACGCTGTCTCCATCGCGAGTCTCGTGCTGGGACTTGGAGTCTCCAGTGAGACCGTCCTGCACGTCGTAGGCGAAGCTGTACTGTGGGTGCGCGTTGTACTCCTCAACGGCCACCTTAGCGAGGGGCGCGGCGTAGCTCACGGGGGCCGAGTGGTAGGCGACGGGGGCCGAGTGGTAGGCGACGGGGGCCGAGTGGTAGGCGACGGGGGCCGCGGGGAGGAGACCAGCGCTGGCGGCCGCCACTAAACCGAAGAATACGACGAACTGCAAATCAAGAAACAATATTAGAACAGTCACAGTAATGTAGCAATCACTATTAATTTGGCGAACTGTGTCCTCACCTTGAATGCCATTGTTGCTTGTTTGTTGTAGTGCTCTAGATGAACTATAGAAGGCGTGTGATACATGTAGACGCATACCTGCGGTTTTATATGATCGTTTAATGCCGCAGGCGCAGGCGGGTGCGACCGGTCGATGTTAGGAGCAGTACTTACTTGTAGTTCACAATCAGTAGAAGCCCGCTAGTGCAAGGTGAGTTCAAACCCGCATTTCAGATGTTAGGTAGTCTATTCGTTTATACCTTCTAGGTACTATTTCATTATTTGATTACATTGTAAGGAAGCTTCGTGGGTCTACGCAGTATCTCGTTGAGCAGAGAGTAGAAGAAAATTCAGGGTTCTTTATGTATTGTTGACAAATATAAATACGAGCCAGTGCAATCAAACAATCAAAGCTACAAATTCCCGTACCGTTATGTTGGCTGACCATGTAAGAGAAGGTCCTTTCCAATCTTCCACCTCCTCGTTTTAGAGGCTGCTAACTCAATATTCCTTAATTCTTAATTCTTATTATTCTTTTTAGGATGACGCATTATAAATTTTATTTGGAATCTACATTTTTCTCATTCATTACAAAACATATGAAAGTGATATTTGGTGACCTGATTCTTCATATCACTGCCTTGTTTCATTCACATCTCACTCACAAAAGCACGTGTCGTGCCTGCGTGCGTCATGCACCCAGGTAGCCAGCTGTCATGTTGCCTAATCGATGTCGATTACCAGTTTGCTGTTCATTGCGGTGCATGTTTTAGTTTTTTTTCAAGAGCTGAAATATTTAAAACACGCAGCGCAATAAATATCAAACTGGACATCAAAATCGAACTTCAGTCTATTACGCAATAAGACCCCAGGTAGCAAGTTATAGTCAGCTAGGTCCGTCCGATCCTCTGGCCACGTTTTATAACGTATTTAGGTAGTTATAATTGAGATTAATTGTAAAATTAAAAAATATTTGTTTTATTAAAATTACGTTTCCAGTATGTCACATAGCAATAACTTATTAATTTTCAAATAAAAATATCGCGTGTAATACCTTTTTAGAAACTGCATTATAGTAGGCTTGTTTTTAAAATGGTTGGCCACCCATGTCACTGTACGTTTTTAAAATGGTTGACCACCCAGGTCACTGTACGTTTTTAAAATGGTTGGTCACCCATGTCACTGTACGTTTTTAAAATGGTTGGTCACCCATGTCACTGTACGTTTTTAAAATGGTTGGCCACCCATGTCACTGTACGTTTTTAAAATGGTTGACCACCCAGGTCACTGTACGTTTTTAAAATGGTTGGTCACCCATGTCACTGTACGTTTTTAAAATGGTTGGCCACCCAGGTCACTGTACGTTTTTAAAATGGTTGGCCACCCAGGTTACTGTACGTTTTTAAAATGGTTGGCCATCCAGGTGACTGTACGTTTTTAAAATGGTTGGTCACCCATGTCACTGTACGTTTTTAAAATGGTTGACCACCCATGTCACTGTACGTTTTTAAAATGGTTGACCACCCAGGTCACTGTACGTTTTTAAAATGGTTGGTCACCCATGTCACTGTACGTTTTTAAAATGGTTGGCCATCCAGGTGACTGTACGTTTTTAAAATGGTTGGTCACCCATGTCACTGTACGTTTTTAAAATGGTTGACCACCCATGTCACTGTACGTTTTTAAAATGGTTGGTCACCCATGTCACTGTACGTTTTTAAAATGGTTGGTCACCCATGTCACTGTACGTTTTTAAAATGGTTGGCCACCCAGGTCACTGTACGTTTTTAAAATGGTTGGCCACCCAGGTCACTGTACATTTTTTTTTCACCAGAGATGCTCAAACTTAGGCATTAAAAACAGACATTTGCTATTCTTTTCTTTAAAACCTTTTGTATAAAAAACAGCAGAAACATTTCAAAGAAAAAAACTATTGATAATTCCTCAATTTGTGGTTGTAGTGTCCAATAACGTGCGCATAAGCAACATTTTTTTTTTCAAATTCTCTTTTTTATTTTATGATCGGCATTGCCCCCCCCCCTCTAAATGCACTTTACTGGTTATCCATTAAATATGGGATAAATATATAGATAATAAATAAATAAATAACGCTGGACAGTTCACACAACATTATCTAGCCCCAAGCTAAGCCGAGCTTGTGTTATGGGTACTAGATAACTAATATACACTCATCAACACGGTCTAGGGATATTTCATACTCAATTAAATAACTCGAAAAGTACTGGCCGCATTGGAATCTTTTATACACCGATTTGTTTCTAATTTATCTCAGACTAATTACAAATTCAAATTTTTGAAAATTATTTTGTTTCGGTGGCATAAAAATGTCTTGATGTGTAGGAGAGGGAATTTTCATTTGTGCGAAATTTAGAAAATACTAATTACGTTTAGTTACAGTTTTTTTTCATTTTTAAACAAAAGATAAAGTAAAAATTGAGGTATTGTAGCCATGCAACGCCAACATTTAAATAAATAAATAAATAATAAATAATGCTGGACAAGTTCACACAACATTATCTAGCCCCAAGCTAAGCCAGAGCTTGTGTTATGTTTACTAGATAACTGATATACTTAATATAATACAATACATAGATAGATATTTTTTATTATACATAGAAAACACCCACAAACAACCAACAAGCACAAGTATTTGTTCCGAGGCGGGAATCGAACCCGCAACCTCAATTTGACGAGGGCGGAGATGTTACGAGCTGTGGGAATGCTGGAAGCTGGGTCTGTTCAGCGTAATGTTGCTGAGGCCATAGGGACCCACCAAAATGTAATTTCAAGATTGTGGACACGCTATCGTGCCACAGGTGAAGTAGCGGAGAGGCACCGGGGGCCAAGTCGCATCACTACCCCCAGACAAGACCGATTTTTGCAAATTACTGCGCGAGCTCAACCAAATGCAACGGCGACTCAATTGGTCCAAAGGCTGCGAGTGGAACACCAAGTGCTTGTGAGTGGCCAAACTGTAAGAAGGCGACTGCATGAAAGCAATCTACGCTCTCGTAGACCACTCCGGGTCCCACCTTTACGGAGAGGCAATCGTGGACGACGATTAGAATGGGTCCGGAACCACGTGAACTGGGGCCGTGAGCAATGGTCCAATGTGCTGTTCACGGATGAATCCAGGTTCGGCTTCCATCCAGATCCACAAAGGACGCGTGTTTGGCGAGTTCCTGGACGATGGAGCCGTCTTCAGAACCCTCAGGAAGTTCACCCATACCAAGGAGGAACAATTATGGTTTGGGAAGGAATTCGTCTTGGAGGACGGACGGATCTCGTTTGGGTGCGGGGCAATATGACGGCAGAACGATACGTCCAAGAGGTGCTGGGGCCCGTAATCTTGCCCCACAGAACACAAATGGGGCAAGATTTCCTGCTCATGCACGACAATGCCCGGGCACACACGGCGAGAACGGTAGCAGCTTGGTTACATACACACAATGTTAGGGCCTTAGACTGGCCTGCTCAATCGCCAGATCTAAATCCCATTGAGCATGCGTGGGATATGCTGCAAAGAAGAGCTCTGAAGGAAGTTCCTGAAAATCTGGCTACAGAAAATCAACTTTTTGCGCACCTCAGAAGGACATGGGACAATATTCATATAGAATAATAGACATTGACAACCTTGTTCTGAGCATGCCGAATCGTTGCCGATGTGTTATGAACATCATGGGCGCTTTCTCAGACTACTAACTTCAAGTTTATAAACACAAATTAAATGAATTTTCTATTTTTTTCAGTTTTTACTCATAAATTCAAAGTTAATTCATATACGGTTTCCGTCTGCTTCATTTTTTTTCCATAAAATCCTGAAATTTTAATCGAACCTTAATCATTATTAAAAAATGGTAGAGTATTAATATAACGTATCTTTTAAATATATACATGTCATATAAATAATTAACACATTGATAGTAATTCGCTTATTAAAAAATATCCCTAGACCGTGTTGATGTGTGTACTTAAAACAATACATTATATAGATAGATATTTTTTAAATACCCAGAACACCTTAAACAAATATCTACAGAAAAGTACAAATATTTGTTCCGACGCGGGAATCGAACCCGAAACCTTCAGCGTTGCAGGCGAACCTTTGCCCGCCGTGCCAAAGAGGTCGTATAGCATTAAAAAAAAAATGGTTGCCTGGGAGAAATCACTCTCAGCGGTAAGGCCGCCCATTGTACTGTACTTATTGTTTTTTTTTATATTTTCGTTATGTACAATAAAGTGTTCCTCTATGACAATCCTCATTTGTTTTTTTAGCGAGACCGATTTAAGTTGATAATTCAAATAGTGTAATGCATTAAGGCTGGGAATACACGTCAGATTTTGTTTCCGATTGTCTGATCAGGCTATCTGATCGTATTTACTCGATACACATACGATTCTTGCTCCAGACTTTTTCTCAACTCAGTCGTTCTCGAGCTGTGAGACGAAGCAGAAAGAAAATATGAACGACGAATTACTGTTACTTATTGCATATTTCCTCGTGTTAGCGTGAAAGAAGACAAAACGTCGCTATTGGATTCACCCAATCAATCTGACAATACTTACCTAGAGTAATTTCCACTTAAAACCATCGAGCAAAACGGAGGCCTGCAATGCTCTAAGCTTAAAACATCCAAAATTACTTAAATATCCCGAAATGTTTTTTTTATTTTTATAGAATGAGTATAAGCTCTGGTAACGAACTTTTGAACTTTATAAAAGAAAGATTAACAAAACGAGATACTTCAATGAGACTGGCTTTTCCAGCTGAAGAAGACGTCGGCTCAGCGGTACATATTGTAGTTTGTCTCAGACACACGCTAAAGAGTCAACTGGCTAGTCGGAAGGTACGGACGTCTATTTGGTCTCTGTACAAAAGTATGCAGACCGCACCTTCAGACAATCGGACCGGCAATAAAATCGTAAACGCCTTGGCGCTGTTTACGACTCGGACGTCCGATAACAAATGTATGTCCCGTGTGCCTTCCGATGGTCAGCAGGCATATTATGAGCTCTTATTTCCATTCAGTTCAAATACTATTCAGTACAAAATATCGGTTTGTCGTTGACATCCGCGTCGTTGAATAAATTTAATCGCAGATGTCTATAGACTCTCTGCAACTGTGCCTTTAAATATAGTTGCGGATATCACGGAACCGATATTTTGTACTGAATAGTTTTTGAACTGAATGGAAATAAGAGCTCATAATATGCCTGCTGATCAGACTATCGGATCCGACTATCGGAGAGGAAAATCGGAAATCTATTCCCCCAGCCTTATGATTTCACTAAATAAACAGCTTAAAAATAACGTATACATTTTTCTTCTTAAAATAATAAAAATTCTAGAGCTCATTATATAAATGCCGTGTACCTATAACGCCTGTTAGTACTGGGTCTAATCTTGCAACTGAATTTTAAATCAGCACCCAACCGATTGAGCTGAAGTTCTTTTCATATCTATGCAACGGTCTATAAATCGTCGTCGTCGTTTCGTATGACGTAGTGCTGGCCTCTGGTGACAGAGTTTGTCAAGCCGCCCGAGGGCCTCTGACATGGCTTATCGACTGCTATTAATCAATAACAGCCGGGACCGACAGCTTAACGTGCCCTCCGAAGCACAGAGCGATGGAAATCCGCACATAACTTAGAAAAGTCATTGGTGCGGAGCCTAGGATCGAACCCGGTATCGTTGGATTCTGAGTTGCACTATTGAACCGTTAGACTACCATCGGTCTATAAATCAACATTATCAATAACAAATCATAATATTCAGCATGACTCTTGTTCCGTGGGAGAAGGGTAGGCCTTTGGTGTGGGACAGTACATGTGGTGATACCCTTTCTCCATCTTATCTGTTAGTTAGGGCCGGTGGAGCTGCCGATTTGGCTGAGGATCTATCTAGGCGCAAATATACAAATCTGGAGACAGTTTACTTGTTTGACCCTTTCGGGGTCGAGACTCTGGGCCCGAGGGTAACGGGGACCTTCGCGTTTTCAGAACTATTTCAGGGCGTCTGGTTGAAGCGACAAACGACCCGAGAGCTGGCTCTTATCTGACTCAACGCATTAGTATTGCCATTCAGCGTGGCAATGCATCCAGTATCTTGGGGATGCTTCCGTCTGGAAGTGATTTGGATAATTTGAGCTACTTTTAGATCGTTTGTGTATCGTGTACTCTTATTTTTTTATTTTGTGCTTACCTAATATTTGTCTATTGTATTATTCTTTCTTTTAATAAATATTGTTTTACCTATGTATTTTTATATATTTATTACATGGCGATTTTTTTAATAATATGATTTATCAAATTAAAAAAAAAAAAAAAAAAAAAACAATATATCAAATTATTAAATTTATCTCCATCCAAAGTTTGTCTGGAAGACATCGCTTCTAAGCGATAAGACCACCCATTGTACTTTTAATTATGTAGTTAAGTTTTGTTTATTTTTTTTGTATTTTTATTTAAATAATGCATTTTCTATTCTATTCTATTTTTGTATGGAAATCGGGACTGTGAAAATACTTCTAGTACCTACCTAACTCTAGGAGGCTTTGTAACTAAACAAAATAAAGTAATAAGTCTAAAGTTTGAAGAATTGAGACTTTTTTACCCTATAATGGAATATTGAAAGTAGGAAAATCTACTAAATCAATATAATTTGGCTTGGTAGGACAAGTTATGCCAATACAACTGTACGGGAGCCTTAGGGCGCGAGACCACCGCACTGATCCTTATTTATTTGTTTACTGGAGCAAAGTAGTGGGAAATGACGAACACAGGAGTTTATCAAAACGTGTAAAAATCACTTTTATTTGATGATGCTTGTCAGACTGTTTATAAATAACCCTACAATAAATTAAATGTCCGTTAAACGATATTGACTAGTGCCGTCGGTCGTGTACTCAGTGGTGGTAGAGGGGAGAGGAGTACGCGGCGTGGGCCACAGGGGCGGAGTGCACCAACGGGGCGGAGTGCACCAACGGGGCGGAGTGCACCAACGGGGCGGAGTGCACCAACGGGGCGGAGTGCACCACCGGGCCGGAGTGCACCAACGGGGCGGAGTGCACCAGTGGAGCGGAGTGCACCAGTGGAGCGGAGTGGACCACGGGAGCAGCGGCGTAAGTGACAGGGGCGGCAACCTTGGCGACGTGAGCGAGAGGTTCCTTGCGCACCACAGCGTTGAAACCGTTGTGGTCGTCAGCGGTATAGTCGACAGTACGCTTGGTGCCGTCGGGGTCGACGACAGAGTAGGAGCCATGCACGACATCACCATCCCGAGTCTCGTGCTGCGACTTGGCATCGCCAGTTAGTCCATCCTGTACATCGTACGCAAAGCTGTACTGTGGGTGTGTGTCGACCTCTTCCACGATGTTCGGGACGAGTTTGGCGACGGGGGCGGGGTAGGGGGAGTAGACTGGCGCGTGCACGGGGGCCGCGGCGTATGCGGCCGGCGCCGGGTGTGCGGCGTATGCGGCTGGCGCCGGGTGTGCGGTGTATGCGGCGGGCGCGATGACGCCAGCCTGCGCAGCCGCGATGGCGCATACCAGTACTACCAGCTACAAACAGAAAAAAATGGTCTGCATTAAATATATGGTAAAACTGAGCTAGCCAAAAACACGATTACATAACATATCCTAAAAAAACACAAAACAGCTTCCAACCTGTACAATAAGCCGCTAGTATTAAATCTTGAGACTGCAAGATAATTGAGAGCCGCCAATATGTGTGTGTTTATTTTTTTGAAATGTCATTATTTTTGCAGTAAGAAATTAAAATTCAACGTAGCGAAAATACTGTCTATATTAAAAACTAAATTTAGAGGGACGTACCTTGAAAGCCATTGTTAGAGTAAATGACAGTGACTTCACTATGAGAGGATCTCAAGTTGAATGTGCCGATATCATGCATCAACCACTTTTTATACGTCTCCTTAGTGCCCCGGGCGCTGCAATAACATCTCGACGACACATGTGCGGATAACCCGGTCAGTTGTAAATGTTGCAGTATTCAATTGCAATTCACAGAGTAGGGAAGCTTCTGAATCGGACGGTGTAATATTATAATGAGAGCAAGTATGGTATGATTGATCTCGGGCACAAAGATCACTTGTATTGTATGCAAGGCGAGTTTTGGAGTACACGTCCTTGCGATGTCTTATTGTTGGGTGTTGCAACGCTGTGGCGGCTCACTTTGTGTACAGCCATAATAAATACTAGTACTTATAGTAATCAAAATAAGCCACTTTTATATAACTTAACAATAGGTAGCAAAATATCTGCTACAAATTGGTGAATATAATAAGTAATGGTAATTGGTGAATATTATAATTAAAACTCCAAATAAAAACCTAAGTGTTTTAAATTTTGCTATAAAAGCGGTCCCTAGTGGGAAATACCTGAGTAGGTAGGCATTACTTTTTATGGAAATTGCTATTGTTTTATTTCCAATCCAATGAATAATTTTATTATGCCAGCGACTTCGCTGCGGTGTCGGGATACAAAGCAGTCCCCCTCCCTCCGCCTCCTACTGCCCCGTCCTCGTGCCCCCCCCCCCCCCCCCCCCCAGCATCCATCCACAGACGTTGTCCTGTCCAATATGGTCTATAGTTTATACGAAAATCCCATAGAATAAAGCACCCAGTTTTTCTCAACTTTTCCATTTGTCTACCTTATAAACCATATACGGATTATGCGATTATTACGTGATGTTCGTCAGCCACTCGCTTAGAGCAAGGCGGCCTCCGTGTTGCTCAAAGGCCACGCGTTTTTTATTTTTTTATTGAATTTAGAGCATTGCAGGCCTCATCTAAAATTGGCGTAGTGGCGTCTTAGAGCAGCTTAGAGCATTGCAGCCTCCGTGTTGCTCGATGAGTGGCGATCATCGAGCAACACGGAATGGAGACGCCATCAAAGGCATTCCCCGCTGTAGTTCCCCTCTAAATTGAATGCCCTCGAGGGCATACAGCTTATAAAAAACTAGCTGTCGCCGATCGCTCTGTCAGACTGAATCGACTCGCGTGAGAGATAAAGCTCTAAGAAAAATGCCGAATTGTTCAGTTTTATGCTGTAAAAAAATGATTGGATCATCAAATTTACAAAAAGATAGTGTTTCCTTTCACATGTACCTGAATTTCAATTAAATTATTATAACTTATTGCATAAAAATTGACCAAGTAAAATTAAGCCGTATAAAAACAAAAGTGGCCATCTCAGATTTTGTAATTTTTGAGTTCGTGTTCGGGGTAAAATAATAAAACTGAACGGTTTAACAAAACAAACCGTGAATATTTTATTCAATAACACTGGTTCACTCTTCACTGCGACTGCACTTCAGTACACTGGTCATTCATTACTCTAAAATCACTGCCAAGTTACGTGATTTATTCGCAATGAAAGCCAATTCCCTTACGACTGCCCTGCTCGCTCTTCAATCGAGCTCCACTTAATCGTGTGACACAGGGGCGACATAAAAGTGACCAAAAGCGTAGATATAAATGTGTATAATACATCAATGTGCATTTCAGGATTTATTCTGCTGACGTAAACATGTATATAACGTGTAATGTCAGTAAGCCAAGATGTGGATGATTACTTAATATCCTTGATTACTAAATACTATTCATTAAACACGTTCGACATCATGTGACATGTGGAATAACGTGTATTTGTATTTGATGGCTATGTAACCACTAACTAACCGGTAACTACTAACTACTACTACTTCGTGTCACGGGCTTTTTCTTGGTTCAGTGACCAGCTTGAGATATAGTGTCCCTGAAAGGGGCCTAGTGACCAATGGTGAAAGAACCAGTATGGTAAAAGGATTCATTGTGCCTCGCAGAGGTGTATGATGATATGTCAACGTAAATGTCATGTGCAACTATATTTAAAGAAATATAATTAAATCACACTACTATTAACAACAAGTGTAACATGAAAAAGTTTGTACATTTGGGAACTTTGATTACAAGAGATGGCAAGCATGAAGATAATATTTAAATGAGAGTAAATTCTGGAAACCAGGTGAACTTAACGCCTTACTATCAGCCGGAACGTATCCAAAAAGGCACGACTGGATGTGCATAGAGGAGTGTTAGTGCCAAAACTAATGTATGGTGGTAGCGAAAGTTGCTAAGGCAGAATAAACATGAAAGTATAATAAATGCACTGAAGATGAGAGGTTTGAGAAGTATGTATGGTGGATTTTGAGAGATTGAATAAGAAACTGTGTGTTAAGAAAGCATTGTAAAATGAAAGAGCATTTAGATGTTCCCACAGGATCAAGACTTATGCGAGTGAAACCGCGGGTTGCTTTTAGTTTATAATAAGAATAAAACTGCGTGGTTAATTTGATCAAAATCGGTTATATTGATCATACTTAAATAACTTTACTCTTTTAGAATAGAATAGAATAGAATAGAAATAGTTTATTTTGAATAGCAAATACACACACAATAATGGAATACAATACAATAATAACACAAACAGAACACGTTTTATGCTGCGTGTATACTGCCGTCAAAAAAGGCCCGTGCTCAGCATAATGCTGCAGTAAACTGCAGCGCTGATTTTCAGCACGGACCTTGGTTGACGCACGGACACGGCACACACACTGTAAAATACATCAATAGGTAATAGGTTGATATAAAAATTGAAAATTTGAAAATTTGAATTGCTTTTCAGTTAAAAGTAAATAAAGAAGCTTTAAAAAAATCGTTGATAGCCAATTGTTAGGTTACTGTACAATCTTCGCACGTTGTGTTTAACGTTAGCTGAGTCAGTCGTGGGAAGCAATGGCAGGGATGAGCTGACTACTTGTCACGTCTATCTCCCACGATGGTGCAACCCACTGTGAAAAGAGGTCCATTAAGGCTCTGCCTACCCCTACGGGGAAAGAGGCGTGTGTCTATGTATGTATGTATGTAACAATAACAGCCTCAATGCACACTGAAATAGCTTTAAGCTCATTTAACAGTTTTTTTTATTTCTCAAAAATTCCTGAAAGTAAGTTGCCCGTGTTTTCTTATGTACTACAAAATTAGTGATGTGCCTCAATAATAAAGTAGATTTTTTTATCGATAAAATAAATGCTCGTTTATTATGTTTTACAAACTATTGAAATTTGATTTATATTATTCGGGAGACGCCATAGCCTAACCTAACCTAACTTTCTAACCGTTAATCCAATCACCATGAAGGTATTGGTATGTAACAAGGTAGGTAACTGTTATGATTTTAATTTGAAATTATTCATTTTATGCCATAAATTGACGACCTCTGTGGTGCAGAGGACGAAGGTTCGCCTGTAACGCAGGAGGTTGCGGGTTTGATTCCCGCCTCAGAACAAATATTTGTACGATCTGCAGATATTGGTTCAGGGTGTTCTGGATATTTTCTATGTTAATACAAAATAAATATTTATGTATTGTACTGTTGTACTATGTACTATCTATTGTACTAATGTTGTTGTACTGTATTAGGGATATCAGTTATCTAGTCCATAACACAAGCTCTGCTTGGCTTGGGGCTAGATAATAATGTGTAAAATGTGTCCAACATAAAAAAAAAAATAAAAAAAAAATATATTATTGAGAACTGTTGAAAACCAAGGTGAAAAGAGGCCCATTTAAGGCTCTGTCTACCCTTTCGGGGAAAAAGGCGTGTGTCTATGTATGTATGTATGTAAATATATATATATAATGAAATTCACTCAGGTACAGACCTTGATTTACAGCAGAAAATGTAACAATTCGGCATTTTAGTATTTGTAGCACTGTCACACTGTTTTACTCTATGCGTCACACGATCGATTCAGTCTGACAGAGCAATTGGCCCATCATGATACAATTTTATTACTAGCAAAAGCAAAACATGCTTGGTGAGGGCTAGCAAGCTTCTTTTCCTTGATTGTTTATATTTAAACACAGAGATGAATTTAAATTACTATGTTAAATTACAACGGATAGTTTTTAAAACAGTTAGTAAAACAGTTTTACTAACGCGTATGCCCAAATGAAATTGTGCATAGCCAGAGGGGAACGCCTTTACTTGATGTAAAGCGCCGCGACCTCCTCGTGTCTCTCTCGTGTGACCTCCAGCGGCGGCCGTGTTGCTCCAAGATATTACTAGCTAGGCTTGCAAGGGCTTCCAAGTTATTTTTACTAGTGTTTTCATGAGTGAACTTATCTAGACATGAATTTAAATTACTATGTGATATTACAAATCTAGAGGTGTGATAGTTTTTCGTAAAAAGTTGCATGCCTACCTAGGTTGTGGGATACGTGATCACGATAAATTAACAAAAGCATTTCCCAGTTTGAACTCGTTTACTCCTTTTCAAGAAAAGTCGTGTCATGAGTGTCCGTCCTGTGTCGTGGGATTTTCCTATTCAAATCCTATTTGATTGACAAAAGAATGAAAAAAATAATATAGCTAGGTATAATTTTTTCAACGCGATTTTCTGTTCACTATATATAGCGCTAAGTATTACTTTACCTACCATCGTTTAGCATCAACATAACTTAACACATTCAACACATACCTACATAGTTCTGATCTCACACTAGGATCCCCTGTGTCGTGGGATAATCATGCCTGAAATAAAAAAAAAACTATTTATAAATTTTAATGACTAATCTAGTTTTTTGGCACTTAGGATCATGGTTTTTGGTTTTTGACAATAACAGTGAATGACAGATATATATAATACATTGTATATTTCGAGGCCAGAACCGTCATGGATTATGTAGGTTAGTAGGAAGACGGGAGCTAAGTAAAGCGTTTTTTCCTTTTCTTTCCTTTCGTCTCTTTTGACTTGCCAGCCCATAGTTTTATGAAATTATTGTAAGCTTTGAACAAAATTCTAATTCAATTTTCCCAAGAACTAATCATCTCATGAGTTGTTGTAAAGTAAGGTTGTACCTGGGGTACTCAAAATTTTCTTGATTTTTCTCTATACTCTAAGTTTCCGCGTTAACCCCCTCTCTCTCCAGCCTACTACTACCTTTTACTAATCTAAAATATCATAGTTATCCACAAAATGATCTCTATGCTATCCTCGAAAAGTGGGGCGGTTCAGCAACTCCCCCTTCACAGAGAGCGTTCAACCCCTCCCCTCATCCCTAGCCGCCCTTAAATCCTTTAAATGACCCTTGGTGGTAGGCAAAGTAAGTTCTTACCAAAAAGTTATCGATACTATTCATTTATCGACTTGAGTGCTGGAAGTCCCTAGAACGGATGTTACTGTCAATTTTGTGACATAACATGATGTTTGTACACAGAAAGCATCTATGTGTGTATAAAGATTTTTGATGTGTTGCTGTTTATAGACGTGTGCGTTTATAGCGATAGAACGACTGGTTACAAAAGTGTGCATTAAAGTGTAAGTGAGTGCGTGAAGCCCCCCCCAAATATTTCTGAATAAATATGTATCGGTTGACAGCTCTATGGCGTCTCCCCTCCGGTACGGAGGCCTGCGTTGCTCGATGGTGGCGATGTCTGGCTACCATACCAAGGCTTGACACTTGAAAAAAAAAAATCCTTGATATAAAAAGTGTCATTGCCAGACATTACGGAAATTAATTGAAAAACTATATAAAATTTACAGGTAAGTTATTCTCGCATTAGTTCAATAATACAGGAAAACGTTGGCTTAATTCCTCACACGATTACAATCCTGGTTGGCCAGACAGAGTGGCCAATGATAGGTAGGTACAAGTTTGCCTTTGGCGGCTTGGTCTGCAAAGGACAGGATCACTCAAGAGTATTGCAATCTGGATTACAAGGCAACAATTCTGTAATTTGAAAGGCCTTGGTAATTCGCAAGTAAGTAGGTAGGTATTTACTGGAATTTATGGGCACTTCGGTCAAACAAGGGCATTGTAGGCATTGATGTAAGTATAATTTGTTAATAAGTACCTAGGTTAATAACATAACGGTTATAGAGTACCTACTTAATCTTAATTCAAATACGAGTAACACGCAAAAAGTACCTATGGAAATTTACCCCGCAGATCATTGCTTAACCTACATTTGGAAAAACGTGTTTTCCTCTTAAAAATGCTTTTTCCAGAGATGACACGTATATTAGATCTATTTTTCGCCCCCAAAACCCCCATATAGCAAGTTTCATCGAAATCGTTAGAGCCGTTTTCGAGAACGTGGTTACAAATATAGATTTTTTCTATATTTTTAAAAAGATAAATAAATTGTGAGCGATTTTTAACATTTTGCATTAAGTTAAATCTACTTACCCTATAAAATGATACCTACTTTATAAAATTACTAGATGACCCGCGCGCGATTTCGACCGCGCATAGTTTTAAAACATCTCCGGCGCAGCGTGCAGACAACAACTTAAACATCAACAACCACACCGTGATACGACTTTTGAAACAACACCACACTCAAGTTTTTCAATTTAGTGGTCCCATTTAACCTTGAGGTCCTGTAAATATTTGAGTCTCAACAACGACACCGTGAAACGACCTTTGTAACGACACCATACTCAAGTTTTTCAATTTAGTGGTCCCATTTAACCTTGAGGTCCTGTAAATATTTGAATCTCAACAACGACACCGTGAAACGACCTTTGTAACGACACCATACTCAAGTTTTTCAATTTAGGTGTCCCATTTTAACCCTGAGGTCCTGAAATTATTTTGATTTCAACAACGACACCGTGAAACGACCTCTGAAACGACACCATACTCAAGTTTTTCAATTTAGGGGTCCCATTTTAACCCTGAGGTCCTGAAATTATTTTGATTTCAACAACGACACCGTGAAACGACCTCTGAAACGACACCATACTCAAGTTTTTCCATTTAGGGGTCCCATTTGAACCTTGAGGTCCTGAAAATATTTTGATTTCAACAACGACACCGTGAAACGACCTTTGAAACGACACCATACTCAAGTTTTTCAATTTAGGGGTCCCATTTGAACCTTGAGGTCCTGAAAACATTTTGATTTCAACAACGACACCGTGAAACGACCTTTAAAACGACACCATACTCAAGTTTTTCAATTTAAGGGTCCCATTTGAACCTTGAGGTCCTGAAAATATTTTGACCTCAATGACTACACTGTATAACTAACTTTTAAATCGTCAAAATACGCTGAAATCTGGCTAAAACGTAAAGTGTATTTATTTACAAACAAAACGTTCCCGTGGCTTTTTACAGCAAAATTTCAGGTACTGCTGAAACATATATTTACTATTTTTATATAAGGAATCTACTTGTGAATTTTCAAGTATCTACTACCAACGGTTTCCGAAATACGAAGCATTATAGTTTTACATTAAAAGCCGTTGTGGACCCCTTACAGGGTGAATTTTCCAAAATCCTTAGTACACCTTTATACCCAAAAATTAATACATCCTCCAAATTTCATGTATCTAGGTCCAGCGATTGAGGCTGTGCGCTGCAAAGCGCAAAGTGTATACATTAAAAGCCCTTTATGGACCAATAAGGGAGCGAATTTTCCGAATTCCTTTTTAAGTATACTTTTACGCCCTAAAAGGATTACACTCTCCAAATTTCAAGTCTCTACGACCAGCGGTTTAGGCTGTGCGTTGTAAAAACTAAAGTTTTTTTTTACTTTTTTACCAATAAAACGTTCCCCTGTAATTTTTCAGTAAAAATTCAGGAATCGCTGAAATACGTGTTTATTAATTTTATTTGAGGAATCTCCATGTAAAATTTCATGGTTCTACTGCTAACGGTTTCCGAAATACAGAGCATTTTTGTTTTACGTTAGAACCCCATTTTGAGCCCCTTAGCATGCGAATTTCCAAAATTCCTTTCTTAGTACAACCCTACGCATCGAGACGAATACACCCTGTAAATTTCAAGTCTCTACGATTAGCGGTTTAGGCTGTGCGTTGGACCTCGGTCAGTCAGTCAGCCAATCAGTCAGTCAGTCAGTCAGTCAGTCAGGACATTGCCTTTTATATATTAGATTGTCTGTAACCTAATGTTGTGGGTCGCCGCGGACGGGTATAGTTTTTATAACTTTGTACACTTGTTTATAGGATATTTTAGTACAACGTACAACGTAATGTTTGGAGTGCGCTCTCTGACGAAGCTACGGCGCGTTGGGGCCCGTCTCTACGGGGAGATGCACGACCACATCGACCACGTCACCGGGATAGAGAAGAGAGAGTTCCTGGCGCACATGGCCGGCAACTGCGACCCGTGGCGCATCCTGGCGATTAAGAAAGGTACAACACTCTATACGGCGCGAAGGGGCCCGTCTCTACGGGGAGATGCACGACCACATCGACCACGTCACCGGGATAGAGAAGAGAGAGTTCCTGGCGCACATGGCCGGCAACTGCGACCCGTGGCGCATCCTGGCGATCAAGAAAGGTACAACACTCTATACGGCGCGTAGGGGCCCGTCTCTACGGGGAGATGCACGACCACATCGACCACGTCACTGGGTTAGAGAAGAGAGAGTTCCTGGCGCACATGGCCGGCAACTGCGACCCGTGGCGCATCCTGGCAATCAAGAAAGGTACAACACTCCATACTTTGCGTAGAGGCCCGTCTCTACGGGGAGATGCACGACCACATCGACCACGTCACTGGGTTAGAGAAGAGAGAGCTCCTGGCGCACATTGTGAAGTTCACCCCCCCCCACCCAACAGGCGCGTACAAAAAGCTTCTACAATATTTTAATGTGATGAATTACTTTTCGTAGTATGATTCGGTAGATGTTAATGTCTTGGCCTGACAGTTAATTGAATGTGTCCCGTGATCGTCTTAATAATCTGTAGAGAATTAAAGTAGCATCCTGCCTGCGTTTATTTACCTAATTACAGAAAGGAAATGTTGTAATTCAGAAATCACTTACCCCGTTTCTGCAATTCGCTCTGGAGGGGCCTCGTGTGTCGTCTTCAGGATCCTGTAATGTTTATGTAAAAATGATGACTTTGTCTCACATCCTAGGTTCCTAAACTAACGTTGTGATTCAGTCAAACATAGGTAATGTGTCGGTATATTAATGGTCGTCATCGAATGTCAGATAAGTCCTTATGCAATTAGTGCCACCACCTTATAACTGTGTAGGTTCGTTTGATTGATTGCATTGTTCTAAGCTTTCGTTCATAAGCCCGTTCGTGCATAGTGTAGTGCAGGTATATGTCTGTTTCTAGTGTCGCCTTGGAATCTGAGAATTGTGGGCCGCTCAAGGGTATCATTCGCCCCCTATGGATTCCCACGTTGTGGGAAATACGAAGAGATCCCTTACTCCAGCGGTGTGCAACGTTGCTTGTTTGTACTACGTGACAGCGCGGGTTGCATGGATGCTTGCCATCCGCCCTAACGATGCGCGGGGGGTGAATCCTATCATATGCTGACCACCCAGACTCCTCAGCGGTGTAGCCCTAATCATATGAGGCTAAGTTTCAAAATATAGATACCGTATTTACTTGTACGTCGACTTTAGTGTTCTGTTCTCCAACGTGTCACAAGTACCAATCAGAGGTGCTTTAGATTAGGTTTTAATTAAGTGGTTGTGATCGCATTTAGATCCAGCGATGGTCAGTTATAATGACCTCGTAAGTGTTGTAATCCGATTCCAAGCCGGCGCAAGCGATTTCTCTGTGCTGGTGACTCGTTTCACTATAATGATAGTGTAATGTATGTGTCTGTAGAAACGCGTGCATTATTCAATTCAGAAAGATTTCCCGCCATTTAAGTTGGCTTTTCCGGTAGCTCACTCTCGAGAGCTTCAGTTGAATATAGTACATACTATAGAATAATTCGCTTAGGGTTGTCGTTGTTTAGCTTCTTGCGTCCAAAAATACCACACTCCAACATCACTTCGCGAGAATACGTAAATACTGATATGTCATGTGATTTCCCACCTTGTCACTACACGTGAATACGGGGACGAGAGTGTGTTTGTGTGTGTGTGTTTGCGCTAAGCAGTTTACTCTCATGCGACACAGTCATGTTTGATAAAAGCTGTATTATAGTTCCCTCACATGAGACTAATTAAAAGGGCCATATTTATAATATGGACTGTAAGTCGTTCTGTCAATAAATATATAATAGTCAGATCCTAGGTAAACAGTTTATGATCAACAAAATTACACAATAAAGATTAAATATAAAACGTGCGGTAGTGTAAAATGTTTATCCAACGTAGGCCACGGCTTCATGGTGCAGACTCTAGCAGTGCTGGTTCTTCCTAAAGACATTTATTAAAGGTGTAAATACTTCTACATATTCATGTTGAAGTCTAGGTTTATCAAGTTCATGATTCTGCCATCCCTAGATTAAGTATAAAAGGTGCAACAGTGTATTCAGGTTTGTGAGCCAGCCATCTCTATACATAGGTACTTAGACATGCATATACACCTAGGTACTTAGGTTTGCGACTCAGCCATCTCTATACATAGGTACTTAGTTTTGCATATACACCTAGGTACTTAGGTTTGCGACTCAGCCATCTCTATACATAGGTACTTAGGTTTGTGACTCAGCCATCTCTATACATAGGTACTTAGGTTTGTGACTCAGCCATCTCTATACATAGGTACTTAGGTTTGTGACTCAGCCATCTCTATACATAGGTACTTAGGTTTGTGACTCAGCCATCTCTATACATAGGTACTTAGCTTTTTCAGGGTCTCTGCAGGAGTCAGCAGCCAGCTTTTGTCTCACTCACTAAACGATTGTACTTAACACAATGACTGAAATGAACTTTAGCGGTGTTCAAAAGATCACTACGCCAATCTCGCGATATATCCACAAAAGTTAATTACAAGAGAACCGATAATGTAGCCGCCACGAAAGCTCGCGTTATACTAATGTCAATTCCTTTGTCGACTCGCATCTCTAAAATAGCAAAACAACTTACACGCAAGGATCTCATAGCAAAAAATATTAGTAACAAAAAATATTTAAAACCATTCGTTGCAAGCCGTGTTAGTTCCTCAAAATGTCACACTGAAACAAACATTATAGGGAGATAAACTGTGGGACTCATTGTCTAAGCACTGGTCATAAAAAATTTGACCCAGCGTGCATTCAACGCTGCGTATCTTAGTTTTTTGCTGTTCGTCAAGCCGTACCCACTTGTTAGGCACTAAAACCCTTCGACCATAAAAGCATAAAATAAATACGTCATTCCATGTCTTAACCGACACACGAAGCGAAAGGGATGGGTAATGCGTTTAGAATTATATTGTGTCTCAATTGTATCGATTCAGTAACGGGGTAGGGTATTGATCCGTTACATCATGGCCGGCAACTGCGACCCGTGGCGCATCTTGGCGATCAAGAAAGGTACAACACTCTATAAATATACCATCAAGGCATATTATACAATACATCAAGGCATATTATACAATACATCAAGGCATATTATACAATACATCAAGGCATATTATACAATAGATGAGTTCTTGTCTGACCGTAATGTAATGGTATTTTAAGGTTTAATTTGACATCTGTTGTTCTAAATTGATATTTAATTTGTGCTAAACATAAAATGTATCTATTTATATGCCAACATTGATAAAGCATGGCGATCTTCCGTACCTCACCTGTCACCTGTCAATGTACCCATTTTGTGAATGTATATGATCTGCGAGCGAATAAGCTCGCTTTTCGCTCGCAGATGGTGTAATTTCACAAAAGAGGTAGTTTTTTTTCATGCGTTCGAAGATTTCCAAAGTGGTTTATCAGGTTTATTATGGGATCTCTGCTACTCAGCGCCATCCAAAGATATCCCTTCTACCCCATGCGTGGGTGCCCCGCACCCTTGCACCCCCGCGTAGAGACAGCCATGACCGTGAGCTGATCACGATAAATCCCCCCCCCCCCCCACCCGACATTCTATGGAGGAGGCCTTGACCAGCAGTGGCCGTCTAAATTCCCGTAATGATGAAGACGGTTACAACCGCAGGGCCCGGTACCCGTGAACGCCCCAACCTGATTCCCAGCTGCAACGAGTCCCGGCTGATGTGCTGCCACTGCACGCCGCACGACAACCACCTGGAGTTCATGTGGCTGCACCAAGGCTGTCCGAAGCGCTGCGGCTGCGGGTTCTGGTTTGAGTTGTGTCCTATTGCTCCAATGTGAACATTGTAAGTTCTGAATAAAAGGCGTCATATTATTTTTGAAGTCTCTGTCATTTATTGATGTGCAGTACTTAGTTGTTTGTGAACAGAAGGTTGAATGCTTTGTCACCCTCCTTGCTCTGCGCACGCTGTCCCAAGTCGGTATTTATTTATATTTATATTTATATTTATTTGAAGGAAAACCAAAGGGTTAAAATTAACAGACTTACAAATTAATAAATATCAGAAAGCTTATTGAAGGTTTTCACGGATAGGTAGCGGAATAGTACAAAAACAAAAAAACTATGAACATAATGTGACTAATCAACATGCATCATCTATACAATATAGTTATTTAAATATTTAAAGTTACAATGTTTTAAACTAAACAATTGTCATCAACATTACCACCATCGGCGCCAACAAGCTCACCGCTGAGCAGCCGCCTAGCTGAGCCGACACTCGTGCAGAATAAATCAAGGTCAAATCGCTTACTTAATTTGTTAAAATTGTTACTCGCTCGCTCAAGAAGGAATTTTGCCTGTAGTTAGTGCCAACAAGAGGAACATAAATAGGGGGGTTAAACCTGATAGGTTTGTACGGAATGTTAAGCTGAATTTTTCGAAGTAAATCGGGACAATTAATATTGTTTGACGTGATTTTAATCATAAAAGATAAGTCAGCGATCTCACGCCGCTTGGAAAGAGGAAGAATATGAAATTGCTTACATAGATCAAGGTAATTAGCTGAACTATATGGAATTTTAAGACGGAAGCAGAGGTACTTAATAAACTTAAGTTTGTTTCTTTTTGTTTGTATTTTTAGCTATTAAGGTGTACAATAAAGTATTTTCTATCTATCTATCTATCTTAATTTGAATGCGCTCGATTCTTTTAATATAAACATCATAACGAGGATTCCAAATCTGTGAAGCATACTCAAGAATGCAAGTATGCGCTTAGTCGTTTCCATGATCCAAGAAACAAGCTCTGCTGGCTGCGAGTCTTGACTACCACGTGACTTACACCAGTCGACGTCACTATCCAATTGCCACTTTATAACAACAGACTGTTCACCGTAAGATGCCGTGGACTATTTAGGTATTTGTTCTATGGTTGGCACTACTTGGCACTATTCCCAATGCAATTAATTAGGGTGCATCCGTATTGATCCCATGGATTCATCCCATGACTATTTATTTCCGGATTCATACCAAAATGTTGTCCGTATTAATTTCACAGACTAAGAGTGTAACGCAGGCGACATCTTACGGTAAACGAAGACGGTACGGTCTGTAGTTAAACGTTATATAAGCCACAGAACTCGTTTGACCACCTCTGTGGCGCGGCGGGCGACGGTTCACCTGCGACGCAGGAGGTTGCGGGTTCGATTCCCGCCTCGGAACATATATTTGTGGGATCTGCAGATATTTGTTCAGGGTGTTCTGGGGATTTTCTATGGATAATAAATTAAAAAAAGGTAATTTATTTTATATATCAGTTATCTAGTACCCATAACACAAGCTCTGCTTAGCTTGGGGACAGATAATGTTGTGTGAACTGTCCAGCATTATTTTTTTATTTATTCATTCATCGTGTTCCCTTTTATACCAAAACTTGCTATCTGCAACTACAAAATCTCTCAATACCTAAGAAAGTACTTGTAGTTGATATTTTAGTAGTAGTAGAGCTTTTTTGTGAAAGAGTTCGTCCGGGGAAGTACTACCTCCATACCTATTTCTGTCGCAAAGCAGTAGTGCTCGAAATTGCTGTATTCAGGTTTGAAGGGTATAGGTGCCGTTGAAATTACAGGCACATGAGACTTTAATCTTTGTCTCAGGGTGGTGGGCGCAGTGCAATGCCACGTAGGGCGCGTCCTAGGTGAACGTAATCTGTGAGGTAATGTACTGTTAAAGGCAGAGGTTACCGCTTAACATCAGGGTGGCCATCTGCTTGTTCACTCGTTCAAGAAGTTACAAAGAAGTATGTTGGCAACTACTTCCGTAATGAGCTATCATTTGATTAGTGTAAACATCATTACCCGACTACGGCAAAACTAAAAGGAAGGGTTATGTTTTTAGCAGTCTCTATGTGTATGCATGTATGATTTTTCTTAAACCAACTGACCCAATGGAAGTTTGTAAAGTTATTAGGAGTCTTAGAAATACCAACTCAGTGGGGATTGATGGATTGAGTACTAAAATAATTAAACTTAGTGCCCAGTATATTTGTGAACCACTGAGTCATATCATAAACAAATCTTTTGAAGAAGGTACTTTTCCCGATAACTTAAAAATTTCTATAGTGAAGCCACTCTTTAAAAAAGGCGAAAGAGCAGACATGAATAATTACAGGCCAGTGACTTTAATACCGGTGTTATCAAAAGTATTTGAGAAAATTATGCTGGCCAGACTTCAGAACTATGTAACTACGCATGACATTCTAAAAACTGAGCAATTTGGATTTAGAAAAAACAGTACTACTTCCCAAGCCTGTTTTAACGTTGTCAAACTGATCACGGAAGCTATCAATGATAAGGTTCCTGTGGTAGCACTCCTTTTGGACATGTCTAAAGCATTTGATTTCGTGGACCACAAATTGTTGCTACACAAACTAGAAAAGTACGGTATTAGGGGGAAAGCCAATGACTGGCTACAAAGTTACTTAAAGAATCGCCAACAATGTGTTGAGGTAACTAAGATTCAAAATTGTGAAAAATCAACTGTGCGATCAGCCTTTAAACTTAATCAATTTGGAGTCCCACAAGGCAGCGTACTGGGACCTTTTCTTTTTCTTATGTATATTAATGACCTTCCTAATGTTACTAGACATAAAACTATATTATTTGCGGACGATACCACGATCATTGTAAGGGGGGAAAATAAATTGACGTTCGAAAGAGAAATTAATAATGCACTGTGTTGTACAATTAAATGGTTAAATCTAAATAATTTGCACATTAATATTAACAAAACTAACATTATTCAATTTGTAACATGTCGTCAAATCAAGGAAACATTAACGGTCCAATATGAAAATACTCCAATTGTAGAAGTTGAGACTGCCAAATTTTTAGGAATTTGGCTTGACCAGCACTGCAATTGGAAGGCTCATATAACGCAAGTATGTGACAGATTGGATAAGTTCGTGTATGCGATAAAAAAGCTGAGACTCCGTGTGTCTATAGATGCGGCACTCACCGCTTATCACGGGTATGTGTCAGCGGTCTTAGCTTATGGTTTGGTTTTATGGGGCAACTCGGTCGATGTTGATAAAGCCTTCATTATACAGAAGAAATGTGTACGAGCCATCTGTGGTGCATGGAGTATGGATAGCTGCAAGCCATTATTTAAGAGGTTTAAAATTCTTCCACTGGCTTGCATGTACATCAAGGATATATGTATATTTGTAAAACAATACCCACAATATTTTACAAAACAATCTGATTTCTTTGCCAGGTATACAAGGCACAGGCACAAACTGTACATACCTCCGTGCCGGTTGGTTCTTGCTAAACGCAATGTATACTATCATGCCATTACGATTTTCAATAAACTACCAAATGACTTTAAGGACCTGCCAATAAATGTATTTAAATGGAAATTGGAAAATTGGTTAATGGAAAAATGTTTTTATGACATCAAGGAATTTATGGAATGTAAAATCTGACATTCATTGTTTCTCATTTATTATTATTAATTTTTTGACATTATTTTTGTATGCATACCTACTACTACACCCATTTTAATTATCTCGTAGCTGTTAAGATTTGACATTGTGTTTTTTTTTATTATTATTAGATTATATTTATTAGATTAGCTACAATAGTGACATTCGTTTTTAATTTTGCACGCCTTTATGAGGCAGAATGTAAAGGAACATTTCTATTTTTAACATCTATTATACCTACATTCTTGTGAATAAATGATTATGATTATTATGATTATGATTATATATGTATATTCCACCGTAACGCGTGGTGTCACTTTTATTTATTTATTAAAATATTAATTTTAAAGTTATCATGGTTTTGAACATAATTCCAACTAGGTCAAGTCCATGTGCCTGTAATTTCACCGGCACCCTTGCCCTTCAAACCGGAACACAGTAGTAGTAGTAGAGCTTTTTTGTGAAAGAGTTCGTCCGGGGAAGTACTACCACCATACCTATTTCTGCCGCAAAGCAGTAGTGCTCGCATTGCTGTGTTCCGGTTTGAAGGGTAAGGGTGCCGGTGAAATTACAGGCACATGAGACTTTTCATCTTTATGTCTCAGGGTGGCGGGCGCAGTGCAATGCCACATAGGTTGCGTCCTAGGTGGACGTGATCTATGAGGTAATGCACTATTCATAGGCAGAGGTTACCGCTTAACATCAGGTGGGCCTCTTGCTTGATCCGTCATCCAAGTAGTATAAAAAAAAAAAAACAGCAATGCGAGCACTACTGCTTTGTGGCATAAATATGTATGGTGGTAGTACTTCCCCGGACGAACTCTTTCACAAAAAAACTCTACTACTACTAAAATGCAATTATGTGGCACACTTTACGAAAACCTATCACACTGTATTTGTAATTTAACACAGTAATTTAAATTCATGTTAAGATGTGTAAAATATTTTATAAAAAAACAAGCCGTACAAAGCTGTGCTTTTTGCAAGTAACAATATTGTAGTGACATAAGTACGTAATGTTGTGGCTCACCATAGTCGGGCTATAGGCTTTATAACTTTTTACAACCATATGGTACACCTATACCCAGACTAACTAGAGCTACAACTAACAGCTAATGTTTAACAAGTCTGGTTCTGGCTAAGATGGTCGCAGAATGCCTCTAGGCCACCCAGCAGTCTGGTCGGCCCAATTCCGTGATCTTGAACCAGTTATCAAACAAAGATCACCGGAACTTTATCACTCGTATTTAATGGCTTTCGATAAGTACCTTATTGACCAATAATTAAATCCCACTAATACCATAAATAAATAAATAAATAATACTGGACAGTTCACACAACATTATCTAGACCCAAGCTAAGCAGAGCTTATGTTATGGGTACTAGAGAACTGATATACTTAATATAATATATTACCTACACAGATAGATATTTTTTATTATACATAGAAAATACCCAGAACACCCTGAACAAATATCTGCGATCGCACAAATATTTGTTCCGAGGCGGGAATCGAACCCGCCACCTCCTGCGTCGCAGGCCAACCTACGCCCGTCATGACTATGAATGTCGAAGTGTATGTTTGGATATTTGTTACTCAATCACGCCAAAATGGCTGAACGAAATTTGATGAAATTTAGAACACAGATAGATTAGGAAGTGCATTGAGATATAGGAAGAGAAAGAAAGAAAAAGAAAGAAAGAAAAAGAAAGAATATATATTTATTTGTATACATGAGCTACACAGAAACACGAATTAAACTAAGAAGAAACAGATATGAAGGTGTAACTCAAGTAACAAAATGGCTCTGCCTCAGCATGAGTTGGTTGACAGCAAGCTAGCAACCAACTCTGGTCTACTATACATATGGTATAGGTATATAGGCTACTTTTTATCCTGGTAAAACGCGAGCGAAGCCGCGGACGGACCCTAGTAGAGTCCAGTGCAGGTACAGTAATGATCATGTTATATATGCGTGGATATGTATTATATGCACCTCTGACGACCTCTGTGGCGCGGCGGGCTAACGTTCGCCTGCGACGCAGGAGGTTGCGGGTTCGATTCTCGCCTCGGAACAAATATTTGTTCAGGGTGTTCTGGGTATTTTCTATATACAATAAAAAATATCTATCTATGTAATATATTGTATTAAGTATATCAGTTGTCTAGTACCCATAACACAAGCTCTGCTTAGCTTGGGACTAGATAATGTTGTGTGAATTGTCCAGCAATATTTATGTTTATTATTTTATATTATATAGGTTCGTGGTTATACAAATAAAGTAGCATAGTTGGCATAACGCTTACATCAAAATAGGTACAGTTTTACCCAAAATATAAGTCGCCCCGATGTACCTGCGCCGTAGGTACACCAATTTCTATAGCGCGGGAACCTTCTTTCTACTGTGATCGAAGTTCTACCAATGGCAATAATGCTAATCGATTTGGCGGCAAAATCGCGGCATCTTGTTCATCCAGTGGACTCTTAGATATGAGCAGGACAGAGCTATACTATACGTTCGGCTACTGTCGGATATCAGTCTGCGCTTTTCTGCGCAAACGTAAACAGTCGATCGGACTTATATTTTGGGTAAAACTGTATATAGTGGCATAAACATCAATGTTTTAAATTGACGGTCAAATAAAACTCGAAGGTTTATTGTACTCACACGGAACAATATATTATTACTTCCTAAGTATAAAGCACATATACACACCTAGCTACCTGTGTATATGTCTAGCTGTGTGTATACTCTATTTCAGACTTAATTAAACAGACAAAAATGCACATAAGACTTTTTATTGAAAGCTTCGAAGGCGGTACAAATTTCTCTATGAAGGCGGTTTTGGGGAGCCACAGGCAAAACTAATCTCAGATGGCGCCATCTGAGATTAGTTTTGCCTGTGGCTTCCAAAACAAATCTTATAAGGAGGCGAGGCGCATGTCGCCAGTGTGAGCAAATGGGAAGCCACCATAGACGTAGAATTTTTTCGCTACGCTAAATAAATCTATGGAAGCCACAGACAAAACTAATCTCAGATGGCGCCACCATCGCTGGTGCTTGACATTTAGTGGTCTTGTCTATTTCTCATACTAAAATTATCCATTTTTGACATAACTAATACTGGCCACCTCTGACAGTTTTTTTTTTAACATTGATAGACTACGAAATAAATAAATAAATAAATACTACTATTGTTTGGCTACGAAACAACACCAGCGATTATGCGCCACCTAGTGTGATAAGTAAGCAGTGTGTCTCCCCATTGTGTAATATTTACTTAAAATAAAACGCTAGTGATTAAATTATATGTATCCTATCACATTGGTTCCTCAAACTTTGTATGGTAAGTGGTATTGATTCAGTTTTCATATCGCACGTTCAAAATATTTTCCTTCGCCAAAAGCAATTTTCTCATGTTTTATTACATTTCCCGGCGTAAAGTACACATTCTCACTGTCCGCATCATCTTGAAGGGGTAGCCGAGCTGCTTCCAAACTATAAACAGGCATGGTGTCAAATCTCGATTTTGATACATAAGGTAGTTTTTCTTTCAGAGGCTGTGGACTTGTTTCTTCTACTTGTTCTTCTCGTATACTCGCTTGGAATCCATGTTTGGAATCGGCTGTGTATTCCACTATTCTCCTTGTCCCGTCCGGTCCGACAAACGAGTAGGCGCCGCTTACAATGTCTCCCTGCCGCACCTCATGCTGACTCTTGCTGTCTCCCGTGGTGGGATCGTCGATATTATACGAGTATTTGTAATCTGTGGCAGAATGAGGTGGGTCCCGAACTATGACGCAGAAGGTTGCTGGTAGGCTGCACAGAATCAGTATCTGCAATTATAATGAGCTGGTTGAACGAAGTTGCTTGCATGATATATAGGTAATCGTAATAATAGTAGTTAAATTAGTAATTAGTAGAAGTAGAGCTTTTTTGTGAAAAATGGTGTCCAGGGAAGTACTACCACCGTACCTATTTCTGCCGCAAAGCAGTATTGCTCGCAATGCCGAGTTCCGGTTTGTAGGATGCCGGTGAAATTACAGGCACATGAGACTTTTATCTTTATGTCTAAGGGTGGCGGGCGCAGTGCAATGCCACGTAGGGCAAACTCCGCCATAACAAGTATTTGTCCATCGCCCGCTCGAATAGAGACTATGAACCAGAAGGGTCGATGGATAGCACTCAATGCCCTAAAATCTGTATTGTTCACAAGCGTAGAAGCTGCGTGGACGTTTTCAGCTGCCGGCGCTGTCTTGCCAGCAAGATACAGAGTAAAGAGTTAGTCGCTCAACAGTTGACAACACTTTGGGAATGTTGTTTCCTGCGAAAACACGTCCAAAATGCAAATACAATTTATTTTTTTACTTTTCTATTTTAATGAATATTTCAAACTGCTTAACATACAATGTTTTACTACTCTCTTTAACTACTTTTATCGAATAATGCGAGATCCCGTTATACCGGGATCCCGCGTCATTTAAATTGTTCGACTCGCATACCGCTTCTAATCTCGCAAGGACATGCGGGATTCGGGCGCATGAAACTCAAAAATGATTGGTTATAAACATGACAACCAAATAGAACATGACCATAAATAAGTAAAAACATGAAATAAGTATTTCCACGTCCTTTTATCAATAATGGATCAAGGATTGATCGGTGACATAAGATACACCGAACTCTAAAATTGATATCAGAATGCAATGTTAGCAAATATACTATGCCCCGCGCCCCGCGCCGTTGGTACAGGCAGTCACATTCGTGCCACCGTTTAGATAATACATTTTGTAACCTTTATTTAATTAAATCAGTAATTCCATCGTAAAGTGTTTTCATCATCATCACCACCACCAGAAGTCTGAACATAGAACTATATATTATAGATATTCCTACATTGGTGACCCTCGACGCTTCTGGTGGAGGACTAAATGTTATTTTTTTTTTTTTTTTATACTACTGAATGACGGAACTAGCAGATGGCCCACCTGATGTTAAGCGGTAACCTCTGCCTATGAACAGTGCATTACCTCATAGGTCACGTCCACCTAGGACGCAACCTATGTGACATTGCCCTGCGCCCGCCACCCTGAGACATAAAGAAGAAAAGTCTCATGTGCCTGTAATTTCACCGGCACCCTTACCCTTCAAACCGGAACACAGCAATGCGAGCACTACTACTGTATATATTCTGTGGCACTACTGCTTTGCGGCAGAAATAGGTATGGTGGTAATACTTCCCCGGACGAACTCTTTCACAAAAAAACTCTACTACTACTATATATGCATTCAATTTATGCTTAAGGTTGTTCCTCGTGGTCAGCTAGGCACGACAGCGTCAATAGATGGCGCTGTTGCCAAATTTTGAAGTATTTTATGTATTTATGAATTAAAATGTGCATATTATGTCATAACACTAACGTTCACGCAAATGGTGGTTTATTTGCTATGTACCTAGCTATATTTCAGGTTATTTTAGTCTCTAGTTTTAACATACTTGTGCCGAGCAAATTCCGAGCAATATGAAAGCCTACTCACGCACACAGTCAAGGATATTATTGTATTAGAACTATAAGCTAATTTCGGCGCGCGAATTTCAAAATAGTTGGACTAGCGGCTTGGACTGTCGACTCAGAACTTCTGAACCCACGTTACTGCGTTCGATTCTATACTGCCTATATTTTTTGTATTTTTTTTTTACTTTTTTTTTGTGAACCAGTGACTAGATCTCTCGACACTAAACCCACAGTACTGGGTTCGATACCAGACTATTTTTTTTTTATAAATGTTTTTGTAATGATCTACAAAATACACTGATTCTGCTTCAGCCAATATTATGTTTGTGAAGTGAGTGTTGTGGTGTGTCCTTATTTCAAATCAAAAAGTAGGTACTCGATTCTTAACCGACCTCAAAAAATGGAGGAGGTTATCAATTCCAGAGTTTTTTATTATGTTTGTTACCTCATACCATTTACGTAACGATTAGGAAAAAAAATTACATGATATACTTCCAGATTGGTGCCATTTTCATTAAAATGTTTTTCTGATGATGGAATCCATGAAGATTGAGGGAACTCCTCAAATATTATAGGCACACATATATCAATTTCGGTATTTTCAGCAACAAGTCAAGCATTGCATTCAGAATGTTTTTTGTTTTTTATACTACTAGAATGACGGAACATGCTGATGGCCCACCTGATGTTAAGCGGTAACCTCTGCCTATGAACAGTGCATTACCTCATAGGTCACGTCCACCTAGGACGCGCCCTATGTGGCATTGCACTGCGCCCGCCACCCTGAGACATAAAGGTGAAACGTCTCATGTGCCTGTAATTTCACCGGCACCCTTACCCTTCAAACCGGAACACAGCAATGCGAGGACTACTGCTTTGCGGCAGAAATAGGTATGGTGGTAGTACTTCCCCGGACGAACTCTTACACAAAAAAGCTCTACTACTACTATATTTCACGGGTGGCAACAATGGTGTCTCCTGCGATATCCGATTGAGCTGAAATTTGGCATACTCGTACCTATCTAGTTCCGATGACAGTACAATACTATGGTGAAAGCGAGCTGATCTGATGATGGAGACGGAACGTGGACAGCGGAACTCCTCGATGGATAATAGTAAACTGGCCGTGCTTAGGCTCATTTTCATCAGCACACTAATTTTATTAAGTCTTATACCTGGACTTGTAGTTAGCTTGTAGTTCCTGACTGCTAGCTTATTTCAGGAATGTATTATACTGGAAGAAAGCATTAGCAGAGTCAGTCGTGGGAAGCAATGGCGGCGATGAGCTCACCACTTGTCACGTGTATTTCCCACGATGGTGCAACCCACAGTGAAAAGAGGCACATGAGAGGCTCTGCTTACTCTTTCGGGGAAAAAGGCGTGTGTCTATGTATGTATTTATGTTGTATTGGGTATAAATTCCTAGCTATGAAGTAGTTTTTCAGGGTTCCGAAAAAAAAAAATACGGAACCCTTATGGATTCGTCATGTATGTCTGTCTGTCCGTGTATGTCACAGCCACTTTTTTCCGAAACTAATTTTCACACAAAAATAGAAAAAAACAATAAGTTTTTGGGGTTCCCCATACTTAAAACTGAAACACATTTTTTTTTCATCAAACCTGTGTGGGGTATCAATGGATAGGTCTTCGAAAATGATATTGAGGTTTCTAATATCATTTTTTTCTAAACTGAATAGTTTGCGAGAGAGAGAATGATAAAACTAAACAAAAAAAAATGGTGAACATTACCATGTAAACTTCCAACGAAAATTGTTTTGAAAGAGATCTAGTACGTAGTTTTTTTTAATATATCATAAGTTGTAAACCATCCAAGAACTTTTATGTTATGTTACTTGCTGCTACGGAACTCTTCATGGGCGAGTCCGACTCGCACTTGGCCGCTTTTTTTTCTAAAGATTTATTTACTTTCAGCTTTTATTGATAGATCATTCAGTTTAGATCAACTGAAGTCCACGGCTGGGCATAGGCCTCCCCCATAATATAATGCACATAGAAACTTTATTTTACGCCCCATAAATGGCTATTGCTTTACAAAGCACAAGTAAGGCCGCACGTAGAAACTGTTCCCATCTATGGCACGGGGCACCCAAGTACCAGCTGCTTCGTTTTGACTCCTTGCAGAGAAGAGCCATTAGCATCATCGGTGACCCCAAGCTCTCCGATACTCTAGAACCGCTTAGCCAACGCAGAGCTATCGGATCTCTTTGCGTGATCTACCGCCTCTACAACGGGGAATGTTCTGACGAGCTTTCCGATCTCATCCTCGCATCGAGATTTTACCATCGCTCTTCCCGGCACCGTGACAAAGCTCATCCGCACATCATAGAACCCTGGGTTTCTCGAACGACTCGTTTCTCGAGATCATTTCTTCCCCATAAAGTACTATTATTTATTCTGTGCCTATAAACTATGGAATGAGCTTCCATCTGAGGTTTTCCCGTGTCGTACATGTCGTACGTAACCATGTTTTATTTCATGAAAAATGGTCATAAATTCCTTCAGGGTAGGCAGCGCATCGACAATTACCCCCGGTGTTGCCGGTGTCTATAAGCGACGGTGACCACTTCACATCAGGCCGTATGCTAGTTTGCCAATTTGTATCATAAAAAATAAAAAATAAACTGCCAAGTGCTAGTCGGACTCTAGCACGAAGGGTTCCATACAATAATCTAAAATTAAAATTAAAATTACACGCAAATGTACCAGCCATCACCCAAACACGCAACAGGGGGACAGATCCAACTTTTTTGTTCTAACTGTCACCTTAGGGGGGACAGATCAGTGTGACAAATGGGAATAATTCGTCGCGCTCCATTTCCATTATTGTGATGTCTTGAGTTTGAGAAATAAAGCCGACGAAGTAACAATTCTTCATTGAGGAAATCCGCAGTTGACCCTATTTTCAACAAGTTTTTTTTTTTTTTTTTTTTACATTGATAGACCTTTGTTTGTGCACGATCTCACCTGTTGGTAAGTGACGATGCGGCCGAAGATGGAGCACAAAGGTCTAGAAGGCACCTATTCACTCTAGCCTTGAAGAGGTCCAGATTATAGTTGAGTTAGAAATTAATTTTGTAAAAATTAAAAAAAAAACCCCAACGCTGAACGGCTGAACCGATTTTGATCAAACAAAGCTAAGAACACTCCCGAAAAATAAACCTTTCAAACAAAAAAAAACGATTTCGGTTCATCCGTTTGGGAGCTACGATGGGACAGACAGACACACACACACACAGACACGTCAAACTTATAATACCCCTTCGTTTTTCGTCGGGGGTTAAAAGAGAGGATAACCCATTCAATAAAAATTAATTATATTATTTTTAATTTCGAGGCCTTTGCGACTTGCGAGACAATGAGGGAAAGGATTGCATTTCAAAAAGGCTAATTCTCCTTAAAAAAAAAGATTGTTAATTTGTATTACACTATGTATAAAATATTTATCTTTTTTATGCTTTTTTATTTATCTTCACTATTATTTTGTATTTTTTAACCCCCGACGAAAAACGAAGGGGTGTTATAAGTTTGACGTATCTGTGTGTGTGTGTGTGTGTCTGTATGTCCCAACGTGGCTCCCGAACGGATGAACCGAAATCGTTTTTTGTTTTTGTTTGATAGGTGTATTTGTCGGGAGTGTTCTTAGCTTTGTTGGATCAAAATCGGTTCAGCCGTTTTATTTCGTTCGGTTTTTTTTTAAGTTTTACAAAATTAATTCCCTGTAAATATGTAAACTTTGTTGTTTTGTTTGTTTGTTTGTTTGCCAAGCTGCGGTGAAATGGCTAGTACAGTATAAACACAATTACCTACTAGTAATAAATTAGTGCTTAGGAACGTACCATCTGGACTAGCGCCTAGAAAGGAATGGAATCGCTTCGAAGCGAATGTCTTTTGGCTAGGCCGGCTGATATGCATTGCATGCAAATAATATTATGGAAATTAAAAAAAAAAGTGGCCAAGTGCGAGTCGGAGTCGCCCATGAAGGGTTCCGTAGCAGCAAGTAACATAATATCAAAGTTCTTGGATGGTTTACGATTTATGACGTATTAAAAAAAAACTACTAACTAGATCTCGTTCAAACCAATTTTCGTTGGAAGTTTACATGGTAATGTACATTTTTTTTTTAGTTTTATCATTCTCTTATTTTAGAAGTTACGGGGTTGGGGGGGGGGGACTTTTTACCACTTTGGAAGTGTCTGTCGTGCAAACTATTCAGTTTAGAAAAAAGTTATATTATAAACCTCAATATCATTTTTGAAGACCTATACATAGATACCCCACACCAACGGGTTTGATGAAAAAAAAAATTGAGTTTCAGTTCTAAGTACTAATACTTAGAACTGAACCCCCATTTTTTTTTTGTTTTTTTCTATTTTTTTGTGAAAATCTGAATGCGGTTCACAGAATACACCTACTTACCAAGTTTCAACAGCATAGATCCTATAGTTTCGGAAAAAAGTGGCTGTGACATACACGAACAGACATAACATGTCATAGTAAGATGAACTCTTGTCTTCTAAGCAGGAGGCAAAATGTTCAATACCCACCCTGGGCCTGCATATCTGAACCTTCCGAAGACCCTAACTCGCAATTATAATGAATAAGACCCCTAGGAATCATTTCAACGAATTTGTTTGAAGATTGTAGTTTCACCTACCTACACAGAACTGACTTCGACTGAAACAAGGCAATACTATGTTTTTTTTTTTAAATATTGAATGAGCGAAGCGAGTTCTCTGATTCAACTTGGAAGAATTGGCATTTGTATGTATGTATGTATGTATGTTTGTCCGAGCATAACTTCCGAACCGTTAATCCGATCTTCATGAAATTTGATTGGGAGGTGATAGTATTGGTACAATTTGTTGGTAAGGTTATGAGCTATATCGGTCGGGGGGTTGTTGAGATATTGGGGTCCAAGAGGAGGTAAAAAAAAGTGAGAATATCAGATCAAATGTGGTGTCATATGAAAGTTCCTCGCTTCGACATTTCAAAACTATTTTAGTTTCTGAGATGTTAGGGTAAATCAAAAATGTAAAAAAACAAAACCTCTAGGGTACTTCCACTAATCCTACAACGCTGTTTTTTTTACGTTTGTAGCTTTTATGATACAAATACTGGGAAAAGTCTAAAATTTATGAATCTTGAAACTTGTAGGTACCTACTCTATAAAATAACAACCAGTGTATAACATTCTTTGTTGACCTCCCGTTTCTAGGAATTTTAACGACGTTGAAGGTCTAACTTTTCGAACCACATGTGGATGTACATAGATATTTTTTCGAAATAAATAAGGTAACCTACCTAAACCGTGTGTATTCGTGAGGTCTCAGTTCAAAAAACCTTGTGCGTAAATATATAGGTAATTATGATCAGCTAGTAGTATTTAATTTAATTTTTACGTAATTAAGATAATATTATATTTGTCTGTAATTTCTGTCTAGTTGTTTGTAATTTAATTTTCTCCCATTATTTATACAAAGTTCATATGTAGAGACCTTGCAATGCATTGCGGCCTCCGGCTGTCTGGCTGATTCGCATACACATGTCCAATCCTAAATGTTTGTTTTTCTAATATTTTCTATCCGAGCTAATTATGATATGACAGATCGAAGCGGCAACAGCGCTTAGCCGGCGTAAGTCACGAGCTGACAACGTCGCGTGTAAGTGACATGTTACTGTTATCTAATCTGCGGCTATGTGTGTGACACTGTCAGTGTACACTCACACACTGACATAAATGAACTAAAATTTCGATGTTATTTTCGCTATTAATCCACTGTTTTCTTCAACCAAATATGTGTTGACGCAAATAATGACCAATATAAAAGCCAACAACAGTCATTTCAGAGTAAAATTATACTCTGTTTGCCCATATTTGTGCTAATACGTTTGTATGGAAAAGCGACCACCTTAATCCACTACAATTTAATGCAATTACCAGTACTCACGAACAAGGTCATTGACAACGTGCTCTATACTCTAAACTTAAAGCCACGATTCACTTTGAAAACGTGTTTTTTTTTAAATAATGTAATAAAATAATTACCCTAAACATGATGTTCACTCGACAATGTCTGCGACACTCAATGCCGCGGCTGTGACCTGTGTTTATCTTAGAGCATATGGTATTTATAGGTAGAAGTGCATTCTCTTGTTCCTTGCACAGCTCCTTGCAGCTGCCTGTTGTCTAAATGGATTTTACCTCGCAAATGTGTTGCCTAATAGCCGTTACGATTATTTGCTCATTGAACTTTAAAAGCTTTGTGTAAATGGACAGGTATTTGTTTTTTTTTTACTACTTTTCTGATGGTAAGGTTAGTTTACGAAAGTGGGGGTCAGGTTAGGTTCTAGTTTTGTCTCGATCCCGTGGGAATATCGAGATAAAAGTTTGCCTATGTGTTATTCCAGGGGTCCAGTTGTCTTCATTATAAATCTCCTCCAAATTCGTCCAGTCGTTTCAATGAAGAAGTGACAAACACGCACATTTTCATATTTATTATATTATGGGATATTAGCATGATATTAGTGTGTGTGTGTGTGTGTGTGTGTGTGTGTGTGTGTACGTGTGTGGGTTGTGGTTTGTGTGATTGTCTAGTTTAAACTATACCTAACATGTTGTAAAATTGAATATTATTCTTCTTCTTCTTCTTCTTTTTTTTGGCGTGTTCAGGGGACCGGTAGTGGTGCCACAAGAGTTTTGCAATGACAGGTGATTAACTTGACATAAAACCAAAAAAGTGCTGGGAGTTTGAGGAAAGAAAAAGGTACGGTTTAAAGGGAGAATCGTACGTGATTATGTAATACAAAATTTCGCCATAATTAATAGACGGTACGTGCTGATCACTGACGGCTTGTTGATTCAAAAGTCAATGTCGTCGATTCATTCACAGATAGCGGCATTCATCATCTCCATGAATGGCGCGAGATGCGACATGATGATGGATGGCGTTGCGTCACACGTCACTAGTGTCGTGACGTGAAATACTAGGCGGCCAGATACAAATAAACACATCTAAAGTACAGACAATTTACTCTAAGCTCATGTCTGTTTCACGGAGGGGTAGGCAGAGACCACGGATTTCCAATTGATAAAGAATAAATCGTGCTTATACAGGATGTAAGAAGAGAACTCCAGAAAACTGAGATAGCAGGTACATGCACTAGGCGAAAACAAAGTAGGTTTATCCCAAAGTATGTTTATATTTCATCTGTTCCCGTTGTTATAGTTATATATCGAACATAATAACATAGCAACAACAACACAACAATACAACAACAAACAAAACATAACAATACAACAAACAACAACAACAACAACAAATAAACAACAAACAATACAATAATGCGTTTAGGGCTCTGTTGCGGCTTCCGCGCTTCTGCAGCGCTTCAGGTATGTTTGCCGAGGCGCGTACCGACACCTTTGACGCCATCTGGCGCAAAAAGACGGCCTCACTGTTGAGCAGGCTTCGCGCGAGCAGCAACAGCATCCTAAGCGCGTTCTCTGATCGTTTCGATTGTCCTCTGGTTTGGAAGCTCGTCCAGAGGACTAATCATTGATTATTATTAAGTAAGTACTAACCTAGTTTTAAGTCGTGTTACTAATAAGTTGGACTCTTGTTGTCTTAATAAATAAATATTCTATTCTATTCTATAGCAAACACACACCCGACAGTCACATACATAGTCCTACTCCCACCAGGATCCCCTGTGTCGTGGGTGTCAGGAACTACGTGTACCATGGTACCACAACACCCAGACCCAGAACAAATATTTGCAGAACGTTTCTCCCGCACCGGGAATTGAACTCGCAACCCATCGCATCTCAGCCGGCTACTCGCCCGCCACGCCACAGGGTCGTAGAATAATAATTCCAGTTAATTCAAGTTGTCTGGCAGAGATCGCTCACAGCGTTAAGACCGCCCATTGTACTTCCGTAATTAGGGTCTATTTTAAATTTGTAATCGACTCCAGAAAAGGAGGAGGTTCTTCTGTATGTTTTTTATGTAATTTCATCGATATCTCCGTCAAATAATAAACAATTTGAAAAAACTTTTGTTGTTTGAGTAACATACCATAACATAACATAACTCAGGTACTTACTTCATATCTTTTAGGTAGGCATATATCAACAAGGAATGCTCGGAAATATAAACTCATACAATCGCGATCAGGGGAAAGAGGGAAGGGAGAGGGTATTTTCTGTACCTTCAGTTGGAAATTGTGTGCTTAGTCTTCCTGTATAGTATTATTTTATCTGTGGTCTTCCTGTATGTAAACAATTTCTCTATGGCAGTCTTGAATGGACATTTTCCGAACGGGACATTTGCCCGCCTAAATGTTTGTTTGGTTTTCATAGAATATTTCAATAAATAAAATGTCCTTGACACAGGCACAGAGAAGCTTCCATTATATGCAATAAATACAAATTAAATATTACACTGCGTGTATTAGAATTATTCATGGGCATTATCGAAATAAATTGCATAATTAATTTGATTCAAGGGTTCTTGTTTGCTCAAGCCTTAGAGCATACAACGGAGCGTACCGGAAGCAGAAGCTAGCACGAATATTATATTTGTGTACATTACTTATTTCTACCAGAAATATGAATAAAATGTATTTTCCGTTTATTGCGAGTGGATTTCTTATTCTTGTTTTCCTGTAAACTATGAGTGAAGCTTACAGAAATTTCATATTTTTTTCTAAATTTTTGGCTCTTGTGTTTATTAAATTAGGGGACTACGAAAATCGGGAAAGTTTTTTAAATTTTAAATTTTCCACCCAAAATCTGCATTTGTATTACGCTATACTTCCATGAATGGGTCACCTAACTCCGTAGGTGTGGGCTGAGTTGACCAAAGAATCCAAAAATTTGAATATTTTTCAGCCAGGAGATTTGGAGAAAAAAGGCTGTGACAGACAGACAGACACGAGAATGATCCTATAACTGTCCCCTCGGTACCTTTTGAGGTACGGCAAGGTACGGCATCCTAAGAAAGACAGAAAGGTAACAAAATAATGAATTTATTGTCATTCGCCGTCGTCGTAGACCCGCTACGCCGCGAAAACGACTACAATATTTATTACCGTTATGTATGTTGTATTGCGTTTATATACCTATCAAAGAATATACTAATTACTTATTTACAAAGGGTACCTATATTCTGAGGCCTGTACCTTGTCTTGCAATTTAGCGGCCTTAGCTGACGTTTCGTGACTTCTGAGGCCTGTACCTAGTCTTAGCAAGCAATTTAGCGGCCTTAGCTGACGTTTCGTGACTTCTGAGGCCTGTACCTAGTCTTAGCAAGCAATTTAGCGGCCTTAGCTGACGTTTCGTGACTTCTGAGGCCTGTACCTAGTCTTAGCAAGCAATTTAGCGGCCTTAGCTGACGTTTCGTAACTTCTGAGGCCTGTACCTAGTCTTAGCAAGCAATTTAGCGGCCTTAGCTGACGTTTCGTGACTTCTGAGGCCTGTACCTAGTCTTAGCAAGCAATTTAGCGACCTTAGCTGACGTTTCGTGACTTCTGAGGCCTGTACCTAGTCTTAGCAAGCTATTTAGCTGCCTTAGCTTACGCTTCGTGACTTCTGAGGCCGCAAATGTTGAGCGTTATATTACCACGTTACGTTTTACGTTATTTCGCAAGTGTGGATTGAGGGCTTGGTCCTTGAGTTGGTCTAAAACTCAGCGGATTAAAGAAGAATTACAGCTCAATCCAAGCAAGGATCCCTCAATCCAGACGGACGAAATAACGTGAACGGGTCTGGTTTGGTTTTGGCCTTAGACATATATGTATAATAGTAGCGTAAGGTCAGGGCGGAAGACATGTAAAACGACAGTTTTTCGATGTCATAATAGGATACGACAGCCAGTCAGGGCCGTCTGACAGCCGCGGCCCGACTCACCACGGTCCGACTGGACCTAGAAATATGTACTACACATCTGTGGACTGGACAGGCTCGATTCAATTTATAAAATATCTAACGGAAAGGCCCGACTGGACACGCATCCTTTTCTTGGACTGTTACTGACTTGGTTACACATTCACTAACAGAATATTGAATAGTTTGCTATTCCTCGACAGAGCGAACGAATTCTAATTTCTAAAATTAAAATGACTATTCCTACTGGCTACATTATCTATAGCATCATTATCTTGTAAGGGTAGACTTGGGTCCATGGGGTAGACAAGAGTAACGATTGCTTTAGTCCTTACTCTGAGGTAGCCATTCACAGCGATTCACATGTGTGGGAGCTTCCCACACATGCGGCACATACTGTCTTTAGCAGCTCAACGTAAACAAATCCTCAACAACCCGAGGTCACTCCGCCAAGCCTGCGAAGACCCCAGGAAACTTATGTGCTTCTGGACGGAGTTAGGCTGGCTAACTATATACCTAGTCAGACAACTCTCACGCATAATGGACCGCCCATAGAGTTCGAATGCGGAAAAGGGAGTTCTTTAACATTAACATTAGCGATTCACAGAAAACAAGATTTAAAAAGAAAAAAAGCGGCCAAGTGCGAGTCGGACTAGCCCATGAAGGGTTCCGTAGCAGCAAGTAACATAATATAAAAGTTCTTGGATGGATTACGATTTATGACGTATTAAAAAAAAAACTACTTACTAGATCTCGTTCAAACCAATTTTTGTTGGAAGTTTACATGGTTATGTACAGTGGTGGAATGAAAATGTTCGTCACCTTAGGGCCTATTTTTGGTTGTTCAATGCAAAAAGCATAAGTACTGTTTTACCGACATAGTATTGCATTGGTACTGTTTTACCGACACAGGCACTTATTCTCGCGCTACGTATCGGAACTGCCAATGTGTCAATATTGCAATATTACGAAAATAACCTTCAGTTACCATGACAACGGATATTAGCAGTGATTGAATGACAGATAGTCTACGAATAAAATGACAAAACTTCTGGCTAACTCAATAAAAAACTGGCCAAGTGCGCATCGGACCTCGCGCATTCAGGTTTCCGTCGTTGAAACTATTTGTGGCTCCGTAAAAAAAGGAGAAGTTATAAATTGCATAAGTTTAGTTAATCCACACGCAAAACTAAATCTCTTTGTAATAGAAATATGAGAAATTTCTCAAAATGTTTCTATTTTCTAAAATATTATAATTTTTTGGTAAAATATTCATAATAAATGTTGAATATTTAAAATAAACTAGTTCCTGTGTTAAATGGAAATTAAATTGAACTTAGTAACAAAAATACAGTCTTATTCTACTAGGAGCACATTCTAAAGTCTTATTCTATAAGCTCTAAAATTATACTCCACATGCTAGGGTACGACAGATTTATTTTTCCATCCCTGCTAACTTGTACGGGAGCCATACTTCAAAATAATTTTTGGTTATTATTTTTGGGTTTGGGACAGTAAGATACATAAATAGTACAAATATGAATACTACTATGGTTTAGCCGCTATAGACCCGTGTGATAGAGAGATGGACAGACGGATGAGTGAGGGCAATATGGCTTCGTTTGGCCCCTTTGGGTACGGGACCCTAAAAAAGTCGTTCCAAACTTAAACAAGCAACTGATCAAAGGTGTGCGATTTTGATCTTTATAATAAACATTTAAATTATGGTGTTCTTTACAGCAGTCTGCTACGTAGAATAGTTGGAAAAGGTAATATGTGCTCGCGACAAGCGAAAGGGATTCCTTTGAAAACTGACGAACATTTTCATTCCGCCACTGTACATCATATTTTGTTTTTAGTTTTATCATTCCCTTATTTTATAAGTTATGGGCCCCCCCCATAACTTATACACACTTTTTACCACTTTGGAAGTGTCCCTCGCGCAAACTATTCAGTTTAGAAAAAAATGATATTAGAAACCTCAATATCATTTTTGAAGACCTATCCATAGATACCCCACACGTATGGGTATGATGAAAAAAAGTTTTTTGAGTTTCAGTTCTAAGTATGGGGAACCCCAAAAATTTATTGTTTTTTTTCTATTTTTGTTTGTAAATCTTTTTGCGGTTCACAGAATACATCTAATTACTAAGTTTCAACAGCACAGCTCTTATAGTTTCGGAAAAAAGTGGCTGTGACATACACGGACAGACAGACAGACAGACATGATGAATCTATAAGGGTTCCGTAGTTTTTTTACGGAACCCTAAAAACATCGATTGAAGCTCGTTCGCACATACTACTTATAGAAAATACCTTGAAAATACCCATATACCATGCGAATACCTAGATTGAAGTTGTAGTATTTTTAGTGTGACCTAGAACTTGCCAAGTGTGTGTATCAGTATTACATACTGTGTCTGAGAATAAATAGAGCAGTTATTAATAAAGTTGAAAGAAAGCATGTTAGCCTTGTGACTAGAAGCCTTGCCGAGTCTATTCTTCTATACTAAGCTATGTGTATGCAGGCTATTTAAACTCGACACTAAGGTCATTGTTTTAGTACCGGTCCAGATTAGGAAATAAATTATAAAATAGTGAGGATAGGATGTTGGTAGGTCAGTAATGCTTTGACACGAGGCAAAACATGAAGGGTGGGCTGTTAGGAAACTTATTTTATTTTATTTTCTGAACGAGCGGGCGAATCTTGCTATTCTGTGCAACAACTGTCAAAATTTGCTTTCATGTGTCCGTATGTATGTATGTATGTACATATGTGGATACACTCGTATATTTCGTATTTTTGAACTAATCTTGACAAACTTGACCTAAGGTTGTACATGTTGTTTTATCGTCGTTGGCGTTTTTTGATTGGAGGGGTATTTCCCCCAAAAAAGGGGAGGAAGTACGCTGCGCTGCGGCGCTACTAATCGGCCGGTTTTGATAATATTTGACGTTCGAATATAAGTAAAACCGGTGTCACTTTGCAATACGTATATTATATATATTGTTTGCTCCGCTCTGTGTGCTGCCCTCACGCAGCATTGCTCAGATATAATGGCAAGGCGTGGCTGACCCACATTCACATGATGTCGCTCGCAACTGGTCCACATAATATATGCAACCTTTAGCTTGATGCAGTCAGTTACCCTTAACAAGTTACAGACCACTGACCGCGAATTCACAATCAAACTATTGAACAAAATATTGTTATGCTAGTGTCTGCCCGCGGCTTCCTATCCAACTCATTATCTATCAGTACCAAATATAATCGAAAGCGGTTCGGCCGTTTCTGTGTGATTGAGTTACAAACACACAAAGATCGTAACTTTGACATCCCTACTAATATTATAAATACAAAAGTAACTCTGTATTTCTCTCTGGTACCTAATAGATCCTAGTACGTTTACACGCACCGATTTAAATGAAATTTGGTATGTAGATAGTCTGAAACCCTGGGAAGGACATAGGATAGTTTTTATCCCGAAAATTATTTCTTAAGGGGGTGAAAACGGGGTTGGAAGGTTGTATTAGAAATCAATCATTTCTCAAGTAAGGGATATAAAACTCATATCATAATTATAATTTAGAGGGTTCGAACTCAAGGGATCCATCAGGAACTACTCGGGGAATCCGACACCACCCGTGTGAAGCCGGGGCGAGCTGCTAGTTTATGATATTAGTGGGATTAGGCCTCGCTACTTACGTCCTAAGATGTATTACTGTCGTCATCATATCATCATCATCATATCATCATCATCAGATCATCATCATCAGCCGTTAAACGTTCATGCCTGGATGAGGCCTCCCCAATATAACGTAATGGGGAGATTTGCCATCATCACTACACTTGGCAGGCGCATTGCTGATCAAAGTTATAGTGTTGATTACTCAGGCGGATGCTGCAGTCCATCCCCTGGTGTAATACCTTAGTCGGCTCTTACTACCTCCATGGGAGGAGACGGAAGGGTCTATTCTTAGGCCGGAAACCACGGCACATCTTAGAGGCTCTCTATTATCATCAAAACGCGACTATTCCAGCGTTTAGAAGCTCCTTTAGATATAAATGCTAAGGAGTGGAATACACTACCGTCGTCTGTCTTTCCTGAAAACTATAATCTGGGTCTCTTCAAGGCTAGAGTGAATAGGTGCCTTCTAGACCTTTGTGCTCCATCTTCGGCCACATCGTCACTTACCAACAGGTGAGATCGTGGTCAAACAAAGGTCTATCAAAGTTAAAAAAAAAAAAAAAAAAAAAATTATACAAGTAATCGATTCCTCTTATTTATTACCAGAGCTTTAAAAATTAACAACACTACAAAGTAAGTAAAAGTAAGTATACCTACATAACATTAACGAAATCAGGTCACTGTAGGCGAGTTGAGACGGATCTAGTCTTAGCTTTTAGCGATTGATATGATCATACACGACCTTCACAAACTAGTAGACATTACAACGAAAGCGAAAGTACCTGCAATCTATCTCAAGCGATCTATCACGCTGCGACTTTTTTGCTAAAAATTCACGTATTAATAACTTATTCCATAAGCATCTTTACGCACACTTGCGTTCTTAACTAGGTATTGTTGGTGTGCGTGACCCTGATACTTCCTTTACAGTACCTAAATGAGACAGATAAGTAGACAGTGTACAGTACAACTAGGAAAATAATGGGCCTCGGCAATCGTCATTCGTGCCTGTTGCTTTTTTGTTATTAATGTTTCTAAAAGTCGATAATTGCCGACGCTCATTACTTACTAAATAGTACTGTATATTGTTATTTTACACTGGACCAATATTTACACTGGACTAAAGAAGCTATGGTTATGTGACAGGATGACAGGATTGTTAAACAGCATTTGAAGTAAGAAGGTTATCCAGGCTTTTTGTATTGAATTTGCCCCAATACTTTTTCTCCAAGCAAAACACACTTATTCTTTTACTGACAATAAGTCATCGAGCAACGCAGGCCTCCGTACCGTGTTGCTCGATGACTCCGTACCTACCGTGTTGCTCGATGCAATAAGTCATCGAGCAACGCAGGCCTCCGTACCGTGTTGCTCGATGACTCCGTACCTACCGTGTTGCTCGATGCAATAAGTCATCGAGCAACGCAGGCCTCCGTACCGTGTTGCTCGATGCAATAAGTCATCGAGCAACGCAGGCCTCCGTACCGTGTTGCTCGATGCAATAAGTGATTCAACGTGTCCTGTATTTTGTCTTTTGACTTCGATTTGTGCAAGTTGTCATCGTCACGGCAGCGCCAAGCTGTATTTTCCTGTTTTTGGCTGCTTTCACCTTGTTAAATAAAGGAAGATTATTTACATTTTATCATCAAATTCTGTGCCTGATCACAGAATATATAATAGTGGTTTGATTTAATGATTTAACGTAGGAAATACTTGACAATAAACGCACTCGAACGCGAGCGAAAGAGTGTGAGCATTTTGCTCGCCTCCTTATACCAATTCTCTTTGGCTGTAACCTATACCCACTCAAAATAATTTAAATCTTTTGAATCTTTCGCTTATGTTATCTTGCGAGAAAATCGTGAGATCCTGGTTTTGTTGTGGTCAGCAAAGTCTAGATCAGTTTAAGAAAGTAGTTGAGACTAGTGGAGTATGGCGTGGGGGGCGGCGATGAACTTGGCGGCGGCCGGGGGCTCCTTGTGCACCACGGCGTTGAACCCGCTGTGGTCGGCGGTGTACTCCACGACGCGGGCGGCGCGAGCCGTCGGCCTCCACCAGCGAGTGCGAGCCTTGCACCACGTCTCCAGATCGGGACTCTTGGTGGTTCTTTGAATCACCTGTGGAGAAATAACTTTGAGAAACAACTTAAGACGCTATGTTAAAATTTTGGAGTCTTTGCATTACATGCTCACTCAGTAACAGTAAAGGTTATAAACTTGATGTTAATACAGTAATTACTTGAGGATGTAATCTAAATAAATTATAGACTAGAAACACGATTCGTAAAACTTTTCTCGATAGATTTATTTTCTGAAATTGGCCCTTCTAAAGCCTGTCTTAGGTCCCTCCTTCGACTAGAGAAAATATTAAGCATATTTTGTTATGCTATTCAGTATGTAAACACATTAGTTAGATTAATTATAGATAATTTATTTTTATATTTGCTAGTTTAGAAGCAAAACGAAGTTTTATCATTTGTCGCTTACGTCAGTTACTTCCGAGCGGCAAAAATCTAGACCTCATCTCTTCCCGGGTTCAAGTGAGCAATAGCGCTGTCACTGTCTTGCAGCTATTGTTTTCTTGCTAGACTCCGCCCATTCGGTATTTTGACATATATACCCTTAATAACTTAAGAAATAACTTTGAAATAATGTTTGACTTTATGATGTGATGTGATGGAGTATAGTGTTTAGAGCTCGCTCGGGAAGAAACCTAGCACCGTGTTTGTTGCCTGATTCTTCTAGGTCTGGTTGCGTTGGAACAGGAGTAACTGTAAATTTATTTTTTAAGACGATTCAAAATGATCCTTGTGATTTCAATGAATAAAATACTTTTTTCTTTTTTTTCTTTTTCTATCGATCTGTCTATTCCTGTTATTTGTCTTAGGATGATAGACGCAATGGTGACCTCTGTGGCGCGGCGGGTAAGTAGCCGGCTAAGATGCGAGAGGTTACGGGTTCGTTTCCCACTGCGGGACATGTTTGCATGATCTGCAAATATATGCTAGACCTACTCGTAGTTCCTGATGCCCACGACACAGGGGATTTTAGTGTGGGATCTGGACTATGTACATTATGGAGGCTCTTCCCACCATTTTCGAAAAGAGACGTTGTCTACTTTTATTTTATTTCTTTTCCTAGTGTTTTCTTGGGTTATTTTGTGTTATTTTGGTGGCATTTTAACGAATGTAGCTCATTTAAAAAGCACAAGTGTAGTGAAATGAAATGGAAGTGAATTGCGTGACTTTTGAAATTAGTGTAAATTGTCTACCAAAGTTTTAGTAAAATTGGCCACCGTTTTACTAAAACATGATTCGACTGTGACTTTGACGACTTGGAAGGAGTGTAACGTTGCAAAATATATTTAAAATACAATATAGTGAAAATACAGATACTTGAAAATGGCAAATGCACAAGCCGTGCGATGCCATCATAAAGAAAAAAAAATGTACATTGACTGTTTGGTGCAATGTAATGCAATTACACGTGGTAGGTACCTACGTCTTAGATCCCAGCACTGCTATTGCAGATGTAGTGAGCAGACAATCTCCCATGCAACAGAAAATGTACCGTGATGCTACTAAATAGGACTTATCATTGGAGTCGTTACACCGTGTTTTGTCTCATTCGATCCAGTTAGAAACTGCGTGTCAATGCAAAAGACAAAACATTGTGTAACTATCCAAAGAATGATTCGCGTTTTATAGTAGATTATTTATTCTGTTTTAGTAGCTACTGAAAAAGCTGAGAACGCTGATGGTATTAGTGGTAGGACCCCGACTTACGATCCTATTTTTTTTTTCAAATTCAAATTCAAATTTTATTTATTCAACCAACATGGGGTCATTAGAATTACACATTACACAATTACACATTACACAGGTTACACACAATAATCGTGGGTTAAAATTCCAATGGATTTCCACTAGAATAATTTATGTACCTACTCAATATTACGTGCTCTCAAACGGTGAAGGAAAACATCGTGAGCAAAGCACATGTCCTTAAACCAAAAATTCAAAGAAGTGTGACTTTTTGAGGCCACGCACTGTATCCTTCCACCACGCTGGTTCTTTCAACATTGGTCACTCGGCCCTTTTCTGGCGCACCTCAAGCTCCTCCCTGACCTGACGAAGGGTGATCTAGAACCAGTGACATGAAGTAGAGCTTGTTCAGAAAGAGAGCCGTCGCGCGTCGTGGCCAAATTATGAACTAACGTTCCGATTTTTGTTTTTTTCTGGTTGTTCAGCTGGTTTCTTTCTGTCGGCATTTTGAACCATAAACTAAAGAAGTAGTAACAGTTGTAAAAAAGGAACAAACACGCTATTGTACTGCCCGTTAAACAAAAAAAGTTAAATAAGCTGAACACGACGGGTCTCTTTCTGAACAGAATCTAGTAGTATGAACTACTTGTACCTACATGAAGCATGTGTCTAGATTCTAAGCGCTGGTAGCTTTTGCTTAATTGCGTATGTAACTTTATAGAGACCATAAATAAAGATTTGGCCTTAAGAGAAGGTTAGTTTTGCATGCAAATTGTTCGTGGCACTGCAACTTGTAAGGTGGGTGTCGTGTGTGTGACCTCGTTACATATCACATTTTAATTACGTTACTAGACCTAGATTAAGTACAACTAGTCTTTGTGATCTTTCAATTACTAACATTTACTCAGACAGATAGAGGATTATGATTGTATTACATTTGCCCAACACTGGGATCCAGAACTCTACTAATAATAAGTAATATATCTACGTTTTATAGCAATTTTTGGAGTAATGAATTCCGTTTTGTTTTCCCTCCGCGCAACATATTCGCGCATCATAAACGACTGGAATGGAGTACCTACCTACATAAACTCCACTCGCGCGTCAGAGCTGACATACTTTTTTTTTATAGATTTCTTCGGCATAAAATTGACATCATAACCAAAATAATTTGCCTACGTTAAAAAAAAAAAACTACGAATAGCACTTTTTCAAATAACAGATACGGACAAGTACGAGTAGAACTCGAACCCTCAGGTACCATTACCATCTTTGTTTGACCACTGTCTCGCCTGTTGGTAAGTGACGATGCGGCCGAAGATGGAGCACAAAGGTCTAGAAGGCACCTATTCACTCTAGCCTTGAAGAGACCCAGATAATAATAGACGGTAGTGTATTCCACTCCTTAGCAGTTCGAATTATAAAGTAGACCTGAAACGTTTAGTACGAATAGAGGGTATACTAATGAGGTAAGGGTGGTACCGAGCCGTGCGCCTGCTCGTCCTATGATGAAAAGGAGATGGTGGGATCAGATCATGAAGTTCCTGGGAGCATTCCCCGAAATGTAACCTATAACCTATTATGTAAACTGCTTATTACCAGTATGAATTTCATCAAAGTTGGTTGCATAGGTTGATAGGTACATATTGAATTAATTAAATTGCTATCTCTGTCTCGTTTCGTAATCGCGGGAGGCTGTAGAACAAGATGAACGCATTTGGGTCACAGCTGTGCTTATCACACTGCCTACTGCCTACATGTGATAGTGCAGATTAAACAGGTACCTATCTAGGTATCTAATGGCCGCGCATGCTATGTACCTTACCTACCTGTTCTTGTTTTAATAAGTACGGCAAAGATCAGAGCGGCTCTGGCAAAGATTTTAAGATCTTTGAAGTACAGTACGACTTTATTCTATGAATTTTAATTCGGTAGACCAAGACGTTCGAACAACTTGATTAGATTTAGATAACTACCTAGCTGCCTATAGATAAAAACAAAGTTAATTAGACCAAAGCTGTAACAGAATAGACATCAGTCTGTAGTAGGTACCTAGTTTCTGAGTAGGTAGAGTATCCAGGCCTTAACTAGGTAGGTACCTACCTATTAAGTCAGGGTTCCTATACTCCACCTACCTACTTAGTAGATCATCTTTCTACCTACCTAGTTAGGTAGATCATCTATCTATCTACTTAATTGTGTACAAGCATGATATATAAGCTACAGAATTTTTATTCTAATACACATAATACCATAATCTAAGGTCTAGGCAACCAACTAGACCTAGACTACCTAGACTAACTAGATGACCTACCTTGTTTGTTTATATCAATAATGAATGTGTATGTGCGCGGTGTGCGCCTACTTTTTGGTGATTGTACCTAGTCAAACCTTTGAAGGTTTTTAAGGTACTATATTATAATTATAACTGTGTATAATATTATGTATGAAATAAATTAAAAAAAAAAAAAACTACTAAAGTACCTATATTAAGCTATGAATTTTTCAAAATGCCGGATTAGCGACATCTTCCGTCATGTTTTTGAACTACCTTCTTCTTCTTCGTTTTTGGCGGGCAGGCTGGTAGAGAAAGGAGTATAAAAAATTAAACAACTAGGGCGCGTCCTAGGTGGACGTGACCTATGTGGTAATGCGTTTACCGCTTATAATTGCGTGTTCCGTCTACCACATCAATTTTAAAAAAAAAACTTTGCCTGAAATGACAGAACTGTAGAATGCCATGCATGACAGATTGATTGCATTGACACTGACAGCTAACGTCACCTATGACCTTTTTCTATGAAAGTATTTCAACAAACATTGTGCTTTGTGATGTGTTTTTATTACAAAGAATTGGTTTTATAGTTAGTGATTTAGTTGAAAATGGCAGATTTTGATGCTATATACCCAGATGAGACTGAGCCTGAAGATCACATAGAAGAAACACATGTGATTTTAGTGCCAGACCCTATCGTCGTTCGGGGGGCTGGTAATATGACAGTGTAAGGTTTCATTTACATTTTCTCTTCACTCACCATCAGCTGTTTAGATTATCCACTTTAGCAATACCCTGTTCATCATAATAACTCGGGATCATCAATCATCGTCCCCTAAATAATAAATTAATGCTTCTTTGGCATCGTTGCCCAATGGCATTGAAGGACTCTATTCTATCATGTTTTTGAGCAGAAGCCAAATTATCACAGTAAATCTGTTCATACAATTTGATATGTACTAATATTACAAGTTTCTAAAAACAGTGATGGTGTATTGTATTAAGAAAAAGAAGTATTTTTTTGTATCATGTAGCGTTTTTCTTATCCATCAATTAATGTTAAATGCACTTTTTATAAATGGCTAAAAAAATTGTGTTTTTCCTCAGTGCCACCTTATCCTAAGTTTTACCTTGCTTCTCAAGCTAATTGTGCGGGGTATACATAATAGGATGTAGGACAAACAGGCAGATATCTAAAAGCAGATGACCCACCTAATGCTAAGCCTTTAACAATGCAACTTGTCCAGCATTATTTATTTATTTATTATATTTATTACCTCATAGGTCCTGTCCACATGTGGCATTGCACAACGCCCGCCACCCTGAGATATAAAGATGAAAAGTCTCATGTGCCTGTAATTTCACCGGCAGCCATACCCTTCAAACCAGAACACAGCAATGCAAACACTACTGCTGAATAAAATAGTGCTTCATGTGGAAAATGTTATTTGTTATCAGTACAACAACAAGTATTGTTTTCAAGTTGCGTTCAAGGTTGCTTATAATTAGCCTTTCAAGGCCTACAAGGAAAAATAAAAATCCACTAGATTTTACACCATAATGAAACCAATGACCCTCAACACTGAACTGAGGAAAAAACTGCAAAATACTAGTCTAAGAGGCAGTCTGTTTCCTAAGTGCCTATACAGATGGCCTGAATTTGTACTGCAAGCTAACTTCAAAATACTAGTCTAAGAGGCAGTCTGTTTCCTAAGTGCCTATACAGATGGCCTGAATTTGTACTGCAAGCTAACTTCAAAATACTAGTCTAAGAGGCAGTCTGTTTCCTAAGTGCCTATACAGATGGCCTGAATTTGTACTGCAAGCTAACTTCAAAATACTAGTCTAAGAGGCAGTCTGTTTCCTAAGTGCCTATACAGATGTTCTGAATTTGTATGAATGAATGAATAATTTATTTCGCAGAAAAAGGGTTTACAAATTTAGATCTTATTAATATTTAACCAGTTCCACTATAATTCAACCTATATTAGGTATGCGAATTTTTAAGATTTAACATATTAAAATTAAAATTATTGATTATCTATTCAGTTGGTTTGGTACACACACATTGATCAATTGATTAACATTATGTCATAATTAAATACATTCCAAATTAATATTAATAGTAATAATGTCAAAGTCAGTAGTGACAAATTTAGTTTTGCAAAAACTCATTCACGGAATAAAAAGAATGGAACAAAAGCCACTTATGTAAAGCAGTTTTAAATCCATTAAATGGCTTATCCGTTAGGTCTTTCGGTAGCTTATTGTAAACTTTAACCGCCATTATATATACATTACGTTTATAGAGTTCAAGTTTACATTTCGGGATATAGAGTTTGTTAGCATACATACTCCTTTGATCTCTGATGCTGGTTTCTATACGAGTGGCAAACAGACTAGGATGCTGTTTTACAAATAGGGCCACCTGTTTAATATATAAGCATGGAAGGGAGAACTCAGAACTTTGAGTTCCTGGAAAAGTGGCTTACAGTGATCAGAGAACTCTGCATTACATATCGCTCTGCCCCAATTTTTTTTTGGAGAATAAATGTTTTATCTGAGTCTACAGAGTTCTGTACTGCAAGCTTACTTCAACATGGCAGCTTAGATGCAATTGGTGCAATGGTGTTTGTGCAGTTGATGTAGCTGCATTGATACTGTCGACCGACTGCACAGTACGCTTGCCGTCAGCGTTCAGTTCTAAACACTGAGTTGATGCAGTGGCTCATTAGTTCAGTTCTAAAGACTGAGTCGATGCAGTAGCTCATTAGTTCAGTTCTAAAGACTGAGTCGATGCAGTGGCTCATTAGTTTAGATGCAGGTCTGTCAAATGGAAAAACACCTCATCCAAACTGCAGTTTTGAAGCTGGCTTGCAGTACTGTACAGACGGTCATAATAATAATAATATTTAGTCATAATAGTTATTTATTGATAGTATAAATTATTATAAGTCAAGGTGTGACAACTACTCAAAAGTAGCACATAATTATAAAATAAATGTATTATTAAATTACTAACAATTACAATTATATTAAAAATTAATGTCACAATACGATAGTATACTGGACATTTCTATTTCATTTAAACAACCTTTGTTTACCACGATCTCACCTGTTGGTAAGTGACGATGTGGCCGAAGATGAAGCACAAAGGTCTAGAAGGCACCTATCGCGGCAGCTTGCCAGTAACATCTAACAAAATCCCAAACAATATGCAAAATTTTTAATTATTAAGTTTCAAAACTTTAATTATCTTTTAAAAAAAGATACCATAAAAACTCAGATTATTGCTTGGGATTGAATTTACTCCAACACAATCCAAACAAATGTGAACTAATATTAAAAGTTAAAACTTATACCTATTTAATTTTATAAAACTCTGACACGTCAAAAAGATTTCAAAAATCCTATTGAATAATGTTTTTTTTAAATATTATTTGATTAAAATATATTATTATTATTTGATAATATTATTTGATGCTTGGTGTGTATTCACTCCAAAAACTGAATAAAAATAATGATTTGTTTGTAGTACTATAAGACACTACATACATATAACTTCTTACCATATCAATAAAAAAAAATATAAAAATGTGGCAACCCTATATAATATAATTAAGACTTTATTTAAACTGTAATAAGGCTACTCGGTAAATTTTATTGGTTTTTAATGATTGAATATTTTAGCATTGGGCTGACCTACATGTTGAAAAGTTAAAATGTAGGTCAATGGTAGACTCATTCCTACATCACTTACTTTGACTAGCTACTGAATTATTATTGTACGTGCTTTATTAGTCATTGTACAAACATACATACATACTTAGACAAACGCCTTTTCCCCGAAAGGGTAGGCAGAGCCTCAAATGGGCCTCTTTAACTGTGGGTTGCACCATCGTGGGAAATAGATGTGACAAGTGGTGAGCTCATCGCCGCCATTGCTTCCCACGAATGACATCGCTAACTCTTTCATCCAGTAATAACACATTCCTTAAATAAGCTAACAGCCTGGACAAATCTTATACCAACGAATCTTACAAATAAGTTTGGGAAAACACATGTACACACTGTATGTTCAACTTTAACCCTGTTGAGTTTTCTTCCAGCAAACCTTTGAGGCTAGAGAGAGGTGAATAGAGAGTAAAGTGGCACCCAGAATAGTTAACTTAAATAACACCTCTCAGTCAGTTGGTAGACGGCCACTGCTGGACGAGGCCTCGTCCCCATAGAACCCTCCGGGGACTACCCAGACATACTCACTCGGCTTGGGGCAAGCGGATTGATGAACGCAATATTGCTGTTAAGTATTGCTGCTGCCCATCCCCTGGCGTAATCCTTTAGGCGCATTTTACGACATCCACGGGAGGAGGTGGAATATCATCCCTCTTCGTCTTCCTCCCTTCCATATCCTTCTATCTATCCTCCTTAGATAGGAGAGAGAGCTGTCTCTCTGAATCCTGTGACTTTCATGCCCACTGCTGGACATAAGCCTCCCCATAGAATTGTAAGCAACTGCTGCAATGTCTTCAGTTCATCTGGTGTAGGGTTGCTAGCCGTCATGTTTTCCCAGGACATGTCTAACTTTTAGATGTCATGGCTCCTTGGTGTCCGGGATAGTTTGAAGTGTTCCGCCCCCTATCACTAAGCCTCCGCTGTCCGTCCGTCCGTCTGCCTGTCAGCGGGCTGTATCTCATGAACCGTAACACCTAGATAGGTGACATTTTCAGAGTGTGTATTTCTTTTGCCGCTACAATAAATAATACAAATTAAAGGGACATACAAGAAACGTGATTTTTGGTCGACCTTAAAAAGTACATAGTGTTAATATTTACTTGTAACTTCTCACTTCCAGTTTTGGCCTCAGCAACAAGTTCAACGGAGAGTTCCCCTCGGGCCTGCAGTCACGCATAGCGCCCGAGGAGTACCAAGCGACTATAAGCCGTATTAACAGCGTGTTAAAGAAGACTTTGCCGGTGAATGTCAAATGGCTGTTCTGTGGCTGCGTGTGCTGTTGCTGTACCCTGGGATGCTCTCTATGGCCGGTTATTTGTCTTAGTAAAAGGGTGAGTGACGTTTTGAGTGTCCTTACTAAGTATGTAAAAACAAAACACGACACTCCAGAGTCTGTCTGTGTGGCGCATCTAATTGGTTAAGGGTGCCCGGACCCGGAGGCATATTATAAAAATAATAAAATAACAACAAAGGATATATATTTATTCCAATAACAACTAGAAAGATTAGAAGATAGAATGGTGTGGAACGAAATCGCGTGTGACAGACGGACAGACATTGAAGAGAAGCAGATCAATACCTTCCTATGTTCCTTTATTCAAATTATGGTCGGAACACGAAATAAGTCTTTCGTCTACCACAGGGTTGGCGTTGGCGGTACATTTTGCATGTGAGCTACTTAGATCATTTAATTATTTTAACATGACTACTTTGGCTTCTTAGCTAAACTAATGATATTTATGCGATACTTTCGATTATAAAATATGTGTTAGGCTCCTAGTTTTCGCATCTCAAAAAGCAAAAACACAATAACATTTTAATTTCGCGACACTCACGAAACGTGTAACTGTAGTGGTTATTCTTCATTTCTTCATAGATATGTCACATTTCGCGACACTCACGAAACGTGTAACTGTAGTGGTTATTCTTCATTTCTTCATAGATATGTCACATTTCGCGACACTCACGAAACGTGTAACTGTAGTGGTTATTCTTCATTTCTTCATAGATATGTCACATTTCGCGACACTTACGAAACGTGTAACTGTAGTGGTTATTCTTCATTTCTTCATAGATATGTCACATTTCGCGACACTTACGAAACGTGTAACTGTAGTGGTTATTCTTCATTTCTTCATAGATATGTCACATTTCGCGACACTTACGAAACGTGTAACTGTAGTGGTTATTCTTCATTTCTTCATAGATATGTCACATTTCGCGACACTTACGAAACGTGTAACTGTAGTGGTTATTCTTCATTTCTTCATAGATATGTCACATTTCGCGACACTTACGAAACGTGTAACTGTAGTGGTTATTCTTCATTTCTTCATAGATATGTCACATTTCGCGACACTTACGAAACGTGTAACTGTAGTGGTTATTCTTCATTTCTTCATAGATATGTCACATTTCGCGACACTTACGAAACGTGTAACTGTAGTGGTTATTCTTCATTTCTTCATAGATATGTCACATTTCGCGACACTTACGAAACGTGTAACTGTAGTGGTTATTCTTCATTTCTTCATAGATATGTCACATTTCGCGACACTTACGAAACGTGTAACTGTAGTGGTTATTCTTCATTTCTTCATAGATATGTCACATTTCGCGACACTTACGAAACGTGTAACTGTAGTGGTTATTCTTCATTTCTTCATAGATATGTCACATTTCGCGACACTTACGAAACGTGTAACTGTAGTGGTTATTCTTCATTTCTTCATAGATATGTCACATTTCGCGACACTTACGAAACGTGTAACTGTAGTGGTTATTCTTCATTTCTTCATAGATATGTCACATTTCGCGACACTTACGAAACGTGTAACTGTAGTGGTTATTCTTCATTTCTTCATAGATATGTCACATTTCGCGACACTTACGAAACGTGTAACTGTAGTGGTTATTCTTCATTTCTTCATAGATATGTCACATTTCGCGACACTTACGAAACGTGTAACTGTAGTGGTTATTCTTCATTTCTTCATAGATATGTCACATTTCGCGACACTTACGAAACGTGTAACTGTAGTGGTTATTCTTCATTTCTTCATAGATATGTCACATTTCTTTCCTTATTTTTATCCGCCTACGGCAAAGGGTTGTGTTTTTAGCAGTCTATGTACCTACCTACCTTTGTGTTGTTTGTATATATGTATGTTCCACTAGAACTACCTGTGAATGAGATGTCAATCGACTCGTCATATTTTTTTGTTAAACACGATATACTTCCAGATGGGTCCCATTTTCATCAAAATATGGTTCTGATGATGGGATCCATGAGAAATTGAGGGAACTCCTCTAATATTCAAAGATTTCGCTATTTTCAGCAACAAGTCAAGCATGTGCATACAGAAAGTATCATTTGGTGAATTGGAACTGATGAAGAAGACCAGAGATGGCCCTCGATGGATAATAGTAGACTGGCCGTGTTTAGGTTCATTGTGATCACTAATATTATAAAATCTTGTATTGGGGATAAATTTCTTTGAATTATTTTGAAGTCAGTTAATAATACACCGTGTTGTTTTATCGCACAGGAAAATGAACAACCACATATGTAATTGAAACTATCGTGGTTGGGAATCATATTAAAAGATAAACGGCTAATTACCACTATTATTCGTCACTTTGCTGACGTTTCGAGACTGAAAAATGCAAAGTGAGCAAAGTGACGAATAATAGTGGTAATTAGCCGTTTATCTTTTAACCACATATGTATTGCAATAATTACAATAATTCCGTAATAAGTACCTATAATTATTGGTATTTATGGATTTGTATTGCGTTGAACTGAGATAAAGTTATGCATAAATCCAAAGTACAACATAGTGAGATGTCAATAGGCACCTACTTAGACATGTTTTTTTTTTTTTTTTTTTTATACTACTTGGATGACGGATCAAGCAAGAGGCCCACCTGATATTAAGCGGTAACCTCTGCCTATGAACAGTGCATAACCTCATAGATCACGTCCACCTAGGACACAACCTATGTTGCATTGCACTGCGCCCGCCACCCTGAGACATAAAGATGAAAAGTCTCATGTGCCTGTTTTTTCATTTCATTTCATGTACAAACATTTTAGTAGTAGTAGAGCTTTTTGTGAATGAGTTCGTATAGAGAAGAACAACCTTCTTTGCCTTAGTAGTAGAGCTTTAGTAGTAGTAGAGCTTTTTTGTGAAAGAGTTCGTCCGGGGAAGTACTACCACCATACCTATTTCTGCCGCAAAGCTGTAGTGTTCGCATTGCTGTATTGCGGTTTGAAGGGTAAGGGTGCCGGTAAAATTACAGGCACATGAGACTTTTCATCTTTATGTCTCAGGGTGGCGGGCGCAGTGCAATGCCACATTTTCTATCGATGAAATATTGTCCTGTTATGTTTTTGGTAGAGTGATCCCTTGGAATGGTACCGTAGTAGTAAGTATTCTAAGTTTTAAGATTGTACTTGATTTCCTCAATCAGTTAAAAATGCCCCACCTTAAAAATCAAATCAACCAATTGTAATTTTGCGGCATGCCCCACCATAACTAGCTGTTTTCACACACAACTAGCTGTTCCCGTCCACGACTAGCTGTTCCCACACACAACTAGCTGTTCCCGTCCACGACTAGCTGTTCCCACACACAACTAGCTGTTCCCGTCCACGACTAGCTGTTCCCACACACAACTAGCTGTTCCCATCCACAACTAGCTGTTCCCATCCACTATTAACTGTTCCCATCAATACTGGTTTTATTAACCCCCGACGAAAAACGAAGGGGTGTTATAAGTTTGACGTGTCTGTGTAGTGTGTGTGTGCCTGCGTGTGTGTCTGTCTTCCCATCGTAGCTCCCGAACGGATGAACCGATTACGTTTTTTTTTTTGTTTGACATTTGTATTTGTCGGGAGTGTTCTTAGCTTTGTTTGATCAAAATCGGTTCAGCCGTTCAGCGTTGGGGGTTTTTTAATTTTTACAAAATTAATTACTTGTTAGTTATTATATAAATACTGGCGATTGCATCTATATGTAGGTACATTATTATGGCCTTCTCCAACGCGGTATTTCTTAATAGTCTTCTGTTTGCACCATCGTATACCATCTCCAGTATGGCCTCCCTTGCTTTCTGTCCGTCTATAGCAAGTACTGAACACTACTTGTTTGAACTTCCAGACCCAGCACTCACTGAACAAGCTCCTCGAGTGGGAGAACAGTCGGCTCTACAGCAAGCTGGGGCTTCGCTGGCGCCTCACGAAGCAGCACTGCGACTCCTCGTCCATGATGGAGTATGTGCTGCTCGTCGAGTTCATACCCAAGATACCCATCTACCGGCCCGACTAGCCTGGCCCATAGCCTGGCCCACAGCCTGGCCCAGAGCCTGGCCCACAGCCTGGCCCGCAGCCTGGCCGGAGGTATAACAAATGAGTGCAAGTGCGAGGGGACACTTTAGAATAAGGAAAGTTTTATGACATAGGTCCTATTAGAGTTGTGCTTGTATGTAGCAGGGCTATTGTGAAAGCCGTCTCATTATAATTTCACTAGTTCAATTATAACAAGACCACGATAGAATGGATCCGAAACAGACAACGGCCACGTGGAAGGCCCAGACGGATATGGTGGGATGAGCTAGACTCCTACTTGAAGGATTGGTCCCAAATAGCCAACAATAGATACGAATGGAAGGAGGGAAGGGAGGCCTTTGCCCTGCAGTGGGACACCATAATAATACAAAAAACACGAAGGGTTCCGTACCATTATCTACAAAAACGGCAAAAAAACCGTTTGTTGCATGGGAGCCCCCTTAAATATTTATTTTATAATTGTTTTGTATTTGTTGTTGGCAACAGAAATACATTATCTGTGAAAATTTCAGCTGTCCTACTATCACGGTTCATTAGACACAGCCTGGTGACAGCGGATAGGGTTAGTAATAGGGTCCCGTTTTACCCTTTCGGTACGGAACCCTAAAAAGGCTGTGAGCTTATAGTGCTTCTATAACTCAATGCCTTAAGAAGATTACAGCATTTAATGTTTAACTTTTGTGGGAATCGCGAAAATGAAAACCCACCAGAGGTACTTCCAGTAACCTCACAATTGTGAAATGTATGCCAGGAAGCTTTGTAATACGAGTACAAGAAAAAGGCTAAAGTTGGGGAACTTTAACTTTTTTACCCCTAGAACGGGATGGTGAAGTTTGGAGGAAAAAACTACAAAATCACTATAATTCGGCATGGTAGGACAAGTTACGCAAACACAACGGTACAGAAGCCTCAGGGCGTGAGACCTACTCGCTTCTGACCGTTTTTTTAAAAACTATTTTAGTAGGTAGCCATTCTACAAAAAACCCTAGGACCACAAGAAAACTAATAATTGGCTGTGAAATTGACAATTGGCCCGTTAAATTGTCAGATTGTCAATCTAACTTGCATTTAAAATGTAATTAGTGAAATTGTAATAACACGGCTTTTACAATATCCCTACGACATATACAGGGTCATTAGAACAATTCGCTAACTGGCTTAGGCCCGAGTTGGTATCATTGAAACAAACATATTGTTCTACGATTTTATAAGATTATTACTTTTAACTGATAATTTTGTGTTTTTTTCTAGTAATTATTAAAGTCTGAAATCAACTGTTCCTTGAACTGTAAAGTCATTGACTTTAAGAAGTACCTACTTTTTCTTTATCTTACTTAATCTTGAAGTATTTTAAAATTAACTGATTTAGGTGCTAAATGTATTTGCCTAATTTTAAAGTAAACTTACAAATATAACCTCAAAATGTTCAGAAAAAAGTAAGTGTTTATTTGAACCTCACAAAATAATGTTAAGACAGACTATGGTCGTTTAGAAATCTGAAGACAGTGCGCAGTGTGCACTTTATTTTGTGCGTGGGTGCGTGTTATACGTGTTATACAACACACCGACAGACTTAACGATTAATGAGCATAGTTTTGATGCATTGTCTGTTTGAGTGTGCGTAGTTACTTTCAGTGCTATTAGTTATTCTGCGTTATTGAGCATAGTTTTCGTTTTCAGTTGTATCGTACGCCGTGCTCTGTCTTAACTGTATTTTGTCTGAGATTTTAATGATACCAATTCGGACCTAAATCAGCTCGTGCATTTTTGAAATGACCCTGTATAATAGTTTGTAGATTTAAAGAGGGCATTGTCAGTGCGTGTAAATATTGGTAAACAGACAAACAGTTACTTGCTTTGTAATAGATGTCAAAATCGCTGTTGCAAGTATTATTTTTATTGTATATATTTTAAAGTGTAGCGGAATTATTAATGTATGTTGGAATAGTATGTAATTGTTATCAGCTTGGTAAGTTAGTGGGTGTTGTACATAGAATTAGATGCGCGCTGCATGGGTTATAGTTACAGGAGATGTTCGAAACCGGTGAATGTTAACAATTACCCATGGTCTTCCATGAGTCGGAGGTGCGTCTACTTAAGAGCGTGCGTCCGTTTCACTTCCATGCAATTGTTATTATGCAAACGACAAGTCCGAATACAAGATTATCTACTATTAAAACTTCCGTGAGTGATATTCATAATTGAAAAAACCGGTAGCGGCCTTCGCGAATACTCTTAGGAAAGGGATATTAAATCCCAGAAACTCGAGTCGGGTGTTTTTACTCGGAACAGTACCTACGTGAGTTAATACCGGTTTTTTCAATTACAAGATTATCTCTTGGTGTCCCACTAATATCATAAATGACAAAGTTACGATGTTTTCATGTTTGTTACTCAATCACGCCGAAGCTGCTGAACCGATTTTGATGAAATTTGGCACAAAGATAGATTATGACTTGGATTGAGCTATAGACTACTTGTTGTCCTGGTACAATGCGAGCGAAGCCACGGGCGGGCGGTCTAGATATTATAGACTAGTGTCTGCTCGTGACTTCGCTCGCTTTTTACCCGGACAAAAAGTAGTCTATATCTCAATCCATGTCATAATCTAACTTTGTGGCAAATTTCATCAAAATCGGTTTGGCAGCTTCGTATCCAGACATCGTAACTTTGACATTTATGATGTTAGTGGGATAATATGGACGTGAAAAAGACGCTTGTAGTACGAACTAGGCTAACTTGAAGGAATATAAACGAGAAGTGTTAACCACCCTGGATTGTATTTGAAATCGATGTTGCCCTTTTTTTCCCCAATACTTTTTAAACTTACGAACATTTTAACTCTCTTACTTACTTCTGGTACTTATGTAATTCCATGTGTAGGTTATTTTTTGCGAGTTATCAACCACACGGCATCAACAAGTCCGCGACTGAAAAGAGCGTGTACAATTTGTCCAAGAGCTGGCGACACGCGCGCGCCGCCATACCAAGTCTCGTTACTTCACATTTATATTGTTAGACAACGGTACATTAGTCAGTAGTCACTAGATTATTGCCATACAATTTTATAATTCCACGGTAAGTGTCAACAATCACACAGTTTCGGACATTGACAGTAGCATGAGTTTGGACTAAAATGTGCAATCTAAGATGAAGTGAATTTGTTATTTGCGAGGGTACGTTATAATTGAATTATGCTCTGATTTTGATTTGTTTATATTTCCTTAACATTACTTCAGATATGCCACTGTACAACGAGAATTAACCTTGGAACAGTTATAAAGTCTTTTGTCTTGTGCATTGACTGGCAGTTTCAAACTCGAGCGAAAGAGACACACGGTGCGACGAGTCCAAGGATAGTTCTAGTGTACTAGTAGCGCGCCTAAAGTTATGTCATCTTAAATGTAACAACTAACTTGTAAGTGATCAAAGTTTATTTATGTATATCGAATCTTTTTATTGTTATTCAAAGACTTGACAAGTACTTATGTAATCATCTAAATTATTTTTAATGGCCGTGTTAGCTCATTTGTTCGATACTTCCAGGCGGTATATTAACATAATGAACGTGTTAGCTCATTTGTTCGATACTTCCAGGCGGTATATTAACATAATGAACGTGTTAGCTCATTTGTTCGATACTTCCAGGCGGTATATTAACATAATGAACGTGTTAGCTCATTTGTTCGATACTTCCAGGCGGTATATTAACATAATGAACGTGTTAGCTCATTTGTTCGATACTTCCAGGCGGTATATTAACATAATGGCCGTGTTAGCTCATTTGTTCGATACTTCCAGGCGGTATATTAACATAATGAACGTGTTAGCTCATTTGTTCGATACTTCCAGACGGTATATTAACATAATGAACGTGTTAGCTCATTTGTTCGATACTTCCAGACGGTATATTAACATAATGAACGTGTTAGCTCATTTGTTCGATACTTCCAGACGGTATATTAACATAATGAACGTGTTAGCTCATTTGTTCGATACTTCCAGGCGGTATATTAACATAATGAACGTGTTAGCTCATTTGTTCGATACTTCCAGGCGGTATATTAACATAATGGCCGTGTTAGCTCATTTGTTCGATACTTCCAGGCGGTATATTAACATAATGAACGTGTTAGCTCATTTGTTCGATACTTCCAGGCGGTATATTAACATAATGGCCGTGTTAGCTCATTTGTTCGATACTTCCAGGCGGTATGTTAACATAATACGTATAAGAACAGTCCATTCTAAATTCGGCGCTAACTTATAAGAACTGTATCGATATCCCGCGCCAGAAGCTTACTCCTCTCATCAGGATATGTATTACTCAACTCAATTACATTTTGCAGAGAACATGAGCTGGCAATGAACAAGTGTTTGAGCTGGTGTGCTTTTAAACCATTAATATGTATTGGAGTTTGAATAGATAATGTTCAAGCTCAAAGAGGCTAGCGGAACACTCGGCTGGGGTTAGGGTTACTCTTCAAAAAGAGATTCCCTTTTTTTTTCTTTTTTTTTTTTAACATTGATAGACCTTTGTTTGACCACGATCTCACCTGTTGGTAAGTGACGATGTGGCCGAAGATGAAGCACAAAGGTCTAGAAGGCACCTATTCACTCTTGACTTGAAGAGACCCAGATTATAGTTTTCAGGAAACCTAACCTGACTTTTCACTAAATACCATTTTAACTTTATCAACAATTTGATGAACGAATGCCATTCTTTTGCCAGTCAGCAGGCAGCGAAGCTTTGTCATTTTTGATATGATTCCGCCAAAAACAATGAGAAATTATTGTTAACACAATACGAGCGCGGAGTGGCGCCAGAACTGAACAAAATTTGCATTTTTCGTTTGCAATCAAGCGCGAAATGCGACTCGTTAATGGGAGTTTATTTTTTATTTAGTTTTCTAAAATTTAAACATACCTCTTTCCGTGATGATATGCTAATTGTTTATTATTTTTCAAGTGTAAATCACACTTAATGGATAACATTAAATTTAAATGTAACCCAATGATAGTGCCCACAAATTTCGTCTTCAGCGTTATAGCTCGTTCTATGGCCGAATTGGTAAAGGCATCACCGATCACAGGCGAGAAATTTTTGGGTTACATTTAAATTTGATAGGCTAATTGCCTAATTTCCTGACATGTTAGTAATATTCCTGTCGTCTCGTAACCCTAACTGGGTACAGGTAGCGTATCCACCCCACAGCGTCACGTCGCCAGTGCAGGGGGCTATTGTCTAGAGAACTGGTAATAGTCAGATAGTCATTTAATCATACAAAAGGTACACGTCAAACAAATAATTTTCACAAAATGAGTCAACAAGTACACATCGTACTTAAAACAAAAATCAAAATCAAAATAACAAATATATAATATACAAAAAACATGTCACATCTAGGATTATGTACCTAGGTAATTAGATTAATTTGAGGCTAGTGAACTCATCGAAAGTGTAGAAGGTCTGCTCAATAAGCCAGCGCTTCAACCTGGACTTGAATATGCTGATACTAGGAGCTTCAGTGACATTTTTAGGGATCCGGTTGTAAACGAATACATTGCGCAGTTTGTTTTGAATATTACAGCTTTTGAAAAAACGCTAAAATATGCTGCGCAATGTATTGCGAAATGTGACCTAAAGCGATTGTCAGTTCGTTAGACAGTAGGAGGCGTCTTGGCACTCCCGTTTAGAAGACTGTGATACTGCTTCTTTGGTATACCGATGGTCGGATACCGTTTTGTATCCAACCAACGGTATAGCGGTGTTATTACGCCGGCGGGATACCGGCATACAGGCGTACCGGCATACCGGGTCTGAGGCCTCATTTTGTATTTTACAAAAAATCTTTACAGAACCATTTCTATGTATTTCATAGCATGATTGTCATACATTTTAAATAGTTTCCCTTCGGCCTAATGGCGCTAACCAGAAGGACAATTGTCGTGATTATTTTAAAACCACACTGAAAGTTGACAGAATCTAGACTGTGTTTATTGGCTGAAAATTTGTATCCGATTTAGTCTACTTTCGGTTAGTGTCAACCATAGATTAGAGTGAGATAGAGTGATATATTTCATTTTATAGAGAGAGATGCCAAACTTCTTGTAAACACTTGCCGTTCAAGTTTCGGTCATTTCGATTATAAGTAAGTACATTTCCGTGATGTATTGTCAGTTGAGTAGAATCATTTGTGACATTTATGACATCTAAACTAGATCGGAACATTGTTCAGCTGGCGGATTACGTAACTCTGTTAGTATCAGTTTCAATGCTGTTTCAGCTATGAAATCATTAAACCTACTTTGCTAATCTTTGACTCATCATTACTTTGAATAGTAGAACTGCTCGGACGTGTGTTTTTCTATCTATTCCAAATAGTCCAAAAGTAGAACCTCTTGGAACAGAGGTTTCTATCAGAAAGGTCGCTCTTGCGATTACCCAATTACGCAGTTTACCTACAAAGCTTGATTGCAACCATACTGCATAAATTAGGTAATCACAAGGAAGTCATTTCAAAAATAAACAGCATTGAAATAGATTGAAACCGATAGCAACAGAGCTACGTAATCGCGCCATCGAACTATATTTTGACTATTGTTTATTACGAGAATTGCGATTCCGATTTAAATGCTTTAGGCGCAGGTTGTATACTGGAACAACCGCAATAATAAACAAAACACAATACACTCATTAGTATTGCCATTCAGCGTGGCAATACAGCCAGCATATTAGGGACGCTTCTGTCTGGTAGTGATTTGGATCAGTTGAGCTACCTTTAGATCGTTATCAGCTGTCTTCAGGTAGCACAGCTGTTTAATTTGTACCTACCTACTTGTATTAGTTGTATTATACTTTCCGTAAATAAAGATAATTGATTCCTACATGAATCTGCATAACGACGTATGTTTACGAGTAATTAATTTTGTAAAAATTAAAAAACCCCCAACGCTGAACGGCTGAACCAATTTTGATCAAACAATGCTAAGAAAACTCCAGGACAAATACACCTTTAAAAAAAAAACGAAATCGGTTCATCCGTTCGGGAGCTACGATGGGACAGACACACACACACACACACAGTCACGTAAAACTTATAACACCCCTTCGTTTTTCGTCGGGGGTTAAAAATGGCATCGCGTCATTGTACACGCACTGTGACATGCTATTTATAGATATATGCAATTTTATTGAATCGCGTCTATTCTGTACGTACTCACCCAGTGGCCATCAGAAGTAGCTGAGCAACTCTGCTGACCAAATACACCTCAGCAAAATTACATGTAAAACGTTGCTTTATAACTTGTCTATCTCCAACACGTGTTTTATCTTTAACTAACCGCCTACGCCACTCAAAAAACTTTATTTCCCAAAGAATAAAGTTTTCTGAGTGGCGACCACATATCGGACGACGCAGTGTAGAGTGGTCCCTCTAGGTGGACTAAGGACATTATAAAGGTAGCCGGAAGTAGGTATTATATGGGGACCTATGTCCATCAGTGGACTTCTACAGGTTGTTGATGATGATTATAACTTCTTTAGTCAACAACCGCTGAATTGGAGTTGTGACGCTTTGAGTGCATACGTGGTTTTGGACACCTGAGTTGCACAGCTACTTTTGATAGTAACTCATGGCGCTATTAATTAATTCTCATAAAAATCATTTGTTCTGTCATTTGGGAAGATCGTTAGATACATTGAGTAATGTAATATATCAATACATAACTATGTATAATTTGTTCACGTCCAAACATAGTATTTATTTATACGTTATGTATGTTATGTACCTGAATGTCGAATTTTACACGTAAATTAGCAACCATACTGCGCTAGACAAGTGGCCTTCGAAAAACAAATCGTTAAGCATATCGTGAGGCTGTCACGCGCTTGTCGATACTGTCGTGTTTTTACAGCGGTCACGTCGACGGACACTTGTCTAGTAACTATAGAAATATCTTATGGCGATAACGCGAATATGTGCTAGAGAAATGCATGGGGGACTGTGGTATTAGAAGATTTAGCTTGTGTAAACGGTACGCTGTTTGTTATGCTAACCGTCCACTTTCCGCGTCGGACGCGCCTGCTCGCAACGTAGATATTTCAGTTAGAAATAAATTCAAGGCATTAAACTGACTTTTGTTTTTATGAAGGTAAAATGTCTGTTGCGTGCATTATGGCCGGCGCGGATAGAGAACGATTGGCTTTAGATACCTTCCCACTTTTCTCTTTTCAACAAGTTGTGAACGAGGAATAAAAATGGGTACACTTTTTGACCCGAATCTCTTCTAGACTACCTACGTAGTCATCATCATCAGCCTATGGAAGTCCATTGCTGGACATAGGCCTACCTCATAGAACGCCACGACTAACGGTTTTGAACCACCTACTTCCTGCGACTATAGTTTCCTTGGTCCAGAGAGGCGATGGGGGACCTTAAGTCTGCGTCGTCCGGTCCGTCGGACCTATATTGTGATACATTCTAAATATACAAAAAGTTGCTCTAAAATGTTCTTGCCACCAAACATTTTAATTTTAAACAGATTTTGAACGCAACGGTTGAAAAGCGAACAGGGTAATGTTGACATTAAGTTTATTTAAGAAATTGTAAATATTTTAAGAATTTATAGATTATTATTTTTGTTCAAATAAATTTCACAACTTGTGATGGAACCACATCTTTTCTAATCTAAAATATTTACCAAATATACATTGCGTTCGCCTACTATGTTCGTTAAGCACGCAGCTAGATTTCCGTAGGTGCCCCTTACTAGATAGTGGACGCTTGGCTTTGTAATGATATATTATTTTAAATTCTGACAGCAAATTCGTGTTCGTGTAAAAGCAATCGGTCCAGTAACCAAAACTTTCAAAATGGCGGCCATCGATTGTAACCGGCGCTGCGTACCAAGACTCGCTCGTCGCCCCTAGTCTAGTCCTACTCTTACTCAGATCAGTTAGTTTTAGAGAAAATCCTTAAAGAAACTCATTTACGGTTAGTATTTAGAAATCAGTTACGTGAAGAGAGGGGACGGAAATCCTCTTATCCAACGGTACCTCTCCCAAAATGTTGTAGGTTAGGTACAAATACGACCGTAACACAGCAGAAATAAGATCCAATTTGGTGGTGGCACTCGCCGGCTGCTACCATATATATACACAGGATGGGGCAAATTTTTGGCCCCTTAAGGGTAGCTACCTTTTTTTTGTAGTTAGAAAGGTTTTGTTCTTAGGAACCTTCTGTTTTATTTGGAAGAAAAAAATATTGCTATTTTAGATTTTTGAAAAAAAGTACGGTTCGCCCAAAAAATTACATTTGTCAAAAAAAAACAAGTTTATCTTAATCGACTCTATTTCTAACCAGGAACACTTTTCCCAAAGTAACTTACCAAATCCAATCTTAAGTTTTGGCAATAATAAAAAAAAAACAATTTCCATACATTTTTCTAAGAAGCTCCATTCGCCGCACGCAACAAAGTCATGCATACCATTCGAACACGGAAAGCTTGTTCTAAATTCAAATTATTTATTGATATTTGTTATTAAACCTTATTGGTAGAGTGATATACGAACCACCTCTTTGAATAACAATACCGATAGAAAAATATTGGCGGTTTTTTTAAAAAAAATTTTAATTCTTTCAGCAGCGGCTAAGCTTAATAAAAGCTTATTTTCAAAATAACTGTCGTGTTCAACCAGCGTTAGAAGCATTTCGTAGAGAAAATGAAGAAATACCACTACCAGACAAGAAAGTTATAAAAACCTCCCCGACCTACCACGATTTTTTTCTATGTGGTTAACTGAAAGATAAGGTATACGTGAAAGGTATAGGCATTTCGAAAGTCCCGCCGAACTTAAAGACGGCCTTCTAAGTGCATTGCAAAATATGCATTACATGAAGGTAAGGGCTGCTACGCAAAGTGTGCTAACGCGTGCCAATCTGTGTAGTCAAGTAACTGGTCTACACTTTGACCATATCTGGAATTAAATTTTTACTTATGTTTTATTTTTATTTTAGGCAATTTATTTACTTACCAAACAAGTATTTTTGTTATTTAAACTCAATAAAATGGGTGTAATTTGCTACTAACGAGTAACTAGGTAGGTATGTTTCTTATTTTGGTCTGAAGGCATTTTTACGTATAAACCATCGTCGTTAGAGAGAACATGGATAGGGACATAAGCCTTCAAAATTAGCCTACCAACTTGAAAAAGTAGTTGCATACTGATTTAAATTAAGAACCATTGAATGAGTGACATTGTTGTTTTCACTTACTCGTTTTTTCATAGAAAATGTATGGGAATGTTTTTTTTTAATTATTGCCAAAACTTACGATTTGATTTGGTATATTACTTTGGGAAAAGTGTTCCTGGTTGGAAATAGAGTCGATTAAGACCAACTTGTTTTTTTTTGACATATGTAATTTTTTGGTTGAACCGTATTTTTTATCAAAAATCAAAAATGGCAATATTTTTTTCTTCAAAATAAAACAGAAGGTTCCTAAGAACGAAACATTCTAACTACAAAAGAACAGGTAGCTACCCTTAAGGGGCCAAAAATTTGCCCCCTATATATATTTATAAATATATATTTTACTTTAATTAGAACGACAAAAAGTTATCAATTACACTAATTAGTGATCGTAACGGTGCCGGTGTGCTGATCGAAATGAGTCTAAACACGGCCAGTCTACTATTATCCATCGAGGAGTTCCGTTGTCCATCTTCCGTCTCCATCGTCAGATCAGCTCGCTGTCACAATCATATTGTATTGTCATCGGAACTTGACAGATATGTAACATTTTATCACAATCGGTTGAGGATAACTGCTTTAAAATTAAGTTGCAAGATTTGACTCGAACATACATGCATTGCAAGCGGTACACTTCTCTTATCAACTCTTAGTTAATTAGTTTGATGACCTCTGTGACGCGGCGGGCGAAGGTTGGCTTGCGACGCAGGAGGTTGCGGGTTCGATTCCCGCCTCGGAACAAATATTTGTGCGATCGCAGATATTTGTTCAGGGTGTTCTGGGTATTTTTCTATGTATAATAAAAAATATCTATCTATGTAATATATTGTATTAAGTATATCAGATATCTAGTACCCATAACACAAGCTCTGCTTAGCTTGGGGCTAGATAATGTTGTGTGCACTGTCCAGCATTATTTATTATTTATTTAATTTCCATCCATTTCATTCTACTACCAGTTTGATGATGCGGAGATGAGTTAGTACAAATATCTTCTTCTCCAGCGGCTTGTCGCCCACTGGTGGACGAGACCTCCCGCACACAAGGGGGAGATTCGTCATAACCAACCACCATCCTTCGCAGGCGGATTGGCGTTAAGCACTCAAGTGGATGATAGATAGATAGATAAACACTTTAATGTACACCAAAAAATAATAAAAGGATTAACTAAATCAAATTATAGTACAATGAGCGGCCTTATCGCTGAAAGCGATTTCTTCCAGGCAACCTTGGATGCTGCTACCCATCTCCTAGAGTAATCCCCTAGTCACCTTGTACAACATCCACTGGAGGAGTTGGATGAGTCCCATTAGACCGACCCGGCAGGTATTAATAAAATATACTTTTAGATTGGAATTAGATTTTATTTCATTTTATAAATACCTAGTTTATAAACACTGTACTAACTAAATACTCAAGGCACTTAACATTATGGTCCCTTTATTAAAACAATTAAGATTATGACACAAATAAAATACAGAAACAATACTTAACAATAACCAATACCATTTTACACAGACCAATACTTATTTTGCGAGACACTTAGCGCACGTCAAACCGACAGATTTCAATGGAATACTACGATTTGACTCAAGTAAATGTCAAATTCGCGGCCGCGCAAGAGAAGTCACTTGACATTGGCTAAATTGTTGCAAATAACGCACAGAAGCCATTACCTAAGATAAGAAGAAGAAGCTTTTTGTCCATTGATAACGTACATAGCATTTGGAACTTTATCTCCATTGTGTAAGATCTCTCCAAGGCGGGTGGGTCTTCTCGAGAGTTCTCCGAACATTCTCATCAATTCTCGCGACTTCCGTGTTGAACATCTTACACAATGGAGATAAAGTTCAAAATGCTATGTAATGTATGTGGTAAACTTCACCGGCAATATGAATTGAACGAACTGTTTGATGTTCTGTAAATTGGTACAAATTAGAATTATTGTATTAGATTATAACACATCTAGCTTATATACCGCAGGCGCTTTCGAGTTTCACTAGAAAAACAATTTAAAGGCATTTAGAACCGCGCGGTCACTGCTGTTACAGAGCAATGCACGAGTCCGTGCCGCCACTGTGGATCCTCCATTATACTCGTGTCCGCTAGACGCACGTACCTTTATTATACTCGTGTCCGCTAGACGCACGTACCTTTATTATACTCGTGTCCGCTAGACGCACGTACCTTTATTATACTCGTGTCCGCTAGACGCACGTACCTTTATTATACTCGTGTCCGCTAGACGCACGTACCTTTATTATACTCGTGTCCGCTAGACGCACGTACCTTTACTATACTCGTATCCGCTAGACGCACGTACCTTTATTATACTCGTGTCCGCTAGACGCACGTACCTTTATTATACTCGTGTCCGCTAGACGCACGTACCTTTATTACACTCGTGTCCGCTAGACGCACGTACCTTTATTACACTCGTGTCCGCTAGACGCGCGTACCTTTATTACACTCGTGTCCGCTAGACGCGCGTACCTTTATTACACTCGTGTCCGCTAGACGCACGTACCTTTATTACACTCGTGTCCGCTAGACGCACGTACCTTTATTACACTCGTGTCCGCTAGACGCACGTACCTTTATTACACTCGTGTCCGCTAGACGCACGTACCTTTATTACACTCGTGTCCGCTAGACGCACGTACCTTTATTACACTCGTGTCCGCTAGACGCACGTACCTTTATTACACTCGTGTCCGCTAGACGCACGTACCTTTATAAGGCAATGGCTTTCGGTCAAATTATCTATGATAAGGTAAAAGCTTCATGTCCTGATAATGTCACTATCAGTCCGCAGTTTGAGTTGCTTTTATCGGCCGAAACAATTGACACTACTTAAATAATCTTCATAAATTATTATCTTCATAAACCGACTATTTTTTTTACAAATTCAAATTGCTCATACTTCTAGATATACCTACCCTATGCAACAAAAAAAGAATCATCGAAATCTGACTACTCTGTAGTTAAGCGTGGTGACAAAAACACGCGTCGACTTGAGAACCTCTTTTTTTTCGTAGTTCAATTAGGTATATCTCCAATCACCAGATGGGCCATAGCTTAGTAACAGATGGGCCATAGCTTAGTAACTGATGGACCATAGCTTAGTAACAGATGGGCCATAGCTTAGTAACAGATGGGCCATAGCTTAGTAACTGATGGACCATAGCTTAGTAACAGATGGGCCATAGCTTAGTAACTGATGGACCATAGCTTAGTAACAGATGGACCATAGCTTAGTAACAGATGAGCCATAATAGCTTAGTAAGCCACACTTTGTATGACAAAGTATATGGATACTGGAAACATTAAACTAAGTTTCAGATCGTATAGACTTAACACAACCACTAAAACCTAAAATACAATATACTAATACCATATACTTACATATACTTACATATACTTACACTAGTTAGGGACGTATTTAAAGGCTCTAATATTTACATTCAGTCGTTCATAGCATAACAATTATATAAGATTAACACGAAGCCATTTCTTGTAAAAAAGCATTATTATGGCAACATTAGTGCGAATACGCAAATGATTTAGTTTGTAAATTGTACAATGGCTAAAATATTATTACATCTTGATTTCATATAAATTCACCAACAGAATCCCATCTACTACTCTTCTACATTGATTCAAAAGTATTTTATTATGAATATATTTATTGCACCGGAACACATCACTTCATTCACGATAACTATCATTTCGTCCAAAACACAATAATTTCATTAGACATCACACAGACCACCACACACCATGATTTTGACACACATTGATGACGAGTACAATACATTCAGAGTTTTATGTCCTTATTCACTTCACTGGTATCTGAGCGTGCCGTGTCCATTTTAGCTCATTTGAACATAGTTGATAGGGAACTGTCCCTTCGAGCCGTTGCACTCACCGAAGTACCACTCGTCGTTCAGTTTGTATTGCACTGCTATTGTGTCTCCCGCTAGGAAGCTGAGGTCGCCAGGCTGGTCCGGCGAGAAGTCGTAGAGAGCCACGGCGGCGGCCAGCGCGGGCGGCGACGGGACCTTCTCGTTCGGCAGGGGGACTACTACCTCGATGTAGTTGGAGGGGAAGGTGCCTTCTGTGCCGTTCTTAAGGCGGCCGAACAGCCACTCGTTGTCTACTCGCCTTATGAGCTTCACCCTTGAGTTGGCCTGAAAGGACAGAAAATTGAACAGTTAATACAGGTGGCAACGGGCAGGTCTTAGCCGCTGGGGAAGGTTCTCGAGTGGCGACCATGAACCCGACGACGCAGTGTAGGAGGGCTCAAAGGACGTCGTAGGAAGTCGGTTACGAGTTCGGTTACTCCATTTCAATATACGATTCGCGAATATGTTGCGTAGAGGGTAAACACAACAACTTCAGTTTTTCGTTTTCGCTCGATTTTACTCCCCATATATAGAGATATAGTAGTTGTGGTTTTCCGGGCTAAGAATACACCCTGTTCTACGATGTTGTATAATCCGATAAGGGTTATTACACCAGGGGATGCTAGCATCATCTACCCGAGTGGGTACTTGACAGCAATACTGCGATCATCAATCCGCCTACCAAGCGTGCCGATGGTGACAAATCGTCCCATTGCACCCTCCCGCATTGGTTCCTCGTGCAGCTGCGGACCGCTACCTGATGATGATTCAAATAAACTTCCAAATACATTGAGCGTTCTTGAACAGCGTTTATAGCTTCAATTGGAGAAAGCGAAGGCAAAATGACCAACATTAATTCCAAGAAGCAATAAGCTAGTCGATGTTGACTAACATGGGACTCAACTCGAGACGTTCACGTATCTCTTATATTGTAGGTAGGTATACTGTAATTCCTCGGTTATTGCTGTGGTCAAAGGTCAGCACACGTCGATCGCTGTCAGTAATAGCATCTATCACCCTGGCTAGGTACGACTCAAGGATGGCTTTTCGCCAGATTCCTTGTTGGACGGATCACTTTTTTTTTTTACTTTTGTTTGGACAGATTCCTTTTCCCCGCAATGTCAAATTGAACTATACAATAAGTACAGGTTTACTTAAGTTATTAAATAGGTGCATTACAAATTAAAAAAGGAAATATTTTTTTTAAGAATTTTAAATTTTTATTTATTTGTTAAACCAAAATAAAATAAATTCACTGGTAACAAAAAAATATTGAGCAACATAAATTATGTAGTTACACAATTATTTAATTACACTGTGACTGTGAGATGACAGCATTTTTTTTTAATACTTATCAATTTCCATGTGTTTTGTTAACAAATTTGACAGTCTGTTTAAACATTCTTATACGGTATTTTACATATCTATATATATATATATATATATAAAACAAAGTCGTGTTAGTTACACCACTTATAACTCAAGATCGGCTGGACTGATGTTAGTTATCTCTTTTTTGGTGGATTCTTCTCCGCTCCGAATAGCAGAATAAGTAATAATAAGGGGGGGGGGGGTTAACCGGGGGCTACCCGTGCGAAGCCGGAGCGAGTCGCTAGTATATTATATTTCTGTATAAAAAGAAATCTGTCCAAACAAGTATAATATGTTCAAAACGGGATCCATCCGACAAGGAATCTAGCGAAAAAGGCCTCTAATGACCATAGAGGGCCGCAATGCTCTAAGCTAATGACCCATTATCTGCGCATGCGCATGCCATCCACATCGACATTGCAACAAACAATAAATCGACATTGATAACTGTTATTACAACGAACTTATTATTATGCACTTTTTTTGTTATTTATTCTTATCTTTTATCATTTTTTAACGCTCCACTACCGCAGGGACCTACTCAGTTAACGCTCCACTACCGCAGGAACCTACTCAGTTAACGCTCCACTACCGCAGGAACCTACTCAGTTAACGCTCCACTACCGCAGGAACCCACTCAGTTAACGCTCCACTACCGCAGGAACCCACTCAGTTAACGCTCCACTACCGCAGGAACCCACTCAGTTAACGCTCCACTAACGCAGGAACATACTCAGTTAAGGTGGTTACTTTCGTTTGTGGCGCAAATTCATTTCTTGCTCGTCACAGCTCATCAACACTTCTTCAGATAGCGAAAAATAATTTGCCGGTAATTATATGACACACAAGTTTTAATTTATAGTATCACATAAATATCATTAGTTTAGCTATGATTGTGCTTCATCGGTTTTTACAGTATTTTTTGTTTTAGGCACATTCATATTCAGGTGATACTATAAATTAATACTTGTGTTGTGTTGTGTGGTCATACAATTACTGTTTTCGCTTCTTTATAATAGGTGCGAGTTGCGACGTACCAGGCCTCCTGTCATTGGTTCATTTGCATGGGCAGTGGACTGGCCACTGGCCATCAGCCAATTAGTCATATTCACACATACATACAGACAGGCATACATAGAGGCTCACAACTTGAATGAAGGTCGGAGGATATCCATAGATCTTTGTGGAGATTCTACAGGTGATAGCTTTGGGGTTACAATTCCAAGGAGCGATTGGTACCTACTTGGGTATTAATTAGAGGCTAGTACAAATTATTTATTTGGTAAATGAGTATAGGCAAACTCAAGTTATTTAGTCGGTACTTGGGTAGAGGCAAGTTCAAGTTATTTATTGGGTAGTTTATTATTTTTCAAGTGTTTTTCACTTTCTTTTTTTTTTACTTTTTTTTGGGTTACATTTAAATTTATTGGGTACTTGGGTAAGGCAAGTTCAAATTATTTATTTGGTACTAGGTTCAAGTTCAAGTTATTTGGTATATGCCCATTTTTTGTGCTGGGTAGTTAGTTGACATTCCATTGACAGGTTGCAAGCCCATCGCCGCATACTGTAATACTAACCGACCCATATTTCTAGCCAGACCCATTCCAAACAAAAACAGCAATATCAAATCGTGAGGTCTCCGTTGCACTTGCATTGGGAAGAGATTCAGACCACGTGCAGATGATGAGACGAGTCACGTTCTTTATTAATAACTGCCAATGCCCGATGCACGGTTTGCAAGCGGAAAAAAAACACCAAGTTGGTTCTTCCACACCCTCACAGCAATCACAGCACACGTACACTGGTTTTCCCTACAACTTTTCGGCTAAATCGGTGCACTGAAAAAGTTGAGTCAGGCTACGATTTGTTTACCTACCGTTCAGTGGAAATACCGCTACAAATTTAACGAGACTTGCTGCTACATACAGCTTGCAGAAATTTGTTTGTGCATTTTCATGGACTTATTTTACCTACTTACATAGGAGATAAGTTGCCCCCTCGCTAGTCATCAAAGAACATATCTACTCTTCTAAAATGAAAAGAAGTCCAATCTCTAGAACATCAACATTTGGAAAAGTTGGCGCCATCCGACCAGAATGGTGAACGATGATAGAATGGGTTTTTTATACGCTTTTCCACCGTAGGTGATTATATTCTTGATTGAAATCCTAATAGGTCCTTACTCTTTACAATTCAGCGATACGATAGACCACGAATTTCGGTTTTATCATTTTTTCAGATATTATAAAACCCCGCACGGATAGTGCCACCATCTTGCCGGATAGCGCGAACACTGTCAATGTTTTATGATTGTCAGTTACCCGCCGGCGAGCACACTATCACGTAGCTACTACCTACCGTCACGGCAGAGTATACTGTGAGGTCGAGGAGTTTAATGAGTGGCCGATGCGCACTTCTTATGCTATGTAAGGCTATTTGTAACTGTATTGTTTGTTCTACTCGCACGAAAGCTTCTTTCTTGATGTGTCTTGTTAGTTTCTCTAGCCAGTTGTTTTCTGACTCACTTTGCTCTTCGTGTGATTACAACATCAACTTCATCTAAACCCCTGTCATCTCGAGATTATCCAACACCTGACTACGTCCTAAAACATAAGTACGGTTTTGATTTTCGGCTCTTTACCAACTACTGATAGCAGATCGACCGACAACAATTTAAAAATCGTAGTAGGCAATTTGTGATCGAGGCCATGACCCGGCGCGACATGGGACGTGGAAGTGGCTTCGATAACGAGTTCCTGGTGCCCTGATAGCGCACTGGATGCGCAATACTATCTATTGTTGACTGGAATCGCGAAAACAACACTCAATAACGCCCCAAACAAAACAAATCCCTTGTACGTCACCGACATATGGCACAGCGAAACACCTCTGACGCAATCGCAATACAAAGCTACATAGGCCCTTAGTAAATCGAGCGATAAGTATAGCAGACAGGTACCTACATAAAATAATGTTATCTAAATAATATTTAGTTTACGTACGTACAAAAAAAAAACTACAAATAATAATGTATTTATAGTTGAAGCAATGTACGGCACCGTTCAAGAAATGAGGACAAAGTCACCGAAGCATATTTTGTACATACCTAGCTTTCAATGTAGGTTAGTTAGGCAAAAATAAGCAGGAAATTTCATGTTTGCATTTATGAGTAAACTAGCTTTTGCCTGCTGCCGCTCCTGCTTCCTCCGTGACATTTTTGCTGAAGAAGAATTAGAGTTTGCCTAGAAGCTGATCGGAAGCCCATACATTACGTGACTACTAACTTAGGGTGCATTAGGTATCTATAGTACGTTACTACTTCGTGTCACTGGTTCCTTCTTGGTCACGCAGCGTGGGGCGCTCGAGCCCTCTGCATACACATGAAGTCTGCTTCTATGTTGGCTATTCCAAATCAAACTCGCATGAAATGTTGTACACATGATCAGTACATTCATATCTGGGCCCGTGGCTTGTCGCATCGGTGCAAGACCGCGATTTGAACCTCAGGGTTAGAGCATCAGTGGTCTTGACTCAACTAACAGACAAACAAACAAGACTGAATCCGTCTGTAGGAGGATAAACAGAGATTGCGTGTTTGTAACACACTGGTATCCTCGTAATCATCACGTTGAAGCAATTTACGTGCATCTTCTAATTACATAAGCAACATCCCACATGAACAGAGCGTCATACGTGCTTATGTGCGCGTGTTACAACTATCTGAACTGCACGACTACAAACAAATAAGATACATATTTTGAACATTATACCTATAGAGTTTTTTAGGTTATATTTTGTTCAGCAGAGGTCATGTTAGTACGAAAGGGAAAGTCAAATAGTATCTAATACGTCGGTATAGAGCATATAAGGTAACACTTTTTATTGCACACCACATCAAAAATTAGCACATTAAAATAATTGAAAAGGTAGGTATGAGAGTCTATTGGGCGGGCCTTATCGCTGAGAGCGATGTCGTCCAGTCAAACTAGAACGGTAAGACAGTATCAGACTCCATAATGGACCCTGAGTAAATATGTAAATAGCATTTATAATGATACGAGCGGTTGACTGTTGATACAAATTACAAGCGCCCCACGATTTTATTGTTGAGAATCATCAATGCCCTAGATTGACGAGGAGTTTTAATTTTTTGGATTTTTAATACATTTATCTACACCATTATTATCTTCCTTTCCAATAAAACAGTTAAAAAAATGGTGTATTTGTGCAACGTTTACCTCACAATACATCGAACTGAGGCTCAGTTTGAGCCCAAAATGTTCATGTTCGTCTGATGATGACCAGCGCACGATGAAATGCGCGCAGGGTGCAACGGATGCTCAGATTTCAATGCAGTTTTATTTTTAGAAAAACTGATGGAAATACACTTACACGTACTTTTTGCCAAAGTGAGATTTACGAGGAAATGTGGCTGGTGCGGGGATAATATCTGACTCCGCCCAGATCGTCAAAAATTTGACGATCTGGGTATCCTTAAAAAGTCGGGGTTTTTATATTTTTATAAAATTATTTGCTTTTGTAGAGGACAAAATACACGAATATAATTGGTTGCTTGGAGCTATTAACAATCTAGAATGGCGTTTTTATATTCATAGACAGTGACCTCCATGTATTCTGGTATGTTCTTAGGTATTATATTCGGCCTTCATTTAGGATGTAGTATAAGAAGTATGCTTAATTTGTATTCAAAATGATCTTACAAGAAACGCTTCTTGATGCAAATATCCACGATTATTTTCAACTATAACTTTGCTTGTGTTTTAAGAACTGTGTCCACTATAGCTTGCCGTGGTGTGTCCGGCCTAAGAATATACCCCTCCGTCTCCTCCTGTTGATGGTTACACCAGGGGATGGACGGCAGCGTCCACCTGAGTACTCAGCATGGTTACTGCTATCACCAACCCGCCTGCCAAGCGTGCTGATTATGGGCAACCCCTCCATTGTATGTTATGGAGGCCTCGTCCAGCAGGGGACGTCTAAAGGCTGCTCGTGATGACGATGGCTCACTAAAGCAGTTTTGTCTATGGACGACATAATGTGGATTTACTGCAACTGTGTTTTTTGTGGAACTGCTAAGGTGTGGAATACTAATCTGGGTCTCTTCAAGGCTAGAGTGAAGGTGCCTTCTAGACCTTTGTGCGCCATCTTCGGCCACATCGTCACTTACGGTGAGATCGTGGTCAAACAAAGGTCTAACAATGTTAAAAAAAAAAAACAATTTTTATTTGTTGATTTAACAAAGTTAATCTGCTATACGCTTTAGCGTACCGATGCCCCTGAATGTAATTTAGTAAAACCGGACGTAAAAAGATAAAAATTAACAGCAGTTTGCGAACACACACCAGCACCGCCAATTAGCAACTGCTGGTGGTTCGTACGCTCCAATTAATTGTTTTAATGATATGCCAACCAGCTCTAAGCCGTACATGGAAATTACAAATATAATTACAACAATGTAAATTAAAAAACCCACAGAGCAAGCAAGGTTACGGTCAAATCAAAAAATGATTTTGGAAAATACATGTGACTGTGTGCAAGTTTCACAGGTTTGGACGATTAGAATGAATATCTGGTACGACGAAACCGAGCATCGCTTGCTTTTTTGTAATAAAATAAAAAATTACACGTAACAAGTGGTCACCCATCCAAAAACTGACCTCGTATATCATCTCTCTATCGGACCTTTGGAAAAACGCATTTTACCAGAGATGAGACCTAGCTACATGGATTTTGCACCCCCAAAAAGGCATAGCTAACTTTATCGAAATCGTTAAAGCCGTTTTCGAGAACGTTATTACGAATATTTCGTATATGCAAATATATTGCTCATAGATAAATTGACATAATCACCAAGTTTAGCAGGTGTACTGGTTATCGCAGTGTTGGTGTTGAGTACTCAGGTGGATGCTGCTGCCCTTCCCCCGGCCCGGTGTAATCGCTAGTCGGCTTATACGACATCCACGGGAGGAGACGGAGGGGTTACGACCGGGCACCGAGCGGACGCATGACAATACGTTTAGTATACAAGTTTACCCCTTCTCAATGTTAACATCCAATATGATGACCCATAGTTCATCTATGAATGGATTTAAGTAGAAAAGTAGAGAAAAGAATAGTAGAGGATCTCTACGTGTTTGAATAGTTTGAATAGCCCAGGAATCTCGCTGTCGAAATACCTACGGAACGACATATCTAATGCAGGTCCACTCTATAGGTACCTAATATAAAAAAATAATGCAAAATAGGTAATCATACATTATATCTAATGCAGGTCCACTCTATAGGTACCTAATAAAAAAAACAAATGCAAAATAGGTAATCATACATTAAAAAAAATACGTACCTACGTAATGCATAAAAACAAGTTCCATTAAGTCTATATGTTTTCGTGCATTACCTATCACTCGATGACCTAAGGTTGTTCCTCGTGGTCAGCTAGGCACGACAACGTCAATAGATGGCGCTGTTGCCAAATTTTGAAGTATTTTATGTATTTATGAATTAAAATGTGCATATTATGTCATAACACTAACGTTCACGCAAATGGTGGTTCATTTGCTATGTACCTAGCTATATTTCAGGTTATTTTAGTCTCTAGTTTTAACATACTTGTGCCGAGCAAATTCCGAGCAATATGAAAGCCTACTCACGCACACAGTCAAGGATATTATTGTATTAGAACTATAAGCTAATTTCGGCGCGCGAATTTCAAAATAGTTGGATTAGCGGCTTGGACTGTCGACTCAGAACTTCTGAACCCACGTTACTGCGTTCGATTCTATACTGCCTTTATTTTTTGTATTTTTTTTTTTTACTTTTTTTTTTGTAACCAGTGACTAGATCTCTCGACACTAAAACCACAGTACTGGGTTCGATACCAGACTATTTTTTTTTATAAATGTTTTTGTAATGATCTACAAAATACACTGATTCTGCTTCAGCCAATATTATGTTTGTGAAGTGAGTGTTGTGGTGTGTCCTTATTTCAAATCAAAAAGTAGGTACTCGATTCTTAACCGACCTCAAAAAATGGAGGAGGTTATCAATTCCAGAGTTTTTTATTATGTTTGTTACCTCATACCATTTACGTAACGATTAGGAAAAAAAATTACATGATATACTTCCAGATTGGTGCCATTTTCATTAAAATGTTTTTCTGATGATGGAATCCATGAAGATTGAGGGAACTCCTCAAATATTATAGGCACACATATATCAATTTCGGTATTTTCAGCAACAAGTCAAGCATTTGCATTCAGAATGTTTTTTTTTTTTATACTACTAGAATGACGGAACATGCTGATGGCCCACCTGATGTTAAGCGGTAACCTCTGCCTATGAACAGTGCATTACCTCATAGGTCACGTCCACCTAGGACGCGCCCTATGTGGCATAGCACTGCGCCCGCCACCCTGAGACATAAAGGTGAAACGTCTCATGTGCCTGTAATTTCACCGGCACCCTTACCCTTCAAACCGGAACACAGCAATGCGAGGACTACTGCTTTGCGGCAGAAATAGGTATGGTGGTAGTACTTCCCCGGACGAACTCTTACACAAAAAAGCTCTACTACTACTATATTTCATGGGTGGCAACAATGGTGTCTCCTGCGATATCCGATTGAGCTGAAATTTGGCATACTCGTACCTATCTAGTTCCGATGACAGTACAATACTATGGTGAAAGCGAGCTGATCTGATGATGGAGACGGAACGTGGACAGCGGAACTCCTCGATGGATAATAGTAGACTGGCCGTGTTTAGGCTCATTTTCATCAGCACACTAATTTTATTAAGTCTTATACCTGGACTTGTAGTTAGCTTGTAGTTCCTGACTGCTAGCTTATTTCAGGAATGTATTATACTGGAAGAAAGCATTAGCAGAGTCAGTCGTGGGAAGCAATGGCGGCGATGAGCTCACCACTTGTCACGTGTATTTCCCACGATGGTGCAACCCACAGTGAAAAGAGGCACATGAGAGGCTCTGCTTACTCTTTCGGGGAAAAAGGCGTGTGTCTATGTATGTATTTATGTTGTATTGGGTATAAACTCCTAGCTATGAAGTCGTTTTTCAGGGTTCCAAAAAAAAAATACGGAGCCCTTATGGATTCGTCATGTATGTCTGTCTGTCCGTGTATGTCACAGCCACTTTTTTCCGAAACTAATTTTCACACAAAAATAGAAAAAAACAATAAGTTTTTGGGGTTCCCCATACTTAAAACTGAAACACATTTTTTTTTCATCAAACCTGTGTGGGGTATCAATGGATAGGTCTTCAAAAATGATATTGAGGTTTCTAATATCATTTTTTTCTAAACTGAATAGTTTGCGAGAGAGAGAATGATAAAACTAAAAAAAAAAATATGGTGTACATTACCATGTAAACTTCCAACGAAAATTGTTTTGAAAGAGATCTAGTACGTAGTTTTTTTTAATATATCATAAGTTGTAAACCATCCAAGAACTTTTATGTTATGTTACTTGCTGCTACGGAACCCTTCATGGGCGAGTCCGACTCGCACTTGGCCGCTTTTTTTTCTAAAGATTTAGTTACTTTCAGCTTTTATTGATAGATCATCAACTGAAGTCCACGGCTGGGCATAGGCCTCCCCCATAATATAATGCACATAGAAACTTTATTTTACGCCGCATCAATGGCTATTGCTTTACAAAGCACAAGTAAGGCCGCACGTAGAAACTGTTCCCATCTATGGCACGGGGCACCCAAGTACCAGCTGCTTCGTTTTGACTCCTTACAGAGAAGAGCCATTAGCATCATCGGTGACCCCAAGCTCTCCGATACTCTAGAACCGCTTAGCCAACGCAGAGCTATCGGATCTCTTTGCGTGTTCTATCGCCTCTACAACGGGGAATGTTCTGACGAGCTTTCCGATCTCATCCTCGCATCGAGATTTTACCATCGCTCTTCCCGGCACCGTGACAAAGCTCATCCGCACATCATAGAACCCTGGGTTTCTCGAACGAGTCGTTTCTCGAGATCATTTCTTCCCCATAAAGTACTATTATTTATTCTGTGCCTACAAACTATGGAATGAGCTTCCATCTGAGGTTTTAACGCTTGGTTACGTACGACATGTTTTATTTCATGAAAAATGGTCATAAATTCCTTCAGGGTAGGCAGCGCATCGACAATTACCCCCGGTGTTGCCGGTGTCTATAAGCGACGGTGACCACTTCACATCAGAAAGCCAATTCTCGTAATAAAAAATAGTCAAATTAAAGTTCGGATCATGTTACGATCGAGTGTCGATGTCACAAACGTCAAAAATGGTATTCTGCTCACCTGACAATACAACACGGAATGTGATTATATCGAAATGTGACTGTAACTTGAATGTTTCAAAGTTCTGAGAATTCTCTCTTTCACTCTTTACAATTATTATATAGCACTATCCTACTCTAATATATGGTCGCAAGAACCGAAAGTAGATTATCTTGTTATTGTGAGGGAGCAGAATACCAATTTCTCAGTCAATTTACAATACAATCTCGTTTCGGTCAACTTGCAGTGTGGTTATAAAATAATTAAGAGAATTGGGCTTCAGGCCGTATGCTAGTTAGCCAATTCGTATCATAAAAAATAAAAAAAAACTGCCAAGTGCTAGTCGGACTCTAGCACGAAGGGTTCCATACAATAACCTAAAATAAAAATAAAAATTACACGCAAATGTACCAGCCATCACCCAATCACGCAACAGGGGGACAGATCCAACTTTTTTGTTCTAACTGTCACCTTAGGGGGGACAGATCAGTGTGACAAATGGGAATAATTCGTCGCGCTCCATTTCCATTATTGTGATGTCTTGAGTTTGAGAAATAAAGCCGACGAAGTAACAATTCTTCATTGAGGAAATCCGCAGTTGACCCTATTTTCAACAAGTTTTTCTTTTTTTTTTTAAACATTTATAGACCTTTGTTTGTGCACGATCTCACCTGTTGGTAAGTGACGATGCGGCCGAAGATGGAGCACAAAGGTCTAGAAGGCACCTATTCACTCTAGCCTTGAAGAGGTCCAGATTATAGTTGAGTTAGTAATTAATTTTGTAAAAATAAAAAAATAAACCCAACGCTGAACGGCTGAACCGATTTTGATCAAACAAAGCTAAGAACACTCCCGAAAAATACACCTTTCAAACAAAAAAAAACGATTTCGGTTCATCCGTTTGGGAGCTACGATGGGACAGACAGACACACACACACACAGACACGTCAAACTTATAATACCCCTTCGTTTTTCGTCGGGGGTTAAAAAAGAGGATAACCCATTCAATAAAAATTAATTATATTATTTTTAATTTCGAGGCCTTTGCGACTTGCGAGACAATGAGGGAAAGGATTGCATTTCAAAAAGGCTAATTCTCCTTAAAAAAAAGATTGTTAATTTGTATTACACTATGTATAAAATATTTATCTTTTTTATGTTTTTTTATTTATCTTCACTATTATTTTGTATTTTTTAACCCCCGACGAAAAACGAAGGGGTGTTATAAGTTTGACGTGTCTGTGTGTGTGTGTGTGTGTGTCTGTATGTCCCAACGTGGCTCCCGAACGGATGAACCGAAATCGTTTTTTGTTTTTGTTTGATAGGTGTATTTGTCGGGAGTGTTCTTAGCTTAGTTGGATCAAAATCGGTTCAGCCGTTTTATTTCGTTCGGGTTTTTTTTAATTTTTACAAAATTAATTCCCTGTAAATATGTAAACTTTGTTGTTTTGTTTGTTTGTTTGTTTGCCAAGCTGCGGTGAAATGGCTAGTACAGTATAAACACAATTACCTACTAGTAATAAATTAGTGCTTAGGAACGTACCATCTGGACTAGCGCCTAGAAAGGAATGGAATCGCTTCGAAGCGAATGTCATTTGGCTAGGCCGGCTGATATGCATTGCATGCAAATAATATTATGGAAATTAAAAAAAAAAGTGGCCAAGTGCGAGTCGGACTCGCCCATGAAGGGTTCCGTAGCAGCAAGTAACATAATATCAAAGTTCTTGGATGGTTTACGATTTATGACGTATTAAAAAAAACTACTAACTAGATATCGTTCAAACCAATTTTCGTTGGAAGTTTACATGGTAATGTACATTTTTTTTTTAGTTTTATCATTCTCTTATTTTAGAAGTTACGGGGTTGGGGGGGGGACTTTTTACCACTTTGGAAGTGTCTGTCGCGCAAACTATTTAGTTTAGAAAAAAGTTATATTAGAAACCTCAATATCATTTTTGAAGACCTATACATAGATACCCCACACCAACAGGAATGATGAAAAAAAAAATGAGTTTCAGTTCTAAGTACTAATACTTAGAACTGAACCCCCATTTTTTTTTGTTTTTTTAATTTTTTTTGTGAAAATCTGAATGCGGTTCACAGAATACATCTACTTACCAAGTTTCAACAGCATAGATCCTATAGTTTCGGAAAAAAGTGGCTGTGACATACACGGACAGACATAACATGTCATAGTAAGATGAACTCTTCTAAGCAGGAGGCAAAATGTTCAATACCCACCCTGGGCCTGCATATCTGAATCTTCCGAAGACCCTAACTCGCAATTATAATGAATAATACCCCTAGGAATCATTTCAACGAATTTGTTTGAAGATTGTAGTTTCACCTACCTACACAGAACTGACTTCGACTGAAACAAGGCAATTTTTTTTTTTTTTTTTAAATATTGAATGAGCGAAGCGAGTTCTCTGATTCAACTTGGAAGAATTGGCATTTGTATGTATGTATGTATGTATGTTTGTCCGAGCATAACTTCCGAACCGTTAATCCGATCTTCATGAAATTTGATTGGGAGGTGATAGTATTGGTACAATTTGTTGGTAAGGTTATGAGCTATATCGGTCGGGGGGTTGTTGAGATATTGGGGTCCAAGAGGAGGTAAAAAAAAGTGAGAATATCAGATCAAATGTGGTGTCATATGAAAGTTCCTCGCTTCGACATTTCAAAACTTTTTTAGTTTTTGAGATGTTAGGGTAAATCAAAAATGTAAAAAAACAAAACCTCTAGGGTACTTCCACTAATCCTACAACGCTGTTTTTTTTACGTTTGTAGATTTTATGATACAAATACTGGGAAAAGTCTAAAATTTATGAATCTTGAAACTTGTAGGTACCTATACTCTATAAAATAACAACCAGTGTATAACATTCTTTGTTGACCTCCCGTTTCTAGGAATTTGAACGACGTTGAAGGTCTAACTTTTCGAACCACATGTGGATGTACATAGATATTTTTTTCGAAATAAATAAGGTAACCTTCCTAAACCGTGTGTATTCGTGAGGTCTCAGTTCAAAAAACCTTGTGCGTAAATATATAGGTAATTATGATCAGCTAGTAGTATTTAATTTAATTTTTACGTAATTAAGATAATATTATATGTGTCTGTAATTTCTGTCTAGTTGTTTGTAATTTAATTTTCTCCCATTATTTATACAAAGTTCATATGTAGAGACCTTGCAATGCATTGCGGCCTCCGGCTGTCTGGCTGATTCGCATACACATGTCCAATCCTAAATGTTTGTTTTTCTAATATTTTCTATCCGAGCTAATTATGATATGACAGATCGAAGCGGCAACAGCGCTTAGCCGGCGTAAGTCACGAGCTGACAACGTCGCGTGTAAGAGACTTGTAACTGTTGTCTAATCTGCGGCTATGTGTGTTACACTGTCAGTGTACACCCACACACTGACATAAATGAACTAAAATTTCGATGTTATTTTCGCTATTAATCCACTGTTTTCTTCAACCAAATATGTGTTGACGCAAATAATGACCAATATAAAAGCCAACAACAGTCATTTCAGTGTAAAATTATACTCTGTTTGCCCATATTTGTGCTAATACGTTTGTATGGAAAAGCGACCACCTACTTGCCAACGCTAACAGCTCGTACAGACATGAAAACAAAACCTAACACCTTGCGAACACCTAATAATAGAGATGTTTTGGCAATTATCCATAAGCACGTAAACAAATGTACAAACACACTAAAATATTCGCTACCCTCTTGTAGCAAAAACTGAGCGTAGAAAATAGAGCTTCTGTGGAATTGTAGAGCTGATTTCCACGTTTCGGGAGTGATTATATCATTTTAATTCAATAAACTCGTTCACACAAGGTTACTGTATATATTCTGTGACAAGGTCGACGTTCGGCTCCTGACAGGTACAAAGATGACCTCTTATTCATAACCCGTGCATAAAGCGTTTTAGCATAGAACTAAGCGCTTCTATTACGTATGGACTATGGGTCATCATATTGGATATTAATTTTGAGAAGGGGTAAACCTATAAAGGGTGTAACGTAATATCCCTAAACGCCCGGGAAAGGGGTATTCTACACATCATTGCGAATAACTTTAGTTCATCGATTTTTTAAATTTCGAAGTTTTTCTTTCATGAAATGCCTCGTAAAAATCTTGAAGTTCCTCCAAAGATGTATTGAGGACGTTACGTTAAGGTATCTTACGTGGGTCTGCCTCATGTTGTGTAAGGTACTTATATATGGAGGAATTTTATCAATTTCTGAAGGAATTTCAGGATTTTTACTAGGCATCTTCGAAATTTAAACAGTCGTAGAAATAAAGTTATTAATTAGTTTTATTTGAAATTAACGGCACAATCAGACACGGCACAGGCGCCGCTGAATACCCCACGTCTCGCGGCATGGATATCAGCAAATCTAGGTGCAGCAAGTGTAGATGGTGATGCAGGGGCAGCAGCAGCCACCGCAACCCCCGCAGCAACCTCCGCAACAACCTCCGCACGGTCCGCGTTTGCCGCACATGTAGAATACCCCCTCCGCGGGCTTATAGGGATATTATGATACACCCTGTATACCAAACGTATTGGCACGCGTCCGCTCGCTCGGTGCCCGCTCGTGACCCCTCGGTATCTTCTATGCGGTTCTAGAACGCGTGTTAGAAGCGGGCCATTTCTATTTTACCAAACTTGTCGTGACTCATCCAGTGGCATGCCGTCATAAAGCGGCTTACGGTAAGCTGCTTACTAAAATATTCAACAATTCAAAGCTATTTTCGTACATTCTCTGTTATGGCTAGTATTTGGCTACCGTACAATATTTATCTATGTAGGTAAGTAAGCAGACGGGTAGAGCTCAATTTTATAGGATTCATAAATGATGGAAATTTTTAAGTCAACTATATGGGTACCTATAGGCACAGATAAAATAATACTACTATAGGATAGGTAATTTGGTCTTGCCTATTATACAAAAAACAACCCGTACAACTCAGTCAAATTGAAAGAATCTGAGCTTGTTTGTATGTATGTATGTTTGTCCGACGATAACTTCCGAATCGATAATCCGATGTACATGAAATTTGGTAGGTGGGTAGATAGTATTGGTAAAATCTGTTGGTAGATTTATGAGCTAAATCTGTCGGGGGGGGTGCTGAGATATTGGAGTCTAAGAGGGGTTAAAGATAAGACAGTCAGCTCAAGAGAGGTGTCTAATGAAAGAGCTTTGTTTGGACAAACCAAAACCATTTTGTATTTTATAGAGTAATTGTGAAGGAGTGGTGGGAAACTGCCAAAGTCCAGGATGACTGGAAAATTTTGGGGAGACCTTTGCCCAGCAGTGGGACACCATAGCTTGAAAAAAAGTTTTTCTTTCTCTTTACGAGGAGTAATAAGCCCATGACAACGCATCATCACAGTCCGGCGCCGCGCCGGTGACGCCATGCTTTCAACTGACGTATCATGCAAATCGGACCGTTTTAATTGATGTATATGGACCACAGTAAGGGCCGAAACACATAACCGCGTTGCGGCGCCGCGCCGCTAAAATCGGCAGTGACGTCCACCGCTGGAATTCGCGCCGCGGTGCACACCGCGACGCGAATTCCATCGTTATGACGTCATACTTGTTGACAATGATGCAGTTTGTTTGTAACACTCTTGCAAAAAACAGCGAAAATTTGTTTTTCATCATCTTAATGCTTCGTATTTTCGAGAAAAGTACTCGCCATCGGGATTCATAGCCTTATTAAATGGATGTATCCAGTACCTTTTATGTCGTTTATTTAAAATAGAGTAATGTCTGCTTAATAACAAATTAGCAATAAGTTTATCACAATCCATGGCAGAGAGACGTCTATCCACACTTAAAAATTACGAGGAACTGGTTACCCTACAGTAACGCTATTTTTTGCGACGCCGCAACGCTGCAACGCAAACTGCCGATTTTAGCGGCGCGGCGCCGCAACGCGGTTATGTGTTTCGGCCCTAATATGGACGAACTGCAAATTGGATCCAGCTTCAAGCCTCATGCAAATCGGACGATATATTTGATCGCATATGACCGCCGTAAGAAGGCGTACGTTCTGTATAAGAAGATAAACGTGTGAACATAGAAATATTATTCGCACTAAAACCAGATTCACACTCAACAAAGAACTCACAAATGTAAATGTAAAGTCCTAAAATATGCGCGCATTTACCTCGTGTTAGTTACGCAGTTAGATATTTTATTTAGTATTTTTTGCCGATGACGGAATATATAATATTGTGGAGAAACCACAACCTAAAATAAAATTGAATAAGTTCAAAGTGTATTTGCGACAAGGAGTCTGCGGGACAAAAACATGCCACATCAATCTTGAAGATTCTGCGTCAGTACCCTAGAGCATCCTGTGCTGGTCTTCATCCCTGACCCTCCAGGGTAGAGCCTGATATCATCCAAAATTAATATTTTGAGCTCAAACTAAAGGGTCTAGCTGCAAAAATGCCTGAATTCCCTTCAAATAAATTGTTTTGAGCTAATGATCCTGGAAACGTCTGCACCAATTTCCACCAAACATAGCTAAGAACCATCTCGTAAACACCGTCTTTCATATAGAAAAAAATCATATTGAAATCAGAGCACCCGTTCTGAACGCCGCCCACGCCATGGCTACAAGGAAACATCCACGCAGACATCAGGCAAACTCACTGTGGCCTCAAACATCCATGCAGACATCAGGCAGACTCACTGTGGCCTCAAACATCCATGCAGACATCATACAGACTCACTGTGGCCTCAAACATCCATGCAGACATCAGACAGACTCACTGTGGCCTCAAACATCCATGCAGACATCATACAGACTCACTGTGGCCTCAAACATCCATGCAGACATCGGACAAACTCGCTGTGACCTCAAACATCCATGCAGACATCGGACAGACTCACTGTGGCCTCAAACATCCATGCAGACATCGGACAGACTCACTGTGGCCTCAAACATCCATGCAGACATCGGACAAACTCGCTGTGACCTCAAACATCCATGCAGACATCGGACAGACTCACTGTGGCCTCAAACATCCATGCAGACATCGGACAGACTCACTGTGGCCTCAAACTTATAACAACCCTCTTTTTAGCCGAAACTTAAAAATAGACTAATAGGTACGCAGCAATGAGGTTAAATACTTCTAGGATTGGTCAGTTTGCGTATCGGTCAATATGCGTCAGAAACGACGGAGCGTGCCCTTTGATGCGATGATGACTTCTTCTGGTCCCCTCTGAGGCCACGTAAGGGCCTTGAAATATTTGCCTTTGCCCTGACTTCAACACCAGGGACAGCTGCCCCTGGATCTCTGGGTCTCTGGGTCTTGCCACACCTGGGTGTCTGGGTCTTGCCACACCTGGGTCTCTGGGTCTTGCCACACCTGGGTCTCTGGGTCTCGCCCTTTGATGCATTATGTCAAATGTTGACACATTAAAACAAAATAACTCACCGAAAAGCAAAGATCGTCCGGATGTTCCGTGAAGTAGTCAAAGAGAGCTATTCCGTGTGGTTCACTGTCTTCATCCAGCTGTGCGCAGTCCACGACATCACTGGGCCACGCTTCAGGCAGGTCGTCGTCTGTGACCTCCGGGGGCGGGGGCGGGGGCATGCTGGGCATTGGGGGGGAAGCTTCTCTGCCTGGTGATGAGTCTTCATCGTCCCAACTGAATGGTTTGGAGTCCTGTAACAATGGCGTCGTTATACACGCGTATTGTGATGGTCTTTGTGAGAAGAGCGGCATTTTACAAGCTTTATACGAGTATTAACTTGCAATGTATGTCCGGGTGGAATCATGCAACTCAATTTTAAAGTTTTTATCCTCAACCGAATGAGCTGAAATTTGACATACCTGTCAAGTTCCGATGACAATACAATAATGATAGTGACAGCGAGCTGATCTGATGATGAAGACGGGACAACGGAACTCCTCGATGGATAATAGTAAACTGGCCGTGTTTTGGCACATTTTGATCAGCACACGGTTACGATCACTGAGTTTATAAATGATTATACTAAAAAAAAAAAAGTTGCATTGATGACGTGACGAGTCTACGACTACACACCCCGTACATCACAACCACGTGTTACCACGCTTACAACCCTCGGGCGTGGTCGCGGTCGGACCTCATGAAGAAGGACCACTAAGTGGTCAACTAAGCTTTAGCAATAATAGTAAAGTACGTGGTGTACACACGTAATTTTTCTAATACATTTAGTTTAGCTTTAGAGAAGAACCGACTACGTTGTTTAGTTTATTTATTTACTTGGATCACCAACGAATGAATCACAAGCGTGCAAAAATATAAATATACCTAATTGTAAAGTTACTTTCCTTCAATTATAGGTAACCACAACACGCACATTAAAATTAAATTTAGTTATGTGCCTATTGTAGATGTTTTGAAATGTTTATTTAATTCTCTAAAGTATTTATTAGTATTAGTATTTGTATTAGTATTTAGTAGTATTTAGTAGTAGTAGGTACAGCTTTTTTGTGTAAGAGTTCGTCCGGGGAAGTACTACCACCATTCCTATTTCTGCCGCAAAGCAGTAGTGCTCGCATTGCTGTGTTCCGGTTTGAAGGGTAAGGGTGCCGGTGAAATTACAGGCACATGAGACTTTTCACCTTTATGTCTCAGGGTGGCGGGCGCAGTGCAATGCTACATAGGGCGCGTCCTAGGTAGACGTGACCTATGAGGTAATGCACTGTTCATAGGCAGAGGTTACCGCTTAACATCAGGTGGGCCATCTACTTGTTCTGTCATTATAGTGGTATAAAAAAAAAGAAGATCTTTTTGATTCGTCTTATAAACTATAAACTAAATTTACTCCTAGAATTGAAACTATCGTGGTTGGAAATCATTTTAAAGTTAATAAACGTCTTATTAACGCTGTTTTTCGTCGTTTTTCTGACGTTTCCAGTCTCTAGATCTAAAGGAGGTGCGCCCGCGCCGCGCTCGTACTCCTATTTAAACATTAGCGATAATCAATACAATAATATCCCCCTGTGTCGGGGTATCAGGAACTGCGGGTACCATGGTGCCACAACACCCAGAACACGCAGCGGGTATCGAACCCGCAACCTATCGCATCAGCCGGCTACCTACCCGCCGCGCCACAGAGGTCGTACCTACGTCTCAGATACGAACGAGACAGCTCGTCGGAGGAACAGAAGGAAAATCATTGAAATGGACACAACCACAGAATAAATAATAGTACACACACACCAATTATTATAGTAAATTTCATCAGATTGCTAAATCATCTTATTATTTGCAAGAGGTCATTCATTTCATTACAAGGAATAAATAAATAAATAAATAATGCTGGACAGTTCACACAACATTAACTAGCCCCAAGCTAAGCAGGGGCCTAATTCTCGTTTCAAGCGAGATGTTTAAATCTCGCTCATTCCATTTACGCGTTTTTTTCAAGCAAAATGGCTACGATCATCCATTAATCGGGAGAAACTATTCGCGATTATTAATTTGTTTTTTAAAAAATAGGGCATAATTATTTTGAAAATAAGGTTTTATAGCATAAATTTAATTCATAGTTTTAATCAAGTGCTAGTTTCCTGACTAAATCAACCACTAATCACCTCATTCTCGAAATCGTGAGATCGACCTAATCAACTTGATGACGTCACACATATTCTCGGCATCTCACAGTTTTATATCTCGAATGAAATTCGTACGAGATACAACGTGTGGTCTTTAGCATGTGAGATCTAAAAATCATGCGAGTTCTGTCTGTCATTCAAAGTCCGTACTTACTCCGTCAGTCAATCAACTGAAATTAGTGTGTTGTGTTGTGTTACTTGTACTATTATTTATTCTGTGGTTGTGTGCGAAATAAAGTTAAACTGTGGTGTGAAGTGAAATGACAATAACACAGATTTGTGATATGAGCCGTAAACTTTCACAAAAAAATAGACAGATTTGTCGATAGCATTGTGTGTGACAATATTGTGTTTTGATTTTGTGGTGTTACTTATGTAAAAACTATGTAATCAATTGACATTCTTTCACGACAAGTAACGAGATTTATCCGAATGAGCGAGATTTTTGCATTTGAGATGGGCAAGAAACATGCGAGATCGAAATTATGAGATTGTTATAAATTGTAATTGATTGGTTTAGTGCTAATTTTATTTTGTTACATAAACCAAATCGAAAGAAGCAATTTTGACTCGATGCATCTCGAATGATAAAACCTATCCCACATGGTAAATACCACACGTTTGTCTGCGAGATGCTGGGAACAGTAAAGTAAGTTTTTTAAGCGAGATATGACGTCATCACGCCGTTTTGATCGATCTCACGATTTCGAGAATAAGGCCCCAGAGCTTGTGTTATGGGTACTAGATAACTGATATACTTAATTCTGTACATTACATAGATAGATATTTTTTATTATACATATAAAACACCCAGAACACCCTGAACAAATATCTGCAGATCGCACAAATATTTGTTCCGAGGCGGGAATCGAACCCGCAACCTCCTGCGTCGCAGGCGAACCTTTTTAATCTTTTGGAACTTTACAATGTAGGCCCGCGACAGCATGTTTTGTCTGCGGCGGCCGTTGGATCACTGACCTGACCACACTCCACAGGTCCACCAAGCCACCAACACACTGGCGTCACGTAAAACCAGCGCTGCAAAGCGTTTGCGGCTTTGCTCTGTCGCAGCATACGCTGAGTGACGACCATTTTTGCTAATTTAATTAATTGGATAATAATGTTTTAGTTGTAAGTTATTGTGTCATTGGCAAAATAAATATATTTGTATTTGTATTTGTATTTGTATTTGTATTTGTTTATGAATCTACTACTCATATGGAGTGCCGTGGTGTGTCCAGTCTAAGAATAGACCCCTCCGTCTCCTCACGTGGATGTCACGCACGTAATGCAGCAACCCCAAAATCAAGACACCACTGACTCACTGATTGATAATGATTACTGCGCAAATGTATGATAGCATAATCACTTTGAAAGATATCCTATAATTAGTATAATTACTTATCAATCATCAATAAAACAAATAAGATAGTTACTAGATACCTTCTTGTACCTATACCAAGTAAATAACCTCATACCAAAACATGTCTTTAAAATGGGGAAGACCAAATAACCAGTTATCAGGGTTATGATGCCAGCGGCTTTTTATTTCTCTCCCTATCATCTGTTTGTACGTCACCAGTTCAGACACACTCGATACTATTTAGTAATGTAATGCAAAACATAAGAGTAACCAAAACTTTTAAAAACAAAAGGCGCGGTCCTATACCATAGTCTAGTATAATAGTACAAACATACAGAACTCTGGGGACTCAATCAGCGAGTTTGTCATAGTAATATTTAGTAGGTAGTAGTACAGCTTTTTTGTGTAAGAGTTCGTCCGGGGAAGTACTACCACCATACCTATTTCTGCCGCAAAGCAGTAGTGCTCGCATGGCTGTGTTCCAGTTTGAAGGGTAAGGGTGCCGGTGAAATTACAGGCACATGAGACTTTTCACCTTTATGTCTCAGGGTGGCGGGCGCAGTGCAATGCCACATAGGGCGCGTCCTAGCTGGACGTGACCTATGAGGTAATGCACTGTTCATAGGCAGAGGATACCGCTAAACATTGGTGGGCCATATGCTTGTACCGCCATTCAAGTAGTATAAAAAAAAAACTAACAGGTTGTCTTTTGTTCCGATCGCGCACATTTTATGTTAGACGCACACACATACACAAACACACACACGCACTTCGTGGGTTCGGCAATGGAACCCACAGTACAATATACTATACAAATATTTTACTTTTTATAAAATATTATGATACAAATTTTTCATTTGTAAGTATGTTTTATAAATAGTCGAGACGCCTTGATAGTATCGTTTTCCTATCATTAACAATTTCAATTTGTTATTGGATGTTGTTATGCTATCATTAACAATTTCAATTTGTTATTGGATGTTGTTTTGCTATCATTAACAATTTCAATTTGTTATTGGATGTTGTTATGCTATCATTAACAATTTCAATATGTTATTGGATGTTGTTTTCCTATCATTAACAATTTCAATTTGTTATTGGATGTTGTTATGCTGTCATTAACAATTTCAATTTGTTATTGGATGTTGTTTTGCTATCATTAACAATTTCAATTTGTTATTGGATGTTGTTTTGCTATCATTAACAATTTCAATTTGTTATTGGATGTTGTTTTGCTATCATTAACAATTTCAATTTGTTATTGGATGTTGTTATGCTGTCATTAACAATTTCAATTTGTTATTGGATGTTGTTTTGCTATCATTAACAATTTCAATTTGTTATTGGATGTTGTTTTGCTATCATTAACAATTTCAATTTGTTATTGGATGTTGTTATGCTGTCATTAACAATTTCAATTTGTTATTGGATGTTGTTTTGCTATCATTAACAATTTCAATTTGTTATTGGATGTTGTTTTGCTATCATTAACAATTTCAATTTGTTATTGGATGTTGTTTTGCTATCATTAACAATTTCAATTTGTTATTGGATGTTGTTATGCTGTCATTAACAATTTCAATTTGTTATTGGATGTTGTTTTGCTATCATTAACAATTTCAATTTGTTATTGGATGTTGTTTTGCTATCATTAACAATTTCAATTTGTTATTGGATGTTGTTTTGCTATCATTAACAATTTCAATTTGTTATTGGATGTTGTTTTGCTATCATTAACAATTTCAATACAGGATGTTGTTATGCTATCATTAACAATTTCAATTTGTTATTGGATGTTGTTATGCTGTCATTAACAATTTCAATTTGTTATTGGATGTTGTTTTGCTATCATTAACAATTTCAATTTGTTATTGGATGTTGTTTTGCTATCATTAACAATTTCAATTTGTTATTGGATGTTGTTATGCTATCATTAACAATTTCAATTTGTTATTGGATGTTGTTATGCTATCATTAACAATTTCAATTTGTTATTGGATGTTGTTATGCTATCATTAACAATTTCAATTTGTTATTGGATGTTGTTTTCCTATCATTAACAATTTCAATTTGTTATTGGATGTTGTTTTCCTATCATTAACAATTTCAATTTGTTATTGGATGTTGTTTTTTAGGATGTATGTCTGTCTTATTTACAAGAGCCCTACCCTCTAGGGAAAATACAAAATTGTCTAGGGGAGAGTCCTACCTTTTTGCCTTTTTGCGATGGCCCTCACGATACAGGCTCAGCCTAGTGTGTGTATGTCTATAATACTTAAATTTAGATTAAACAGGCCGCATGAGCATTGTCCGGTTCCTTTTGTAACGTTTATTAATAAATGTTTTTAGTTTTATATGTAATCGACTTTGTTAATGCTGTAATAAACATTTATTTTTTCCTCCCTTCTCTAGAAGGAAAGGAAAAAGGGAAAGAGGTAGACCATGGAAACGGTGGGACGACGGCATCAGACAAGTGGCAGGAGTGATGTGGAACAGAGTGGATCAGGAAAGACGGGAATGGAAAAGGTTGGAGGAGACCATTCACTGACACTGTGAGACTGGCAAACAGATCTGCTGCAAACAAGCAACAATCAAATACTACATTAGACTAAGTTTTAATGTTTTATACGGATTATATTACTAAGTTGATCTGGGTAAAATCCTTTAATAATATTATTTCTAAGAAATTAAGATATTATTTGAAATAAATAGGTAGTTTACATTACAGCACAGCTTATCAAAGCAGTTGTATGCAGTGTCCGCAGTGTGCCTCTACGTAAATATGTACCACTAGTGGAATGCCCGCGACTTCGTCTGTATGTACTTTTCCGTACAAACTTAAACAACCCGCTGCACCCCATTAGGGGTTGAATTTCTGGAATTCCTTTCTTAGTGCACCCCTAGACCATAATAAGAACGTACCCTCCAAATTTCAGGTCTCTAGGACTCATGGTTTAGGCTGTGCGTTGATAGTCAGTCAGTCAGTCACTCAGTCACGCAACGATTTTATATATATTGATTAACAATATGGGTAGAATATTCCAGGATAGTTTTAGCTATTTTTCAGAAGGTTTAGTGTGTTTATGTATTGATTGTAGCAGCATACAATTTACAAATATAAACAACTAATTAGCATAACTTGCAACATAGAATGAAGGATACTTACGAAACTATCGCCGAAGCCGCCATTGATCTTGTGAATCGGAGTCGTGGTGTTGACCGTCATGGGGGTGACCGGGAAGCTGCCTCCGAATGTATTCTTTAGCAGGGAAGAGTTGTCTGGAGGCTTCGGACGAGCTGGCTTTGCTCGTATTATTGTCGGCCTCGACTGACTTGCTGGTTCAAAGAGACTGGTTATCACAGGTTTCTTCAAGATCGGAGGCTTGATCATTGGTTGAGGTGAGAAAGGATCACTTGTGAAGTTATCCATAGTGTCATCTTTGACTATTTTTCTTGTATTAAGAAAGAGATCGAAATCATCCTCAAAGCCACTCTCTGCCTGCGAAGCATTACCATTGTGATGGTTCTGGTGGCTTGTGGAGGTAGTTGCATCAGAGCCGAAGCTGTCCACACTGAGGCCATCACTGCTAGATCGAGTGGTGAACGTCGGAGAGCTCGGAGGTGATGACAAGTCGATCAAAGCACCCATTTCTACATTCTTTGGCTCACATTTGGGGAACATTTTAGTAGAATCCACTTCACTGAAGTCTGTGATAAATGTTTGTTGATTATTCACACTAGTAATTGAATTGTTTGTTGATTTAGTTTTACGTGAGAGCAGCGAAGATAGCACTGTAGGTCTCCTTATAAAGTGAGAAGGCTTAGCTGGAACCTCTGGCTGTTTTGAGGCAACTTTGGGTGGTGGTGGTCGTGGGGGAGGTTTCTTTTTCTGGGCATTGGGGGTAGGTTCAAATAGATCTGCCCCAAATGGATCACAGTCCCAGTTGGTGACGGGGGAGTAGCGTGTAGCCCCCATGCCTGGCACTGTCGGTGCTGGTCTTGTAGGACCCTTCATACCTGTGGACAAATTACCCACTAAGTCAATATAAATTGGTTCCTTGGGGTAACTTTAGCACTGTTTCTTGATAATTATAGTTTGTAGCTTATCAAGCTTTTTTTAACTTTATAATTACAATCCTTTTTTTTTTAACCTGTTGTGTCCCACAGCTGGGCAAAGGTCTTCCCATTAAGCATAAATAAAGCAAGTAGAAAGAAAGGTAATGTATGACTCATTGTCACTATCCACACATAGGACTCACCTGTATCATTTATAAATGAGTTATAAACAAATACTAAACAATCACAAGTGTCAATGGCAAGGTTCTCGTAAATGTCGCGTGGGAAACGGATAACAAAGTAATACAAACACTCCGCACGATTAATAGGAACTGACTGGGTTTTTGCTTTTTGTCGAAGCGGCGGTATGCGGTTGGTTCGTACTAAGCGATAATTTTATTATGATATCGAGATCCACCCACTGGCGACAGGCTTCAGGCGCCAGGCGGCTCACTCGGTGTCGACTGGTGCCAGGTACGGCCTGCTCGGCCTTGTACAGTGCGACGTAATAATCACAAAGGGTTAATTTCATTTGTTTTTAAACACAAACGCCAAATCAGATGTTCCACTCTGAAGTAAGATAATACAATCTGCTAGTAATCGACCCAATACGCACCTTGTTTGAATAAATCCATTGAGTTTAACGCGTAAACTGCATAAATTTCGAAATGTTTTTAGTTTTAATCTTCCCGTTAGTTTGTTTGCTCACTTCATTTTCTTGGTTTGGATCTCTATCAATATCAAAGAAATTTATATGTAAATTTAAGCTCTTATCATAATAAGTGAGCGCGGTTATATTTTAGCTAAAAAATAAACAATAAATCTTCACGCAGTCAACCAGCAGCACGGGCCATTTTCACTTGGCAGTTGGCCGTTGGCACTTGGATGGCAGTTGCCGCAGTTGGCACTTGGCACGGGCCACACCACAGAACAACATAAACTAACACAGAGTCAACAATCGAGGGCTTTTCCATGGACTTAGTATACAAAAGGACTGAGCGCTCGCAGCTGAAAAAAAAGCGGCCAAGTGCGAGTCAGACTCACCCATGAAGGGTTCCGTAGCAGCGAGTAACATAATATAAAAGTTCTTGGATGGTTTACGATTTATGACGTATTAAAAAAAACTACTTACTAGATCTCATTCGAACCAATTTTCGTTGGAAGTTTACATGGTAATGTACATCGAATATTTGATATGATAATAGCAATAAAAAGTGTTACCTTATTATGCTCTACCGACGTAGATACTTTGACTTTCCCTTTCGTACTAACATGACCTCTGCTAAACAAAATATAACCTATAAATAAAAGAGTGGCCAAGTGCGAGTCAGGCTCGTCACCCATGAAGGGTTCCGTAGCAGCAAGTAAAATAATATAAAAGTTCTTGTAATTCGTTGTAACTTTGATCGATGTTTTAAAAACAGTGTATTAAAAAAAAAACTACTTACTAGATTTCGTTCAAACCAATTTTTGGTGGAAGTTTACATGGTAATGTACATCATATTTTTTTTTTAGTTTTGTCATTCTCTTATTTTCGAAGTTAGGGGGGGGGGGGGGGGGGGGGGGACACACACACATTATGCCACTTTGGAGGTGTCTCTCGCACAAACTATTCAGTTTAGAAAAAAAAAAAATATAAACCTCAATATCATTTTTGAAGACCTATCCACAGATACTACACACGAATGGGTTTGATGAAAAAAAAAAATTTGAGTTTCAGTTCTAAGTATGGGGAACCCCAAAAATTTATTGTTTTTTTCTGTTTTTGTTTAAAAAAACTTAATGCGGTTCACAGAATACATCTATCTACCAAGTTTCAACAGCATAGCTCTTATAGTTTCGGATAAAAGTGGCTGTGACATACACGGACAGACAGACAGACATGACGAATCTATAAGGGTTCCGTATTTTACCATTTGGCTACGGAACCCTAAAAAAACGAGCCGAGCAAGATATGAACTACAGAGTTAGTGTGTCTACTTCTAATACGGTGACCATAAAATAAAGTCATGTCCAGGATACTTTTTCCATAGACACTTATGAACGCGGAGTGGAACAAACATTATTATTTATCACAGTTATTTATGCAGCCAGATTCATACTGGAGGCTTGGTAAGTGATCAGTATCACGAATCAATAACACTTTTTGTTAATTTCGTAAAATAAAATGTTGACCTCCCTTATTAGATGACTCGGGCGGGACTGGGCTTGCGCTTGTAGGAAACACGTTTTTTTTTTCTAATATCACAAAAAGTGATATCGAACCTTGTTACTGATTAGTTACCGAGTGTTCAGTGTCGGCAAACGGCGCGGGCGTGACGCAGCCATGCCATGATGTTTCTCGTCTGCCAGGCGCCCCGCGACGGCCAACTTTTAGATTTGTAGTATCGATGACCTCTTAGTATTTATCTATACAATGGTCATGGTCACCCTTGCTATCATAAAGCTATAATTTCAAGTGTTAGAAAGGGACAAACTAACTCTACTCTATTGTTACGCGCCAACACAGAATGAATATGCCACCACAGATAAAGTCATTCGGCAACACATTTAACGCCATCTATTGACGAATAGCTGAACCTGTGGCTCTACCCATAGAGTAAAGATGTGTCAGAGAAGTGTAGCGGGAGCCTGCTATCCTGTTGTTAGAGCAGGATAGATATAGTTCCCGATAGTTCTAGACTATGGTAGACGTTTCTACAGATTGCTCGTAATTGTTAGAATATTCGAGACTCTAAGACGCTCGTATATAAAGTCGTAAATTCATTCGTGGAGTTGAGTTTACTACTAGCTAAGAGTGTGAAGTAATCAAGAGACCTGAGAGGGATAATTTAGAACAGCGTAGTGTAGTGCAAGTAAAGTGGTGAGAGTGATAATTTTGAATAGTGCGGATTAGGAAGTGTGAATTGGTGCTTTTTGGATTGTTTTATTAAAAAGTGTTAATTTGTTCACCGGTGTTTTAAGAGTTTATTTTATCCTGAACCCTAGCTCGTAACAAACTGGTGTCAGAAGTCAGGATAAAATAATGCCGGTACTTCCAAAGGACGATACGGAAGGTATCAGAACGCGCAGTCAACGGCAGTTGGAAATGGATGTCAGGCGACTTGAAGGTTCACCATCACAAGTGCGTCGCCAGATTCCTGACCCAATGGTGGAGCCAGCTGCTGGATCATCCGGGGTTTCACCACCATCAGCGGTCCAAGCTCCCGCTTCAATTGATTTTGCTGCTTTAATGGCAATGCTTCAGGAGCAGGCCCGTCGGCAGGAGGAGCAGGCCCGTCGGCAGGAGGAGCAGGCTCAACGCCTTGAGGAGCATCTGCGCCGTGATAAAGAGGAGCAGACTCGTCGGCAGGAGGAGCAGGCTCAACGCCTTGAGGAGCAACTGCGCCGCGATAAGGAGGAACAGACTCGCCTCATAAGGGACTTGTACGTGACTATTGGGAAAGAACTCCGGGATGTAAAAGACCAGGTACAAAACCAAGAGAGTCACATCTCAAACGCTGAAACCCAGATCGCCGATGTTAAAAAGGCTCTGGGTGTGCTGAAGACTGGAGATGGGAACGTGGCTTCAGTGGTTGCTACACCTAAAGTCCGAGGCTTCAAGGTGCCGCCGTTTGATGGAAGCTCTTCGTGGTCAGCCTACAAGATCCAGTTTGAAGCCGTTGTCAAGGCCAAGGGATGGACCACAGCGCAGGCCATGACTGCCCTTACTCTAGGCCTTCGTGACCAGGCGCTTACCATTTTAGAGGCCCTCGGAAAGGAATTCACCTACGAACAGCTGCTCGAAGCATTGGAATCCCGCTATGGTGATGCACATCTGGAGCATGTGTTCCGCGCTCAATTAAAGGAGAGAGCGCAGCGTCACTCTGAGAACCTACAGCAGTGGGCTCTCGAAATAGAAAAGCTGGTTCGAAAGGCATATCAATCATCACCTACACTCATCGACGGTAATCTAGTCCAGGCCTTTGTCGATGGAATACGTGACCTTGAAGTAAGGGTTGCTGTGTCACTTGGGCATCACGAATCTTTGAAGAGCGCTTTGGCCCATGCATTGGAGGTGGAGGCCGTACGTCAGTACCATCGAACGCACTGCATCAGGGAAATGGTGGCATCTCCTAACCGTGACAGCCGTCCGAAATTTAGCCCTAGATGCTACGAGTGTGGTGAAAAGGGTCATCTAAGGTCTAGATGCCCCAAACGGGTAATCGAAAGGAAAGTTCGATCTCAGGAAGACCGGGTAGTTGGCCTCCACCTACAACCAGCAGGGAAACGAGTAAACGCCAGTACTGCGTGGCGAGTGCTGGCCGGTTTTAGAAGAGCCCCAAGAATTTTGATCTCACAAGACCATGATGGTAACGCGGATGCGCTACCAGGAAGACCTGGTCCGGATATGGGACGGACCATACCGTGTTGTGACCAGGATTAAAGATGTCACGTACCGAATTCAGAAGGGGCTGCGAGGTACACCTAAGATTGTACATGTAGATAGAAGATTGTAGACATGTAGATGTAGATTGGCGCGATATTATGGGTCTAACGATGCTCGGGACGAGCATGTCTAAGGAGGGGGCAATGTTACGCGCCAACACAGAATGAATATGCCACCACAGATAAAGTCATTCGGCAACACATTTAACGCCATCTATTGACGAATAGCTGAACCTGTGGCTCTACCCATAGAGTAAAGATGTGTCAGAGAAGTGTAGCGGGAGCCTGCTATCCTGTTGTTAGAGCAGGATACATATAGTTCCCCATAGTTCTAGACTATGGTAGACGTTTCTACAGATTGCTCGTAATTGTTAGAATATTCGAGACTCTAAGACGCTCGTATATAAAGTCGTAAATTCATTCGTGGAGTTGAGTTTACTACTAGCTAAGAGTGTGAAGTAATCAAGAGACCTGAGAGGGATAATTTAGAACAGCGTAGTGTAGTGCAAGTAAAGTGGTGAGAGTGATAATTTTGAATAGTGCGGATTAGGAAGTGTGAATTGGTGCTTTTTGGATTGTTTTATTAAAAAGTGTTAATTTGTTCACCGGTGTTTTAAGAGTTTATTTTATCCTGAACCCTAGCTCGTAACACTATTTATCTCTCTTGGCTCGTTTTTCCTCTATCTATGACGGTAATCTAAATTGAGTCTTAACTTAATGGAATAAGGTCTTGTTTCGGTATTATAATTTTTTAGAGCGTTCAGTCCTTTTGTATACTAAGATCATGGGCTTTTCATTTTCGAATAAAAAAAATAAAAATTAGTTCAATTCGGCTCAATAGATGGCACTGACTCAAGTATGCTTGTCAAAATTAACAAATGCATTGTCTATGCTTTTGTGTGATAGTAACAAAATACCACGAAAATGTATCACTACGTTGTTGACTTTGACATTTTACTTTATTTTGAAAGCTAGGTTCAAAGCAGCGCCATCTATTAGCGCATGATTTGGAACGTCCGTGAAAACTCCTCATTCTGAACAACTTTATGCAACACCAATATTTTCTCAAAATTACTTCTTCATGAATGTCTCAGATGCGTTAGCATCCTAGTAGTCTGTGTGTCTCAGAATCATGGAAGTGTATACTACGTCCATGCTCAGAATTTCTGTGTTATACATACATAGCATTTCTTCTTCCGAGATGCATAGGCACAGCCTTTTTCCCTGAAGGGTTAGGCCCATAGACGTAGAATTTTTTCGCTACGCTAAATAGACAAACGAAGCGTGGGAGAGAGAAGTCATTTTTAAATGTACCCCGTGCAAGAAGAAAAGTGACAGCAACAATGTATTGAATTTGACATGTTTTGCTTGAGTACATGCGCATACCGGACGGTCTCTTGTGCAGTTTAACTAATTTTGTAATTATTTTAGTAATCTTACTATTAAATAATAAATATTACTTTGTATGACAATGGTGTCGTGTTCAGTTTGTGACTGTGAAGATACAAGACGTAATTATCCGGGAAAATACACGTTTCACAGGTAAATAAGAGATTATTGGTAGTTCGATTGTATTGCTTATTTTATCAATTCTGCTTTAGTAAATGGCCTAAAAACCAGTTTCATTCGTAGATTAGGACTTTCCCTTATATTTTTTAATAATATTTCGTTGCTGCACCTAGAAATAAACAATATTTTATGTAAAATATAAAAATGTTTGATTACGATAGGGCTTGACCAAGTGATGACGTCAGAAATATCGATAGTCCTGTTGCAGTCTATATCGTTGTATAATGCGCATCATGTAAAAATAACGCTGGCGGTCAAGCTTCTTCAGGCGTTCCAGCGTTCTTTTTAAGAGATTACTTACTTTTCTACTTATTTGAGAGATGTATAACTATGCATTGAATGAGTGCCTATCTAGTTTACTACAAATAATGTACAATTATAGTACGCGTCATGTAAAAAGAACGCTGGAACGCCTGTAGAAGCTTGACCACCAGCGTTCTTTTTACATGACGCGCACTATACCTATAAATTAAATTTTTATCCATCCTAGAACGGAGGTTTACTTTGTTTGGAGTAAATTTGTGTGCTCTATTAACATTTTACCGTTTTTTTAAATCTATAATAACCAGGTGGACATTGAGGTGTGTGTTTTTGTATTGACTATTGAAAAGGTAACTTTAAAGCACCACGGGTGTTTTTATTGCAGTTTGTGTAGTAGATATTTTGGAGTAAATATTTACGTTGTTGATTATTACACACGCCTTTTTCCCCGAAAGGGTATATTTATTTTGAATTTTTTATAAATAAATGTTGTTTATTTCTGCTTAATAAAATAATAGGTAACAAATTAAATTTAAATATACCCCAAAAATTCTGTTCCAGCGGTACTCGAACCTGCACCCTCGCCTGTGATCAGCGATGCCTTTACTTTCGAACTTTGAATAGAAGGTTTCCAATGAAACACCTGTAGATACAGCACTATCAACTTGGCGCTATAGCCGAGTTGATAGTGCCCACAAATTTCGTCTCCAGCGTCATAGCTCGATCTATGGCTAAATTTTTTAAGGCATCGCCGATGACAGGCGAGGGTGCGGGTTCGAGTCCCGCTAGAACGGAATTTTTGGGTTACATTTAAATTTAAAGTTATCCATAAAGCGTGGTTTACACTTGAAAAATAATAAACTTTGGGGTAACAAATTGTCTATAGATAAAGTAACAGAGTGAAAAATTATATGGGCGTAGCACGGCTGATATAAAATGTTTTTGTGCTTTCAGATTTCCAAGTAATCCTTTGCTACGAGAAAAATGGTTATCGGTTATAAGAAGAGTGGGATGGACTCAAATAAGAACTCCACTAGGTATATGCAGCAAACATTTTAAGTTTAAATTTAAAAGGGAAACTCTAAGATCCCACCTATAAATAAAACCGTAATATTTAGGGGTCAATAAATAATAAAGGTTTATTTATTAACTGTATTCAAAATTGGAATAAGAACCTTATTCTCTTTATGACGTCAAATCTGCCAAGCTGTGTTCTTCATGAAAGACTTTTTAGTGAACTAGATGACTATTACGGACGACCGTAGTGTATCGTCCGTAATAAATAAAACTAAATAAATTGTTTATGTAGGTACAGTCTATATACGGAATATTTACACTATAGTTTAGAATATATATACAAAAGGAGTAGGCAGTCACAGGCAACAACAACGCGAATCAATACAAATTACAATCGCGTGAACTCGTAGTCGAACGCGCATTCAACCAGTGTCTCGTGAGCGGATTTATCTCTCGGACTGAATGCTCGCATGGGCGCTTGCGGGCGAGCCGAGGACCGCACGGGGGAAGAGTACCTCGTGTCTCCCGCGCGCGCGGCCTTCACCTCCGCGGCTCTCCATGCGCGCGCGTGCCTTGTGCAGCTTATAAGCACAACATATTATTTGGTGATTCCAGGCCAGAGCCGTTTCTACAGGAGTGGGATAAGATGGGTAAACTACTTAAATATTAAATGTTAGGTGATGTGTTGTATATTATAAACTACGTAAACCATACTGAATATGTAGCTAAGTCGGCTACAACTTAATCTGCATTAAGATGTATTTATCTACCATACACATCACGGACGGATGACGAATTCTATCGACAATGTAAAAGTGTTGGTCGAGGACAACACTATTTTTAACTCAGACATAGACTTTCACCAACACGTGCACATATTTTTTTTGGTTCCATCTTCGATCTCTGAGTGCTGAGTCGCAGTTTTGCACACGATGACACCAATCGTCCGTCGTACTTACACTACGCTTACACCATACACCGGTGTGTGTGGGACATAAGTGAGTCTTAGTGGTTCAACAACGTCGTATACCACCCATCGTAGGGACACGATCGTATAACACCGGAAGACGCCAAAATTGGCTATGATATGTTGTCGAAATGAATTTAAAACTGATAAAAAGGTATTTGTCTATGGAATTTGATTGTTGAATGTGTCAGTTGTCACTGTAAAGATGTCAAAGTCAAATTGTATTTTGATTTTTGAAGTTGAAGTTGAAGTTGGTTTTCGCCATTATGAAGAAGAAGAAGGTGTAGTAGTCAAATTCAAGTATTTTCATTAATTTCCAAACAAAAAAAGTATTCAAAGATTTATAAGTAACAAACCTCTTCGTGCAAACATGGATGCAGCTCCGCAGCACTAATAAACACAATGAACGCTGGGCACGGACCACGGGCTGCATACAGTCAAGAGCTGCCCTACCGGCTGGCTTGGCTTACCTACAACAACTGATACGTCGCCTGCTCAACTTTCAAAGAATAACCCTTCGCACCATCGTGGGTTCGTGGGGACACTCATAGGACACAGTCTCAACGCCTCTTCAACATCGGAGCCACATACAGCCCACTCTGCAGAGGGTGTCTGACCGAAGAAGAATCGGCTGCCTGAATCCTGGAATGTGTGGAAATAGCAGCTCAACGTAAACAAATCCTCAACAACCCGAGAAGCCTGCGAAGACCCCAGTAAACTTCTGTGCTTGTGGAGTGATTGTACCTACCTTGTGATTTCAATGAATAAAATACTTTTGACTTACTTTGGTGGTAATTTCAATGACTGAATTTTTCGTATTGGGCAGGAGCGCATAACTTTCTAGTATCACTTATGATTTCCCCCCTAGTTTAGGCCATTGGGAGAAGTGTTGTTTTTTAAGAATATTTTTGGTAAACACATTCATATAAGGCCCGAAACCAAAAATCATCTAGATAAATCTATAAAATATAAATATAGATATATATATATAAGATCTAGTAAAGTCATGGTAGCAGCGACCTAACTGACAAGTCCAAGAAATTAGATCTTGTTTATTTACACAGGGTAACAGGACAGGTAAGTTGCCTATATTTGTTCACTATGATCATAATCGCAGATACCTTAAACCTTACCGACCTTACCTTACTGAGATCATTAACTTTTTTCATCCGGTACCTAAGAATAAAAATATTTTACGAGCTCGAATACAGGTAACTTATTTCTAAGAGGTGTTACAATACAATTATAACACCTCTTTCGCTAGCTTGCTTTTAAACATAAGAACATAAATAAATAAATAATGCTGGACAGTTCACACAACATTATCTAGCGCCAAGCTAAGCAGAGCTTGTGTTATGGGTACTAGATAACTGATATACTTAATGGCAAATCCATGAATTTGGTATTTTATTATAGACCCGTATGGAATTTACATTTATTATATATATTTCTCTTATAAGTCTGCAGTTTAAGTTTGGGTAAATAAAGTAACAAATAACATTTTTTACAACTAGGTAGGTATATCTGATTGCTTCATAGCAATCAGATATACCTACCTAGTTGTGTATACAACTGTGTACTGTGTGTGTGTACTGTGTTGTGTGTTGTGTGTTGTGTGTTGTGTTGTGTAGTTGTGTGTGTGTGTTGTGTATTCTGGGTGTTGTTTCACAAGAATACACAATTCTCTTATGTACAGGTACATGCAAGCCAAGGGTAAGATAATTGTAGTCCTATATTCTCTTGATTTAGTTATGTATCTACCTATCCGCAATGAAACCACGTTTTGGACAACCAGATGTTTATTTTTATGCAAAGAATTTAGAATTTGTATGATATCTTATCCTCTACTAATTGTATCCGTAGGGTTTGATGACTGATGTGAGGCTTACGGCCACCTTTTCTCCGGAGTCCTTCGTGATTTTCTGAAACAAGAAATACATACCTAAGTTATAAACATTGCTAAAGTAAAATTTTCTAGGAAAGATTTTTGATTTTTTGATCTAACATGACTCCCAAGTACTTAGTTGAGGAGACTTTGTTAATTATGAGACAGTTACACTGGTCGTCATGTATGTTTTCATAATTATGTATCCGTATGTTGAAATCCCTTCCAGGTTGGGTTCTATTATATATTGTATAGCACATATAGTTAGTTTTTTGAGCATTAAGTACCTAAGTAGGTAATTTGTATCATCTACACCACCTATATCTATATCTTTCACCACGCTAGGTCTTTGAAACGAACCAGAGACAGGGGTAAAGAAAGAAACCACAATCTACAAGCAAAATAAGGCCTAGAGCAGTTAAATCGTAGAGCGTACCTCTATACTCTGTCTACGAGGTAAATTATTGACAAAAGTAATATAGGTACTCACTTTTACTTCAAGGCTCACACGCTGCTTAGGCCTTTGGTCGGTCGGTCGGTACGCTGTCACAGCTCTTCGCATAGGAATACGAAGGCTTCTTTCGACAGCCGGTATTCCTAAATTCGGTCTCCGGGAGATCTTCGACAGGATCAAAGGATGCCCGAAGACTGTCTCGCATTTCCCGTAGCTCACGAGCCCGTTCTTCTTCATCAACATCTATGCAATAAAATATCTCGCAGACATTCTCAATAACAAAGAACCCCACAAAAGTCCACAATTACACAGAAAAATAAACACTACCGTGTAGCGCTCACCTCTCACCGCCAAAAACACAAGTGTTGAGCGTAACGCTCATCGTCGCCGTCGTGTCATCGTATTCCAAGCGTGAAGCTGTCAAATTTGGCACTCGGACTCAGAAATAAATGAAAACCGTTAAAAACGGCACGTAAGTGCTTGCGATACGACGGCCGTGGCTCGGCTTATACGATCGGTGTATAGTGTAACGACGATGATCGTAAGCATGGCAGCTGGGACTCAGAATATAAGTTCTCAAAGTGTACGCTAGGGGCGCTTATCATATTCCCATACAAAAATGCGTGTTACACCACACCATACACCCGTGCCAAATGGTTGGTAAAAAGCCAGACTCAGCACACTGATTGTAGATCTAGTACATATACTAAATCTATGGTTAGGCCATAGATCTAGCTAAAATTCTATGTCTATGGGTTAGGCAGTGCCGCAGTGCCTCAATAACAATTAATAAAATAATCACAACTTTTTTTTTTATTTTTTATTATTTACTAAAATTTCAAAATTGGATGCTAAATGAAAATTCCAATGCTTTTTGTCTTTCTCCTAGAAGTTTTATGATTTGTTACTGCTTGAAATTGCTATCTAGTCTAGGTAACCTGGAGCACGTTTCATTAATCATTTAGCACTAAACATGACCGCAACAATGCTGTTACAACTACCAGAGGACATCCTCACAAATATCTTCAAACAGCTTCGTTTTCAAGATATCTATAGCTTGATGTTGACCTGCAAAACTGTTTGTAATCTCATCATAAACGATAATGTTCTGTGGAGATCAAAAGCACAATCAATACACTATTCTTACGAGGGTCCGACGAGGCTTATTCTACAGACCAGACGAAATAATGGGTAATATATATTTGCTTTTCCATCATTCATTTTGGGACGTAGATTCCTTGCCCTTGATGGATCGGTCCAACATCGCCTTCCACCTTCCAGCCACTTGTGGATATTCTGGATTGTAGTGGTGCAGCAAACAGAATTATTTTGTTTCTGTATCATGTTCTATGAGTTCCATGATAAGAATAAGAATAGAAATATTTTATTTGATACCAAACATCTGTAACATATTAGTAGGTATTTCTATGATAATGGGTATTATAAATATATGAACATTCCTTGTATCCTTATTGGATAGCTGATCGTGGTTAGCTGTTATGACGCCTGTGGATATAGCAAATGAATAATGCATGCTGTCTAAGAAAGCAGGCAAGTGGTGACCACAAACTGTATGATGCAGTACACTACATCATCGTGTCTGTGGTCATGATCGTCACTCATGCAACTATTCCCCAATAAGTCCATTCTGATATAGCCTGCTAATTGCCACTTCAACTTGCTAACTCTGAGAGCTCATCTCTATCCTCATCCTCTCCGTACGGTACCTTTTAAAGGACATACAACATATTATATAGATGGCAGGAAGTCAGTGGATGGTGATGGATCAAGAGCAGTCATCATGGTATTCTATGTGGTAGGCCTAGGTCCAGCAGTCCACTTCTACGTTAATGATGATCGTCGTCGTCGTTCTTATGAGGTAGTGCTGGCCTCTGGTGTCAGAGTTTGTCAAGCCGCCCGAGGGCCTCTGACATGGCTTATGGACTGCTATTAATCAATAACAGCCGGGACCGACAGCTTAACGTGCCCTCCGAAGCACAGAGCGATGGAAATCCGCACATAACTTAGAAAAGTCATTTGTGCGGAGCCTAGGATCGAACCCGGTATTGTTGGATTCTGAGTTGCACTATTGAACCGTTAGGCTACCATCGCTTAATGATGATGATGATGATCCACATCAATGATTAAATGATTTGATTCCTATCAAGTAATCAAGTAGAATTTTGGCTGTTTGAAGTGGGCCAGTAGACAATGGACTGTTTCATCATCAGGCTTGATCTCAACTGCTGGACGGTGAAATTACAGGCACATGAAACTTCATCTTTATGTCTCAGGGTGTTGGGTGCAGTGCAATGCCGTATAGTGTGCGTCCTATGTGGATGTGACCTATGAGGTAATGCATTGTTAAAGGCAGAGGTTACCGCTTAACATCAGGTGGGCCTTCACGAAGTTATGCAATAGGGGGATTTGCCATAATTACCATGCTTGGATTGATTGCAGTATTGGTAGGTATTGCTGAGCATCCCATGATGAAATTCGTTAGTCGGCGATTGCGACATCCACGAGGGGTCAATCCTTAGGCCGAACACGCTGTGGCAAGACATACACATTAGATTGCGACATCCACGAGGGGTCAATCCTTAGGCCGAACACGCTGTGGCAAGACATACACATTAGATTGCGACATCCACGAGGGGTCAATCCTTAGGCCGAACACGCTGTGGCAAGACATACACATTAGATTGCGACATCCACGAGGGGTCAATCCTTAGGCCGAACACGCTGTGGCAAGTCATACACATTAGATTGCGACATCCACGAGGGGTCAATCCTTAGGTCGAACACGCTGTGGCAAGACATACAAATTAGATAGACTATTTGTTTCTTTAAATTTTTTAATGTTTTTTTTTTACTGATGTCAAAATAAAGTAAAATGTTCTGTTATTTTCAGCCCTTCTAGACAGCATTGGTACAACAACTGCAGAGCATCATACAACTGGTGCAAAGGATATTTCAAAAACAAGGTAAACTAAACAAGGGAAGAGGCATCATCAAGGGGGATAGAAATTGAATGATGCGACAATGACCACTTTACATGAGGTGGTCCTTAGGTAAGCTTTATATTTAAAGAAAAGGGAGACTTTACAATGTACAATTACAATGTACAATTACAATGTACAATTACAATGTACAATTACAATGCACAATTACAATGTACAATGTACAATTACAATGCACAATTACAATGCACAATTACAATGTACAATTACAATGTACAATTACAATGTACAATTACAATGTACAATTACAATGTACAATTACAATGTACAATTACAATGTACAATTACAATGTACAATTACAATGTACAATTACAATGTACAATGTACAATTACAATGTACACTGTACAATTACAATGTACAATTACAATGTACAATTACAATGTACAATTACAATGTACAATTACAATGTACAATTACAATGTACAATTACAATGTACAATTACAATGTACAATTCCGATGTACAATTCCAATGTACAATTCCAATGTACAATTCCAATTACAATGTACAATTACAATGTACAATTACAATGTACAATTACAATGTACAATTACAATGTACAATTACAATGTACAATTACAATGCACAATTACAATGCACAATTACAATGCACAATTACAATGTACAATTACAATGTCCAGCTAAAAAGGAAAATAAAACCACTTAATTTTTTGTTTAATCAAAAAAAGAAGAAATAAATAGAGAAAACAAATACTATTTGATATATTTTGATGACTTATCTAAGTACATGTGACAATGGCTATGGAGTAAATAAATACAATACAAATCAAAAAAGACAAAAATAATACAATTGGTTGTTAGGTGATACTGCAGCACAGAACAAACTACATGCCGTGGCTCAGGCTGCACCACTCTGAGGTGTTGCTGGTGTCGGTGGGGCCGAGGCTGCACTGCTATGCACTCCAGGGGGTCCCGACCTGTAGCTCGTGTGTTGGTTGTTGCAGGTGATCCTGCAGCACAGAACAAACTACATGCCGTGGCTCAGGCTGCACCACTCTGAGGTGTTGCTGGTGTCAGTGGGGGCGAGGCTGCACTGCTATGCACTCCAGGGGGTCCCGACCTGTAGCTCGTGTGTTGGTTGTTGCAGGTGATCCTGCAGCACAGAACAAACTACATGCCGTGGCTCAGGCTGCACCACTCTGAGGTGTTGCTGGTGTCAGTGGGGGCGAGGCTGCACTGCTATGCACTCCAGGGGGTCCCGACCTGTAGCTCGTGTGTTGGTTGTTGCAGGTGATCCTGCAGCACAGAACAAACTACATGCCGTGGCTCAGGCTGCACCACTCTGAGGTGTTGCTGGTGTCGGTGGGGCCGAGGCTGCACTGCTATGCACTCCAGGGGGTCCCCAACTGCAACAAGCTCTTATGGAAGATAGAGGTGCCTCACGTTGTAAGGAATGACATACGGACACATGATATAACCAGATTTATATTGAATGATGATTTGCTAGTTTGCGGAAACAGGTAGGCACTTAGTTTTTACAGGCTCTGTATTAACTTGCAATGTATGTCCGAGTGGAATCTTGCAACTGAATTTTAAAGCAGTTACCCTCAACTGATTGTGCTGAAATTTAGCATACCTGTCAAGTTCCGATGACAACGCAATATTATGGTGACAGCGAGCTGATCTGATGATGGAGGCGGAAGCTGGACTGCGGAACTCCTCGATGGATAATAGTAGACTGGCCGTGTTTAGGCTCATTTTGATCATCACAAGGTTGTGATCACTAATTTAACAAAAGCTTGTATAGTTTTTTTATTTTTTTTAAAAAATCTTATTTTAAATTAGTTATCGTACTTGTATAGGAAAGTTTATAATCAGTGCGTGTTGTCAGACGAGACGTTGACGCTAAAACTATTGGCTATTACATTGCACATACAGGACATGTTACGTTCGAACATTGTGTTCCCGATTCGGATTATACTTCCCTAAGATGATGGTCATTGTACTAGATGCGAAACAGCGGAAACATTAAATACGTTATATTTATTTAATAGTAGAATTAGGGTTTCAGAGAGGGGGTGACTCTGGGTGAGTGTGAAATATGGGGTGAAAAGGGACAATGAAACAATTAATTTACAAACAATTTCAATTATTTTATGTGTAGCATTCTTTTGGAAAGTAGTGATTATGGGAAAGTTGACTTTTTTGGGAAAGTTGACTTTTTTGGGAAAGTGGTCATATGGGAAAGCTGACTTTTTTGGGAAAGTGGTCATATGGGAAAGCTGACTTTTTTGGGAAAGTGGTCATATGGGAAAGCTGACTTTTTTGGGAAAGTGGTCATTATGGGAAAGTTGACTTTTTTGTTAAAGTGGTCATTATGGGAAAGTTGTCTTTTTTGTTAAAGTGGTCATTATGGGAAAGTTGACTTTTTTGTTAAAGTGGTCATTATGGGAAAGTAGACTTTTTTGTTAAAGTGGTCATTATGGGAAAGTTGACTTTTTTGGGAAAATAGACATTTGTGGGGAAGTAGTCATTTTGGTAAAGTAAACATTATGTACGTAATCGCATTTATGTTCCAGAGATGGTTCTACTGCGGTGTACAAAGTGGACCATATAAGGGCACGGCCGCGTTTACTCCAGCAAATCCGTGATTGCCACCGCGAGGGCCTCGTGGAGGTGACCGCGGTGGAGCTAGGCAGAAGGACCTGTGGCCACTATGTCGTCACAGCCTCTAATGACAACTCTAACATACAGTTCTGGCATCAGGACACAGATGAGGAACGCAGAAATGATTATCAAAATAATTATAAGAGTAAGTGATAATGATAACTATACTTTGTATGAAGGTACATCCTTCTTCCTTAACCTCGCCACTTTCTTTATGCGGGCTCGGCTTTCTTATATTATATTATATATATTTTTTCTTCTTCTTAAGGTGGATGCGCACGCTTGCGGCGCGAAATTCAATTTTTTTGGTGTTTTTTGCCTATTACAGCTCATCAACACTTCTTCAGTTAGCGAAAGTTGAGTTCGCGAGAACTAGGAGACTTAACACACATGTTTTAATTGATAGTATCTCATAAATATCATCAGTTTAGCTACGATACCCCTAAACACATTTTTACAGTGTTTTTGTTTGTTTAGGGGTATCGTAGCTAAACTGATGATATTTATGAGATACCATCAATTAAAACATGTGTGTTAAGTCTCCTAGTTGTCGCGAACTGAACTTTCGTTATCTGAAGAAGTGTTGATGACCTGTAATGAACAAAAAACACCAAAAAAAATTAATTTCGCGCCGCAAGCGTGAGCATCCACCTTAAGGTGGGTGATCTCGCTTGGCGTGAAAATTCTATTTCTTTTTGGTGTTTTTTGCTCGTTACACCTCATCAAAACTTCTTTAGATAGCGAAAGTTGATTTCGTGAGAACTAGGAGACTTAACACACATGTTTTGATTGATAGTATCTCATAAATATCATCAGTACGGATACCATTTTTGTTTTTTTTGTTTGTACAAGATTTTCAATGAATTTCGCTCCATAAGTGAGAGCATCCGCCTTAACCTTGAAGCCCATACGTTCCGCTGTCGAGCATAGTCTCTAAAAGGCCTAGCTGTGAACATGCATGTCCTTTTGAACATTTGTCATTCACGTTGTTTGCAGCTTCTTCTTTGTAATTTGATTTTCTTTTTTTTTAACTTCTTGAATGACGTATCAAGCAGATGTCCCACCTGATGTTTAGCGGTAACCAATGCATTCCCTCATAGGCCACGTCCACCTAGAACGCGCCCTATGTGGCATTGCACCTGAGACATAAAGATGAAAAGTCGCATAGGCCTGTAATTTCACTGGAACTTTTCCCTTCAAACTGGAACATGGCAATGCGAGAACTACTGCTTTGAGGTAGAAATAGGTATGTGGTAGTACTTCCCCGGACGAACTCTTTCACAAAAAAGCTCTACTACTAGTAAAAATGGAAAGGCACTTCTTCGCGGCACTTCTTTTAGGTCTTCTCACATGACCGTACCATCTCAGTCTAGCTTCTGTTATTGATGTGTAATATTTTATGAAAAAAACTTCCTCTTTTTTGAGAAGTCAGTTAAAATAAATAAATAATAAAATAAATAATACTGGACAGTTCACACAACATTATCTAGCCCCAAGCTAAGCAGAGCTTGTGTTATGGGTACCAGGTAACTGATATACTTAATGCAATAAAAGAATACGCAACTACGCACGCAAATTACGCACATTAAAAGAATAAGCTCAAGGTCACACATTGAAGAAACATATAAATCGAGTTCTAGAGATGTCTGTTATGGAGTACCACAAGGCAGCGTGCTAGGTCCACTTTTATTTCTGATCTATGTAAATGATTTTCCAGCTGTAACTGGGCATTCAATGACGCTATTCGCCGATGACAGCACAATTTTATTTGATATTGAATATGTTGACAATCTTAATAATGACATTAACACCACTCTGACATCTTTAATTCAATGGCTAAAATCCAATAATTTAAAAAAAAAATTGGATAAAACTAATATTATGACATTTGAACAACGAGATAGAAATCTAGTGCCAATGGACATCAATTATTTAGGTATTCATATTAATGAAATTGACTCAACGCGATTTTTAGGTTTAACGATTGACAAAAAGTTGACATGGAAAGAACATATTAGCGACATTTGTAAGAGACTTCATCAATTCTCCTATGCACTTTATAAATTGAGAAGCATAGTAAGCCAGTCGGCTATAATGACCGCCTACCATGGGCATGTGGCATCGGTGCTACGTTACGGTGTAATATTTTGGGGTAATTCCACGGATAAAATGAAAGCTTTCATTGCTCAAAAGCGCTGTATAAGAGCGATGAAACACTTAAGACAAACAGATTCTTGCAGGGAATTTTTTACGAGTCTAAAGATACTTACACTACCCTCGCTGTATATAAGCGAGGTTGCCATGTTTGTGAGGAGTAATTTAAATCTTTTTGTCATGTACCCCACGGGCAGCCGGCGTGAAGGTTGCTTGCATCTGCGCTCTTGTAAAACTCGCCTTATGCGTATTAGTGTATTTTGTATGGCACCAATTATTTATAATAAAATACCGTTGTTAATACGTGCCAAGGAAAGCCATACGGAGTTCAAGTATGCTCTCAACAACTTGCTGATTGAAAAGGCATACAGTAGTATGCCTTTTCAATCAGCAAGTTGTCAATGTCATGCAATTATCCTTCAAAAATTCGTCAACAGAGTACTGTTGACGAATTTTTGAAGGATAATTGCATGACATTATAATTTAATTTTAACTGATAAGTAGATTATTATGTTTTTGTCCTTATTTGTTTTAAATGTTAACTTCTATTTTTAACTATTTTTCAATGATTTTAACTTCTATTTTTAATTTTGATTTGTACACCTTATGGTAGGAACTAGAGGACTTTTAGCATGACATTTGAACACTATTTTATACCTAGTTTCACAATCAATAAATATTTCATTTCATTTCATTTCATTTCATTTCAATACAATAGATATTTTTTATTATACATAGAAAATACCCTGAACACATAAATCATAATCATAAATCATTTATTGCTTATACATATCTGCAGAACGTACAAATATTTGTTCCGAGGCGGGAATCGAACCCGTAACCTCCTGCGTTGCAGGCGAACCTTCGCCCGCCGCGCCACAGAGGTTGTCAAAGAGTTATTACCTAACATGCGTTTTTTTAACTGAGTTAAATTTGAACACATTTTGATCATCCATCCATTACAGTCGGGTACCTGACTATAATAAATAAATACTAATAAGTTAGATACCTACTAAGTTTATAGACTTCTATGGAAACATTAAATATCAAAAATAATAGTGGTTTTTTGATTGCATGGTTATAATTATGCAATCAAAAAACCACAAGCTTTTATTTAGCTTGCCTTGTATACAAAGTAATATGATTCATATTTTAATATGCTTGGTCCCCTCCTAGTGGAAAAGGAAATAGAATCTATGTATAAATCAGTGGCGTAACTACACCATATGGGGCCCGCGGCAAATTCGAAAATTAAAAAAAAGTTAGTTGTTGGCCCGTGGCAATTTCGAAAATTTAAAAAAAAATTGTTGTCACTTTGTATTTTAAGCAGAACTTATAAAAATATACTTTTCAAATAAATCAAAATACAAAGGTACAATGTAAAAAAATATTTTTGAGCTCGTGGCCTCTTCGGCCGGGGCCCTCTTGGTTCGGGGGCCCGAGGCATTTTGCTAGCCCTGCCACCCTATTGTTACGCCACTGGTATAAATAAATAAATAAATGATGCTGGACAGTTCACACAACATTATCTAGCCCCAAGCTAAGCAGTGCTTGTGTTATGGGTACTAGATAACTGATATACTTAATACAATACATTACATAGATACGTATTTTTTATTATACATACAAAATACCCAGAACACCCTGAACAAATATCTGCAGATCGTACAAATATTTGTTCCGAGGCGGGAATCGAACCCGCAACCTCCTGCGTCGCAGGCATGTATGGTACAACATAGTACCTACCTACTTGTTTGCAACTTGAAATGTTCAGTTTGTTGTATATTTTCAGGTTATAAGGACATTGCCCTGGATGAGGATATAGGTGTGCGATGTCTGGCTTTGAATGAGACAGCTGATAAGTTAGCCGTCGGGCCTAACGGCAACAACAGGCCGCTCTTACTAGATACCACTACGTAGGTACAACAACAGGCCGCTCTTACTAGATACCACTACGTAGGTACAACAACAGGCCGCTCTTACTAGATACCACTACGTAGGTACAACAACAGGCCGCTCTTACTAGATACCACTACGTAGGTACAACAACAGGCCGCTCTTACTAGATACCACTACGTAGGTACAACAACAGGCCGCTCTTACTAGATACCACTACGTAGGTACAACAACAGGCCGTTCTTACTAGATACCACTACGTAGGTACAACAACCGGCCGCTCTTAATAGATACCACTACGTAGGTACAACAACAGGCCGTTCTTAGTAGATACCACTACGTAGGTACAACAACAGGCCGCTCTTACTAGATACCACTACGTAGGTACAACAACAGGCCGCTCTTACTAGATACCACTACGTAGGTACAACAACAGGCCGCTCTTACTAGATACCACTACGTAGGTACAACAACAGGCCGTTCTTAGTAGATACCACTACGTAGGTACAACAACAGGCCGCTCTTACTAGATACCACTACGTAGGTACAACAACAGGCCGCTCTTACTAGATACCACTACGTAGGTACAACAACAGGCCGCTCTTACTAGATACCACTACGTAGGTACAACAACAGGCCGCTCTTACTAGATACCACTACGTAGGTACAACAACAGGCCGCTCTTACTAGATACCACTACGTAGGTACAACAACAGGCCGCTCTTACTAGATACCACTACGTAGGTACAACAACAGGCCGCTCTTACTAGATACCACTACGTAGGTACAACAACAGGCCGCTCTTACTAGATACCACTACGTAGGTACAACAACAGGCCGCTCTTACTAGATACCACTACGTAGGTACAACAACAGGCCGCTCTTACTAGATACCACTACGTAGGTACAACAACAGGCCGCTCTTACTAGATACCACTACGTAGGTACAACAACAGGCCGCTCTTACTAGATACCACTACGTAGGTACAACAACAGGCCACTCTTACTAGATACCACTACGTAGGTACAACAACAGGCCGCTCTTACTAGATACCACTACGTAGGTACAACAACAGGCCGCTCTTACTAGATACCACTACGTAGGTACAACAACAGGCCGCTCTTACTAGATACCACTACGTAGGTACAACAACAGGCCGCTCTTACTAGATACCACTACGTAGGTACAACAACAGGCCGTTCTTACTAGATACCACTACGTAGGTACAACAACCGGCCGCTCTTAATAGATACCACTACGTAGGTACAACAACAGGCCGTTCTTAGTAGATACCACTACGTAGGTACAACAACAGGCCGCTCTTACTAGATACCACTACGTAGGTACAACAACCGGCCGCTCTTACTAGATACCACTACGTAGGTACTTTGAATGAGACAGCTGATAAGTTAGCAGTCGGGCCTAACGGCAACAACCGGCCGCTCTTACTAGATACCACTACGTAGGTACAACAACCGGCCGCTCTTACTAGATACCACTACGTAGGTACAACAACAGGCCGCTCTTACTAGATACCACTACGTAGGTACAACAACCGGCCGCTCTTACTAGATACCACTACGTAGGTACAACAACAGGCCGCTCTTACTAGATACCACTACGTAGGTACAACAACAGGCCGCTCTTACTAGATACCACTACGTAGGTACAACAACCGGCCGTTCTTACTAGATACCACTACGTAGGTACTTTGAATGAGAGAGCTGATAAGTTAGCCGTCGGGCCTAACGGCAACAACCGGCCGCTCTTACTAGATACCACTACGTAGGTACAACAACCGGCCGCTCTTACTAGATACCACTACGTAGGTACAACAACAGGCCGCTCTTACTAGATACCACTACGTAGGTACAACAACAGGCCGCTCTTACTAGATACCACTACTAGGGAATGCAAACCGGTTTTACCGTAATTCAAAAACCCGGGTTTTTGTGATATTTTAAACGATAAAAAAACTCGTTTTTTTTTGCCACGTTTCTGGTTTTTCGGTGTTTTCGTTTTTTTTTAAATGGCAACACTATAGCACTGTCAAAGTGACATTTGTGAAACGAAACTCTTTAAAACCGCCTACCGTTTCAATTGTCATCATAATTTTCATAAAAGGGATGTTTGTTTCTATAATTTAATAAGTTTTAGCTATTTTCAAAGTATAAAATATAGAATTAAAGTAAATTTATCGTACAATTCAAGTGTTCATCGTGCAGTAGTACAGGTGTTTTTGTAAGTATTTTACTAGTTTTGTATGCGGTTTCAAATTGTTTTATATAACACTAATAATGGACTAAATTATGATTCGATTATTAGTTAAAGTGTGTGTTATGTTGTTGATTATTGTTATATGCTATTGCTAGCTACATTTGAATGATATTTGCATCGGAAATAGAACAGAACATACATGCTCGGTCTTACTTGCTCATGCAAAGGTCACATTAAGAAACGCGTTACTTTTAAAATGGCACTTAAAACTCATTTGACAAGGCATGAATGAATTCACGCTTAAGTGCAAAATTGTTCGTTGCGGCCGATCGCTCGACCGATATCTAGTATAAAAATGTACGTAGTTACAAATTTCTTATCGCTTAGGTCTGTTAGTTATTTTTTGTCAGTTTCAGGTCACTATGGGGGACTTGGTTCAAAACAGGAAAAAAGCAGTAAGACTGATTCTTAACTATTTCCTAGTTTTCGTAATAAATAAATTAAAGTTATTTTCCTTTGATCACGATATTTATTCATTTCCATGTAGTTTATATAAAAAAATACTTACAAAAAAAAAACTCGTTTTAAACCCGATTTCACCGAAAACCGGGTTTTTAAAAATAGAACTCGAAAATAAACCCGGGTTTAAATTTTGGCGGGTTTTGCATTCCCTAACCACTACGTAGGTAGAACAACCAGCCGCTCTTACTAGATACCACTACGTAGGTACTTTGAATGAGACAGCTGATAAGTTAGCAGTCGGGCCTAACGGCAACAACCGGCCGCTCTTACTAGATACCACTACGTAGGTACAACAACCGGCCGCTCTTACTAGATACCACTACGTAGGTACAACAACCGGCCGCTCTTACTAGATACCACTACGTAGGTACTTTGAATGAGACAGCTGATAAGTTAGCAGTCGGGTCTAACGGCAACAACCGGCCGCTCTTACTAGATACCACTACGTAGGTACAACAACCGGCCGCTCTTACTAGATACCACTACGTAGGTACAACAACCGGCCGCTCTTACTAGATACCACTACGTAGGTACTTTGAATGAGACAGCTGATAAGTTAGCAGTCGGGCCTAACGGCAACAACCGGCCGCTCTTACTAGATACCACTACGTAGGTACAACAACAGGCCGCTCTTACTAGATACCACTACGTAGGTACAACAACAGGCCGCTCTTACTAGATACCACTACGTAGGTACAACAACAGGCCGCTCTTACTAGATACCACTACGTAGGTACAACAACCGGCCGCTCTTACTAGATACCACTACGTAGGTACATTTGCCACTATTAACTTATAAGGGCCGAGTCGCAAAGAGGTATGAGCCGCGCTTGCGAAACTACATAGACTGCTGGATATAGGCGCGGGCGCACTGCACTTCCTTTAAGCTGTTTTTGTTTTGTTTTCAGAGGCCAACTCTTAATAACGAATTATGACACGAAAAATAGGAAACAAACAATTCGAGACATACAGTGGCACAACGAACACTCAGTTATATATGTGACGCACTCGGGACACCTGCAGCTCTTGGACGTCCGGAATAATGCAGTGGTACGTACGTTATTATACATACAGTGGCACAACGAACACTCTGTTATATATGTGACGCACTCGGGACACCTGCAGCTCTTGGACGTCCGGAATAATGCAGTGGTACGTACGTTATTATACATACAGTGGCACAACGAACACTCTGTTATATATGTGACGCACTCGGGACACCGGCAGCTCTTGGACGTCCGGAATAATGCAGTGGTACGTACGTTATTATACATACAGTGGCACAACGAACACTCAGTTATATATGTGACGCACTCGGGACACCTGCAGCTCTTGGACGTCCGGAATAATGCAGTGGTACGTACGTTATTATACATACAGTGGCACAACGAACACTCTGTTATATATGTGACGCACTCGGGACACCTGCAGCTCTTGGACGTCCGGAATAATGCAGTGGTACGTACGTTATTATACATACAGTGGCACAACGAACACTCTGTTATATATGTGACGCACTCGGGACACCGGCAGCTCTTGGACGTCCGGAATAATGCAGTGGTACGTACGTTATTATACATACAGTGGCACAACGAACACTCAGTTATATATGTGACGCACTCGGGACACCTGCAGCTCTTGGACGTCCGGAATAATGCAGTGGTACGTACGTTATTATACATACAGTGGCACAACGAACACTCAGTTATATATGTGACGCACTCGGGACACCTGCAGCTCTTGGACGTCCGGAATAATGCAGTGGTACGTACGTTATTATACATACAGTGGCACAACGAACACTCTGTTATATATGTGACGCACTCGGGACACCTGCAGCTCTTGGACGTCCGGAATAATGCAGTGGTACGTACGTTATTATACATACAGTGGCACAACGAACACTCTGTTATACAGTGGTGGCCATATAATTAAGAACGCTGATATAAAGGGAAGATTTTTTCCAACTAAGATGCAAAACTAATTGTATGCATTTGTTTTTATTTCTCTCGGTATCGTAAAACATTTCCATATTACCACTGTATTCATTGATACACATGATTGGCTAAAAATCAATAGGCAAACTTTTTACACTACTTTTAAACAAAGTATTCCTTATTACTGGCTGGTCACGTAATTAAGAACGCTAAGTAGTTTATACCTTTATTCAAATTTAAATAGAGAACACTTAGTCGATTTGTTACTGTTTGTATAATTTTGGCGCCATTACGTGCTGTAAAAGATTAAAGGTGATTGCTTCTTTAGAAAAAACAATGGGAAAAAATAAAAGTTGTGATAAATCTACAAGGGAAGTAATAATAAAACTTCGCCGGAAGAATTGGTCTTATAAAAAGATAGCCGACTATCTGCAATGTTCAAAAACGATGGTTTACAACGCTGTAAAGCATTTTGCTACGTATCAAACTACTTCGAATGTTCCACGTGTACCTAAACAGAGAAAAACAACTCCTCGAGATGACCGAAACATCGTTCGTATGGCAAAACAAAATCCTTTTAAAGGGTCCAATGAGCTTAGAAAATAATATTTTGGTGAAAACAACCCTTGAGCAATCTCAGCACGCACTATTCGAAGACGTTTGGTAGGAGAAAAATTGCACGGTAGGATAGCAAGAAAGGTACCCATGTTAAAACTTTGCCACAGGCAAGCCCGGCTTGCATTTGCGAGAAAGTATGAAAACTGAACTGTGCAACAGTGGAAAAATGTACTTTTTTCTGACGAGACGAAAATAAACAGAGTATGTTCTGATGGACAACGATATGTACGACGTCCCCCGAATACAGCATTCGACCCAAAGTACACGAAAGTTACATTAAAGCACGGTGGTGGAAATGTGAAAATTTGGGGTTGCTTTTCTGGACAACGTGTAGGACCTGTAAAGTTGATAGAAGGTAACATGGATCAGTTCCAATACAAAAATATACTGGAAGAAACAATGTTACCATACGCTGAAGACGTTCTACCGGTCATTTGGACATTCCAGCATGACAATGATCCAAAGCACACTGCACGCACCGTAAAGGAATTTCTTACAGCGCAATTAGTTTCTGTCTTAGACTGGCCTGCTAACAGTCCAGATCTAAACCCAATAGAGAATCTGTGGTTTGAAGTAAAGAAAAAGGTTTCAAATACAAAGTGTGGAAATTTAAGAGAGCTGTATGACGTTTTTTTAGAAGAATGGAACTCTATTTCTCTTGCGAAATGTTTAAAATTAATAGAGTCAATGCCTCGCCGGTGTAAAGCTGTAATTAAAAGCCGTGGATATGCTATTAACTATTAGTTTTAGTTAAATATTTATTAAATTTCTTTTTATGTTTCCTGTGCTACATAATATTGTGATTTTTTAAATCTAAGTGTCATACAAAACAATTCCCGAGCAGTTAAATAAATCGTTCTTAATTATTTGTCCAGTTTCAGTACTATTTGAATGTGTTACTTTGATAAAATCAATAAAATGTGCAAAAAATAGTAAGCGATTTCATACTTTATTCTTAAGTCAGGTTGCTCTATTAATGTGACTATTATATAACATAACTAGTTGCTTCTCAGAAGGTACACATCTCTGTGTATGATACGATTTAAATAAAAAACTTCTAGAACTTCAAATCGTTCTTAATTATATGACCACAACTGTATATGTGACGCACTCGGGACACCTGCAGCTCTTGGACGTCCGGAATAATGCAGTGGTACGTACGTTATTATACATACAGTGGCACAACGAACACTCTGTTATATATGTGACGCACTCGGGACACCTGCAGCTCTTGGACGTCCGGAATAATGCAGTGGTACGTACGTTATTATACATACAGTGGCACAACGAACACTCTGTTATATATGTGACGCACTCGGGACACCTGCAGCTCTTGGACGTCCGGAATAATGCAGTGGTACGTACGTTATTATACATACAGTGGCACAACGAACACTCTGTTATATATGTGACGCACTCGGGACACCTGCAGCTCTTGGACGTCCGGAATAATGCAGTGGTACGTACGTTATTATACATACAGTGGCACAACGAACACTCTGTTATATATGTGACGCACTCGGGACACCGGCAGCTCTTGGACGTCCGGAATAATGCAGTGGTACGTACGTTATTATACATACAGTGGCACAACGAACACTCTGTTATATATGTGACGCACTCGGGACACCTTGCAGCTCTTGACGTCCAGAATAATTCAAATTCAAAATCTTTATTCAGGCTTACTGAGAAATGCACTAAACCTAAACAGTAAGCCCATATCAACATACATACCTTAGAAACTAATATACACATAAAAAACACTTTATTACTTAAAGTGTGATCGCCGACGCGTCGCGGCCCGGGGGATCACGTGACAGGCGTCCCTTGAACCGCCAGAACTTCACCCCTTTCGGCCAGAAGTCAGGGCTCAAGTAAGTCTTCACATTTTCCGTACGGACCCTCACCATAAATGAGCTAAAGCTCACATTATGACGAGAGTCCAACTTCATGACCTTCAAACCCACTCCGGCTTTCTTTCTGATGTACTCCACCACCTCTGCGGCCTTCACGCAATAATGCAGTGGTGCGTACTTTATTATTTGCTATTTATTTTAGTGCGTGAGACACATATGTATGGTTTTGCTCATCTCGGTCTCGGCTCAGCAACACTTCTTGAGATAGGAAGACCTGATTTTGCGGAAACTAGGAGTTTGGCTTTGGTTGAATTTGGCTGTTTGTCTCAGTATTATATCACTATCTAACTCGTTAAAGTTCAGCTAAGTTAGAAAGTGACAGAATAGCGCTTGCGAAAGGAAAAGCGATTCGTCACACAATTATAATAATTGTGACCAAGCAATTAGAAATTTTATGAGATATTTTTAATGCGATTTGTAATTGATTATAACAGGTGTACACTGCAGTAGACCCGTTCCAGAGCACGCTGTACTGCGTGCAGACGGACGGACGCCGCGCGTGCGTCGCCGGCTCGTCCGAGTATGCGCGCTGCGTGCTGTACGATCTGTGCAGCCCTCGTCATGTGCAGGTTATAATAGTGTTTGTCCAAGTAGTATATCAAGTAAGTTGCTAGGGCAATGCCCACGATATCGTCCGCGTGGAGCTTTTTCTGTACAAACTTCAACAACCCGCTGCACTCCCTTAGGGGGTAAATTTAGGAAATTCCTTTCTTAGTGCACCCCTACATAAACAAAACGGTTGGCATAAAGACAGAGACGCTTGGATGAAAATGGAACCCTTTAGGTACGCGTTAATAAAAATAAAATGGTAGCGTGACTGACTGACTGATTGACTATCAACGCACAGCCTAAACCGTAAGTCCAAGAGATCTGAAATTTGGAACGTACATTCCTTTAGGGGTTTTCCTTTAGAAAGGAATTCCCGTAATTCAAACCCTAAGGGAGTGCAGCTAGGTGTTGAAGTTTGTATGGAAAAACTTAAAGCGGCGAAGGTGAAAGGTTGTCCAATAGCGACCACAAGCCAGACGACGCAAGACGAAGAGGAATACCCACGCTCGATGGACTAAAGACATTATAGAGGTAGCAGGAAGGCGGCGGATGTAGGCGGCTCAAGACTTCGTCGTGGCATTCTATGGGGAAGGCCTGTGTCCAACAGTGGACTTCTGTAGGCTGATGATAATGGTGTAATCTTTGTTTCCATTTTCAGATGTACTTTACGCAAAAGAGATCCTCACCGGTGTACAGCTTGGACTTTGACGCCAGTACCCTGGTGGCGGCGGCCGACCGAGGCCTAGCCGCGTGCAACTTCGATGTACTACCTTCAACGACGTTTACACGAGACTATTCAGACATATTTCAATCATTGTAAAATATTACTTAGAAACCTAATATATATATAAAAATATTTTTCAAAAACATTTGTGTTAGTTCGAGAAGTTCCAGAAGTTGAAACTCAAGATTTGCCAGAGGGCAATGGAACGCAGCATTTTGGGTTTCAAGAGAACCGACCATGTTAGGAACACCACGATGCGTTCCCTGACTGGTATTGCCGACGTAGGTGACAAAACAGCCAGGCTCAAATGGGACTGCAGGGCGGGGCACGTCAGTTGAATGCTTCCCAACAGGTGGGCGAACATCAGCACACCCTGGATACCTGGAGGACAGCGACCTCGGGGTCGGCCGAGAAAGCGTTGGCGGGACGATCTAGTGAATTTTGAGAAGGATGGTGGGAGACGGCCAAGGACAGGGACAAGTGGAAGACCTTTGCCCAGCAGTGGGACAATATACATTAAGGAATTTAAAAAAAGTTAGTACACCATGGTATTAGTACAGAATACATAATAGTACCTACAGGTATCTAATTCTAAATGGGGAGATACGCTCTGCACTGACGTCCCGCATTGGAGTGTACCTATTGTGCATTGTCCCCCTGCTAATCCTAGCCCAGCCAGCACAACTCCTTCAAATAGCGGAGACGGACTCTGGGCTGATGGCAGCACTGTTCCAGTATCCCCGAGGGAGCTATAGATGAAGTGAGACCACACTTGATCAACTCCTGGAGTCCGGTTTTTTCTCTGGCTTCATTAGTGGCTGTGCAGTGTGGTATCACATCCACGTCTCCTCGTCTTGAAGACAGCCACACACAACGACACAGACCACTGTCCGTGGCCCCTGTCTTTAGCATATCAAAGTCACCTAGAACTTACCTCTCTTTCTATCGCGTAACTCTTATCTTGTCTGACTCACTGAATTGACTCGGCAAGTCGTGTCCGCCGGGTACTTGTAGCTTCATGCCTACGTAAGAGCTTTTGTGCGGAGGGTGTGGAGTGCGGAGTGCGCCACGCCTGCTAGTTGTAACACCTCAGTATACCTGAATGTATGTAAGAGCCTAATTCAGTTTCAGCAGGTTTTATAAAAAACCGGCCAAGTGCGAGTCGGACTCGCGCACGAAGGGTTCCGTACCATTATCTAAAAAAACTTTTATTCTGTTTTGAGTAGGTAGGTATACGGTTTTTAGTATTTGTTGTTATAGCGGCAACAGAAAAACGTCATCTGTGAACATTACAACTGTCCCCTTCTCCCATTATGATACGCACAGGCGATTCAAGTATCCTGAAGGTATCCTGCTAGTCTCGGAGACTAGTCGCCGCCAAGTAGGTTCTCACATACATTTGAAGTGTGCGAGCCTGCATTCAAATGTATGTGAGATACACAGACTACTAGGATGCTGTGAGATACTTGGCGGCGACTAGTCTCCGAGACTTGCAGGATACTTGAATCGCCTGTGCGTATCGTAATGGGAGAAGGGCTTCGGTTCATGACCACTATTGACCAACATCCTAGTGACAGACGGACGGACAGCGGAGTCTTAGTAATAGGGCCCCGTTTTACCCTTTGTGTACGGAAACCTAAAAAACGGAATATTTAAAACTTAACAACCATCGTTTGAGGTATAGTCTTCTTCTTATAATGGCTTTTGAGGGGTGCTCCAAACAATTTCGCCAATGTCAAGGGATTATATTTTTTATAAGTACATAATCAAGTCGTCAAGCTCGTTTGGTTGTTACAATTTTGACGTGGGATTGCTGTCAAAGTCAAGTCAATCCCACCCATCGCCTCCAAAAATCCTATTCCATACATCGATAACTCTGGTACGGAGGCCTGCAATGCTCTGCAAAGATTCCATACTTAGATCGAGAAAATACATAGACACACGCCTTTTTCCCCGAAAAGGGGTAGGCAGAGCATCAATGGGCCTCTTTTCACAGGGGATTGCACCATCGTGGAATATAGACGTGACAAGTGGTGAGCTCATCGCCGCCATTGCTACCTGCTAACGCTTTCTTCCAGTAATAAAACATTACTTAGTGTCAATCTGTCAATCCAAGTCACAGAACAGCTGAGCACAGAAGAATACATCCATGGTTCAGAGCCTCAGAGGCTAGCTCAGAGGGTGGTCACAGAATAAATAATAGTGAGTGGTTAGAAAACAACACTCAAACCCATTGAACACACCCCATTGTATTTACCATAAAAAGAGGAGTTTAAAATACAGGATAGTCATGAAAAACTATAGAAAAGGTAAAAGATTTTGTGTATAATTTTTAATCGGCTTTAGTTCTAATTTTGTCACCTGAACAGGTATGTTGGTGGTACTGTACCCCATAACCCCAGCAGGGTAGCGGTAGGGTAGGTAGGGTCATTGAACTATTATTACAACATAAACGTAGTAATTACACCTCTCTCCGTTTCTGATATAATCTGTGAAAGTGAAAAACACAGCGTATATGACTTTGACAAATAAATAACCTCACTTCGTTTTATTCCACCAAGACCACCAATATCAATCATCATCAGTCAACCAACCAACCATCCATCCATCCAATATCCATCCATCCATGAACCATCGGCCAAACATCAATTTGTTGTTTGTTTTTGTATTGTCCAATTTCCAAAACACACGGAATTTCTAAAAGTAACGATGAAATGAAAAAGGATCCATTTCATTACTGTATCAACCGCTAAAAGACTACCCCAGTATGTTTCGAAACAAGCTATTTACTATGCTCAAGGTTGCATGCCGAGTACACCGAAGGACTGCGGTAGCTAGGGTCCGGCAGATCACACCGGTCACTATTGGACTCATCACGGCCAGCTGCGAAGAGAAACAGGTGGAATATCAAGAAGTCTACGATCCAGATAAGTTAGAGCACGAGTTTTTGATTCGACAAGCGTCCACAGTCAATGTAAACGCAGCTACACAGCTTATCACAGTAACCCTGGTTGCAATACAGGATACAAGCGAGAGGTTGGTTCATAAGCATGCAATTTATTTCAATTACAAGCTCTGTTTGAAGAGTAAAGGCGTTAGCTGTGTTTGGGAGCCATGCTGTGTATATACCCCTCAGGTTCCCCCGTGGATTTCGTAAAAGCCGACTAAGGGATAGTCTACAGCATCCACCAGAGAACTCGGCGTCTATATAACTGTGGACACCAATAGGCCTGCCAAGTGCGGTGATTATAACATAACACCCAACAGTCACATACATAGCCTTGATCCCACACTAGGATCCCGTGTCATGGGTATCAGGAAACACTAGCACCATGGTACCACAACATCCAGACAAATATTAGCAGATAATACAAACATTTGTCCTGCAGCAGGAATTGAATCCGCAACCTCTCCGCGCTACAGTGGTCATCATTTATTAAGGCTTTCCACTATGGCAAATCCCGCCATTGAATTCAATGGGTGAGTTGAGGTCTCATCCAACTGTGGAAATTTAAAAGCTGCCCATGATAATCAAAATCGAATTCCCAGATGCTGGTTTTGGCTTGCCAGATAGTTTTATGTTTAGTTTACAAATTAAAGAGATTGTAGCCTGCAATGTATGGAATGCTAACTTCTTAGCAAACATTAGGCATGTGCCAAATAAACAAAATGTATTTGCCTCACTGACCCTGGTAGGATCTCTGCACAGATCCGAAGCTCTGAGAATATGAGCCTGTGTGTTTATGTGATTTCATTAAAAGCCTAGCAATATCTAGAAATGTACTTTGCACTAAGCTCATAAGCTTAGAAAAATATATTATAACATTTATGTTTGTTTTACCAGGTTACGAGATGCATTGTCAAAAGAGATATGTTTAGTGAGACAAGCCCTTGAATGGGGGGAGGATGGTACACCTCCCCACCACTGGGACCAGCTGGTGGCTATCAGAGGTTCCCTATGTGACCTGAAACACAATCTCCGAACACTGTTTAGTAAGTGAAGTGACAATGTCATAAAGATGACATTCTTCATCAACACTCCAACAAATGCTGCCAATCACTTCTGTGAATATTATCAAATAATATGATATCCAGCATGAGAGATTGTCGCACATATCTGGATTATATCAGACATGGGAGTAGGGTGCGGTGGGTCAGGTGGGGTATTTGCACCAGCAGGCTGGCTCATCAAAGATATTTCTATCACTATTACCCGGACATGTTTGTAAGATTTGATGGCATAAGATGTGTCCTGGCTGCTAGCTTATTTAAGGAATGTGTTATTACTGGAAGAAAGCGTTAGCAGAGTCAGCCATAGGAAGCAATGGCGGCGATGAGTTCACCACTTGTCACGTCATCGTATGTATGTATGTATTGATAATGTTGGGCAGAATCAAATACACTTACCCTCATAAGTGTCTTACCAGTACAATCCATATAACACATTGTCCATTTAAATGTTTGCATACCTTCACCACCACGACTCTAGATTTTTGGTTTCACACCACATTATATATCAAACCCTTCTTACCAGATGTCTTCAATGAGTTTTCATATAACAATAATCTGTCACATATACAAAAATATAAACTTAACATTTCATTACATTAATAGGACAAAGATCTCGTCAAAAGCCTTAGACACATGTTGTTTCTTTTTGCCCCTAGGTTACATGGATTATGCTGAGAAGTTAGCAACAGTGGCAGCAGAAATATCCTATTTATCAGGAAACATAGCTGCATCAGATGCAATATGTGAAAGGATAGATCATGCTTGCAGGTAAACAAAACATAGCTGAATCAGATGCAATATATGAAAGGATAGAATGATGCTTGTAGGTAAACTAAACATAGGTGCATTAGATGCAATATGTGAAAGGATAGATCATGCTTGCAGGTAAACGAAACGTAGCTGCATCAGATAAAATATGTGAAAGGATAGATGATACTTCCATTTAAACTAAACGTAGCTGCATCAGATGCAATATGTGAAAGGATAGATGATACTTCCATTTAAACTAAACGTAGCTACATCAGATGCAATATGTGAAAGGGTAGATCATGCTTGCAGGTAAACTAAACGTAGCTACATCAGATGCAATATGTGAAAGGATAGATGATACTTGCAGGTAAACTAAACGTAGCTGCATCAGATGCAATATGTGAAAGGATAGATGATACTTCCATTTAAACTAAACGTAGCTGCATTAGATGCAATATGTGAAAGGGTAGATCATGCTTGCAGGTAAACTAAACGTAGCTACATCAGATGCAATATGTGAAAGGATAGATGATACTTGCAGGTAAACTAAACGTAGCTGCATCAGATGCAATATGTGAAAGGATAGATGATACTTCCATTTAAACTAAACGTAGCTGCATCAGATGCAATATGTGAAAGGGTAGATCATGCTTGCAGGTAAACTAAACGTAGCTGCATCAGATAAAATATGTGAAAGAATAGATGATACTTGCAGGTAAACTAAACGTAGCTGCATCAGATGCAATATGTGAAAGGATAGATGATACTTCCATTTAAACTAAACGTAGCTGCATCAGATGCAATATGTGAAAGGATAGATGATACTTCCATTTAAACTAAACGTAGCTACATCAGATGCAATATGTGAAAGGGTAGATCATGCTTGCAGGTAAACTAAACGTAGCTACATCAGATGCAATATGTGAAAGGATAGATGATACTTGCAGGTAAACTAAACGTAGCTGCATCAGATGCAATATGTGAAAGGATAGATGATACTTCCATTTAAACTAAACGTAGCTGCATTAGATGCAATATGTGAAAGGGTAGATCATGCTTGCAGGTAAACTAAACGTAGCTACATCAGATGCAATATGTGAAAGGATAGATGATACTTGCAGGTAAACTAAACGTAGCTGCATCAGATGCAATATGTGAAAGGATAGATGATACTTCCATTTAAACTAAACGTAGCTGCATCAGATGCAATATGTGAAAGGGTAGATCATGCTTGCAGGTAAACTAAACGTAGCTACATCAGATGCAATATGTGAAAGGATAGATGATACTTGCAGGTAAACTAAACGTAGCTGCATCAGATGCAATATGTGAAAGGGTAGATCATGCTTGCAGGTAAACTAAACGTAGCTACATCAGATGCAATATGTGAAAGGATAGATGATACTTGCAGGTAAACTAAACGTAGCTGCATCAGATGCAATATGTGAAAGGGTAGATCATGCTTGCAGGTAAACTAAACGTAGCTGCATCAGATGCAATATGTGAAAGGATAGATGATACTTGCAGGTAAACTAAACGTAGCTGCATCAGATGCAATATGTGAAAGGGTAGATGATACTTGCAGGTAAACTAAACGTAGCTGCATCAGATGCAATATGTGAAAGGGTAGATCATGCTTGCAGGTAAACTAAACGTAGCTACATCAGATGCAATATGTGAAAGGATAGATGATACTTGCAGGTAAACTAAACGTAGCTACATCAGATGCAATATGTGAAAGGATAGATGATACTTGCAGGTAAACTAAACGTAGCTGCATCAGATGCAATATGTGAAAGGGTAGATCATGCTTGCAGGTAAACTAAACGTAGCTACATCAGATGCAATATGTGAAAGGATAGATGATACTTGCAGGTAAACTAAACGTAGCTACATCAGATGCAATATGTGAAAGGATAGATGATACTTGCAGGTAAACTAAACGTAGCTGCATCAGATGCAATATGTGAAAGGGTAGATCATGCTTGCAGGTAAACTAAACGTAGCTACATCAGATGCAATATGTGAAAGGATAGATGATACTTGCAGGTAAACTAAACGTAGCTACATCAGATGCAATATGTGAAAGGATAGATGATACTTGCAGGTAAACTAAACGTAGCTGCATCAGATGCAATATGTGAAAGGGTAGATCATGCTTGCAGGTAAACTAAACGTAGCTACATCAGATGCAATATGTGAAAGGATAGATGATACTTGCAGGTAAACTAAACGTAGCTGCATCAGATGCAATATGTGAAAGGGTAGATCATGCTTGCAGGTAAACTAAACGTAGCTGCATCAGATGCAATATGTGATAGATCATGCTTGCAGGTAAACTAAACGTAGCTGCATCAGATGCAATATGTGAAAGGGTAGATCATGCTTGCAGGTAAACTAAACGTAGCTGCATCAGATGCAATATGTGATAGATCATGCTTGCAGGTAAACTAAACGTAGCTGCATCAGATGCAATATGTGAAAGGGTAGATCATGCTTGCAGGTAAACTAAACGTAGCTGCATCAGATGCAATATGTGAAAGGGTAGATCATGCTTGCAGGTAAACTAAACGTAGCTGCATCAGATGCAATATGTGATAGATCATGCTTGCAGGTAAACTAAATGTAGCTGCATCAGATGCAATATGTGAAAGGATAGATGATACTTGCAGGTAAACTAAACGTAGCTGCATCAGATGCAATATGTGATAGATCATGCTTGCAGGTAAACTAAATGTAGCTGCATCAGATGCAATATGTGAAAGGATAGATGATACTTGCAGGTAAACTAAACGTAGCTGCATCAGATGCAATATGTGAAAGGGTAGATCATGCTTGAAGGTAAATGAGGTACTTTAGAAAATAATATTATAAAAACTTTTATTAAAGCATTTTACATTCTCCGAAATATAAAGTAACAGTGTAGTATTTAAATGTAATGTTTCTCTTTTTTTAACACAAAGGTGCTTACGTTTCTTTTTTTTTCAATGAACATTAAGTAAATTTTACGAAATTGTTTCAACTCAAGAGAAAACTTTCACCAGGAATAAAATACTGAGTGAGAGCTTTAATTTTGACATTAATTTAGCAACATTCATTCAGAACAATAAAAATAACAACAGCCACTCCTTTGACCTATAACTTTGTAATAAAACAATAGTGATAAACAACTTGAAGTAAATACATCATTAAATCTTATGGCCTAATCTTATGTATATGTATTGAAGTGCATTTGCGTTGGTTCTAGATAATTCAAAAAACATTATGTTTTATTTGAATGTTCACCAAAAAAGTGTTAGTACATTCTTAAATAGATATTGGTTAGTTTTAGAAACTAATGTGCGACTGCATTCAAAATAAAAATAAAAAAAACTATTCCTCCAATGTGTTCTGTGGCTCCATTACTGGTGGCATTCCTCCGACATTGTTGATAAAGAACTTATTTCTATCACAACTTTTGAGACATATACAGCTGTTGCTTCTGTAAACCGTGCTTAGACTATAGCTATCGCGAGCCCTTTCAAATCTTTATATAAAATTAATGTTTTTTGATCCATAGTCCCGTATGCTTTCCAATACCGCTATACCGAGGAAATGTTGTCGAGTTGTTGTCTGCACGCAGCTTTGTGTGTCGCGGACATCGGTCGCGCACGCCTGGGCCCTTGCACACTAATAGAACGTGGCGTACGGACGGGCGGCGCCGACAATCCGCGACCAAAGTCCGCAACCAACATTCGCGACAGACAAATTACTTTGTCGCGAGCGAGATGACAGTAGACAAATAAAAAGGAACGCGATAACTATAGCTTTTTTTTTTTTTTTTTTAACAATGATAGACCTTTGTTTGACCACGATCTCACCTGTTGGTAAGTGACGATGCGGCCGAAGATGGAGCACAAAGGTCTAGAAGGCACCTATACCACCACCTAGCGTAGTTTAGTTTTAGCGAATGCTGCACAGAAGGACATTGCAAACAGAAATACAGATTCAATGCCTTTTTTCATAAACCTTTTGCTCTATATTTTTAGGCAAAAACATAAACGTTAACATTAAAAAATAAAAGCGGTGTCGATTCTGTGCAGCATTCCCTTAAACGGCGCAAAAATTATGATTGCAGTTGGTTCGATAAATACCATAAAGTTGAAATATTCGGTTTTAAATTGGTTCATAAAAGACAAAAATATCGTTTTAACGTTCCGTACCCACACAGTGCCAAAGGAACCCGATTACTAAGCACACGGCGCCGTCCACCGTCCGTCTGTCTGTTTGTAACAGGGCCGCAGGGGTAGGTAAATCTCGGCAGCCGAAAGAGATAGCCAGTTGACATTTTCAAATTGTTTACTCGGGACATGTACCATGAGCATATAATCCTTTGATAAAAACTTTTAAAGTTACATTGTGAAAACAGGAACGTTAAAACGCATTTGGCCGGTTTATTTTTTAAGTTAACTACTACATTTTCGTGCTATGACGTACTGGCTCCGGGACCCATCACTGTGCGCGGTCCGACACGCGGTTGACTGCTTTTTGATTACTTTGAAACGCTCTTACGATACCCCGATTTGGCTAATTTAACGTATACTTTCAATCTTCAATTATAATTTTTCAGTCTGTTTTGAATCTTGAAGGTGAAATGTCTGTATAAGATTTTATACAAGAATGAATAAGTTGGCCGTGGGAAAGCAATAGCGTCTATGAGCTCACCACTAGTCACGTCTATATTCCCACGATTGTGCGATCTGCTGTGAAATGAGTCCCAATGAGGCTTTGCCTATCCCAATCGAGAAAAAGGCATGTACCTACATGTCATTTTTATCAATTAATAAAACACAAATTAATAAAGTAGAATATAAAGTTATAAGAGTTTTGTTAAACAATTTTGAAAGCACCTAATGTCATTTATAAACTTTTCCAATTCGAGTATAAAGTCTTGTAATCAATACAACTTATTACTTGACTTACACTAACTGATATCAATAAACCCTAAGTCCCAGAGACCTGCAGTTTGGAGGGATCTTTTTGTGGTTTAGGGATGCACCAAGAAAGGAATTTGCAAAATTCATTCACAGGATGTAAAATGTTGAAAACAACATGCGGACGAAGCCGCGGGCATCCCAGTAGTAGGGTTGTAAGAATGAGGAAAATAGCATGTCTTTTATTCAAATTAGTTGAATTGTATGTAATCTTATGCAGACGTTTCACCTGCCATCCAAAAGCCCTAACTCACCAATAAATCACCCAACATTTTGTATAACAAGCAATAATCCAAATGCACGGTTTGACTTGTGCAGGAGTTGTAACGCGCAGAAGCAGCTCACGCACGACGTGCAGCAGGAGAGCTTGGAGCTCCAGCAGCAAGCCATTGTCGCCGCGCCTAACCTCCAAGATAAGCTGAAACATGACAACGAACCTAAAATCAAGAACACGAAGACTTAATTCACACTAGCAAAATTTCCTTTATGTAAATAATATGAGTGATACTAGATTAAGAAGTTACATAATACATAGATGGTATGAAATTGATGGTTTCAAATCCTACTGAATGTTTTCTGCCTGACACAAAATGTTATGGAACAGTGATCTTTTATTTTTACACGACTGCTCCCTACAAGGTACTTAGTGTATTGTTTTGAGGGTTCATATCTGTTTCTTTATTCTACCATATCTTTAAACGCGTTAACCAATTAAGATGATTGTGGTATCATTAGAATATGAATGTTATCCGGATAAGAACAGGGAAAAAAAATAGGGGACTAAGTATGTCCAAATTAAAAACACCAAACTTATAAAATGTATCTAAAAAGCTGATCGTGTTTGTAATCTATGTGTAAAACTTGGAGAGTAGGTTCTATTTTTTTTTTGTTCTATTTTCATCTGCGATCAGTCCTCAGACTATGAGCAGATTTGGTGCGGGTAGTCGTGCTTGTAGCAGAAGTGGTCCAGCGACCACCTCTCCTTTTCTTATGTGTCATGTTCCACCGAGTTCCATGATATGTTGTCTTTTAAGCCTCTTCGGGTAGTTGATGGTAGTTAGCTGTGAGGCCAAGTGGTTCGGATGTACATTCAGACGTTCTTTGTATTTCGAAGAATATAGTTTTATTTCGTCGACGACTGTGTTGACCTTCAGTTCGCTATGCAGCTCAGTAATCATTAAGAACCACGGTGCATTGGATAGGTTTCTTAAGATGCCATTTTGTGCTCTTTGTATGATGGAAATATTTGATTTGCAGGCTGATCCCCACAGTTGTATGCCATACGTCCAGATAGGCTTCAGCACAACCTGGTAAATCAGGAGTTTGTTGTCAGTACTCAGGACCGAGTTTCTACCCATTAGCCAATGGAGGTTCCGGTACCGGAAGTTTTTTTTTGTAGGTGCTTTCTCCAGGTCAGTCTACGATCCAGGTGCATCCCTAGATACTTCACTGAGTCGTTATGTGGTAATATGTTTTCTCCAAGGTGAACGGGCGGACAATCTCCCTTGCGGAGTGCGAATGTAGCATGAGTTGATTTAGAGGCACTGGCTTTGATTTTCCACTTTCTCAACCACTGCTCTATCTTATCGAGTTCAATTTGTAGGAATTGCGATGCTTCGTTTGGGTCCTTACTACTAGCAAGAATAGCAGTATCTAATAATATATAACATGTATTTAGTGCATGTAGTTCTCAAGAAAAAGACTATGGTTTTTTAGTTTTTAGTTGACATCATCTTAAAATCATGGCAGTCGTGTTTTTTAATACTTTTTCGGTGACACTGATTCTTTCTTGGTCTCCCTGCATTGTGAGAGGTTGAAGGCCCTGTTCAGGGCCACCATACCATACAGAAGGCGCAGGTAGGTTCTTTGGTATTCAGAAGATGGAACCTCAGTCATCATCAGCCTACAGAAGTCCTCCGAGCAACTTGCTAACTGTGAGCTATGTACCTCTGTACTGTACTCAGAAGGCGGCGTCCTTGTTGAGATGCGTCTCGATGTCGACGCGACAGATGGGGCAGTGCTTGTTGGTGCAGTGCCGAGCCACTGGTCCACGCACTCCATGTGGAACAGAACAGCTATATGGCACTTCAACTTGCTAACTGTGAGCTATGTACCTCTGTACTGTACTCAGAAGGCGGCGTCCTTGTTGAGATGCGTCTCGATGTCGACGCGACAGATGGGGCAGTGCTTGTTGGTGCCGAGCCACTGGTCCACGCACTCCATGTGGAACAGGTGCATGCACGGCAGCCGTCTGCACAAAATAAGATTTATGTGAAAAACATATTTTTCAATACAAGCTTTCACTAAATTAGTAATCGGAACCGTGTGCTGATTGAAATGAGTCTAAACACGGCCAGTCTACTATTATCCCTCGAGGAGTTCCGTTGCCCACCTTCCGTCCCCATCATCAGATCAGCTCGCTGTCTCCATAATATTGCATTGTCTTAGGAGCTTGACAGGTATGCAACATTTCAGCTCAATCGTCCAAAATTAAGCTGCATGATTTGACCCGAACATACACGCAGTGCGCGCGCCAAGGCGGCCGCCAGCGCGCCGGCCGCGGTGCCGCCCTGCACGTGACAACACACACATACACACCTGCAGTCGGAGTCGACCTCGAACACGGAGAGGCAGATGGTGCACCACCACGCGCGCCATTGCGGCCGCCAGCGCGCCGGCCGCGGTGCCGCCCTGCACGTTACAACACACACATACACACCTGCAGTCGGAGTCGACCTCGAACACGGAGAGGCAGATGGTGCACCACCACGCGCGCCATGGCGGCCGCCAGCGCGCCGGCCGCGGTGCCGCCCTGCACGTGACAACACACACATACACACCTGCAGTCGGAGTCGACCTCGAACACGGAGAGGCAGATGGTGCACCACCACGCGCGCCATTGCGGCCGCCAGCGCGCCGGCCGCGGTGCCGCCCTGCACGTTACAACACACACATACACACCTGCAGTCGGAGTCGACCTCGAACACGGAGAGGCAGATGGTGCACCACCACGCGCGCCATGGCGGCCGCCAGCGCGCCGGCCGCGGTGCCGCCCTGCACGTGACAACACACACATACACACCTGCAGTCGGAGTCGACCTCGAACACGGAGAGGCAGATGGTGCACCACCACGCGCGCCATGGCGGCCGCCAGCGCGCCGGCCGCGGTGCCGCCCTGCACGTTACAACACACACATACACACCTGCAGTCGGAGTCGACCTCGAACACGGAGAGGCAGATGGTGCACCACCACGCGCGCCATGGCGGCCGCCAGCGCGCCGGCCGCGGTGCCGCCCTGCACGTGACAACACACACATACACACCTGCAGTCGGAGTCGACCTCGAACACGGAGAGGCAGATGGTGCACTTCTCGTCCTGGTGGTGCGGCGCCGGGCGCGCGTACGCGTGCCGGTACGTGCTCGACTCGATGGTGGCGCGCGACGCGCCGCGGTGCGCGCGCCAGCCGCCGCGCCGCGCACCCACCACACGCGCCATGGCGGCCGCCAGCGCGCCGGCCGCGGTGCCGCCCTGCACGTGACAACACACACATACACACCTGCAGTCGGAGTCGACCTCGAACACGGAGAGGCAGATGGTGCACCACCACGCGCGCCATGGCGGCCGCCAGCGCGCCGGCCGCGGTGCCGCCCTGCACGTGACAACACACACATACACACCTGCAGTCGGAGTCGACCTCGAACACGGAGAGGCAGATGGTGCACTTCTCGTCCTGGTGGTGCGGCGCCGGGCGCGCGTACGCGTGCCGGTACGTGCTCGACTCGATGGTGGCGCGCGACGCGCCGCGGTGCGCGCGCCAGCCGCCGCGCCGCGCACCCACCACACGCGCCATGGCGGCCGCCAGCGCGCCGGCCGCGGTGCCGCCCTGCACGTGACAACACACACATACACACCTGCAGTCGGAGTCGACCTCGAACACGGAGAGGCAGATGGTGCACTTCTCGTCCTGGTGGTGCGGCGCCGGGCGCGCGTACGCGTGCCGGTACGTGCTCGACTCGATGGTGGCGCGCGACGCGCCGCGGTGCGCGCGCCAGCCGCCGCGCCGCGCGCCCACCACACGCGCCATGGCGGCCGCCAGCGCGCCGGCCGCGGTGCCGCCCTGCATGTGATCAATACATACATACACACACTGCGTACCACAACACTTAGATAATCTATAGACTAGATCGAGTGTCGTCCTGTAATCACTACATTAGAAACAGGCCAGCCTGTGACAAGCTGTGTGCGTGTCGAAATGTGGAAAACTTGAACAATTTAAATTGATTTGAACTTTTTTCAGTGCTGCAGAGTTAATTGTAAATATTATGGATAATTTAGAAATATTTTACCAAAATTCCCGTGGTTTGAAAACCAAAACTGATATGTTTTATTATAATGTTTTAAAAAATCATTACGTTGTAATAGTTCTCACAGAGACATGGCTAAACTCTAATATTTTTACCAGTGAATTGTTTGAATCACGTTACACAGTTCATAGGAAAGAGAGGATGATATGTAGGGGTTCCAAGTTAGATGGTGGTGGAGTTGTTATTGCAGTTTCTAATAAAATACAGTTAAGTCGAATTTCTAATTGGGAAACAGGTTTGGAAGATAATATATGTGGGTGACAAATAGTGACAATAGATATAATTGTTAACAGTATTCCTAAAAAGTTAGCATTGTGTGCTGGACGCACCCTATGTGGCATTGCACTGCGCCCGCCACCCTGAGACATAAAGATGAAAAGTCTCATGTGCCTGTAATTTCACCGGCACCCTTACCCTTCAAACCGGAACATAGCAATGCGAGCACTACTGCTTTGCGGCAGAAATAGGTACGGTGGTAGTACATCCCCGGACGAACTCTTAAAAAAAAAACTATTTCTTAATTAAAGTGCCTTTAGTATTAAAAAATAATCTAAAGCCAAATAATCAAATAGACTTCAATTTTTTTAAGGCTGATTTTGTTAGTATTATATCAGAATTTAGTGAGACTGATTGGTATAGTAGTTTATCTGTAGTATTTTTAATGTAAACGAAATGGTGGCCGCATTTTGTAAAATATTGATAAATGTCATTGAAAGTCATGTTCCTAAACGTAAGCCCTATTTTTCTAAGCATCCTCTTTGGTTTAATAAAAAACTAGTCAAACTTTTTTCAGAAAAAGATAAATTAAGAGAACAAATCATAAAATACAAAAATCCCCGTGACAAACTTGAATTCGATATACTGAGACACCGCTGTGACACATACCTTGACCAATGCTATAAAGATTTTAAACTCAAAGCTGAAGAAAATATTGCTAAAGATCCCAAGCTATTCTGGACGTTTATAAAAAGTAAACGCACTAACTATTCAGCTATTCCTTCAGTTATGCACTCTCCAATTTCTACTGCTACGGACGGACCCGAAATAGCTAACTCGTTTGTAGATCATTTCTCTTCTGTAACTCCTCAAATTATTTTAATTCAACTGGAACCCCTTCTACCACCTGTAACTTAGGCAAATTAATTTTTCATGAAGATGAAGTGCTTAAATTGTTGAAGAAGCTAGATGTAACTAAAGAAGCTGGTCCTGATGGCATACCTCCACTTTTTATCAAGGACTGCGCCTCTAAGCTTGCTTTACCTCTAATGTTGATATTCAATAGGTCACTCAAGGACTCTATTTTCCCTGATGTTTGGAAAAGGGCACGAGTTGTACCCGTTTACAAAAAAGGTGACCACAATAGTGTAATAAATTATCGCCCAATATCAGTATTGACATGTTTTTCTAAAATTTTCGAACCGCTGGTTACACCTGTTATTACCAGGCATACTAAGAATACCCTCACAGATTAGCAACATGGGTTTAGAAACTGTCGATCTGTTGACACTAATTTGGTAACATTTGTCTCCCATCTATCTCTCAACTTAGACAAAGGACTGGATACAGATGCCATATACACAGACTTTAGATAGATAGATAGATAGAAAATACTTTATGTGTACTTTAGTAGCGCTTTTGACAAAGTCAACCATTTCATACTTGTTGAAAAGCTTAGTGCACTCTTAGTGTAATCTTCGGAGCTCTTCTTGACTGGTTATTTAGGAAATCATATTAAACACGTTGACATTACCAAATTTTTAGGATTAAATTTAGACAGTAACTTAAACTGGAAAGCTCACGTTGACACTATATGTAAGAAACTTAATCAATTTTCATATGCAATGTACATGCTCCGTAAAATTGTTAATGAGTCTGCTGTGACGACTGCTTATCACGGATATGTCGAGTCTGTTTTGAGATATGGGGTAATATTCTGGGGTAATTCTACACTGAAAGAGCGAATATTTATAAGTCAGAAGAAATGTATCAGAGCCATAAGTAAACTTCATAAAACTGATAGCTGTAAGCAATACTTCACTGAACTGAGAATTCTAACATTACCTTGTTTGTATATTTATGAAACAGCTACTTTTGTAAAAACTAATATGGACCTCTTTGTAAACCGGAAGAGCAAACGGCACATCAACAAAATCTGTTTTCCTCATAATAAAACTGCCTTACACAACAAGAGTGTAATGTGTATGGCTGTACGTATATATAATCACCTTCCTAAATCTATATTGGATGCCCCTAGCTTGAATGTGTTTAAAGGGAAATTGAAAAAACTGCTTATAGAAAAGGCATATTATAACACAAAAGAGTATTTAGATGATAAGAACTTGGACTAATGTAATTTTCTAATGTAATGTACTTTGTATAATATTAATGTAAATCTGATATATGAAATTAATTATAATGTCACCTGTATAGGTTTCTACTAAATTGCATGCGTGAAACGCTGATTATGGCAGGACTTAAACAGTTGCAATTAACATTCTGTAACAAACCCATATTACGCAATAAATTATTTTGATTTGATTTGATTTGATTTGATTTGGTTTAGGTCCTATCTAAACAATATACCTCAAATAGTGTATGTAAAGGGTTATGAGTCCAAGGTTTATTTCGCGAAATCCGGTGTTCCTCAGGGTACCCATCTAGGGCCCATCCTTTTTAAAATTTTTATTAATGATATCACAAAACATATAAAACACTGTAAATAAATACTCATTGTTCGCAGGTGACTTAAAAATTTATAAAACAATTAATTCTAATTTAGATGTTAAACTTGTGCAAGAAGACATAAACTCAATAGTAACCTGGTGTGGTAACAACGAAATGATGTTCAATCCCACAAAATGTTTCTTCATAAAATTTTCAAAGAGGAAAAAACCTCTACCATCTAGATATAATATCAATACTACAGAAATAGCTGAAGTTTTTGAAATTAGAGACTTGGGAGTAATTTTAGACAGTCGACTTAAGTACTTAGCTCAATATGATCACTTAGTAAAAAAGCGGCCCAAATGTTGGGATTCCTGAAACGAAACACAAAAGACTTTAAGAAACCTAGTACCAAAATCATTCTATATAACGCGCTTGTTAGAAGCATCCTTGAATATGCGTCCACCGTATGGAATCCAACCTATAGTGTCCACCCGCAGCGAATTGAAAGTATTCAGCGCTCTGTTACCTGGCACCTTGCATTTATTTCCTCTGGTATATCACACAGATGTCCGTACCCTGCTAGACTGCAATATTTCAAGATAGATTCCCTGTTTAATCGAAGACATTTATTAGAACTATCATTCCTCCATAAAATCATTAATGGTGATCTTGACTGTAGCGAAATTTTAGAATGTATAAATTTAACTGTTCCAACCAGAATTCCAAGACAACCTATTACCAGAATTCTCCACACACCTTTTTGCCGCACCAATACTGGGTACGCTCCACTTAAATGCTCCAGTTGTACGTCTTTGTACAACAATATCAACCAAAAAGTTGAAAATATTGATATTTTTAACGATAATACCAAAAGCTTTAAAAAGAAAATGTTGGAACACTTTCGTCAACAACAAAACGATACTGAATGCAATTGTTATAGTCATGGTAGGATTTAAATGTTTTTTTTTTTTTTAATATTTTAGATTAAGTAGTTTATTCAAGAAAGTAAAATTACCTACTTAACTATATTTTTATATTTATTTTATTTTTATGTATTTCTAGCTATATATCTGTTTTAATGCCAATATTTTACTAAGCTAAATATTTAATAAGTAATATGTAAACCTACAGATTACAAAATAATAATACTAATACCTAGTAATGTTGTCTGCCTGTTTGTAAGATAAAAGTGTAAATGTTGTGTTCGCCTGTAATTGGTGTATGTATCAGCTCGAAACTAAATGAATGATTTTTGTAAAGGTGTTTTTATATATATGCTGTTGGCGTTCCTTTTTATGAATAAATAAATAAATAAATAAATACACACACAAACGTGCGCGCAGCTTTGCCTTACACTCGCGTCACGAAATTATAATTGTATCTGTGTGCGTGCTTAACGATAACAGCTAATGGCATATTTCCCTATAAATTGGGAAAAACTGTCTATTTTAGGATGGGGTAAGAAAGTTGTGGCATGTACCGTTAAGAAAGAGTAGAGCTTTTTGTGAAAGAGTTCGTCCGGGGAAGTACTACCACCGTAACAATTTATGCCGCAAAGCAGTAGTGCTCGCATTGCAGTGTTCCAGTTTGAAGGGTATGGTTATCATTTATCAATGATTAAATGATTAATGAAATCAAGTTTAATCAATGATTAAATGATTTGATTTCTATCAAGAAATAAAGTAGAAATTAGCTGTTTGAAAGTGTTGTCTAGTGGCGGTCAGCCAGTAGACAATAGACTGTTTGAAAGTGTTGTCTAGTGGCTGTCAGCCAGTAGACAATAGACTGTTTGAAAGTGTTGTCTAGTGGCGGTCAGCCAGTAGACAATAGACTGTTTGAAAGTGTTGTCTAGTGGCTGTCAGCCAGTAGACAATAGACTGTTTGAAAGTGTTGTCTAGTGGCTGTCAGCCAGTAGACAATAGACTGTTTGAAAGTGTTGTCTAGTGGCTGTCAGCCAGTAGACAATAGACTGTTTCATCATCAGCCTTCATGTCCACTGCTGGACCTTGAAACTACAGGCACATGACACTTTTCATCTTTATAACTCACTTACCTTATAACTCTGTTTTTTTATGTAACTAGCTGTTAGTTTTCCTAAGACAATAATATGAAATAAATGTCACAGGATGGCGGGCGCAGTGTAATGCGACATAGGGCGCGTCCTAGGTGGACGTGACCTACGAGGTTATTCATTGTTAAAGGCAGAGGTTACCGCTCAACATCAGGTGGGCCATCAGCCATCAGGTTGTGTCGCCTTCACGAAGTTTCTCGGTGTGTTATTCCCTCGCGGTTGTCGGTTGGGTTCTCACCGTGGGTTGAATGGATATGTGCAGATGCGGCGTGCTCTGGTGCATCTGCATGAAGTGGTGCAGGTTCAGTACTCACCGTGGGTTGGATGGATATGTGCAGATGCGGCGTGCTCTGGTGCATCTGCATGAAGTGGTGCAGGTTCAGTACTCACCGTGGGTTGGATGGATATGTGCAGATGCGGCGTGTTCTGGTGCATCTGCATGAAGTGGTGCAGGTTCAGTACTCACCGTGGGTTGGATGGATATGTGCAGATGCGGCGTGCTCTGGTGCATGTTCAGTACTCACCGTGGGTTGGATGGATATGTGCAGATGCGGCGTGCTCTGGTGCATCTGCCTGAAGTGGTGCAGGTTCAGTACTCACCGTGGGTTGGATGGATATGTGCAGATGCGGCGTGTTCTGGTGCATCTGCATGAAGTGGTGCAGGTTCAGTACTCACCGTGGGTTGGATGGATATGTGCAGATGCGGCGTGCTCTGGTGCATCTGCATGAAGTGGTGCAGGTTCAGTACTCACCGTGGGTTGAATGGATATGTGCAGATGCGGCGTGCTCTGGTGCATCTGCATGAAGTGGTGCAGGTGATGGTGCACGTGCTGATCCCTGCAAATAAACATCACATTCGTTAGTGGTAACCTCTCCGACCGTGGATGTGTGCCGTGGTGTCTCCGGCCTAGAATAGACCCCTGCCTCCCCTCCCATGGACATCCATGGTCCCATTCCTTATAGTATTCCCTTAGTCGGCTTTAATTACATAATTAAAGCCAACTAAGGGAATACTATAAGGAATGGGCAGCAGCTTGAACTAGAGTAGACTTTTTTCCGAATCTAGGCCGTTTATAACAACAATGAGTCTGGTTTGACGTGGGTAACACACTATGGGCAGCATCCGCCTGAGTACTTAACACCAAGAACACCTGCTAGTTCATCATTCATTTGTTATTAAAAGGCACAAACGTGGCAGTGTATCATATCATCGCCACGACGACAAGACCCTATATAATGCTTACTGTTCCTATCTATTCCTGATTCTAATTACATATTCTTATGATCAAAAACATTAGACTTAGCACGAGCCTCTTCTTAGCTTTCTTGTCTACAAAGATTCGACAAGCCCCGTTATCTACGTAGAGTCAACAAGCCCCGTTATCTACGTAGATTCGACAAGCCCCGTTGTGTACATAGACTCGACAACTCCCATTGTCTATGCATATTCGACAAGCCCCGTTATCTACGCATAGAATACGTCCCCACGTCGCGCGGTTCTAGCTCGTCCAGGAACTGTGCAAAGCAAACATAACAATACTCACATGACTAAAGGAGCGGACACAGGGGGCCCCACGTCGCGCGGTTCTAGCTCGTCCAGGAACTGTGCAAAGCAAACATAACAATACTCACATGACTAAAGGGGCGGACACAGGGGGCCCCACGTCGCGCGGCTCTAGCTCGTCCAGGAACTGTGCAAAGCAAACATAACAATACTCACATGACTAAAGGGGCGGACACAGGGGGCCCCACGTCGCGCGGCTCTAGCTCGTCCAGGAACTGTGCAAAGCAAACATAACAATACTCACATGACTAAAGGGGCGGATTCAGGGGGCCCCACGTCGCGCGGCTCTAGCTCGTCCAGGAACTGTGCAAAGCAAACATAACAATACTCACATGACTAAAGGGGCGGACACAGGGGGCCCCACGTCGCGCGGCTCTAGCTCGTCCAGGAACTGTGCAAAGCAAACATAACAATACTCACATGACTAAAGGGGCGGACACAGGGGGCCCCACGTCGCGCGGCTCTAGCTCGTCCAGGAACTGTGCAAAGCAAACATAACAACACTCACATGACTAAAGGGGCGGACACAGGGGGCCCCACGTCGCGCGGCTCTAGCTCGTCCAGGAACTGTGCAAAGCAAACATAACAATACTCACATGACTAAAGGGGCGGACACAGGGGGCCCAACGTCGCGCGGCTCTAGCTCGTCCAGGAACTGTGCAAAGCAAACATAACAATACTCACATGACTAAAGGGGCGGACACAGGGGGCCCCACGTCGCGCGGCTCTAGCTCGTCCAGGAACTGTGCAAAGCAAACATAACAATACTCACATGACTAAAGGAGCGGACACAGGGGGCCCCACGTCGCGCGGCTCTAGCTCGTCCAGGAACTGTGCAAAGCAAACATAACAATACTCACATGACTAAAGGGGCGGACACAGGGGGCCCCACGACGCGCGGCTCTAGCTCGTCCAGGAACTGTGCAAAGCAAACATAACAATACTCACATGACTAAAGGGGCGGACACAGGGGGCCCCACGTCGCGCGGCTCTAGCTCGTCCAGGAACTGTGCAAAGCAAACATAACAATACTCACATGACTAAAGGGGCGGACACAGGGGGCCCCACGTCGCGCGGCTCTAGCTCGTCCAGGAACTGTGCAAAGCAAACATAACAATACTCACATGACTAAAGGAGCGGACACAGGGGGCCCCACGTCGCGCGGCTCTAGCTCGTCCAGGAACTGTGCAAAGCAAACATAACAATACATAACAGGGATTATGATCCTCTTCAATTAAACATCTGTTACAATTTCCAGATCTATTATAAAAGTATTTTGGTCATATAGCACGGAAAGGCACTGACAACTCAGAGAAAAAAAAACTCCTTGAACGTGGCCTTTTCAATCACTATAATATAAATAAGAGTCCAAGATGAATACAAACGTATTCATCTGGGCAGCTCTGATGTACTGCACTAGATTTCTGATTATTGTACCAACATACAATTAACATCCAGTTTTTTTGAATGGTGTATAGATATAAATGCTCACACTCAAGAATGTATTGGCTGGCAGCGGCACGGGCGGGAAGAACTGAGGCGCGAGCGGCTGAGCCACGTCGCCCATCATGCTGCGACGCCGCATCTCCTGCGAACGGCAACACAGGTCACTATGTTAATGTTAAAGAACTCCCTTTACCGCACTCGATCTCTATGGGTGGTCCATTATGCATGATAGTTGTCTGACTAGTTAGCCAGCCTATCTCCGTCCAGAAGCACACAAGTTTCCTGAGGTCTTCGCAGGCTTCGGGTTGTTGAGGATTTGTTTACGTTGAGCTGCTGCTCCCACACATCCAGGACTACGTGGGCAGCCGATTCTTCTTCGGTCAGAGACCCTCTCTCTAGTGGGCTGTCTGTGGCTCCGATGTTGAAGAGGTGTTGAGACAGTGTCTTGTGTGTGTCCCCGCGATGGTGCAGAGGTCTAATAGCAGGCGACGTGTCAGTTGTGGTAATGCGGGCGGTAGGGCTGCTCTCACACAGGGGAGTGCGAGACGCGCCGAGCGCCGCTAGGAGCCGGCTGAGCTCATCGACAGCAGCCTGACGTCCATTGCTGGACGAGGCCTCCGCCATTACTTCGTAGCATGACAAACCCAACACGAATTATATCAGTTCGATCGAACATTTCGAAACATCCAGAGTACAGATGATACTTGCGTCTCGCTCTAACAGATAAATCAGATAAATCTACGCTACTCGTCAACAGATGGCGCTAGCAAGTCGACATTTATATAGCGCGTCTATTCGTCAACAGATGGCGCTAGCAAGTCGACATTTATATAGCGCGTCTATTCGTCATCAGATGGCGCTAGCAAGTCGACATTTATATAGCGCGTCTATTCGTCAACAGATGGTGCTAGCAAGTCGACATTTATATAGCGCGTCTATTCGTCAACAGATGGTGCTAGCAAGTCGACATTTATATAGCGCGTCTATTCGTCAACAGAAGGCGCTAGCAAGTCGACATTTATATAGCGCGTCTATTCGTCAACAGATGGCGCTAGCAAGTCGACATTTATATAGCGCATCTATTCGTCAACAGATGGCGCTAGCAAGTCGACATTTATATAGTGCGTCTATTCGTCAACAGATGGCGCTAGCAAGTCGACATTTATATAGTGCGTCTATTCGTCAACAGATGGTGCTAGCAAGTCGACATTTATATAGTGCGTCTATTCGTCAACAGATGGTGCTAGCAAGTCGACATTTATATAGTGCGTCTATTCGTCATCAGATGGCGCTAGCAAGTCGACATTTATATAGCGCGTCTATTCGTCAACAGATGGTGCTAGCAAGTCGACATTTATATAGCGCGTCTATTCGTCAACAGATGGCGCTAGCAAGTCGACATTTATATAGCGCGTCTATTCGTCAACAGATGGCGCTAGCAAGTCGACATTTATATAGCGCATCTATTCGTCAACAGATGGCGCTAGCAAGTCGACATTTATATAGTGCGTCTATTCGTCAACAGATGGCGCTAGCAAGTCGACATTTATATAGTGCGTCTATTCGTCAACAGATGGTGCTAGCAAGTCGACATTTATATAGTGCGTCTATTCGTCAACAGATGGTGCTAGCAAGTCGACATTTATATAGCGCGTGTATTCGTCAACAGATGGCCTACGAGGCTGTAAATGCGTCTACGCCAGTCAGCCGGCGGAACAATATAATGTGATAACAGTTGTAAGATACTAACCAGTATGTGATGTTGTCGCTGCCAGAGGCGCTCGTGCACGAGGTACGGGTTGGGCCCCGACAGGTCGCGCCTGCGCTCGCCCACTGCAAACAAACCGCACGCTATGATAGTGATGACATAACTGTACGCACTGTCTAGAGCACACCCCTGTCTAGGTACCGCAATCGTACATTGTGATACACACACAGATACATAACATAATGTATAACACCCAACAGTCACATACATACTCCTGATCCCACACTTGATGCTCTGTGTCGTGCGAGGGTATCCGGGACTAACTACAAGCAGCATGGTACCACAACACGCAGACCCGGAACAAACAATTGTAGGTCATACAAACGTTTGTCCCGCAGCGGGAATCCAACCTGCAACCTCATGCACCTCAGGCGGCTACTCGCCCGCCGCGCCACAGAGGTCCTCAATGTTGATGCTGCCCATCCCCTGGCAGCCATTCCTCAGTGAGCTTGTGCGGTCTCCACGGGAGAGACGGAGGGGCTATTGATTGGTACGGTAGGTAATGGGACTCACTGTGCGCGGGCGGCGCGTGCGGCGCGTGCGCGTGGTAGGGGTGCGAGTGCGGCGGCAGCGCGTGTTGCGTGTGCGCGTGCTGCGGCGCCGCGCAGCAGCAGTTGCGGCACGGGTACGCGCAGGCAGGGCGCACGCCTCTGCAACAGACAAACTACATTCAAGATGGCGCATTCAACATTTTAGGGGATCTACATTTTTCTCATTCATTACAAAACACTTCATAGTGATATTTGGTGACCTGCCCCCCTATTCCCTATCTTGAAAGTCACTCAGTGACCAACGTTTGACTAGTAAAATTACCATCAATTGACAATTCTTAATAGTATTTTTTTTTAATTGATAATCATTCTTCCTGTCAAACGTTAGTCACCGAGTGACTTTCAGTTAGGGAATAGGGGAGCTGATTCTTCATATCACAGACTTATTTTTTGTAGTAGCATTTCACGATTGGTTTACTTTTATAAAAGAGAAAAAAAAACTCAAAGAAACCTCTTAAAACAGATACTAACATTTTACAGGCAAACGGGACCGATTTAAACCTCTAAATTCTCGAGGTTGTTCCATCCAAATAAACACTTCAATATAGTAGCTGTTTTTTTTTAAATTAACTTTCCTTTAATTTATGGGAAAAAAACGCTTTGTACAGATCATATTATAAAAACGCTCATGCAGTTTCATGAGATAATAGTTAATTTACAACGAAACTTCGTTGGCATGCTAAAGAGCAAAAATACATTTTGGCATAATATTTTTTTTGGTCAAGCGTGAGTTCTCCATATAAATGAGTTCTTTCGATAAAGTTTTTTTTTAATGCGTATCGACTCAGTTTAATGTAAGGATTGTTTAATTGTATTGGAAGAAAAAAAACGGAGCAGTAGAAATTAGTCAAATTTAATAAAATGTTTTCTCATACAATTTGTAGGTAAACTGGTACCTACGGCCTCAGACAAAGATGGGTGGTGAATGACATAAGTTAGGTGTGTAGTGTACTAAATTTCATCGAAATCTGTTTAGCCGTTTTGGCGTGATTGAGTAACAAACATCGAAACATGGGATATCACCACTTGTCCAGAAAGTCATTTCAGATCGACCTGCACCTAATGTGGAAGACGAGAGACGCGGCGGCGGCGGTTGGTCAGATGAGAATGTGCTTGATGCAGAATGTTTATAAATAAATAAAATAATTAAAGATTTTTATTCAGACAACATAGTCCATAGTGTTAGTAAGCTTAAGATTAGGGGCTAGTAATTAATAACTAACACAGAGTTCGTCCTCTGGGAGAGTTTCCAAACCAGAGGAAATGCGTAATTGTTCGCAATTTCTTTCAGGATGCTGTTGTTGCTCACTCGCACTCTGCTTAGTGTCTGTCTTTATATAGTCGAACCATTTATTAGGATTAACTTCGTTTGAAAATTTGTTTTTTTAATTTTAAGAGTTTTTTGTAATCTTCCTAATTTACAAAGCTCATAGTTAGTAGCACTACATGTGTGTTCAATTAATGTTGATTAAACAATTCCACCTTGTATAAACAAACAGAAAATGTTTTTTTTTTTTAATTTATTAAAAGGACTTTGTCGCTGAGCGACAACATCGTCCCGTGAATACAACATAAAATCAAACTACAAAAAACAAAAAACTAAAATTATCCTAACGCTAAATCAGCCAGTTTATACAATAATTTTGCTTCCTCTGACGAAGAACACGCTAAAAAACTATTGAGGAGGCCAATGTGTTCAAACCTGTTCCTACCAAAACATGATATTCTAAATGTTTCGTTCCGAACACACTCCATCAAGATATGTTGAACAACCTCAATTATATTAAGTAGGATATTATCTATCCACGGATAGTTAGATATTTGCGGCTGGATGGTTCTGTACCAAATACCCTTCTCACGCGCTCTAAGGTTAGCGGTATCCTCAGTCCCATCGTCGTTAAAATGACAAGGTCAGCTATATCCTCAGTTCCATCGTCGATAAAATTAGGTACCTGATTTTTTTGGTCGAGACTCGTGAGGTCTCCGTCTCCGTGTTATTTACCTGGATCGCAACAGGCCCAGGTCGGGCTCCGGCGGCAGGCAGGGCGCGGCGGGCGGCGTGCGGCGCGCGCCGGGCACGGCGGGCGGCGTGTAGCTCGGCGACAGCGGGGACGTGGTGGCGTCGCGGTTGTACGCCGCGTGCGCGTGTGCGTCTTCGTCGCGGGTCAGGTCTATCACCCGGTTGCGGACCTGCAAACAAGTCGTCATGAAGTCGAACAAACATACTCACCACTAACAACCTGTTCTTACTATCGCCATCTCTCCGCACGTTGACACATCTGAGTGCACGTTGACGACTGCTTTGAACGTCCAACTGAGCTTCAATTACTGTCGACACGTTCAGAGTAATACTATTTACAACTATGGAGATTCGTATACACTTTGTACAAACCCATAAGGGCTTTAAGAGTGTATAATTTTTTTTTTGTTAATTACTGAGATTTAATATAAAAAAAAACAATTAGTAATCATTAATGCGCACGATGTCAGTGTACCATCGTACAATGTGATAGTGTCGTAGTACACACTACGACACTATGACATACACGTGTAGATAAAACACACACGTGTATCGTACAATCATTGATAGGTCGATTTTCACCGCGCGGCCAAATCGTTCCAAATCGCCTTCACAAAATGAATAAACTGAAACCGCGTTGGTTTGACCTTAGCTTTACACAGGTCGATAAAAATCGCAAGTAACTAATTAATTTTGCATCAAAATGTCAATCAGAGCAGTCGCACTGCGAACTGGCATTTAAATTATTCGACAAGCCATTATTCAAGAACAAGGGAAGAACCGGCGCGCGATCCATAACAAACCACTCACGTGATCCGATATGCACTGGATGTCTTCATCGGAGCTATCCGACACCCAGTCGAGCTGCAGGTCCGGGGCGGACAGCACTGCGGCCACGACTGGTTGCGTTACACAAGGACAGAGCATGTGACAAGCACTCACGTGATCAGATATGCACTGGATGTCTTCATCGGAGCTATCCAACACCCAGTCGAGCTTCAGGTCCGGGGCGGACAGCACTGCGGCCACTACTGGTTGCGTTACACAAGGACAGAGCATGTGACAAGTACTCACGTGATCAGATATGCACTGGATGTCTTCATCGGAGCTATCAGACACCCAGTCGAGCTGCAGGTCCGGGGCGGACAGCACTGCGGCCACGACTGGTTGCGTTACACAAGGACAGAGCATGTGACAAGCACTCACGTGATCAGATATGCACTGGATGTCTTCATCGGAGCTATCCGACACCCAGTCGAGCTGCAGGTCCGGGGCGGACAGCACTGCCGCCACTACTGGTTGCGTTACACAAGGACAGAGCATGTGACAAGCACTCACGTGATCAGATATGCACTGGATGTCTTCATCGGAGCTATCCGACACCCAGTCGAGCTGCAGGTCCGGGGCGGACAGCACTGCGGCCACTACTGGTTGCGGTAGACTGCCTTGCGGCCCCTGAAAATAGCAAGCCACCTGCATTATAAAAACTGTTTATTAACATTACAATAAAGTTGCAGATATCTTATGAATTCCCTGACTCCAGATCTAGGTTCAATGACCTGTGCTACAGAAGGCAGGGCGCTAGCCAGATAGAAGCGGCGCGGGCGCGGGCGCCCTCAGGGCACCTCTTCTATCTGTTTTACAGCGCGTCCCTCTCCTACATTTTGTATGAATGAACATTGGAAAGGCGTCGCGACGGCGCCGTTTCTATCTGGCTTGCGCCTCATGGTCACAATTTATGAAATAAACAAAGTACATTACATTAGGACTCAGAAAGGTAATAAAGGCTAATAAAGGTTTTTTCAGTGTGGACCACATTTTTACCCAACTGCGCCTGAAGGAGGGTTATGTTTTTCGAGTGTATGTATGTATATTTCTTTGGCATGCTCTGTAGTCTAAACGGCTTGAGAGGTTCGTTAGATTTATTTACGCATTCGGCTTTTTTTTTTTTTTTTTAATAATTGTATTTGTTTTATAAATTATTAAGTTTAAAATATAAAATAATAGACTTACTAATATAGATACTACATATAATTGAAACTATTGTGGTTGGGAATCATTCTAAAATGAACAAACGGCTTATTAGCACCGTTTTTCGTCGTTTTGCTGAAGTTTCGAGAAGTTCACGCGTCACGTCGAAAAACAGTGGTAACAAGATTTATTCATTTTAAAATATACTAGGTATATGCCCCGTAAGTACGATTATTTAACCGACTTTACTGAAAAGGAGGATGTTCTCAATTCGTGTTTCTTAAAATGTTTGTTGCCTCATGTCATTTTTTTATTTAAAAGGATTATACTTCCAGATTGGTCCTTTTTTATCCAAATCTGATGCTGATGACGGGATAGATAGATAGATAGAAAGTTCTTTATTGCACAAGACAAAAAGCAGTACACAGGCGAACTTATTAATGCTAATTAGCATTCATTTGTTAGCAATATTTAAAAAAAATATATGTATAATAATAATAAAATATAATATAGCAATATTTTATAAATAATGTGAAGAAGACACATCAGCGAAAGCTGCTCGTCTATAAATAATGTGAAGTAGACACATCAGCGAAAGCTGCTCGTCTATAAATAATGTGACGTAGACACATCAGCGAAAGCTGCTCGTCTATAAATAATGTGACGTAGACACATCAGCGAAAGCTGATCGTCTATAAATAATGTGAAGTAGACACATCAGCGAAAGCTGCTCGTCTATAAATAATGTGAAGTAGACACATCAGCGAAAGCTGCTCGTCTATAAATAATGTGAAGTAGACACATCAGCGAAAGCTGCTCGTCTATAAATAATGTGACGTAGACACATCAGCGAAAGATGCTCGTCTATAAATAATGTGAAGTAGACACATCAGCGAAAGATGCTCGTCTATAAATAATGTGAAGTAGACATATCAGCGAAAGCTGCTCGTCTATAAATAATGTGACGTAGACACATCTGCGAAAGCTGCTCGTCTATAAATAATGTGACGTAGACACATCAGCGAAAGCTGCTCGTCTATAAATAATGTGACGTAGACACATCAGCGAAAGCTGCTCGTCTATAAATAATGTGACGTAGACACATCAGCGAAAGCTGCTCGTCTATAAATAATGTGAAGTAGACACATCAGCGAAAGCTGCTCGTCTATAAATAATGTGACGTAGACACATCAGCGAAAGCTGCTCGTCTATAAATAATGTGTAGTAGACACATCAGCGAAAGATGCTCGTATATAAATAATGTGAAGTAGACATATCAGCGAAAGCTGCTCGTCTATAAATAATGTGACGTAGACACATCTGCGAAAGCTGCTCGTCTATAAATAATGTGACGTAGACACATCAGCGAAAGCTGCTCGTCTATAAATAATGTGACGTAGACACATCAGCGAAAGCTGCTCGTCTATAAATAATGTGAAGTAGACACATCAGCGAAAGCTGCTCGTCTATAAATAATGTGAAGTAGACACATCAGCGAAAGCTGCTCGTCTATAAATAATGTGAAGTAGACACATCAGCGAAAGCTGCTCGTCTATAAATAATGTGAAGTAGACACATCAGCGAAAGCTGCTCGTCTATAAATAATGTGACGTAGACACATCAGCGAAAGCTGCTTTTCTATAAATAATGTGAAGTAGACACATCAGCGAAAGCTGCTCGTCTATAAATAAATAATAATAGTAATCATTAAGCATCAGTTAAGTTAAGCAGCAGTTAAGTTCATTGAGGAAGTATCATTTGGTGAAGTGGATTGTGGAACTGATGAAGACAACTGATGGCAACTGGAACTCCTCAATGATAAGTATTTCACGGGTGGCCATAAGGGTGACTTCCCGTTAACAGATTGAGCTGAAATTTGACATACCGGTCATGTTCCGATGAAAATACAATATTTTGGTGACTACGAGACACATACATTTGTCCCACAGCAGAAATCATAACCGCAACCTGTCGCATCTCAGCCGTCTACACGCCTGCCGCGCCACTGAGGTAGTCCATCTGGCAATGATCATAAAGAGCGCTTTTTTAAATATTATTGGTGTTTACACTCATTAAGCAGTACAATGTGTGTATGTTGTATTGAATTAACTGAATGGAATCAATTAACATGATCATTTCAAAGTGGTTACCTGTTGAGTGCTGGCTGCTTCCACTTTAGGCTGTACTGGCACACAGCCTGCACTGGGTCCCGGCTGTGCGCCGGCAGCGCCCCGGCCGCCGCCCGCGCCTGCACTGGGTCCCGGCTGTGCGCCGGCAGCGCCCCGGTCCCCGCCCGCGTCCACGTCACGAGATCTACTCAGATCACTCGCCTCCAGCTTCACTGTTACATTCTCCGAAGCTTCAGCATTACAAGTGTTCCGAGGTTCCGTTTTTATTTGAACTCGTTCTACTACAGGCGGTGTTATCTGAGAGGAGCTCTGCGGCTCTGCCTTAACTGGTCCTGGTTCTTGAACAGGCTCTGTTGTATGCCACGAATAGTTACCCGGAAGGGACGGCGCTGTGAGGGTAGCTATGGGCTGTGGAGGCGCGACCTGTTGTGCTGTTGTATCCTCGTCCGGATAAGACTCTTGTTTTATTGGCCTTTCATTAATTTGCTCAGTTCTAGGCTCAGGTTTGACTTGTACGGGTATGGATGATGTGTTGCTGTGGTCGACAGCGCAGGGCTGGTAACCTCTTACCATAATATTGTGGTTATGGTTATGATGGTGGTGGTGGTGGCTGTGGTTGTGGTTGTGATGATGATGATGGTGGTGTCTATGACCAGGATAGATCCGACTCACATTGTGTCTCGGACTGTGCCTATCACACATATCTGTTTGCATGTGCCCAAATATGCGGTGGTGTCCACAGCGGCACATGGGAGCTGAGTTTTCATGTTTAATTGGTACAAATGAGCTCGAGGTATCCGACACTGGTATTTCTCTGATACTTGGAGTGTGGTCTTGTACAGGCTGTTGATTAGCACTGTGTCTCCTTGTAGTTAAGGGTAATGGTGTTTCTTCCCTTGGGCGTCTATCACAGAATCTTCTCAAGTGTGATTCATATTCATCTGCATGTGCTGTGGGCACACTGAGGTCTTGTGGTTCGCCCTTAACCATGACTTGCGCTGGATCCCTAGTAGTGTTGCCGGCCTGAACATTCTTTGATAGATTAGTAGGACTAATATCACTACCTGCACCATTATCACAAAGTCTCTTTCTTGGTGTAAAATCTTCCTCCTCAGAACTAACTTCTATGAAATTTGATTCAGATTCCCTCGACTGTCGCCTCCCTGGAGATATGTTCAGTTGACGTGATGGTCTTTCTAACCAGGATGCAAGGTTGGGAACATCAAAAGGAGCACTTTCGTTAGTGCTTGCATTGTTTGTCGGAATGTCGGTTTCCCTTTGGGGTTCATTGTCGGTTTGTGTTACTGGTGTGTGGTGAGGGAGAGCAGGGTCCATTGCATAAGATACTGGATTGTATGGGTTATTATAGTTGCCAAGAAGAAGATAGTTATTGAAATACATGGGGTCTCGGTGGGGATGGTGTTCACAGTGCATTGAAGGAGGAAAGCAATAGTTTTTAGGCCATTGTGGCTTAGGTTGGTAGCGGATGTTGATTGGGTTGCTTCTTATGTCACCATTCGAGCTGTCAGGGTTGGCCTGGCCCATGGAGTAGTCAAACGAGCTGGAGCTATCAGGCAATGGCTGATACTCCTCCGGCACAGGTGTGCGGGATTGTGAAGGGTGGCTGATAGGAGCCACATTTACTTCATATGGACGAGTAGGTGTGGTGGAGTTCACGTAGTTGGATGATACTGGTTTTGGTGTCTGGATATTTTCTGATGAGACGGTTGTGTCCATGGTGGGTAATGGCGGTAGAACCACTACTTCATCATCACTCTCTGCAAACAATGCATCACACTCCATGTCCTCTGAAATTCAATGTTTAGCTTTAGTTTCAGAGTACTTTCTAGAGGATCCAACTGAGAATAGACTAGAAACATCTGTGAGCTTTTATGGACTAAATATTATAATAGTGGGAATTTATTATTAGAAACTCACAATCTTAGATAAAGTTAAGCTATCACAACTTTAATATGGATTTATTTTCATTCAATCTATGTCCGTATTAGCTATACAGATAGTTATTTACTAAGGTGTCATCCTTACCATTCCTTGCTTGATGTTCTGATGTTGTTGATGTGAATGCAGTATCCAGAATGGCACTCAGCGACGGGCCCGGCATATCCCATGACGAAGACGATCCATCCCCTTCTTGTCCCTTTTCAGTCATTTTGTTTGTGTAATTTATAACTATTCTTCATCAAGATACTAATGACAGATCCACAAAGGAAGTACATCACAACTTTAGGTAAATTTCTGTTCCCATTTAGGGTTCTAAATTTCTTCTGTTTGTATTACATTTGTATAAGTTTCAAAGAAGTTTTAGCATTTTATCCGTTTTTTGTTTTTGTTGTAAAATCTGATTAACAGCACAACAAATTACGCGATGAGCAAAAAATTATTTAGCAAGGCAAGAAGAATATTTTTTACTTTTTTCTTGTTTTAGTGTTGTGACTGTTGTGTATTGTACGTCCCAGTACGTCCACCACAGAACACTAATACCACAGAATAAATAATAGTGCAAACTAATGTACACATTATCACAGAATATTTATTATGTCTAGGAGGGAGGAATCGATTGTACTGTAAAGAATAACATCCTGTGATCCAAATTATTTTTTATTTTCTAATCCGGTGTATACCTTGATTGCAAATCTATGCATCCTAAATACCAAAAAATAAGGAACACACGCCTTTTTCCACGAAGTATAAAGGTATACAGAAGCTACCTTTGATAGTACACTGTTATAAAGTACTGCCTTTGATGTTAACCATTCCATCAACTATTTTGCGAGTCATCGACGTATTATGTATGCACACAGCACTATTGACATGTAAGAACAATTTTTACCTGTCAGTTTCGATCGTTTTTGTCAATGTCATACTCATCTGATCAGCTGTTTGTTTTGTTTGAAATGTTGACCAAGAAGTGATTACGAAAAGGTATTTCATTGGTGAGAAATATGAATTAGTTAGGTGTAACGAAGACTTGGACTATAAAACCAAACTGATAAGAAGGTTTTACACAGTTGTGCAACGTCGCTCCACATTCAAGTTACGGAAAACAGATATAACCGAGCAGTTCAGTTTCTGACTCTGGTTCACTTTTATCTAACATTCTAGAGACAGTATTGCTTACAAAAATTGATATTCTAAGCTTTATAAGGAAGGCATTTAGCATGTCTTCTCTAGTGTTGCCTTTATTTATTCAGGGAGAGGTGGTAAAAGGCTTTGGACGAGGATCAAAAGACCTTGGCTGTCCTACAGGTAGGTATTTATTTTTATTAATTAATCATGTGATTTAGAGCATTTATTTATTAATAGGAATATTTTTATTAATAGGAAAAAGTTACGAAGATGTCCCCACCATACCTTGAACTTCAAATGAGGATTCATATCAATTCAATAATTAGTTGTGAACTTTCAGCAAACTATTCATTAGAGGTGGTACAGTCCTTGCCCAAGAACTTGGAGCCAGGAGTTTACTACGGCTGGGCACAAGTTGATAACGGACCTGTCCATAAAATGGTTGCAAATATTGGCTGGTGTCCATTTTATGCAAACAAGCATATGTCTGTGGTAAGTGACTGCCAGGTTTTTTTACCCGGACCTGTTGATAAGATTCATTTGTAGGTATAAGATTTGTCCTGGTTCATAGCTTAATATAGAATGTGTTATTTCTGGAAGAAAGCATTAGCTGATTCAGTTGTGGGAAGCCATGGTGGCGACGAGTTCACCACTTGTCATGTCTATATTCTACAATGGTGCAACCCACTGTGAGACAAAGAGGCCCATTGAGGCTCTGCCTACCCCTTCTGGGAAAGAGGCATGTACCTGTGTATGTATGTTTGTATTAATATTAAAAAGTCTTAAGTACATTTTCACAACAAATTCTGCTTGTTGAGCCTCCTTAATTTTGCTAGTGTCAAGTAGGTATAATTATTTTGATAAAACTAGGCCAAGTTGTAAGAGCAACCATTTCTTATTTTGTGGATCTCTTAACACATGTTAAAATGACAGGTTTCTGTAAAAAAACATCTGACGTTTATTAAAAGTGTCTTAGGTGTTGATTGGTTTATTGCGGAAGTAAGCCTAGTGAGTGTCAAGCCACCACAGTACTACTGTACTGTTTAGTTTAGGCAAACAATGACTTGTAAAACTCAGGAACATAATTCCTCAGCAACAGTATGTTACTGCAGCACCCTGCAACTCAGGTTGAACTACGTCTGGGAGAATACAGTGGCAAGATAATTGGACTCTCAGGGTACCTGTTCTGCTGTAGTTGAGAGGTTTGTTCTTAGGGAACGTCAGGTGCATTAGACCAAACAAAATTAAAACTACATTTTTTTTACAGTCATCCTTAAAATTTCTCGCCAGGAATGTTTAGGGCACATCAGGTGAATTTTGAATAAAATTAAAACTGCATTTTTTTTAAATTGTACAGTCAGCCTGAAGTGTGACATTTCTAAAAACAACAAGTTGGGCTTATAATCTACTCTATTTATCGCCAGGAATTCTTTACCCAAAGTAACCTACCAAATTAAATAGTAAGATATTGAGAAATCTCAAAAATCTGTTTCACATTCGATGAAGTTGTACGAGTCGCTCCACGCCCGCGCGCCGTTCGTATTTTGATTTCTGTCTCGTGTAAAGTAATTACAACATAATAAATTAAATAAAAGACATAAAAATAAACGGGATTCATCCCCTAATTATCCCTATTTTTCCATGTCCAACAAAATTGAGCTTATGTTATTTGTTGAATTATTTATATATATTATATTATGTTAGGTATTTATGTAGCTAGTTATTTAGAGTAGGTATTTAGTTATGTTTATCATTTAATCTCAACCTATAATTAATTTTAATAGCACTACCACCCACTCTACATTACACAAAGGTTAGCTGGAAGAAAATGCTAATTAGCATTAAGTTCGCCTATGTACTGCTTTTTGTATTGTGCAATAAAGAATTTTCTATCTATCTATCTATCTATCTATCTATCTATTTTTCTTGAAATTTAAATGTGACCACTATCATGCTATATAACCTATTCAGTAAAAAATAATTAATTGATATAAAATCGCTTCTCAATCGCCGAAGATATACACAATAACGAGCTACGAAATCTGTTTTCTGACAATCAAGGCCACACATAACAAACGACTCAAGTAGCGCAATAACGCGGTGTTTAACGCGGGATAATTAAAATAATTTATAGCCAGAGTGTATCTCATGACAATCCCAATAAGCCCAAACACGGTTAGGATACATTGTTTCATCCTCATGGGAAATAGAGACGATTGAACCTAACTTGTTTTGTTTTTTAATTTGTCACTTATCAGGCTGACTATCAAACATCCAAAAATGCTGTTCTTTATTCTTTATTGTACACACAAACAGAGAAGAAAAACAACTTAAATAGAGGACATGAGTACAAAGTTTGGTCTGTTTTAGTTTTCATCAAAATTTACCTAATGTTTCCTAGGAACATACCTCTGTGACTACAACATATAAGGTACTTACCCAGAGAGTCTCATTATCTTGCCACAACCTGTAGGTATAAGTTTTCCTATAAGTAGGTAGGTATATGAGAACTGTAGTGAGAATATTCAAAATGAATATCCTAGGAACCTAGATTTTCATAGTGAAATTCCCTTTGTGATAAGTGTGATAACATGACAGATATGGATTATCAACCTACCTTTGCTGACCTGGGCCGGCAATTTATATTCGTCTTGAAGAATCTTCTCATAAAAATATTAAACATCCAAGCGCATTTTAAAAACTGCTCTTTTAGAAAAGTGTTTTATCATCACTTACGCTGCTGACTGTACCAAAATAAATCTATCGTTTTTGTTTTGCGTAACAATGATAACTGATCACTGATAACAGTGATAGGGATTATAACTGTGTAATCAAATCAGAGTTAAGTGATAGCTAAATACTTTAGTACTTGGAACACGGCGGCAGCTGAAAACTTGGAACACAACTTGTTCCAAGTTAACGAGCTGATTATGAAAAGCCCCAATTCAAGGTCTTAGGTATTCATTTTGAATGAGATAACCTAATTAGAATAGAAGAATAGAATAGAATCATTTATTGGCATAGAAGTAACACATTAAAAAGATTTATAAAAACTAAATTAAGTGCTACATACTATGACTCGTCACAACAGGTAAAAAGGTACAGACATTGTTTTACAGATAAGTATTCTAAATACAGTAGACTAAAATTAACAACATAAAAGAGCTCATTTTATAATAATTAAAAGACAATTAGCACCAACATTATATTATTTCCGCTGTATAGGGGCGTCGTTCTTTGTTTATTTTGTGTAATTAAAATAAAACCTAAAATAAATTACACGTAATTTATAGATCAAATGTCAACATACAAAGTCAGAATAATCAATTAGTAAATTTAATTGAGTAAAATGTACATAAAACCTCTCTAAATATCACTGCAATAATGACTATAGTCGTTATCTAAAAATTCCCTGACACTATACAGCGTTCTATCTAAAAGAAGCAACTTCAAATGGTTGTAAAAACATCTATCACTATTTATTAATTTTATCTTAAGGGGTAGTTTGTTATAAAGCTTTGTTCCAATAATTTTAGGTCGGCGTTTTGATAGGTTTAATCTATGTGGCTCTAGTTCTAAGTGCATATTTATTCTAGTACTCTGCTCACTGTCGTTTCCTCTTATTTTATAATCGGTTAAATTTCGCCTAACATATTTTATAATTTCAAAGATATAAACTGATACTGAGGTTAATATTTGTAAGGTTTTGAAATGCTCTCTACATGTATCTCTATATTTAGCTTTCATCAACACTCTTATAGCACGTTTCTGCATTTTTAATATTCTTTCAAAATCAGTTGAGTTCCCCCACATCACTATACCATATGACAGTATGGAGTGTATATATGCATAATACACTTCTTTTAGGTTGTTTGGTGATGTTATAGGTCTTAATTGTTTAAGAGCATATATCCCAGTAGACATTTTTTTGCACGTTATATCGATGTGATGTTTCCACGTCAAGGCTGGATCGAGATAAAAACCTAGTAACTTGACCACTGCAGAGCTTGTTAGCAACTGTCCACTTCCTAAAGGTACCGACACCACATATTTCGAAGAAATGGCATTGAAAAATATAATGCTAGTTTTGTCTTCGTTAAGTTTAAGGCCGTTAAATCTAAACCAATTACTAAGTTCGTTAATCACTATTCCAATGCGTTCTTGCAGATGTTCCGTAGTATCAGCTGATATAACGATTGTAGTATCATCAGCGTACTGTATTAACTCACCTCTTATGTTAAGCTTCGAAATATCATTTAGGAAGGCAAGAAAAAGGGTATTTCCCAGTGCAGATCCTTGTGGGACTCCTATATTTGAAACACATGATGCTGATCGTAAACGCTTTCCGTTTGTTCTTATCTCAACAGTTTGTTCCCGATTTTGTAGAAAGGATCTTATCAATTGTAAGTTCTTGCCCCCGATCCCATAGACCATGAGCTTTTCTAGCAAAAGCTCATGATCTACGGAATCGAAAGCCTTTGACAAATCTAGAAATATTCCTGCTACTTTCTTCCCACTTTCCAAATGTCCAACAACGTGGTCAACAACTTTTAAAGTGGCAGATGTCGTGGACTTTCCAGGCCTGTAGGCATGTTGACATTCCGATAAAATTCTGTTTTGAATGAAATGTTTCATAAGGGCGTCTGACATAATTGCCTCAATCAATTTTGATATCGTTGGTACAATTGTAATAGGCCTATAATTTTTAACATCCGTTGTTTCACCTTTTCCTTTGTAGAGCGGAGTAAGTCTTACCATTTTCAAAACTTTGGGATACTCATTAGACAGTAGAATGTTATTTATTAAAAAGCATACATGATCGCCTAAATAGTGCATGACTTTATATAAAAAGGTGCCTGATATATCATGCAGATCCTTGGTATCCGAACCATCTATCTTGGTTTTAGCTATTTTTAATAATTCGTCGAATGTAATACATTTAAATTCAAACTGTGGTTGGTCTGTTATATGGGACTTAAGAAAAGAAAGAGCTTTTTCTATAGAAGACTGAGAAGTGGATGTAAGTTCTTTGCCGATTCCAATGAAGTAGTCGTTAATGTGGTCCGGAATGTTGTGACCTGGGATTTGCTCATTTGAAGTGCTATCGCGTAGCTCCCAATGCCATTCCTTCACACCTTTATTTGTGTCTTCCTTAATGACATTCCAAACTTCCTTCTTTGGATTTCGTGATCTACGTATGCGGTTTTCTATGTATTCCTTCTTTTCAGTTTTAATAAGATCATCTCTGTGTTTAATTTTCTTTAAAATAATATCACTTTCCAAAAAAATATCTGGATGTTGTCTTTTCATTATATATAAGTCATTAATGCCACGTTGTAATTGAATGATGTCATCGCAGATCCATGGGCATTTACTCTGCGCATTTCTTCGTTTTAAAGTGACAGGAAAATGTACATTCATATTATACAAGATTCTATTCATGAATTTGTCAAACGTCTCATTGTTATACGATTCAAACAAAATATCCCACTCGTAGGATAGCATTGCATTACAAAACTCCCGTATGTTCTGGGTATCAAATAAACGAGTTTCAATGTAAGTTTTGTTGATTTTACATTCGTTTTCCAATCGAAAACTCACAAATTGGGCGTCGTGGTCTGAGAGACCGGTTGCTAATGATGCAACACTCATTTCATGACTTAACATATTTGTCACTACACAGTCAATTGATGTTTTAGTATCCCCGTCTACCCTAGTTGCAAAATCCACCATGTTTTTATAACCATTGGGTCGCATGATATCATTTAGAGTTCTTTTACTTGGCGTATCCAATAAAAAATCAATATTCCAGTCCCCCATTAAAATTACTTTGCTTTTTATAACCCTACACAAATAATCAAACAATTTTTTTAGTACATTTTTCATAGTTTGGAAGTTACCATACCCTGTTCTGTACATGCCTATAATTAATAACGTGTTTAAATTATCAGTGGTTGTGATATGAGCAGTAGTCAACTCACAGTGATATTCAATCGAAAGGTTGTCAATATATGAACATTTTTTACATTTAAGATTAGTACTTACAAAAATTGATACACCACCATGAATGCGTGTTTGCCTTAAAAAATAGTTAGCATGAGTGTATCCATGAAAAACAATATTGCCGACATTGCTTGCGTTCAGAAAGGTTTCACTAAAAACTAAGATATCTGGCCTATACGCATCGGCGATACCCTGTATTATAACGATTTTATTACTAATGCTTCGGCAATTTTGATGTAAAATTTTAATTGTTTTATTCAAGTTATCTGATCTTTGATTGAAAGGGGGCCCAAAAAAACATTTGAGCTTGTCGGTTTTCCTAAAAAATCATTCGATTCCACAACTAAATTTCGTTTCCTCCCATTAACATTCCTCTGATTCGCGTGACATGGAGTTAAATAGATTACACTTTCATAAAGGTGAGTAAATTCAAACACCGAGTTATGCATAACATTGTCAAAAATAAAATTTAGGAATTTATAACTCAGTATATTTCTAGATCTAAATACAATATTTCTATAACAGTTAATATCAATGACTGACATGCCATTACAATGATTCGCTAGATTGTTAAGGTCTAGATTCATCTTAAATATATATTCATTTATTTTATAATTATGTCCATTACTTTTATTGTATGGCAGTGATGTAATCTGAAACTTTAACTTTTTGTGTTTACACCAGACACTCACATATTTAACAATTTCTAATTTGAATTGACTGTAGTCTGATGAAAATGACTATCACATCGTCTCCTTCTGTCATTTCCTTTGTCAGTGAAGCTATGTCGCTAACAATCTCCTTTAGCGATGCGTCGGGCTTACAGATAGAGAGTACAGAGCTGTACCCAGTCGTATTCTGTTTCACATACGTGGCCAATGATTTACCATAAGTGTCACATAATATAAGCATTTTCTTGAGTTTTTGTGATTCAATGCTGTTCCGGGAAAGGATTTTACTCATCACTTTTTCACTGTTTTGTTTCTGATCCACTTTAACTTCTGTAAATATATTACTGAGATCGATTTGTAAGTCCGATCCATTGCATGGCAGTGTCACTGCTATCGCCTCGCTCTCAGTTCCTAATGTTATGAGTTCTGCAGTTGCTGGAGAGACGGACTCTTCAACAATTATCTCCTGAGCCTTATTAATTATTTTCTTGTTTTTAACCACCTTTTTTATGCATGTTTTCTTAGTTTTTTCCTGTTTTGTTCCAGTGCTAAGATTTACTTTAATTGATTTCATTTTGTTCCTATTATTTCTCAGTTCAATGTTTTCACGTTGCAGTTCTATAATAGCATTTTTTAATCTTTTAATTTCATTGTTTAAACTTTTTATTGATTTCTCGTGTTCAAACTGGTTTGTTTGTTGGAGCTGTTCAAACAATGCCGAGTTACTTTCATGCATTCGAATTAAATTTAGAGCTTCTTAAATGAAATTTTTTATTTGTTCAATTATTAGGTTTTTAGTTTAAATCATGTTTTATTATTACCTACATGTACTCGTAAGTATCACAATTGGGTATTCTACTAAACAAATATACATTGCATTTGACGGCCCCTGTGGTGCGGCGGGCGAGTAGCCGGCTGAGATACGTTGCGCGTTCGATTCCCGCTGCGCGACAAATGTTTGTATGATCTGCAAATATTTGTTCCGGGTCTGGGTGTCGTGGTACCGTGGTAGGTAGGTACTCGCAGTTCGTGATGCTTACGAGTTACGACACAAGGCATCCTAGTGTGGGATCAGGACTATGTATTTGACTGTATGTTATGTTTTGTAATTTATCTGAGGCCAATTTTGGTGATTTTAAATTATAAGTAATTGCTTTTTAAAATTACCAATAGACCAAGCGGGATTTATGTGCTAAATAATTGAAGCCCAGTGTTAATTAGGTACTAATTGAAACGTTGATAAATATAATTTTGGATGCACTTAGAACTGCGCCACCGCCAGGCAGAATTCTTCTTACAAAAAAAACGCCACGCGCCGCTCGAACAAGCGGTTTTTATTGAATATCTCGTGCAATATAGATAACTTTAAAAACCCCGTGGTTGAACCGTCCGTTTTATTGTATTGATATTATTTATCCAATTTTTGACCCAATAATCTGTACCATATTGACAAACAATCGAATGTAGCCAGAAGTTAAGAGGTAACGTTGTGTTTTTTGTATCGAAAAAATGTTGCCCTATCTTGTTTCTGTCTGGGTGATCCCTCGGTATTATAATGTAGTATCCATGCATATTTATAATTTGAATATTGTTCTTGATTTAGTCAGTTAAAAATCTAATCTAAGATTGGTAATTTTGCGTTATACCCCACCTTAATGCTGTTCGAGTTAGTGGGTAAGGTTCTCCCGCTCACCTCCGTAGTAGGTACTAAAAGGAAACAAGAGCCACATGGAAAGAATACAGTACATATAACAGTGCCCTGTGTATATAACAGACACAGTGCGTGCAGGCGTGTTGTCAGGGATGTGATGGCTTACGGCGGCACTGAGACGTCATCGCTAACTGTTGGCCTCAACAAACACTCAAAGTCGCGCGACGGGCTATAGAGAGAGCTATGCTCGGAGTTTCACTACGTGATAGAATCCGGAACGAGGAGATACGTAGAAGAACTAAGATCACCTACAGAGCTCTCAGAATTAGCAAGATGAAGTGGCAATGGTGAGGTTAGGTAATATAGGTCGCAGAGCTGATAACAAATGCTCTCGAGATGCGACCACGAACTGCACGCAGTAGTAGAGGAAGGTCCCCTTCTCGATGGACCAAATAGATTATCAAGGGCTCAGGAAGGCGGCGGATGGAGGCGGCTCGAGACAGGTCGTCGTAGCATTCTATGGGGGAGGCCTGCGTCCGGCGGTGGACTTCTGTAGGCTGATGATATTGATGGGACAGAACTCAAGATCGATAATTGCTAGGTCAGTTAAGGACAAACAACTATGTAACAGGGAGTTTTTTAACAACCTACTAATATTATACTTGGGTGTGTCCACTACTTTATAAGTACCTATATTCCCAGAAATATATGAAAAATTTCTTTCAGGAAACACATATAATGCACAAATTTGAAGGCGACTTCTATGGATCTATCTTGAAGATTTCTCTACTTGGATACTTGAGGGGTGAAAAGAACTTCAGTTCTCTGGATGATTTGATCGAAGCTATCAAACAAGACATAGCGAACGCTGAGCAAAGCTTAGAGACGCCTGATGCACAAAATGTTAAATGCAATGAGTACTTTACTACTAAAAAAGTATAATGATAACACTCGATGGGCCTATTCATAAAGCTACAATTCGAAAATTACTTTTTAAGCACGCATAGGCGGCGCAAGTACAGAGGAACGGCCACAGCCTGCAGCAGGGTTCCAATAACTAAGTCTGGATCTGTCGGTCTTTGTGTGATAAACAATCTGCTGCATCCAACTCCTTTAAATTCAAGGGTTCGTGTTTCGATGCCCACCCTCTTCTTTGTCATTATACTCTTGAGTGGTTGGCACTTCAGAGGTCTGTGGCTCACTTTACAATCCTTCGCAGTGGACCATTCAAAGCTATCTCAATTTGGTCAGTCAACAAAATAAAAGTAAATGATGGTGTTACAAACATTCAAACTTGTGCTAACAGTAGGATTATAGCTTTATGAAATAGTTTCCACTTGTTTTAGGTCTCGCGAATTTACATAGGTATTTCCTTGCAATGACATGATAACGATGTGTTCTTATTTGTATAAGAATTGTATTGTCTGTTTTTATCTGAATTGTTACTTATTTCAAAGTTTGTATTGACTTGCCCGACATTAGTAGCTAGAAATAAATTGTATTTGTTTATGAAATGATTTTATGTATGACAATGTTTATTATAATTTAACAATGCTGTGCTCTTATTAAATGTTATGCTTGGATATGTATTTAATGTTTATAATCAAATCATGTATGGCATAAAATATTCCTTACATTTGTGATATTTTTATACCTATTCTAGTTCAATAAAATGTATTTAAACATAAAGAGAGTATTGAATGAAAAACAAGAGCCCCTTTGAAAAAGCCTTTATTTATAGTTTCACTGTAATTAAGTTAACAAATCTGAAAAAACTCACTCCTTCATTCTTGGAAAGTAAACACAATTATCTTAAAATTAGGAATTAGGGCTCTCTCTCCAGGTCATTTTCTTAATGTTGTTTTCTCCTAAACGAACATCCTGAAACAAAAACACAACATTTAGACATCAACTAGGGATTCATTTCAATTAAGTAAAAGTCAACTGGGAATTAGGATTAGACTAGAGTTAGATTTCATGACTGATAATAAAATGTCAAAAAACATTCTGTAGGTAATGTGTTGCTGGAACTAGGTCAGAGCACATTATTTATTCAAATCGCTGGGATCATTTTGAATCATGTTACACTAGGCAAGTTTACATCTGTTTCTAACTACCTACTAGGCTAGGAAGCTACAAACTGATTAGTTCTCACTGCTGATGTGGGGCACCGAGAGATGACCACAACCAATTCAACCACATGTACCCAAATCAGTTTTGGTACATCACTTGAATGTTACAATTTGCAAAATTGAATTAAAAATGTTAAGCTTTAGAATTCAGACAATAATATTCAACATATAACTATGTAAAATTTGTGTCGCTAACACTTATGCTTCACGTAATGAGCCAGATTGTGTCAATTTGTTTTGAGCAATTGGTGGAATCAAGACATGCAATGGGATTTGAACCAAAAAGTATTCCAACCTGATCAGATTGGTGCCAATGGGCGCCAGCACTCTGATATCAGAGCTAACTTATGAGGTAGGTATACTATTGGTTCTTGGAACTAGTTATTCCTATTAATGGACAATAGGAATCATAAAAACCAAAACCAGTTTCCTTACAAGTATCCTTCTACTTGAAAGTGAATGTGAATAAATTAAATATTTCCTGTAAATTTGGGTTATTCACTCTTTCACAAAGTTTTGTAAACTTGTGTAACAAAACATAAACAGAACTATTTTCACATTCACTAGAATTTTACAGCAAATTACGAGAAAGCACTCACCTTCCGTTAGTCTAGCACGTCCACCAGTGGGCTGGCAGAGGATGGTAGAGCATCCTGCGCAAACTACCACCCGCTGTGCGTGACTAAATACAGTGGTGATTTTGTAGCAGCCTGGGCATTTCACATCCATAAAGTACGAGTTAGGATGTGGCACCAGCCTCTTCAACTTGTGTTTCCTTCTCTCCGACGCGGGCGAAGGGTGCAATAAGTCGATTGCGAGCTGAAAGATGACCATACATTTAGGTTAGGAAATCACCAGGTGAAGTCTTGGATTTGATGCCAAAGAAAGGCAAATCAATATTCATATCATGGATTAGCATTGATATTTGGCAGATTCGTAGAAACTAAATTGCACAGGGAGATAATTTTTGTCTGGAATTCATTTGACATGTCAGTTGATGCCATGTGTATCCGCTTGTTTGGGTAAACTTGCGATTTTTAGGCATTCATGTGGGCACTGTTTTATTCACAAATACTATGGATAAATTATTGGAATCACAGGAACAATGCACGGTTACAGGTCACTGCGGATTTATTTTCTAGCACGAATAAAAATACACACCGGCATGGTTACAGCTTTGATGCAGAACCGGAAAAGGAAAGGCCGCCAATGTACCAGAGACTAGCTCTTCTTATCTACCATAGATTTACAATTAAGAGCTGCGTTCATTCATTGTACTTTTTTCCATCGACTAAAACTCTATGGTTGCGTGTTGTAGAACAATCATTGTCTTCTTCTTCTCCTACTCATAATAACCCAGTTTAAATGATGGCAGAAAAAATGAGTTTTTGCGGGGAAAATGGATCATTTCAAAAAAACACGCAATAACCTTTGCAATACCAGTATTTGTTTTATTTTCACTTAATTTTCAGTTCAGTTCAGTTCTTGAAAAAGTGGCCCTTGCAGAATAGACCACAATTTCACCAATGTCACGTTTTAAAACAAGTTCAACTTTTGCACGGTGTTTGTAGCAAAAACAAAGTCAATTTTATGATATATTTTTTATCGTAAAGTCACAGCAAACCAGCCACAACTGTGGTTTAGAAGGTTATTTATTTTAATGTTTGACTCAAATCATGGGCTCAAAAAATCTCACTCATTTTTTTTATGAATGGCTTGGTGTGGTGTTGCCTCTAGTTCAACAAACCACAGAGTACATTGGCGAACTAGTGGCAGCACCACCCCAACCATTCATAAAAAAAAAAATGATTGACTTTTTTTGAGACACTTTGTCTCAAAAAAAGTCAATCATTTATTTCTCTACAATTTTTTTCTCTATGGAGCCAAACAACAAAACTCTGACCATAGTTCTAAAATTCTAAACATTTGCTCTCTCTTTTAGTTTTATTTTTGTTGGTCGGTTGAGTAAAGTTACGGAGTGACTAATTCCGCATTTTTCCTATAAATGTTGGTGATCCCTATAGTTAAATACAATAGAGATCTCATCCCCCTTTTCCAAACAACTAAGCACAGGGTCTATTCGCCATGGCTGACGATGAATTCGATGGTGAGGATGCAGGCGCAGACTACGATGACATCGCCGACGACGACGATAACATCGAGGAGACCGAGGAACAGGAAGAAGAAGGTTTCAACACGCAGTGCCTGGCGCCGGGACAGGCCGGCGGCGGAGTCGACAAGACCAAGAGAATAACCTCCAGATACATGACCAAATACGAACGAGCTAGAGTATTAGGTGAGATTAAAAAAACATCCGTAGGGCATCTGCTTGCACTTTGTAAACTATCACCGTGTAATGCGGGTCTTTTTGAATGTGTGGGTTTTTTCCTCCAAAAACGTAGTTATTTTTGCCACCGTTTGAAACTAGGTTATGACTTGACGGAAACTGACGGCTCAGTAATTTGACCACAATAATACCAAATACACTTGTCATTGGTGAAGCCATTAAGATAGCAGAAGAAGAAATATTGATAATTTCATCCTGGCTTTTTGTATGTTTCAGGAACCCGGGCATTACAAATAGCCATGTGTGCACCAGTCATGGTGGAGTTAGAAGGCGAGACAGACCCCTTGCAGATTGCTATGAAAGAACTCAAGCACGGGAAGATCCCAATCATCATCCGAAGATACCTCCCCGACCATTCCTATGAAGACTGGAGTATCGACGAGCTCATTATCATTGACCATTAGTTTTACAATTAAATTTAGTTACTAGTTAAGTATAATATTAATCTGATTCTTAAAATAAAAAATAAGTGTATTTCAAATAGTTGCTCATTTTTCTTGGGAAAAGTTTATAAAACTTAATGGTTTTTAAAATACTACAAAATATTGTACTGTGGTGTATCCTGTCTTAGTCACCAGAGTCTCCTATGGATATCCTTTAGTAGTAGAGCTTTTGTTGTATATAGGTACCTAACACCTTTGTAGATATTCCACAAAGATCTTCAGTGCCTATTAGTTAGTCTTAACAAGGTCTTAACAATACTATCGGCATCTACATATCTAAAACTAAACGCAACCTCACATTTAGCAACACTTAATTCCAATAAAGTAGATGCTCCAGAGGCAGATGATTGTAATTACTTACAATATCAGGTATATTAGAGGAAAAAAACTTTAATAGAAAATATTTACTCCTCTTTAGTTTAGTTAAGTTTCCTTGGACCATAATTTTCAAAATGTTGAACCTCAGAACAATAACATAAGCAATATGACTAAAGCAAGACGCTATGTTAAAATTTTGGAGTTGTTGCGTTACATATGTTTGAGTAGCAGTAGAGCTTTTTTGTGAAAGAGTTCGTCCGGGGAAGATCTACCACCATATTCTATTTCTGCCGCAAAGCAGTAGTGCTCGCATTGCTGTGTTCCGGTTTGAAGGGTAAGGGTGCCGGTGAAATAACAGGCACATGATACTTTTCATCTTTATGTCTCAGGGTGGCGGGCGCAGTGCAATGCCACATAAGGTGCGTCCTAGCTGGACGTGACCTATGAGGTAATGCACTGTTCATAGGCAGAGGTTACCGCTTAACATCAGGTGGGCCATCTGCTTGTTCCGTCATTGAAGTAGAATAAAATAAATAAAACAAAAAATAAAAAAACATACTCCGTAACAGCACAGATAAAATAGTATTATTTTATCTGTGCTAGTAGTAACAGTAAAGGTTACAAACTTGATGTTAATACAGTAATTACTTGAGGATGTAATCTAAATAAATCATAGACTAGAAACACGATTGGCGAAACTTTTCACGGAAGCTTTATTTTTTGAAATTGGCCCTCTTAAAACCTGTTTTGGGCGTTTAAGGTACCTCGTAACGTCGTAACTCCTTCGACTAGAGAAAATAAAAAACATTATTTTTTATTCTATTCAGTAGGTACTTAATCACATTACTTAGATTATAATGTTTATATTTGCTAGTTTAGAAGCGTAACGAAGTTTTATCATTTGTCGCTTACGTCAGTTAGGTACTTCCGAGCGGCAAAAATCTATACCTCATCTCTTCCTGGTTTCATGTGAGTAATAACACTGTTTGTTACTCTCTTGCAGCTATTGTTTACTTGACGAGTTGATAGACTCCGCCCATTCGTTATTTTAACATGGTTTTATCTATGACTAGCGACTCGCCCCGGCTTCGCACGGGTAGCCCCCGGTGAACCCCCCCCCCCGTCCTACCCCTCCCACTATGTCCTATCTCCTGGTTCTAAGCTACCTCCCTACCAATTTTCAGCCAAATCGGTTCACCCATTCTTGAGTTATAAGTGGTTTAACTAACACTACTTGAATTTTTAAAAAAAAAAAAACGTACAAACCTCACGGAGCCCGAGACCTTTCCAACGAATGCAAAACCGTGGAAATCGGTTCGTGCGTTCTGGAGTTATAGCGTCAGGAAGGAAAACCCGACTTATTTTTATATAATAGATTAAAGTTCTCTGTGAACCCCACAATCGTAGCCCACAATGAATTTAGCATGGAAAAAATAATCACTACGTTTTTAGGGTTCCGTAACCAAATGGCAAAAAACGGAACCCTTATGGATTCGTCATGTCTGTCTGTCTGTCCGTCCGTATGTCATAGCCACTTTTATCCGAAACTATAAGAACTATGGTGTTGAAACTTGGTAAGTAGATGTATTCTGTGAACCGCATTAAGATTTTCTCACAAAAATAGAAAAAAAACAATAATTTTTTGGGGTTCCCTATACCTACTTAGAACTGAAACTCAACATTTTTTTCCATCAAACCCATACGTGTGGGTTATATATGGATAGGTTATTCCTCTGCCTAAAAAATCCAAACCTTTTACAGACTATCGTCCAATCTCCATTCTCCCATTCCTTTCTAAGGTACCTAGTACTTGAACATCTCATCCATCACCGGCTTAATAGCTTCTTCCTTTGTAATCATAACCTTCTCAATCCTCTCCAGTCTGGGTGAAAATAACTGATGATTGGGTATGGAAAACAGACAGCTTACCGTTCTTACCTTGTTAGATTTCAGCAATGCTTTCAACACTGTTGATTTCGACATCCTTCTTGGCTTGCTGCGCTCTATTAACATATCTCCATTGGTGATTGACTGGTTTCGCAGTTATCTGCACGGGCGTCGGCAGCGGATTCGAGTCGACGACTCCTACTCGTCTTGGTGCTCCACATGTGCCGGTGTCCCGCAAGGTGGTGTCTTATCTCTTTTTATCAATTAAATTTCACACCAACTAACTTCTTCCTAACTAGGTACCATGTCTATGCAGATGATCTCCAAATTTACACTCACGCTCCACTTGATGATATGGCTGATGCATTCGCCCGTACTAATAACGACCTTATTCGTATTCATGACTGGAGTAAGGTCTTCGCATAAATCCTAGTATAACGCAAGTTATCGTAGTAGGCAGCTCACATACTGCTGCTAAAATTGATTGGTCTACTCTTCCTAAAGTTGCATTTAACGGTGTGGCTATTCCTATTAGCAATCATGTAAAAAACCTAGGGGTGTTTATAGACCGTGACATGTCCTGGGGCCCACAGCTGGAAGCTGTTAGTCGGAGGTTTTTTGCAACTGCAGGATCGCTTAGGTGGTTGCGTAATTTTCTACCTACCGCTAACTACCAATTCTTCTTCCTGTTCTGGATTATACTGATTCCTGCTATCCTGACCTCATGGCACGGAAGACCAGCTGCTGCGACGGTGTTGAGGATAGGAATGCGTTAATCTATCTTTAATACTAGTGTTACCCGTAGGAAGTTTTCTTCCTAACTATCACACCAGTGTGACAGAGCGGTGTGAAGGTGAGTCGGTCGCGGAAAATCTCTTGATCCTTTACACAGAACTGGCTTCTATGGTAAGTAGTTCCTTTTAGATTCAGGCAGCACGCCTGTGGTATTTGTTGCCTGTCTCGATTAGGAAAGCCCCATCCCTGACCATATTTAAAGCCCGAGTTAAAGTATTCTACACGTCTGAAATGTCGCAGTAGGTAATCGCTTCGTCTTGGAGTATTTAATATTTCACTTCACTTCAGTAATGAGTATGTGTATATATTGTTGTATCTGTATGTATTATTTTATTATGTAAGTATCTTTGGTATATGCATGTTTTTATGGTATATATGTATTTATAGTATTATTGTAAGTAGATTTTACTTTATATCGATTGTTAATAGGTATTTGTTTTTTATCACTTTCTTTCTTTCTTTCTTTTATATATTTTAAACATAGGTACTCCCATTGCCATTCTTCCGAACTTATTTTGTCTGCGTCCAAAAGTTGTCTGGAAGAAATCGCTTCTAATCGATAAGACCGCCCATTGTACTTGTAATTACGAAGTTAAGTTTTGTTTCTTTTTTTGTTGTTATAAGTAGTATATTAAGGTGTAAGTGCAATCAAGTATTTTCTATTCTATTCTATCCTATATAGAATTTGCTCATGCTGGTGGGGCAGGCGATTACATTTTTTACGCGACCCACTTTTGTTTGACACTCAATTTGGGTCAAATTAGACGACAAAGTGCTGTGCACCGAGGGCTTACTTGGGGCAAAGCAAGAAACACACAATCTTATAATTCGTATAGTTGTAAAGATAAAAGAATATAAAAAGGTGGAATTACATTCCTCAGACATTAGCAGTAGGTACAGTGCTATTAGGTAGGGCAGTACACTACACGAGCAGCCTGTGGGTGAATCACACGCAAAAACAGTACCACAGCGATCTGCGAGTTCAGTACAATAATGCCTTCAGGGCGTTGTTGGGGCTGCCCCGGTTCTGATGCGCGAGTCAACTGTTTCTACACAGTAATGCGAGCGCGCTGCACATCCCTGGTGCGCAGCGTTCGGGCCAGCTCTAACAACATTCTGAAGATGTTTGCTGCTAGGTTTGATTGTCAGTATCTGAATCATTGCTGTATGGTGCATTTATTGACAATCAAATCTAGGTAGGCTTGTATGTGTATTGTGTACTGTTGATAAATGTAAAATTGAAAATATAAGTTGGTATTGTGTGTAACCTGTGTATATTGTCTCATTGTGTACCTAATCCTAATGATCCTATGTTGGTCGAATAAATGAATTAGGTAACCCCATTGAGCCTGCAGACATGTGTAGCGGAGCAGCGTGGTGTCTGTCACTGCACTGCACTGGCTCGAGGAGCGGAGTGAGTGGCGGCGCGGGCGGCGGCCGTGGGCCGCAGCAGTTGGCACGCGCACCGCGCTGAACGTCGCCGAGAGCTCCGGCCGGGCGGGGCGCCTCGCTCGTCAGTACCCCTCCGACCAGCGATGCTGTGCTGTCTCCGGAAATAGAGTACGTCCGACGTCTCTGCGTACCGCGTACAGCCCGCCGCGCCGCTTGCGTCTCCGCAACCAATCCCGAAGCCGTCAAATCGCGGTTATATTTAGAGCCATTTCAGATCTTTCGCTAACTTTTATCTGCGACGTGACGGCGTCGGCTCCGACGCGAGGTGCATTCCCGAGGGGGTGCAGCTCGCCTCGGCGCGATCGAGCGGCGGCGGCGGCTCAGTGTATATGTGTACAACGTCCGTAGGTCGGTGTGAGTGTGAGTGCAAATGACAGATAGCCTGACATAGCGGGCGGAACTTGAGCAACATGTGGACCAAAGGATTGACGTTATGGAGGTGTATGTTGTGCACCCTGCTGGTCGCGACCACGCTCGCGGCCGTGGCGCGAGGTGAGTCCTTGGCGCGAGTGGCCGGAGCCACATCTTCACTCGCTCTCTGCGTCACTACATCGGTTCTATTTTCGGCGTAACTTGCGCTGAAATTATGTAAAAAGCTCACGTATGTGATCTATTTTTGGCGGTAACCTTAGGTGAAGTTTTATAAGACGAACGATCTAGTGACCCAGATATGGGGTAGATTGGACTGACATATATAATGTGTTCTGGACGAAAGAAGAGCCGTAGAGTGTCGATGAGTGTAGAGCGCAAGGCGTCAGAGTTTCTCTCAATGCTAGATACGTAAATAGAAATACAGGGACTTGTCGTTTGGCGTCGCCATCTTGTGAAAAACGATAGTATCGTCGAGACGGCCGATATAAAAATGTGACAAGAAAGTGGGTCACATAATTTTTTTGCAAAATTCTACTATGATTAACTTCTTCAGCAGCCTGGTATTCATTTCCAATCACGTCTACTAACACATGTTTAGCTAGCACATGTTTGGAAGGAGGTACCGTCTTTTGATAGTACAGATCAGGCATGCAATGCTCTAAGGTACAGATGTAGAGTACCTACCTAGATACCTACTCTAGTTACCCACATGCACCCGAGTAGATTCTGTTATAACTACTTAGTCCAAGAAGGACGAAGATGAATAGGTGGCTGAAGAGGAAAAAAAAAACCACCAAAGCACTAGTTAAGGCAAAGATGGTGGCAGGTACTGGTGTGGTGATGAACTGCATAAGCTCAGGATTGTTTCGCCCGTGACTATTAGACATTTTCCAGAATTAAAATCATCTAACGGCGGTGATTCACAGACTGGCAAACACAAAATATCGTTCCTAGGTCATGTCATTCTCAAATGTTTGTCTTGGCTATAATATTTGGAAACCAATACGTCTTGGCTGCTAGCTACCTACATATAATCTGAAACCCAAGAAAATATATTATAGTTAGACATTGAAGAAACAAGAGAATAGCCGAAGTTTTATAAAACACATTTAGGTAAAACATTATTTCGAGTGCGAGCATCAAAACACCTAGGTACCTACTAAAAGGAAAACGTAAAACAGAAAATAAAAAGCTGAAAGGCAGTGAGTTATGTGAAAAGCACACAATATAACAACTTGTAAGCGTCACTAACCAAGGCCAAACTTGTAGAAGGTTAGATAAATATACTCATATGAGAGATGCGATGAACGGTTAATGCATTTTCCAACGCATTGATAAATCTACTCATCGTGTAAGATAGTCACTTCTAGCAAACAAACAAAGTAATATGAATGACAAGCTTTTCAAATCAAAGGAAAATTAAACGATGATTGAACTCAAGTCTACTAAAACTTGCGTCGTGTCTACTCAGACATTTCAAAGCTTATTGTCAAAATCTTGATAAGAAAATGCTATATAGTATATAACGACTGAGAAAATCCCTGGAGCGCGGTTATTTGGTCAGAATCTAAAAACATGTAAAAAGCCGAGATCGATGTTGCCAGGAAATACCAAGCAAATACCTGCTCTACCTGCAGTATTCAACAGATACCTACCTAATGTAGGTAATTAGGTCGGTAATACCTATCTAGGTACTCAATTTACAAAGAATCTTATACATATTAGGAAATCCCAGAAGCGTAAGTTAGGGGAAATGAATGGCAGTGTGCATTTCTTAGCCGTTAGTTGTTGGATCTATCGGTAAAGAGAATGCAGCCATCTATATTGTAACTTCCTACTGAATCGGCGGAACGGTTCATCATCTGCAACACCACATCAATGAAGTGAGTGAGCAATAACTGATCATCATTACAACATCTCTATTTGCAGGTGACGAGGTACCTTCAGAGTCACAATGTCGTCCATATATCGAAAAGGCTCTGAAAGAGCTCGAATCAGGAGATGTAGAACCAGGTGAGATGACCCTTAAAACATTGAGTAAAAATAATCTAAATTAGCAACAACAAAAAACACCGGTCAAGTGCGTGTCGAACTCACGTGGAGATGGTTCTGTACGTAATTTTCACTTCATGAATATTTTCAGTTCCCCGTGGGCATGTCTTTTCGTTTTCCTGTTTAACACTAAATTCTGTATATTTTCAAAAAGTGTATTTCTAGTATTTTTGGAGATAAAGTGGGCAATGGTCGGTTTTCAATTCATACATTTTCTTCATCATTTAAATAAACCATGTATTTTAAAATTATACAAAAAATATATTTGTGTTCCCCATACATAACGAGTTCTTTCATTTGATATGTCGTATGATGCAATCAACAAAAGTTTATTTTTTAATTTTCTAGTTTGCTCCCCGAAATCTGAATTCGTTTACTTACGCAGTACCACAGAATAAATATTAGTACAAGCCAGTACGCTACATCGATTGATTATGCGAGCTATATGATTGGGTCATCCAACTATGTGTAATGTACTTAAGTACCAAATAAAAAAAATAGTTTCTGAGAAAACAGGCTTTGACAGTCAGACAGACAGACAGGCACCAGAGTGATGCTATAAAGGTTCCGTTGTTAGGTAGGTACCTAGGTACTTTTGAGGTACAGAATCCTTAAAATATAAATAATATACCTACCTAGGTACAAAAAGTGACAAAATAATGTAAATTAGGAACTAGATAAAAACTTAGTTACCATTTAACTTTTAAATACTAGTTAATTTATAAGTTAACAACAAAATAACAATAACAGAAATAATAGACATGTTCGCGATCGTACGTGATAATACAACACCCTGACTCTCGAACTACAATACCCTTATAGATTACTAGCAGCGCCCCGCGGTTTCACCCGCGTAAGTCTCAATCCCGTGGGAATATCGGGATAAAAATGTGACTATCTGTTATTCCGGGAGTCCAGCTATCTCCATTCCAAATTTCATGCAAATCCGTCCAGCCGTTTCAGCGTGAAGAAGTAACAAACACACTACACACACACACACAAACTTTCGCCCTTATAATATTAGTGTGATTATTGATAAGCAGCCTGCCTAAAATAAACAGAGCTTAAATAGATCTGCATCACAGATCGAAATAGCTTTCAACAATTAATCATCCTGAATGTAGATCAACCATCATTCATTGAAGGCATCTAATTCTCTCAAAATAAATGTTATTGTCTTTAAGCCCCGTTTCGACGCGTTCGTTTCCGTTTCATATAAACGAGTTACGCGCGAAATGAAAGAATCGCTATTAAAATGGATCTCGTAAAATCCGGGAAGATCAGATTGACACAAGTTTACCGGTTTCAAGATTCTATTTTAAATGCTCAGATAGAGTCGCTGCGTCACCGATATACGCGCTAAATAATATAGGTACCTACATAACTACCTACGACATCTAATAAGTGATTCGGTGATGGACACGAATAGATCACTGTCCGAATAACATTCTTAGTTTACTGTCGGTAATAAAGTTTTTCTAGTACTTGAATGGTGACCAAACATTATATTGAAGTTATTTATGAGTCACAGCCAAATACTTTCTAACTACGGTGAACTTAGCACTCCATACACTATGAACGCCAAAATATGGCACCTTGAAAATTCGAACACGGACAAATGAGTTCCATACAATGCCAGTTCACACTCTAGTCCTTCAAATGTGTTACATAATCAAGCAGCAATGGATGCATAAAACCTGTCAGAATTGACCCTCTTTATGCGTTTTGTCTCTCTTTTGATTTGAACACTTTTTGAGCGCAGACCCGAAGTCCATTTACTTAGAGGTAAATATTGTTCACAGCAAAATATAATAAGATCATTTTTTTTTTGTTTTTATACTACTTGGATGACGGATCAAGCAAGGGGCCCACCTGATGTTAAGCGGTAACCTCTGCCTATGAACAGTGCATTACTTCATAGATCACGTCCACCTAGGACGCAACCTATGTGGCATTGCACTGCGCCCGCCACCCTGAGACATAAAGATGAAAAGTCTCATGTGCCTGTAATTTCATTTAACTAAGAGCTAAGTGCTCAGACAGAACAGTTCATAATATGAATGGACGCAGTAGGTTCAAAATAAACATTGAACATTCGCTTCATGTAAATAGTAGTGATGAAGTAAAAGACCAGCTGAATGAAATCAAAGACGAATAAAACAATAGTGTCTCTAAAAGCTTGCTCTAAAATAAACTTTATATTTAGATTGAACGAGTAGAGGTTAATACCAGAGAGTGAACACTGCCTGGGTTGCAATAATCATAAATACTGATGTATTTTGATTATGTAACAAAATGTTCTTAGTAACATTTCACTATTAATCACCTACTTATATATATTTGATGATTCATTCGCTATACATGATCAAACGATAAGGCGAAGGAATGCATCAATCTATGGATGAACATATTGTGACGACGACGCAGAATTCACGAGTTCGTTTAGATCGTAGGGCGTAGTATTCAGGTAAAACTAATACGATAGAGAAATACCTCGAGAAACAGATCTAATAATATGTTGTGTTTTCAGATTCTACAGAAAAAAACGACAGTAGTGAAGTAAGTGTAAACGACGAAACGAATGAAGTGAGTTCATCCGAAGGGGGTGAAAGAACAGACAGTAAAGAGGAAGACGCACCTTCAATAGAAGTAGCAGATGAACCCTACATACCACAAGCGTCTCTAGAAGAGTTAGAAGTTGTGAACGACGACGACTCGAAGGAAGACACCGCACAAGACGAGGACGGAGACAGCAAGGAACAGGAAGCAGATGACAGCAAACAGGATGATGGAGACAACAACGAGGAGACAGCATCTGCTGAAGAACAAACAGCCGAACAAGGTAAATAATTATTTAGGTATATTTGCATACCTGACTGTAAGAAAATGTTTTAAAGAGCCCATTTATTTTTAGTATAATTTAGTGCGTTATGGACGCTCCCGCCTCGTGGACGCTTCCCGCGTAACTAGACGCGCTGTGGGGCCGTAGCTATAATTCCCGAACGATGACATTTTAAAGGTCGCAGGTATTTGGTGGATGGAGGCGGTGCAAGACCGTATTTCATGGCATTCTATGTCTAGCAGTGGACTTCTACAGGCGGATGATGATGATGATGATGTTTTTTTGTTCAAGAACTTTAGGCATGTTGCGCCTCCAATAGGTACGTTCCGCTCGAGATTGAATCCGCGGCAAGCACGTTTTTAGGACATATGAAACATAGGACATAGGAATAAATAAAATAAAAAATAAAAAATAAAAATAAAAACATTTAATTTTGAAAAGGGAGGGATAGCTTTTTAAAATCCACATTATAACCGCCGTTTATCTCACATTTTCTACATTTAGTACAAGTTTTATCGTCCAAAGCTATAACTAATATAACTCAAATAAAACACAAATTAAATCGCAGATTAGACTTATCATTGTAATTTTTTTTATGCAGTAACATGTGAGTAGTCGGGTATTGAAAGGTAGTTTTTTTAACATAACAACACAACAATCAGTGCAAATTGTTTATTTTTCAAAATTGAAACTCTTATGGTGTACGAATAAAACAAAAGACAAAACGCTGTTTCTTCAGCCAGTCTCGCCTTAATTATTCGTCTTAGAGCAATTCCAACCAAGGTCAAGCAAGGCTCAAAAGTTAATCAGCATAATACGGGTTACGACTTACGGGATATCACTGTAGATCAAAGAAAGTAAGAAATTATAAAATAATTTCATAGTTTGTTCGTTCGTCATGTGAAGTCATCATCATCATCGTCAATGAAAGAAATACAAAGAAATTCATTATTTATCAATGCTACTTTGTCAATAGATACGATGCGAGCAAATTTTTTTTTTATAAAATCTTAAAAAGTAACTCTATAATTTTTTATACACTCATAGAGCCCTTAAGGTGTTTTTCAAAGTGTATACAAACATACTAACTAAAAATATTGAGTATAACGGTTTAGCTTTTTTTATTTTTTCATTTATAACACTCGGTACATGGTTTAATGATTACCATATTTATAATAATACAAATACACAAATCAACTTTTACAGAAAGTGAAGAGGAGAAAGAACAGAAAGCTGAAGCACATGCCGATACTAACGAAGATTCAAAGGAAGCTGACGATGATGATAGCAAAGAAACTGAAGCGGCCACAGACAACGATAACGCAAGCAAAGAGACAGCCGAAGACGACAAATCAGATGAAAAATCTGAGGAGGCTGCTGACAGTTCAGATGAAACTAAAGACGAAGATAAATCAAAGGAGGATGACGATGGATCTCAAGAAAAGGCTGATGAATCACAAGAAGACAACGACGATTCCCAAGAAGTAAAAGAAGAATCTAAAGAAGAGGCAGATGCTCAATCCGCAGAAGATAAAGCTGAATCCAGCGAAGACAAAGATGACTCGGGAGAAGCCAACGATGACTCAGAGGAAGCCAAAGATGAATCAGACCAAACCAAGGATGAAACAACTGAGGAGAAAGATGAGTCAGGTGAAGAAAAAGACAAATCTGTAGAAGAATCTGAAACGCAAGAAGACAAAAAAGAGTCTGAAGAAGAGAAAGATGAATCAGAAGAGGAAAAAGACAAGTCTGAAGAAAAAGATGTATCTGCTGAAGAAACTACCGACGAAACTGCTGAAGCTGATGGAGGGGTAGAAGACAAATCAGTAGAGGCAGAACAAGAAGAAAGTGAAGGAGAGAAATCTGAAGAGGCTGGTGAAGATGCTTCAGAGGAAGAAGAAGCACCCGAAGAGGAGTTACTATTTGTGAGTAAACTTTTAACTTTTCATCAACCTAATGTATTGACCCTTCCCGCTGCGTGCTTTTCTGACCTACGGTAGACTAGCCCTAGGTAACGGGAGTAAACAGGCCGTACGTAATACACGTGGCCGGGGATAGTCCTCTGCAGGTGAAACAGAGATGGATATCGAAGGCAATGTATGCTCTGCACACGATTGCACAGCATTCTATTTTTTTATATGGTGAATGTATATTCTTTCTGATTTTGTTTCTGCTAGGACAAACATTCAACTTTTACTAGACCTGAGAACTAGTAAGAGAATCGAGATTTGAGTCTGTTATCAATTGTGTGATTCATTACTACTCGTATTAGGTATTTTCTAACAATTTTATTTTTTAGGAATTAGAAATTCCCGAAAACCTAAGATCTCGCGAGCACATCAAACAGATCCTGAGATTGGAAGAAGACACAAGCGAAAATGAACTAACGGTAGAAAAATCAGCAGAAATTATTCTTCGGGATCTGAAAAGGATTTATGAGAACTCTATCAAACCTCTAGAAACCCTATTTAGATACAGAGAGCTGAGCAACAGGCATTTTGGGGACCCCGAAATATTCTCCAAGCCGCTGGTGCTGTTTATGGGACCGTGGAGCGGCGGAAAATCCAGCATATTGAACTACCTGACGGGGCTTGAATTCACTCCATGGTCTCTAAGAACGGGTAAGCAAACCAACATTCCGCTAATTCAACATTGAGCATAAGGGGCTACATCGGAGACAGCGACACGCTGCTGGGATGTGGCATGCATCCTTAATCCGTGCCACATTGCTATCCCGATCATTGTGCCGTAACACCTGCACGAAGCATTCTGTATGCAGACACCCAGAACGCCCTGAGCGTGGCTTGGTACCTCTACCTACCTCTGGGAGCGCAAATTGGAACATCTTGCTATTGTATTATATCATAGAACATACCACTTTTATTCCGTTTCATAAAACGCGACCTACCAACACCTACTAAGGACCTATTAAAACGGACCCTATTACTAAGACTCCGCTGTCCGTCTGTCTGTATGTTTGTCTGTCTGTCTGTCACCAGGCTGTATCTCATGAACCGTGATAGTAAGACAGTTGAAATTTTCACAGATGATGTAATTCTATTGCCGCTATAACAAATACTAAAAAACAGAATAAAATAAATATTTAATGGGATAACAAACTCAATATTGATAACGGCAACAGGTAGACGCTTGAAATATTCACAGAATATTTCACTTAAAAATATATAATTAAGGGGGCTCCTATACAACAAGCGTGTTTTTTTGCCTTTTTTTTAGATAATGGTACGGAACCAAATTGGCCGTTTTTTTGTCTGTTGCATTGGCAGGCAGTTTCAAATTCGATAAAAAACACGTTGCAACGAGTCCAGTAATAATTCGTGTTTATTAGTAGCTCCTATTATTTATTTTGTGGTAGCTCGGTACATTTTTAAGGAGGAAAATGGATTTCAGCTATCTCCGACATATTACGCCAGCATCACATCAAGTGGAATATCAGTCTGACGATGCGTCGGAGCAGTTCCTTCTTTTAAACTTTTGTGTACCAGACACGCGACAAAGGTACCCAGTTAGGTAGGGATTAGGGACTTAGGACATGTGACTACTTTAGGTAAAGGTATGTCGGCTATCTCGCATCTAAACCTTCACAAAATCAAACTCAAGCAAAAATTACGAAAATAATTATAAAGATGTAAAAAGCTACCATGTTCACAGGTGCCGAGCCATCACCAGCATATTTCAACATCTTGATGCACGGCAAGGAGCCGCAGGTGCTGGACGGGACGCAGCTCGCCGCCGACTGGACCTTCTCCGGGCTGCAGAAGTTCGGCCAGGGCTTGGAGGAGCGTCTCAGGGGCCTGAGATATCCGAGCAAGATTCTAGAAAAGGTAATGCTAATTGCTAAAGTAATGTCATTTCAATTGCAGATTGCCACAAATGCAGCGTTCTTGTACCAACAATAACTAAATTGGCTTGTCCTTACACGGGCGGCATTCCAAGTCCCACTGAGCTGTCATAGCACGGGCGGCATACCAAATCCCACTCTGAGCTGCTGCACCAAATTGACTTTCTCTGCATCTGAGACAAGAACGGGAAAAGAGCCCTTACACGGGCCCAGCACCAGTGCTTGGTGGAAGCATACGTTCTAGAACTGATTCATTTCATTATTTCAATTCATTTCACATAATTTAATTTATTACAAACCAAATAAATAATCATGTCTGAAAATACTTAATTATAGGAGTATAATAAATCTACCTGCTACTTCGATCACAGAATCTGTGATCGGAGACCTACTAGTAAAATGTTTAAATAAACATGCAAAAAATTACAAAACACTACAAAAAAAATAGCAACAAACTAGTATAAGGTCAGGTGGGGTAAGTGCATCATACGAGTATGATTAGGTCAGGTAGGGTAACTACATCACACAAGTTTCAAAGATTAAATGAGGCTGGTGCTGAAATTTCCCCATTGCTGATCTTCCCCCACCGAACTATAATTAAAAATAAACGGCGATAATCACAAATAATGTCAAGAAACTTAAATTACCTTCAAATGACGATTCGCCTACTATCAAATGTTACGGAGCACATTTAGTTAGCAGTACCTCTCATGTTTGGACCCATCTTTATAGGTATCGAGGTTTAGCTTCCGAGCCACACCGCATCGTTGGCTTCTTGAAAGACCACCATATTCGTTCGCAGGTGAACATCGTAGAAATCCCTGGTATCCTGGAAGTGCGCAAGCAAGTGTCCCGCGTGTTCCCCTTCAACGACGCCTGCCAGTGGTTCATCGACCGGGCGGACATCATCTTCCTCGTGTACGACCCGTCCAAGCTGGACGTCGGCCCCGAGACAGAGGCCATACTCGACCAACTCAAGGGCAGGGAGTCTCAGGTTCATACAACACCCATTACTTGTTACAATTTACAACAGTTTACTGGCCAAATACTGGTGCCAATAGACGTTAAATTTTATAGGATTACAATATGTTTAACTATTATTTCGTGCGTAAATATTTCAAGACAATGATTTTACAAACACAAGTTTGATATCTCGAGACAGGTAGAGTTACTTAGGTACCTACTTCTAATTCCTCTCAACAGTTGCTAATGCTAAATGTTACTAAGTGTTTTTAAGACAAGGATTTGTAAGTACTTCAGATTGATTTAGGTAGGTTAGGTAAACCTGTTTAACTGCCACGCAACTAACCAAGAAACTGATCCATCAGATTCATGAAACTGATCCATTAGTTAGATTATACTAGTATTTCCTTAACTTTGATTTTCCTGCAGACCCGTATCGTCCTCAACAAAGCGGACACCGTGAAGCCGGAGGAGTTAATGCGCGTGCAGAGTGCGCTGATCTGGAACATCTCTCCACTGATGAGCTCCGCGCAGCCGCCGGTCATGTACGCGGCGTCGCTGTGGTCGCTGCCCTTCGAGGCGGGCGCGCCCGCGCGCCTGCTGCTGGCGCAGGAGCGCGAGCTGCTGAAGGACCTGCGCCACGCCATCGACAGGCGCATTGAGAACAAGATCGCTAGCGCGAGGAGATTCGCTGTAAGTTTACACTTTCACAGACTATCCTACTACGAAAGTTATTCTTTAATTTGATTTCAATGACGAAGTCGAACTGAAGTCATATAAGGCCCACGGTACGCAAATACCTAGTTGGGGAGTAAATCGAGCGTTAATAAAATGTGAAGTCTGTCTTAAGTCTGTTATGTTTCGCCTCCGCGCAAACTATTCACGCATCTTACGCTGAACTCACCACTTGTCACGTCTAAATTCCGACGATGGTGCAACCCACTGTGAAGAGGCCCATTGAGATGCCTATCCTTTCGGAGGGAAATTCGTGTGTGTCTGAGTGTGTATGTATAAATTTGAATTTGTTTTGGCAGGTTCGCGTCCGAAACCACGCAAAGATGGTAGACTGCTACCTCACGACGTACTACAACCACAAGACTATATTCGGCAACAGGAAGCTGATCGCCGACGCCATCATCGACAACCCTCAGAACTACCACATCTACGAGGGCCTCAGCACGCTCACCAACATTTCAAGGTTAGTTATTCATCTAGTAGATATTAATTCATAAACATGTATAGCCTAGAAACAGTTCCACAAACATGTATGAAGGCACTAATAAGGATATTTCCACTCGAAACAATTATGTGCGCAATACTAAGCGCTCTCGAACGGCGTTGAAAAACATGGAAATGGACCTGATCTCTGAGGCATGTGCATGAATGGATCTTCAATGGATTCAGTACATTGTTCAGTGCGAAGCGCATCTACTGAACCCATTCATCTCTCTGGTACTACATCAAGCTGCCCATGAAGGGGTGACCAATGCAAACAAGTGACACGAAGAGAGAGAAAGAGATGAGAAAAAGCGGAGAAAGATAAAGAGGGACATACATATTTATAAAAAATGAGAGAGAGAGAGAGAGAGTAATTAATCTGTTCTGTTTTTGCAGGTACGACTTGCCCGACCCCGAGACGTACCGCGACTTCTTCCGGCTGAACCCGCTGTTCGAGTTCCAGCAGCTGTCGGCGACGTGCACCTACTTCCGCGGCTGCCCCATCAACCGGCTCGACGTCGCCATCGCGTACGACCTGCCCGAGCTCGTCGGCAAGTACAAGAAGATGGTCGAGACCGCCGCGCCCCAGGGCATGCCCAAGAGTTGATGCGAACGAACGAACCGCAGCTCACACCCGCTTCTTATTAACACTCGGTAGACAAACAATTGGAACACTTTGGGCACATTTTGCATTTGTACAATCGGGCAACGTTTTTTTTAAAATCGCATTTCTTATTTATTTTCGCTTACTCGCTTATTCCTTCTGGGTGAATGATGTGAATGTGAGTTTTCTACAGTGGATATGATAGCAGTCGCCGGAGAATTTCCAAAGCCCCTTATTAACACTCTTTTTTTATATCAGTAGGTACAGTAAGTCTAGTCATTATTTGTTAATTTATTTTTATTACTCAATGAGTGACATCTAGGTGTTCCTACAAATAGGACTAATCCCTTGTGGTCTCTGCAATTTTTTTTGTTAGATATATTTATTGAGACTCTGTGACTTTATTTAAATAAGAATAAAATAAACATTGATCAAATGGTGTTTTATTTTTAAATACCTAATTAATATTAATTAAAATACTTAACAAATTTACTAACACATTATTAGTAGTAGTAGAGCTTTTTTGTGAAAGATTTCGTCCGGGGAAGTACTTTCACCATACCTATTTCTGCCGCAAAGCAGTAGTGCTCGCATTGCTGTGTTCCGGTTTGAAGGATAAGGGTGCCGGTGAAATTACAGGCACATGAGACTTTTCATCTTTGTCTCAGGGTGGCGGGCGCAGTGCAATGCTACATAGGGTGCGTCCTAGGTGGACGTGACCTATGAGGTAATGCACTGTTCATAGGCAGAGGTTACCGCTTAACATCAGGTGGGCCATCTGCATGTTCCGTCATTCAAGTAGTAAAAAAAATAAAAAAAACCAACAGTCACATAGGAACCTACGTGTACCTACATAGTCCGGCCGGATCCCACATTAGGATCCCCGGGTCGTGGGTATCAGGCACGCGTGTATGGGTGTGACAATCTACGAGTAGGGGAGAAGGAGGGACATTAGGACACTTTTCACATAATGGTTCCTAGATTTTTTTGTTTTTAAGTTTTTTGTGCGTTTTATGCTGTAAAACCTATATTTGTATTTTACCTTTAGAATACAATAATAAAATAAACATATTTATTGAGAAGAATAGGTAAAATTTTAATTTTAGTAAGCCATTGAAAATGTCCCAAACTGCTCCCTTGGGAGGCAGTTTAGGACTTGTGATTTAAATGGCCATAATAGTAATAAAAACTTTTTATTTTTCAAATATGCTTATTATTATTAAAATGTATTTGTTTAAGCATCTGAAATAAATGAAAACACCTAAAGTGACACAATTTTTTTAAAATGGTGCCTTGGGTTAGGTTAGGACACATCCATAGACAGAATATGTCCTAAAGTGCCCCAAAATATATTTCCTAACCTACCCCAAGGCGCCATTTAAAAAACTTTGTGTGGTAATATTTTTTTTATCTATTTTGAAACTAATACGTTTAACTCTATCCATGCATAGATACCCAAACTTAACAGAAACTTTAAAAAACACTTAATTTATGCTCATAATGAGCAAATAAACACTTACGTATACCAGATGAAAAATGTACACAACCGAAAATCCCGACCCGCTAATAAGTCAGTTTGACAGCTGACAGCATGGCACATTCGATGATTCACATGTGATGGCTTGTATTAGTAGTGTGGACACACTAAAAACGTATTTTCTGCCAAAAAAATGTATACGGTTTTGGAAAAATCTCCAATGTCTAAAGGTGCCCCTGTCCTTAGCTACCTCCTTCTCCCCTACCGTGGTATGGTAACGCAAAATCCGGAAGGCTGGACAAATGTTTGCAGATCATAGGTAGGTACCTACATACTAGTCCTTAGCGTCTCGGAACTTGTACTAATATTTATTCTGTGGTCTCAGCCAAAGTCTCGGAACAGCGCCCTTCGCAACACCGACGACAACCTCTCTTGTTTGTGAAAGAGAGAAGAATACGGAACGCATTGGAAAGATTCGCGCACGATGGGTTCCGTACCATCATCTATAAAAAAACATTTTGTTGTATGGAAGCCCCCTTAAATATTTATTTTATTCTAATTTTATGTATTTGTTATTATAGCGGCAACAGAAATACATCCTCTGTGAAACTGTCTAACTATCACGGTTTATGAGATACAGCCTGGTGACAGACGGACGGACGGACAACGGAGGCTTAGTAATAGGGTCCCGTTGGCACCCTTTGGGTACGGAACCCTAAAAACTAGAAAGAGAACCCTACTGATGTAGAGGGCTAGAGGCCGTCTTCCTTGCCAGGATACACTACATTTTTTGGTGTATATGTAGGACAAAAAACCTAGGTAGGTATATGTATTTGTGTTGTGTTATACTTGTATTGTCCCCATAGATCATGGTAAAGATAAAGATAAAGATAAGTTTATTTCGCTTAGAATAGGTACAACAAAACAACTAAAGATGTTCGTAAGTATATGAAAATAAGAGAACTTTGCCTTCCGTGCTAGTTAAAAAACTGTGTTACGTACGGCAAGGAAACGCCGTAGGAACGTATGGTTGTCTCTTAGTTTTTCATAATAAATAAACCTTCTTGTTTTCTAATGTCATTCTCGGTCATTCTAGTTGAGTCTATTGACCATTCTTGGTGGTTGCTTTTTCATACAAACGTATTAGCACAAATATGGGCGCACAGAGTATAGTTTTACACTGAAATGACTGTTGTTGGCTTTTATATTGGTCATTATTTGCGGCAAATTATATTTGGTTGAAGAAAACAGTGGATTAATAGCGAAAATAACATCGAAATTTTAGTCCATACGAGTAATTTCGATGTTATTTTCGCTATTAGTCCACTGTTTTCTTCAACCAATTCTTGATTGATTGATTTGCCGCAAATAATGACAAATATAAAAGCCAACAACAGTCATTTCAGTGTAAAATTATACTCTGTGCGCCCATATTTGTGCTAATGCGTTTGTATGGAAAAGCAACCACCTTAAGAACGACGTCGGAACTTAGTCGTAGTATACGTAAAATGCCTAAATCTAGGAATTTCTATCACTTTTTAGGGCATTTCAGCATTTCAGGGATCATTTAAACCAAATCTATGGCTAAACCAAAATTGTAAGTGGAAACACTGATAGGAAATAAATAAACAATGACTGACTGACAGCAGCATAGCAGGCAGATGCCAAACTTATGAAAAACTTATTAATTCTGTCTGTGGCCAAACTAAGATTGTGAAGCGAGCGACAGGATATTTACAAAAAATTGAAAAATTGCTTGGGTTGCAATCCTTGCAGGTTTTGAATTACACCGTATTTATCTTAACCTAAGTTATGCACACAGACTTGTCCCCGCATTTACACACAGATGAGTGCAATGTTTTTATAAAGAAGCTGGCGGATTGTCATGATAATGTAAGTCGTTTACTCACATTGCGTAACAAGAACATAGTCAGGACGCCGAAACTATATTTTGTTTAATGCAACGAGATTTTTCTTCCCGCATTACGGAATATCGAATTACAATACCAAGCATAACCTCAAAACCCCAACGTATATTTACTTACTAAGATTATTTCTTTATTTATTTCCAGCACATGTTTCTCAAGTTCGTAGGCTACTGCAACGACTTCGATCGTGACATGAGAAAGTGTCTCAAAGGAGAGCGACTCAGACGACAGAAAGCCAACTTGGACGACTCCCGAAAGAGGCACGCTGAAATCCGTGCCCGAATATTAGCTCAGGGCAACTGACCGCATTTATAATGAGTAAAATGGAGTATACCAGCATCATAGACTCGATACCAGCTTCAGCTTTAGTATACAAATCATTCACAGAGAGGTATTACACCAAGAGATATGTAACTAATGTAAACGGCATCAAGAACAATGACATCATGATCATGTTCCATTCAAATAGGATTGCGCTGCTCTGTCTCGCTCCCACTCATTTCTTTTTTGAAAATAAACAGGAGTTTTCTGTCAACTTCAATGCTGGGGGAGTGAATCGACTGGATAATTCTGTTAAGGGAAAAGGCAAGAAGGGAGGGCAGAAGCTATTCAAACAATCTGTGGTCTGTAAGATTGAATATAAAGACGGTACGAGTTTCAATGTGCCTAGTTGTATGAAAGGTGCTTTATTAGAAGTGAATGAAGAACTTGTAAAGAACCCTAAGCTGCTGAGAGAACTGCCCGATGCTGACGGGTACATCGCAGTTATTCTCTCAAGTATTGAGAACTCCGAGTTGCAGAAGAGTGAAATGCTGACTCCAGAGTTGTATTTAAATAGTATAAATAATGGTGATGTTGATAAATAGTTTAATTTGTATTATGTTGGTTTGATTTAGTTGTTTCAATAATCTGTTAATCATTAGGCCCTCTGTCTTCTAAAAGCTGTTTAAAGTTGTTGCGTATCAACACATGGGATAAAATGGTATTGTGAAGGTAATTTCACTAAACATCAAAGTCCTAAATGTCACCAACCATACAAATACGTCGAAACCTCTATACTTCAGAGATTACAGACCAGAAGTTCAATTATCGTAATAAAAAAAGTCAAAATAATAGTATAGTAGTAAGCATGAAGCTTTGGTGCAGAGTCGATGTCATAAATTATATTCTACTCAACTGACAAAACAACATGATATGTGACTAAAACTTTTCAGTTTTTCTGAGAATTTTATAGCTTAGTAGATGTCTCTCTTTCACTCGTTCCACATTATTTATACAGTGTAAGTCTTGATAATGTGCACATATTAAAATGTCGGTAACTTTGGTTAATTTTATCGACGGAAAAAACTAAATTTTTTTTTTTTTTTTTTATTATTTTAAGATGCTTTTTAAATTTTTGTTTGCTACAAGGGCCTCCATCTAAACAAAACGGTGTAACTTTTAAACTAAACGATCTATTTCAATGAAACAAACTGATTAATGACTAAAAATAACAGAAGCTGCTCATAAAAAAAAAAATTATAGGAAAAACAGCCCTCAGTTGAAAATTAACATGTTTTTTCACAAGAATCAACTTAATTTTCAATAATTTTTCCAGTAATTTTTAAATTTTGCAATAAAAGCCTTACTTTACCTACATTTTTTATTACTTTAAATTAATTATGCAAACAAAAATTTAAAAAGAGTCTTAAAATAATAAAATAAATGTTTTTTTTGTAGTTTTTTCCGTCGATAAAATTAACCAAAGTTACCGACATTTTAATATGTGCACATTATGAAGACTCACACTGTATAACTATATTGAAAGATACGACTGAATTGTTAATAAGATGGAGCAGAATACCAATTTTCAGTCACAATTGAGTGTAGATTAGTCAACTCTCATTGTGGTTTCAAAATAAGAGAAATGAATGACCTTCAGATAAATTCATCAGTATCCAGGGCTCTATTAACTATTTAAGTCGCATCCAAATAAACAACCAACAAGCAATTATCTTACCTCTTGCTAAATAATATTGTATCATTCATTAGCTTATCTATTTTCTACTGACCCATGAACTTAGCGACTGATAACAGTCGTTTAGTTCGACTCAGAGACTTGGAGGATTCTGACCGGTGAAAATGTGTTCAAAAAGTCTAAACAGATTGTTCTTTGCCACAAAACTAAAGACTTCTAAAGAAGTAGCATCAATAGCAAGTTTTCGTACGTACAGTGACGACAGTGCCGCAAAGAGAACTCCATTGTACAGTTTGCACAACAAGTACGGGGGAAAAGTCGTAAACTTTGCTGGTTTTATGCTACCAGTGCAATATTCGGATTTGAGCGTATCTGCATCTCATTTGTTCACGAGGAACAGTGCATCTATCTTCGACGTGTCTCACATGCTGCAAACTAACGTACGCGGCAAGGACTGCATAGAATGGTTCGAATCTATATGCCCTGTGGATTTGAGAGGCATGTCCAATGGGTCCAGTTCTCTGACTGTGTTTCTGACCAACGAAGGAGGGATTATCGACGATTTGATTGTGACGAAAGTGAACGAAGAAACGCTTTACGTCGTCTCTAATGCTGGTCGTTTGCAAGTCGATAAAGCACACATGAGAGAGACCTCTGAACTGTTCAAACGGAAGGGCAAAGATGTCAATGTAGATTTCTGGGACGTGAGTGATAGAGCTCTAATTGCTGTGCAAGGACCGAAAGCAGCGTCGGCCTTGCAAAGTCTCACCGACATCGTTATGGAGGATTTGACATTTATGACGTCACGGTTGGGAAAGGTAGCTGGTGTCGATTGTCGGGTCACCCGTTGTGGGTACACTGGAGAAGATGGAGTAGAAATATCGATCCCAGCTGAAAAAGCAGAGCTCGTGACCGAGGCTTTGCTCCAGTTGAAGGACATCAAACTAGCAGGACTAGGGGCCAGGGACTCTTTGCGCCTAGAAGCAGGACTGTGTCTGTACGGCAACGACATCGACGAAACCATCACCCCAGTGGAAGCTGCGCTGACTTGGCTGATTGCAAAGAGAAGGCGCGGTGAGGCTAACTTCCCCGGAGCGGATCTTATTTTGAAGCAAATAAAGGAAGGTGTGAGTAAAAGGCGAGTGGGGATAAGGATGGAGTCAGGGCCGCCTGCTAGAAAAGACGCTTTGCTGAAGAATCCGAGGAGTTCTGAAGTTATTGGTAAAGTAACCAGTGGCTGCCCTGCCCCATCTTTAGGAGGTAACGTAGCCATGGGCTATGTTCCTGAATCTTTGAAGAAGGCAGGAACAGAACTACTAGTAAACATAAGAGGTAAAGATATCCCATGTGTCATTACAAAGATGCCATTCGTCCCCGCGAAATATTACATCAAGAAATAAAAGGGTTTAGTAAAAATAATATTTTTTATTTATAATTAATTGTACTAACAGAAAGTAACGACCCATGTCAGGAGTCACACTAATAATAGGTACAGACTAATTAACATAATAATAATATGTAAATAAACGCCATTCAAAAATAAATTGTCAAGGATTAAAACAAGGCAAATTATGTACACAGCTGTTGAACACAGAATGCAAATGAAAAGAAGTCTGAAAGGAATGTAATTTTGCACATTCATGTAATACTGTTTACTATGCTACTCGTATGTACTCGGCTATCACAGGAGTTCACCACTTGGTGTTATACTACTCCAGTCAATACAGGGTTTGAGCACTACATTCATTCCTCCATCTCTGTTTGTGTTGCAGTGAGAGAGGGAAGGGAAATGTCATAAAATAAAATATTTTTATAAAAATTGTTTTTTTCCAGTTCCTATTTCTTGTCACATATGTGGAACCATAAAAGTGTCATAGTAATGTTTAGCTACCAAAGCGCGCCACGTCCCTGGTGCGCAGGTTGCGGGCCAGCTCCAACACCGTGCTGGCAATGATTGCTGCAAGGGTGGATTGTCCTTATACAAGGCACTGCTGCGAGCGACACCTGCCCAGCAATCCAATTAGTTTTCGAGGGTTTTTTTATTGTGTATATGTGTACGTATTCTCCTTTATGAGTTTTGCTCGAAGTAAATGTATTTGATTTGATTTGATTTGAAAAGTAGCAAAAGTTTAACTTTGAGCAGAAGTATCAACCATTTTAATTTTCCAAAAATAATTAGTTATGAAGAATTTCCGGTACGGAGGCCTGCAATGCTCTAAGTGAAGAATCTCCGGCAAATTTGGAAATTTTCGGCGTTTACGACCTTCTTCAGGCCAAAATAATCAATTTTGAAATCTATATAATTATATAAAACAAAGTCGTGTTAGTTACACCACTTATAACTCAATATCGGCTGGACCGATGTTAGATATCTCTTTATTGGTGGATTCTTCTCCGCTCTGAATAGCAGAATAAGTAATAAAATATCTGGGGGGGGGGGGCTGTTTTAAACCGGAGGCTACCCGTGCCAAGCCGGGGCGAGTCACTAGTATTTATATAGAAAGTAGTTGTTTTTCATTATTTTTCAAAAAATCAACGGTTTATGAATGTATTGCGTAAAATACCTAATCATTTTCTATAGACAATTTTAGGGATCCTCACTTACGTGACGAAATAGGACCTGAAACATTTTTCAATACCTATTTAACCCAACTTTCATACAATTTATTTGTTGGATTTCTTTGACATTAACTTTATAAGTAGGGAACTCTACCACTGTGCAAACATTTAGAGGCAGAGTAATGAATGTTGGGTCCATACAAGCGCTTTATTGACTGGACTATTAAGGAATGATTGTCTCAATCATCAGTCTCTTACAAGGCGTCCACAAGCTTGGACCTCTGTAACTTTGTTATTATTGTCCTATACCTACATGGGGCTTCGCATTTCTACTCTACACAATAAAATATAGTAATACAATCGTAGTCTTGAGCATTTGCATTAAATTCGAAAATTGAATTCTTAATTACATTTAAGTGATGATGTACATTTAAAAAAAAAAATGTTTAACAGCCAGCGCAGGAATCATTCTCTTCACAAACAATACAAGGTGTCAAACAATTCATGAGCAATTACAAGACCCTCCAAATATTAAAATTCATGATCAATTTTTTAAAATCGTTCCTGAATTTTACATACAGCTTTATAAATCAAAAAGCCAGTTTGGCTCACAATACAAAATCCTGGCAACACCCATGTCTAATCCTTATGTTAATACTTTCACATGCTTAATTCTTTTAAATAACAATATTCTGAGCTTCGCACGCTTGCGGCGCGAAATTATTATTTTTTGGTGTTTTTTGCCCATTACAGCTCATCAACACTTCTTCAGATAGCGAAAGTTGAGTTCGCGAGAACTAAGAGACTTAACACACATGTTTTAATTGATAGTATCTCATAAATATCATCAGTTTAGCTATGATACCCCTTAAATACTTTTTACAGTGTTTTTGTTTGTTTAGGGGTATCATAGCTAAACTGATGATATTTATGAGATACTATCAATTAAAACATGTGTGTTAAGTCTCCTAGTTCTCGCGAACTCAACTTTCGTTATCTGAAGAAGTGTTGATGAGCTGTAATGGGCAAAAAACACCAAAAAAACCTGAATCTCGCGCCTCAAGCGTGAGCATTACCTTAGAGCGTGACCTTAAATGAATTAACAATCAATTCTGCAACTGGCTGTTCAGACAAATAAAGAACATTCAGACAGAACACGGCGCACCATACAAGTGAAGCCAAACACCGTGCTCATAACATACAATAACCAATAGTACTCCACTACAAGTACATACTCTAACTCACAGGCAATGCATCTAAACATGATCATCACTCGTTAGCTCTGTGTCGGTGAGTTATTGTGGGTACACTAACAATGTTCCGTCTTAACTATCTTTATTTGTCTGCAACTGGCTCTGACTGTACTAGCCCAATAGTGGGACCTTCATAAGCCCAGTAGTGGACGGCTACAAATGTGTCGGAACTCACCAAGTCCGTTGGGCTGCGTCGCTAGGAGTCCTGTTCGTGGTTGAAGTTGGATTGCGCAAGGCGCGCAATCTCTTCGTTAAGCTTGCTCAGTCTTTCTGATACCTACAACAGTTTGTAAGCACTCAGCAAATGGCGGCTATAGTACTCTTCTTAGCGATTTGTACTAACAGGGAGACGCTCAGATAGTTAGAATCATAGAAACTACGCCATACCTTCTCGTCACGGATACAGCAATGCCTCAAGACGAAATTCTATAAGTGTGTGATGTGTTACGGCACTGAGGCGTGGCCGCTAACTATGGGCCGCATAGGTAAGCTCAAGTTGCTCAGCGGGCTATGGAGAGAGCTATGCTCGGAGATAGAATCCGGAATGAAGTGGCAATGGGCAGGCATAAAGCTCGCAGAACTGATAACCGTTGAGGAAGAAAGGTTCTCGAGTGGCGACCACAAACCGGACCACGCATAAGAGGAATGCCCTCCTTTCGACGGACCAAAGACATTGTAGAGGTCGCAGGAAGGCGGTGCAGGCCTATGTGCAGCAGTGGAATTCTGTATACTGGTGATGATGGCACTGGGAAGCTCATCTAGTTATTCAGGGCACATTCCTCGCAGTCCGCGAGAGGGCAGGCACAGCTCACGTGCGAGCCACTTGTCAGTCCGCGAGAGGGCAGGCACAGCTAACGTGCGAGCCACTTGTCAGTTCGCGAGAGGGCAGGCACAGCTCATGTGCGAGCCAGTTGTCAGTCCGCGAGAGGGCAGGCGCAGCTCACGTGCGAGCCACTTGTCAGTCCGCGAGAGGGCAGGCACAGCTCACGTGCGAGCCACTCGTCAGTCCGCGAGAGGGCAGGCGCAGCTCACGTGCGAGCCACTTGTCAGTCCGCGAGAGGGCAGGCACAGCTCACGTGCGAGCCACTCGTCAGTCCGCGAGAGGGCAGGCACAGCTCACGTGCGAGCCACTCGTCAGTCCGCGAGAGGGCAGGCGCAGCTCACGTGCGAGCCACTTGTCAGTCCGCGAGAGGGCAGGCACAGCTCACGTGCGAGCCACTCGTCAGTCCGCGAGAGGGCAGGCACAGCTCACGTGCGAGCCACTCGTCAGCGGCGGTGCTTGAGGCGACACTCCCCTCGCCACAGTCTGCGCAACAAACGACGTACGTTTGTCTGTTTGAACAGAACCACTAGAAAACGGCTCTAACGGTTTTGATGACATGATATGGTATTTTTAAAAGCAGAAAACAATCTAGCTTGGTTGTATGGTCGGATGATGGCTCGGAGGATGATTATGAGTTAATCTCGTCGGCCTGAGGACACCTCGACGGTTGATGATGGTCTACTCACATCAGTCTGAGGATACCTCGACGGTTGATGATGGTCTACTCACATCAGTCTGAGGATACCTCGACGGTTGATGATGGTCTACTCACATCAGTCTGAGGATACCTCGACGGTTGATGATGGTCTACTCACATCAGTCTGGTGATACCTCGACGGTTGATGATGGTCTACTCACATCAGTCTGGTGATACCTCGACGGTTGATGATGGTCTACTCACGTCAGTCTGGTGATACCTCGACGGTTGATGATGGTCTACTCACGTCAGTCTGGTGATACCTCGACGGTTGATGATGGTCTACTCACGTCAGTCTGGTGATACCTCGACGGTTGATGATGGTCTACTCCACGTCAGTCTGGTGATACCTCGACGGTTGATGATGGTCTACTCACATCAGTCTGGTGATACCTCGACGGTTGATGATGGTCTACTCACGTCAGTCTGGTGATACCTCGACGGTTGATGATGGTCTACTCACGTCAGTCTGGTGATACCTCGACGGTTGATGATGGTCTACTCCACGTCAGTCTGGTGATACCTCGACGGTTGATGATGGTCTACTCCACGTCAGTCTGGTGATACCTCGACGGTTGATGATGGTCTACTCCACGTCAGTCTGGTGATACCTCGACGGTTGATGATGGTCTACTCCACGACAGTCTGGTGATACCTCGACGGTTGATGATGGTCTACTCCACGTCAGTCTGGTGATACCTCGACGGTTGATGATGGTCTACTCACGTCAGTCTGGTGATACCTCGACGGTTGATGATGGTCTACTCACGTCAGTCTGGTGATACCTCGACGGTTGATGATGGTCTACTCACGTCAGTCTGGTGATACCTCGACGGTTGATGATGGTCTACTCACGTCAGTCTGGTGATACCTCGACGGTTGATGATGGTCTACTCACGTCAGTCTGGTGATAGCTCTGCGCTTGAGAATGAGATGGCTTCTCTTGTTGTATCCGACAGTTGACTTGGTAGTTGATTTGGTTTTGCAGTTTTACAAATATCTTCCTGTATTCATCTTGTATTCTGTTCATTTCACTGTTCACGTGGGTGTCCTTCTTTGTGATGTATTCCTGTAAAGTAAGTATATCATGTACATACATGTAGTAAGTACACATGTAGTACGGTCACCTCTGGGCGCGAGTCCTACCCGTACTTGCCGTTTTGTTTATGTGTAACATCTTCCCCCTTTCCCCTCGCTTCCCTGCAGCAATCAGTGCGAGTGATTTGGTGGAAAGGGACGGTAGTGTGTAACAGGGAGCGCGCATTTTTCCGAGAGGTGGTACTATCAGCCATGTTGCTTATTACCAAGGAGGTGAGACGTCAGATGCTACATATCATATGTGACCTTCGGTACAGAGGCCGCAATGCTCTAAGAAAACAAAACAAGCGAGCCTCTTTTTTTTATTTATAAACTCGGAAACAAACAATCTTGTCGTTGCCCTGCTGTTACGCGGTAGTAACCTCCGTATATAAGAATGCATTACATCACAGGCCACGTTCACCTAGGACGCGCCCTATGCACTACACTTCGCTCGCCACCGGCATACAGAACAAGCAATGCGCGCCGAACACTACTGCTTTGCAGCAGTAAAAGGTATGGTGGTAGTACTTCCAAGACAAACTCTTTCACAAAAACAACCTCTACTACTACAGTGGGGCATTCCGCAACATTCAATATCGTATAGTATATCAAGTACAATATCACAGAATACATAACAGTACAAACATATAAAATATGGATTTTAATTATCTGCAATAAACTGTTTAATAAGTAAAGGCACAGAATAAAGAATAGTACACAACAAAGGCTGACTTCCGAAAAAAAATATAAATAGCGACTATTGCTGGGAGTCAACAAAGTGCAAATTATCTCGCATAAGCGCTTAGTGCCTAACGCGATATTCACCTAACCATTGCTGCTCTCTTCTAACGCGTAACTCGTCAGATCATTTCTGTCTGGGGTTGGCGCAGTCTTAACTAGCGTAAAGTGTTCCTTACCTTGTAAGTCATTATAGTCTTCTTAGCGTGCCGATACTTGTCCTGGATCAACTGATAATCCATCTGCAGTTTTTCACGAATCTCCTCCATTTGCGCCAACTTCGACTGCATTTCAGTAACTCTAACCTTCATAGCTTGATACTCTCTCGAACAAGAAGAGTTTTTTTGTTTCCAATCTTCTCTTTCACTTTTTAGCGCATCTTCTAGAGATCCTAATCTAGAAGCTCGTTCTTTGTACTTCTCAGCTTTAACTTTCCATTCCAGAAGTAAGTCTTTCGCTTTCTGGCAGTCCGCTTGCATATCGTTGTGCTCTTTGATGAGCTCACTAATTTCCTTCTCTTTAGATTCTAGTATCTGAGTTACTTTATTTCTCTCCGCTATGATAAATTGTTTCAAAGTTTCAACCTCTTGAGCTTTTCGTTCTAGAAGTTCTTTTAGCTTCGCGACGGCGTCGAGCTGTTCTGATTCAATTTCTTTGATCCTTCGAGCGCAGTTCATTTCAATGGTTTTAATTTCTAAGGTGAATTTCTCTGCGATTTGTTCCCGTATGGCTTTCTCCTTCATCATCATCGCTGTCTGAAAGTGGGAACACATAGCCATCTGTTAGTCTGCGCGACACCTCTCATCAACTTACTCAACCTAACTTCAGTTATTGAACAGGTTTGGCCACCTGGAACGTGTCCCCTACAGGTGGCGCTACGGCGCTTTGAGCCGATCAAACGACAAGATTTAAACATTCGTTCTTTGTAATATTTATACAATTTGTTACTGACACGATGTGACAGTTAAACCATGTGGGAATATTGTATTTTGGCATTTACATAGCTTGACTTAGATACATAATAAGGTTTGGACATTTTGTCACTTAAACATTGATACCATTGTACAGTGTACATTTTAACAATAAGGCGATTTGTCTTGTAGGACGTTTTGACATGTGTACAGCCAAGTCCCGGAACGGATCATACTATCCCATAAATTGTTCCAGTCCAGGAGTCGGAGACTGGCGTAGCGGTCTGACGCATCTCGTATCAAGGAGACGGCCACAGGTTCGAGTCCCGCCAGGTTGGTATATTATAAAGCCTTAGTGTCTACATTATACACACGAGCTTACAGATACCGCAGAGCCTCAAGACGAAAGTTAATCAGTGCATGTTGCCAGAGATGACTTACGGCAATGAAACGTGGCCGCTAACTATTCACCTTTATACACAAGCTCAAATTCACGCCACGTGCTATGGAGAGAGCTATGCTCGGAGTCCGAAACGACGAAATAGTAAGTTGAAATGGCAATGGGGAGGCATATAGCACGCAGAACTGACAACCGTTGGGGAATAAAGGTTCTCGAGTGGCGAACACAAACCGGTTAAACAATCTGGGTTTGTATTGCTCACGTATATAAGCGGAGCTCGCTCGAACAGCAAGTCGTAAATTGGCTTTCAGTGCGAATCGTGATTTGAGAGAACTAGTGAATAGTGTAGTGAAGTACAGTCTTAGTGAACAGTGAATTGGTGTTTTGAGGTAACTTTAACAAAAGTGTTATTTTGGTTAAACAGTAGATTTTTTTATTCCGAACCCTAGCCTAGCTCGCAAATTTCAGGACACCTTTTTCGGATTCGATACCCAAAGGGTGCGAGACGGGGTCCTATTACCAAGCCGACGCCGTTTGTCCGTCCGTCCGTCTGTTACTGGCAGACAGGCGTAAGAGAATATTTTTACAGATTATCAGTTGTTACATGAACCCACAAACCATATATCAAGATAGACACCGCAAACACGGCAATTTGTATAAAACCAAGCGTGCTGTTTTATTTTGTGCCTACTTTGTTACGAAATATCTCCATTCGCACGGACAGCTGATTTCGATGAATTTTTATAGTTTACTATGGCGCAATTAGGCATTTTTATATTAAAATCTGACGTGCTATCGCGAAGTCAGCCGAGAGCGAATTGATTTGGGGTTTGCTAACAGGTACAATGCGCAAGCTTGCGGACAGGCAGTGACACGCAAAGTAGATGCACTTGCGGTGTCTATCGTTTTATCTTGGTATAGGTCTGTGCATGAACCACATGCGAATAATGAAGAGGCCATGTGAAGAACTTATAGCTACGTAGTGCGAAGGTGTTTAGGTGTACCAGTAAACATTGTGGTTGTTTGCATACCTTGGCCGCTACGTCATCACAGTCCTGCACCATGTGCTCTATGCTCTCCGAGCGCGGTGTTGCACTAGTCGACACGTCCTCGGTGTTCGTGCCAACCGACTTCTGTTCCTGTAGCTTCTTGAACCGGTCCACAATGTACTGCTGGAAGAACTCCGCCTTGCTCTTAAGCTCGCTCATTAGGGCTTCGTTGCTCTCTTGCGAAGCTGGGAAATGTAAAAACATAACATTACGCTCAACAGCGACATACATAGTCCTGATCCCACGCGAGGGTCCCCTGTGACGTGGGTAACGTGGAAACCTACGACACAGGGAACCCTAGTGTGGTTTGTATGATGTGAGTGTATATTTATTTATTTTCGGCTTATATTGCTTCACGGTGAAGTTACAGGCACATGAGACTTTATCTTTATGTCTCAGGGTCGCGGGCGCAGTGCAATGCCGCATAGGGCGCGTCCTAGGGTGGACGTGACCTATGAGGTAATGCATTGTTAAAGGCAGAGGTTACCGCTTAACATCAGGTGGCCCATCAGCTTGCTCCGTAATTCACGCAGGTAAAGAAAACTGCTGGGCATAGTCCTCCCTCTCTTTTTTCCAGTTCTCTCCGTCTCTTTCTGCGGTAGGCCGGTCACCTATGACGTCACCTTCGCGGACCCGTAGTGCGCTTCCTCCACAGATGTGCAGACGTCAGGGACCCGTCAGTAGTGCGCTTCCTCCACAGATGTGCAGGCGTCAGGGACCCGTCAGTAGTGCGCTTCCTCCACAGATGTGCAGACGTCAGGGTCCCGTCAGTAGTGCGCTTCCTCCACAGATGTGCAGACATGCGGCGGACGCGGCGCCATCCACGTGTATAGCACTTACCTAATCGAACAGTACATTTGCTAAGCTGCTCATCTAAATACTTGACATTCTTTAAGTGTCTCTCACATTGCATACAGGGCTCCATCTCTTTTCTCATCGCCGATTTCTCATCTACAAAAACAAAATAAAATATATGTTACTACACTGACTTCAATAGTACATTGTGATACAAGGGTCGTAAATAAGTTAGCGCTGTGATAAGGAGGCAGCTCTACGAAGGTTGCTGAACAGGTAAACGTGATAAGAGGTAAAACAGATTCTAGTATATTAGCGTTACGCACGTAGAATAATAAATAATAATAAATAATGCTGGACAGTTCACACAACATTATCTAGCCCCAAGCTAAGCAGAGCTTGTGTTATGGGTACTAGACAACTGATATACTTAATACAATATATTACATAGATAGATATTATACATTATTTATTATACATAGAAAATACCCAGAACACCCTGAACAAATATCTGCGAACGCACAAATATTTGTTCCGAGGCGGGAATCGAACCCGCAACCTCCTGCGTAGCAGGCGAACCTTCGCCCGCCGCGCCACAGAGGTCGTCACGTCACGTCGTCGAATAAGACCTATAAATAAGATATGTAATGTGTAATAGATCAATCTATCATTGGACGTAGCTATGTAGTCTTACTGAAGCAGCCCCCCGAGACTACCCTTGTTTCAGCACAACAGGTTGAGGCAAGGGTTTACGGTCGTCGCGAGTTTGTAATAACCTTTACGTCCGTGTGTCACCGAGACTACCCTTGTTTCAGCACAACAGGTTGAGGCGAGGGTTTACGGTCGTCGCGAGTTTGTAATAACCTCTAAGTCCGTGTGTCACCGAGTCTACCCTTGTTTCAGCACAACAGGTTGAGGCGAGGGTTTACCGTCGTCGCGAGTTTGTAATAACCTTTACGTCCGTGTGTCACCGAGACTACCCTTGTTTCAGCACAACAGGTTGAGGCGAGGGTTTACCGTCGTCGCGAGTTTGTAATAACCTCTACGTCCGTGTGTCACCGAGTCTACCCTTGTTTCAGCACAACAGGTTGAGGCGAGGGTTTACCGTCGTCGCGAGTTTGTAATAACCTCTACGTCCGTGTGTCACCGAGTCTACCCTTGTTTCAGCACAACAGGTTGAGGCGAGGGTTTACCGTCGTCGCGAGTTTGTAATAACCTTTACGTCCGTGTGTCACCGAGACTACCCTTGTTTCAGCACAACAGGTTGAGGCGAGGGTTTACCGTCGTCGCGAGTTTGTAATAACCTCTACGTCCGTGTGTCACCGAGTCTACCCTTGTTTCAGCACAACAGGTTGAGGCGAGGGTTTACCGTCGTCGCGAGTTTGTAATAACCTTTACGTCCGTGTGTCATAAGACGATTTCAAAACATTTAAATAGTGTCTTCAGCCGCCAAATAAATATCCCGTGTTTCATTTTTCTTCGCCTTTAGCACATACATAATTTTTAACCCCCGACGCAAAAAGAGGGGTGTTATAAGTTTGACCGCTATGTGTGAGTGTCTGTCTGGCTGTGTGTCTATCTGTGGCAGACGTACCTCTTATACGAGTGAACCAATATGAATGCGGTTTTTTTTATTTGAAAGCATATTTTCTAGCGATGGTTTGTAGTCACGTTTTATCAAAATCAAGCTCGGTTTCTTTTTTGTTGACTGCTTGGTTTTTTAAAGAAAGCATATTACACTCTAGGTCAGTCTAGGTACATACTGGTGGCGATTTGAAGTTGCATTATCTAAAGCTAAAGCTAACTAAACGTATCGTCATCCTTTTCTTTTGTATATAAAAAGCAAAGGACAGGGATTCTATTTTTAGTTTAAACTTTTGAAAATACAATCTCAAATTACTACCACTATATACATCATAAGACCGCGTGGCCTGTTGTCGCACCGCCCCTTGACAGCTAAATTGGCAATTTGCAATATCAGCTCACCACTTGTCACGTTTATTTCCAACGATGGTGCAAACCACAGTGAAAAGAAGTCCGTTTGAGGCTCTGCCTACCCTTTCGGGGAAAAAGGCATATGTCTGTAGGGGCTCTGATTGCAATGTTAGCAAATTCCCAACGCCCCGCTCCCCGCGCCGCCGGTACAGGCAGTCACGTTCGTACCGCCGCTTAGATAATACATTTTGTAACCTTTATTTAATTAAATTCCCAACGCCCCGCTCCCCGCGCCGCCGGTACAGGCAGTCACGTTCGTACCGCCACTTAGATAATACATTTTGTAACCTTTATTTAATTAAATTCCCAACGCCCCGCTCCCCGCGCCGCCGGTACAGGCAGTCACGTTCGTACCGCCACTTAGATAATACATTTTGTAACCTTTATTTAATTAAATTCCCAACGCCCCGCTCCCCGCGCCGCCGGTACAGGCAGTCACGTTCGTACCGCCACTTAGATAATACATTTTGTAACCTTTATTTAATTAAATTCCCAACGCCCCGCTCCCCGCGCCGCCGGTACAGGCAGTCACGTTCGTACCGCCACTTAGATAATACATTTTGTAACCTTTATTTAATTAAATCAGTAATTCCATCGTAAAGTGTTTTCATCATCACCACCACCACCAGAAGTCTGAACATAGAACTATATTATACTTATTCCTACATGTCTATGTATGTTCGTACATATTATCACGTTGTTTTGAAGTTGGTTCTCTTTTTTCTTTGAATCAGCTTCTCCTTGTTCACTCGGCACCACGCAGGCGCTTCCCGCCTAGTAGTAAGAAGGATCATCAAATAAAGCGCGCGCCGTGTTTGTTGCCTGACTCTTCTATGTTTGGTCGCGTTGGAACAGGAGTCGATAAAGTATTTTTGAGTTTGATTACCTTTCAGATATTTGTCCAGCTTCTCAGTAAACTCCTTCTGTTTGTCAGTGAACTCCCGCTGCAGCTCAGATATCCTCTTATTAGCCGTCTCCAACTCACTCCTACAACTGGTAAGCTCCGAGTTCAGTTTCTCAATCTGCTGCTTGTACTTCTCCATTCGTTCGACGTAGTCTCTCTCCTGCGTGTTGAAGTGCTCGCGTTCTAGTTGTGTTCTCGCCGCGACGTCTTTCAGTTCGCGGTTGACTGCGTCTCGAGCGCTGCAAGCCTGTAGGCAGAGGGAAGGGAACATTGACGACCTCTGTGGCGCGGCTGGCGATGGTTCGCCTGCGACGCAGGAGGTTGCGGGTTCGATTCCCGCCTCGGAACAAATAATTTGTCCGTTCTGCAGATATTTGTTCAGGGTGTTCTGGGTGTTTTCTAAGCATAATAAAAATATCTATCTATGTAATGTATTATATTAAGTATATCAGTTATTCTAGTACCCATAACACAAGCTCTGGCTTAGCTTGGGGCTAGATAATGTTGTGTGAACTGTCCAGCATTGTTTATTTATTATTGTTTATTATTGCAGACGCGGCGGCAACTCAGGCGCAGGACGCACGTGACAATGTACACACACGCGTGACTCTCTCTAGTTGCCGCCCAGCGTGTAAGGCTGCGTTTCCATTGACGCGGAGCTGTGCGGAGATGAGCGGAGAATAGCGGTGAAAAGTGGTAAGTGTTTCCGCTGAAGCAGAGAGGAGAGGAGCGGAGCGGAGCGGAGCGGAGAGGAGAGGAGCGGAGCGGAGTGGAGCTAACTTTGGAATTGCGCAATTTTGAGCTCAGTTTGTCTCCATCTTTCAGAAAGAGCATATGTCATGTTGTCGCTTAAAAAGAAAAAAGCAATCCTTTTATATCTTTCCTTACTTGACGACGAAGATAACGAATCACGCACCGCCCCGCTGTCCTCCGCTCCGCATCACCTCGCTACGCACCGCTCCGCTGTCCTCCGCTCCGCATCACCTCGCTACGCACCGCTCCGCTGTCCTCCGCCTAAGGCTGCGTTTCCATTGACGCGGAGTTGGGCGGAGCGGTGCTTAGCGGTGCATGAATTGACCAATCACTATGCTCGAAATCTCTGCTCCGCTTCAATGGAAACAGCACGAGCGGAGCGGGGCAGAGCTGAACTGATATTCATATAAAATATGTGAAACCGGAATGCTGGCCAGAAGATGTCCATATAAAGCCGTGGCGCAGTGGATTTCGTAGGCCACGGGACCAAGCGGACTAATGCTAGCACTGCACGTTATAAAACGTACTCACTTTTTTATCAGAACGTTAGAGGTCTTCGTACTAAACTGGACGTCTGTAAAAAGGCTATTTTGGTGGAATCAGCTGATATATTTGCGCTCACGGAGACTTTACTGATCAGTAGCGTGCATGACGCGGAAGTGTTCCCCCCGGGGTACACCGTGCTGCGCCGGGACCGCGCAGGTGATGCTGGATGGGGAGGTGTACTTCTCGCAGTCCGCGATCAATTTAAAGTGCAACAAGTTGTTGATATTGACGGCTACTTGAACGATGTAGAGGTTGTTATTGGAATTGTAACGCTTAAATACAAAAGAGTCGTCCTGTGTGTAGTGTACATTCCCCCTAGTTCGAAAGATGATAAGTATGTTAATACCTTTTGTGTCCTTGAAAACCTAATAACTAAGTATCATAAATTAGATGTATTATTGGTAGGTGATTTTAATTTGAATTCGTGTAGTAAAAACGTAATTATGCAATATAATTGTTTATTGTCATATGGTAAATTAATGCAGCATAGTCTAGTTCGTAATAAATATGACAATATGTTAGATTTGGTTCTGAGCAATCTGGGCGCTAAGTGTATTGAGGTGAAAGGAGACGCTGAGCCCTTGGTCCCCGCGGACGCACACCATCCGCCACTCGCGGTGAGCGTGCGGTGCGCGCGGCCGGCGCGTCACTGCGCCCCGCGCGCGCGCGCCCGCCCGTCGCCGGCGCCGGCAGCTGACGCAGCGGACCATCAGCGTTGTGCATTTAATTTTTGTAAAGCTAATTTTCAATCGTTATATGCAGAATTGTGTTCGGTTACATGGGACGACATATTTTTAACATCCAATGTTAATGAAGCTGTCACATTATTTTATAATAAGTTAAATTCATGTTTTGAGCTTCATGTTCCCATGAAAACAAATTCGAATAATGATAAAAATGAATATAAGTATCAGTATCCGACGTGGTTTACGCCTGATATAGTTAAAACATTAAAAAATAAATATTTTCATTTAAAGAAGTTCAAGCAGCTAAACTTAGACTTTAATGCGGAAATGTTTAAATTTTATAGACAGCAAGCTAAGGAGCTTATTAATCTGACGTATTATAGCTTTATCCGACGGACAGAGACGAATATAAAGAAGGACCCTAAGAGCTTTTGGAAATTTGTGAAAGATCAGCAGGTGTCTAGGTTTGCGTGCACTGAATTCGAATATGACAAACAAACTGTGACAGGTCTTGATGCAGCGAACGCGTTTGCAACTTATTTTAGTTCTGTTTTTCTGCCCCATAACCCTGTTCTATCTGCAGCTGACGCTGAAAGCGAGTCAGCAGGCTCGCTGTGCTCCTCACGAGTCGCGCTAGACAATGTCACTTCAGCAGACCTATCAGTAGCAATACGCCGCCTTAAGGGTCACTCATCCGCTGGGCCAGATGGGGTCCCACCATTTATTGTGAAAGATTGTAGGATGATTCTTGAGGAACCGCTTCATTTTATTTTCAATTTAGCATTATCATCAGCTACTTACCCTACATTATGGAAAGTTTCTCGTGTCACCCCTATACCAAAGGGAGGCTCTTCGTCAGAGGTTGAAAATTATAGGCCAATAGCGGTTCTGTCTGCCTTCGGCAAGGTTTTTGAATCCATACTCAACCGATATATCACCAGGCAAGTGCAAACCCAGCTAGCCGAGAGCCAGCATGGCTTTAGAGCCGGCAAGTCCACAACCACGAACCACGTAAACTTTGTGGACTACGCGGTGGTGGAGATGGATCGGAAAAAGCAAGTCGACACGGCTTACTTTGACTTTAAAAATGATGTCCTTTTGAGGAAGTTCTCTGCTATTGGGTTTACTACCAAGCTCCTTCAGTTATTTGTTAGTTACTTTTCTGACCACGTTCAGTATGTGCAGCTCTCTGGGTTCCATTCTAAACCCTATGCAACTTGTTCCGGTGTTAGCCAAGGTAGCACACTGGGACCCACTCAGTTTCTCATCATGATAAATGACCTGCCGAAGGTTGTCAGAACAGCGGAGTGTCTCATGTTTGCTGATGATCTGAAGCTATTCCTGGGAGTAAGTAGCACGATTGACTGTGAGGCACTGCAGAGGGACATCGACAGTGTGGTACACTGGGGAGAATGTAATCACCTAGAATTTAACAGTTCGAAGTGTAAAACTATCTCATTCACCCGGTCAAGCGCTCCTCTCCAGTACAATTACCACATATCTGGCGTTCCTCTGGAGCGCGTCACGGAAATTCGTGACTTGGGGTTGATTTTGGATGTAAAACTAACCTTTAATCCGCATATCCTGGATGTATGTAACAGAGCTTTTAAATCCTTGGGATTCGTTACGCGACAGACAGCTAGGTTCCATGATAGGAATGCCATTATAACTCTCTACTACGCGTTCGTGAGGAGTAAATTAGAGTATAGCTCTCTCGTATGGGACCCACACGAACAAAAATATACAATTATGCTAGAACGCGTACAAAGGAAATTTGCACGTTATCTTTTTAAAAAAATGCATGGATTCTATCCTTATTTATATCCGTCTTTGTTCGTCGCCGGAATGGTAGGCATCAACACCCTGGAGTTGAGACGCAAGTGTGCATTGTTGATGCACTATTATCTGCTGCTCAACAACAGGATTGATAACCCGACCGCGCTGGCTCGCTGCTCGTTGTCTGCGCCGGACCAGCGGCTGCGTGCGCCGCGCCTGTTTGCGACCCCGTTGGTTCGAACGCAAACCACCCGGTATGCTCCTACAGCTCATGCTCTAAATTTGCTCAACGCCCTGGTTGCTCAGAAACCAGAAACCGATGTATTTTTTTCAAATTTTAATGTTTTCTTAAATTCTTCTATTAGTTTTCTAAGTTAAGTAGTTTTTAATATTTGTACCTATTGTTTGGCTTTCTGCGCGCGTTGGTGTATACTGTAAGTGCAGTAAGCAGTTGAATTTAAATAAAATAAAAATAAAAATAAAATAAAATATAAAATAAGCGAGGTGATGCGGAGCGGAGGACAGCGGGGCGGTGAGTAGCGAGGTGATGCGGAGCGGAGGACAGCGGGGCGGTGCGATGCGGAGGGTAGCTAGGAGAGCTAAAAGAAAGATATAAAAGGATTGCTTTTTTCTTTTTAAGCGACAACATGACATATGCTCTTTCTGAAAGATGGAGACAAACTGAGCTCAAAAATTGCGCAATTCCAAAGTTAGCTCCACTCCGCTCCGCTCCTCTCCTCTCCGCTACGCTCCGCTCCGCTCCGCTCCGCTCCGCTCCTCTCCTCTCTGCTTCAGTGGAAACACTTACCACTTTTCACCGCTATTCTCCGCTCATCTCCGCACAGCTCCGCGTCAATGGAAACGCAGCCTAACGCTTACTAGGCTTGTGTAGTCCACATACGAAGAATGATTAGGAACTATTTCAAACTATTGAACGAGAGCGAACTATTATTACCCGAGATCATCCTTATTAGTTCAATAGTGCTATTAGTTCCTTTCGCAAGAGAGAGCGCGCGAGCTCGCACTCTGTCCGACCGATCACTCGATGCGTCTCCGACGAAGGCCGAGTACAAACGAACGAACGAACACGAACCAACACTCTTTTACCACTGAACTAACAGTACTAACACAACTATAAGACTGAACTAGTACATTTGATTGTTTGTACTAGTACGGAGTACTAGTACTCCTACAGCACAAACCTAAAGCTTACAAAGCTACTGTTGTAATGGTGGTTCTACACAAACATAACATATAATATACGTTATTTAAAAGATAAACGGCAAACGAAACGACGAACGGTCTCGAAACGTCAGCAAAGTGACGAATTATAGTGGTAATTAGCCGTTTATCTTTTAATATGATTCCCAACCACGATAGTTTCAATTCTATACGTTATTTAGTTGTATATTTTAATATTTATTCATATAAATACTCATGTAAATCACTATATTCCACGATGGTGCAACCCACTGGGAAAAGAGGCCCATTGAGGCTCTGCCTACCCCTTCGGGGAAAAAGGCGTGTGTCTATGTATGTATGTATGTATGTATATTTCCATTCCATCCCAAGGTTGTCTTCAACCTCCTAAATTGCCGCCATCTTGTTTTTGTCCACTTCCGGTATCTAGACGGACTTTCGGTTATCAAAATTGAGTACAGCGACCCCCAAAGCCAATTCCAGAACACCTCACACGACTAGAATCGAATTATAATATGGCTTTTAAGCAAGGGTTTCATTTTGGCCGCCATCTTGAATTTTGAGCAAAGGAGCCAAAATTGGGATTGTCAACATTCAGAATCGAATTAAGCAGGCTTTTTTCAGACTCCCCTTCGACGCTCTCAGTATACGTGCACGTTACATACAATGATCTCACCTCTCAGTATACGTGCACGTTACATACAATGATCTCACCTCTCAGTATACGTGCACGTTACATACAATGATCTCACCTGTAGATACAAGTTGTTCAGCTCTGCATTCTCGTGGAGCGTGTCCTTGCGCTGTGCGCTGCAGCGCTCCAACTCGCGCAACAAGTCTGCGCTCGCCTCCTGCGCCGTCGCCGCGCGACTCCCCTTCGACGCTCTCAGTTTGTCGTGCTCCATCTCCAGCTCGGTGTATTTTAGATCTAACTGCAAAAGACAACAAGTGGTACAATATACCACAAAAAAAAAACAATACAAGCTTTTACAGAATGAGTGATTGAACCCGTGTGCTGATCGAAATGAGCTTAAACACGGCCAGTCTACTATTATTCCTCGAGGAGTTCCGTTGTCCACCTTCCGTCTTCATCATCAGATCGGCTCGCTGTCACCATAATATTGTGACGCAATATTGTGTCATCGTAACTCGGCAGGTAAGCAAAACGTACTGTCAATCGGTACAAGGATAATTCCTTTAAAATTATGTTACAAGATTTGTCGCGAACGTACATACAAACATTGCAAGGCGTGTTGCAACATACCGCTTTGAGCTGTGCTCTGGCATCCTCCAGCTGCCTCGTGAGCTGCTCGTTCTGGCGCGCGCACGCGTCGCGCTCACCGGCGTCGCTCAGCGCGTCCAGCGTGCGCTGCAGCGCGGCGAGGCGCGCGCTCAGCTGCATCTCCACGTGTTGCAACATACCGCTTTGAGCTGTGCTCTGGCATCCTCCAGCTGCCTCGTGAGCTGCTCGTTCTGGCACGCGCACGCGTCGCGCTCGCCGGCGTCGCTCAGCGCGTCCAGCGTGCGCTGTAGCGCGGCGAGGCGCGCGCTCAGCTGCATCTCCACGTGTTGCAACATACCGCTTTGAGCTGTGCTCTGGCATCCTCCAGCTGCCTCGTGAGCTGCTCGTTCTGGCACGCGCACGCGTCGCGCTCGCCGGCGTCGCTCAGCGCGTCCAGCGTGCGCTGTAGCGCGGCGAGGCGCGCGCTCAGCTGCATCTCCACGTGTTGCAACATACCGCTTTGAGCTGTGCTCTGGCATCCTCCAGCTGCCTCGTGAGCTGCTCGTTCTGGCGCGCGCACGCGTCGCGCTCGCCGGCGTCGCTCAGCGCGTCCAGCGTGCGCTGCAGCGCGGCGAGGCGCGCGCTCAGCTGCATCTCCACGTGTTGCAACATACCGCTTTGAGCTGTGCTCTGGCATCCTCCAGCTGCCTCGTGAGCTGCTCGTTCTGGCGCGCGCACGCGTCGCGCTCGCCGGCGTCGCTCAGCGCGTCCAGCGTGCGCTGTAGCGCGGCGAGGCGCGCGCTCAGCTGCATCTCCGCGCTCCGCTGCTCCTCTAGCTTAGCTCTGTACTCTGACTCCAACTTGCGATGTTGTTCTATTTTTTTATCCCTGTAATTAAAATAAAATATAAAAAAGTAAATAATGCTGGACAGTTCACACAACATTATCTAGCCCCAAGCTAAGCAGAGCTTGTATTAGAGTAGATAGCTGATATACTTAATATCAGTTGTGTATTAACAACATTACATAGATAGATATTTTTTATTAGACAGAAAATACCCAGAACAACCTATACAAATATCTGCAAATCGTACAAATATTTGTTCCGAGGCGGGAATCGAACCCGCAACCTCCTGCGTCGCAGACGAACCTTCGCACGCCGCGCCACAGAGGTCTTCATGAAAGATTAATGAAGTGTTGAAGGAGGGTGCTGCCGGAGGGCGGGCGAGCCCTCGCATACAAACAAGTTTGCTTCTCATTTGGATATAATCTTATAAAATGCAATTTTTTTTTGTTGGTAAGTGACGATGCGGCCGAAGATGGAGCACAAAGGTCTAGAACGCACCTATTCACTCTAGCCTTGAAGAGACCCAGATTATAGTTTTCAGGAAAGACAGACAACGGTAGTGTATTCCACTCCTTAGCAGTTCGCATTATAAAGATAGAACAGTAACGTTAAGTACAAATAGAGTGTATACTAATGAGGTAAGGATGGTACCGAGCCGTGCGTCTGCTCGTCCTATGAAGAAAAAGAGATGGTGGGATCAGATCATGAAGTTCCTGGGAGCATTCCCCAAAATGTAACCTATAGAAGATCGAGAGGTAAGCGACCTTAAGGCGGTGCTCGAGACTCTGGATCTTAGTCTCCGCCATATGATGCTCACGTATAAGCCTGAAAGCTCTGCGTTCGATCGAGTCCAAGGCAGCAAGCTGGTGTTCGGCCGAGCCATCCCAAACGTGGCAGCAGTACAGTACTCCATACCAGCCCGGACTTGCGCTTTGTACAGACTTAGAAGCTGTCCTGGTGTGAAGTAACGCTTTACCTTAAGGCGCTATAGGTTCAACGAACATTTTTGTATGAGGCGAAGAAGGCGAGCGCACGCTCTGATACCGTGTTTTTATGGATAAAAAAATTATATAAAAATGGCGTTCAAAGTTTTGTTTAATTTTGTTGATGAATTCACTAACTCAAATAATAACTACCATGTAACCAAATGATTCAAAAATGAAAACGTGAGAGAAGTGAGTGAAAAATAGCATTTCAATTTTAAAAAGGAGGTATCTTTGTTATTTTTTTTTATCGAGTGAAGTAATTCAAATATTGTATTGAATTATTGATTTCACTAGATAAAAAGCTCAAGAATATCATATATTTTTTTCTTCATAGAAAACTATGAAAATTCTTATCAAAAACTTTAAAATTCTAGAGACATTTGAGAACCTATCGCGCCTTAATCAGGATACCCAGCTTCATGGAAGCAGTTTTTGCCTAAGCCAATGTTGAGTGTATCTCTCCACAACTGTGCTGTCGTCTGCATACCCAATGATACCGGGCATTGTGCTCGCTATGACACGTACATTTCGAGAATTGAGCGGCTTCAGACCAAGTTTCTTAAGTATCTCTATTATCGTCTGCGGATTCCATATTCTCATGATGACTATTATAATCTTTGTAAAAAAAAACATCTACCGCTTTCCAAAAGACGTGAAATAGCTGACCTTGTATTTTTATTAAAGTTAACGAGTAATGTCATTGATTGCCCTGAAATTTTACATAAGATTAACGTAAATGTTCCACTTATTAAAATAAGATTTTTAGCTACATTGCATGTGCCAATAGTATCAACCAATTACAGAAAAAATGCATATTTATTGCGAGCAAGTGACAACTTTAATAAACTAAGTAAGCAAGCAGACTTTGACCTCTTTGTCACTAGCGTCTCCTCAGCGAGACTGCGGCTGAGCAGAGAATTCTTCGCAGCTGATGATGACGATGTTTAGTGACCGTATAATATATCTACTTTATATCTATTATGTTAATCTAAACTGTAACTAATTTTCCACTGTATATGTAATCTGTTAAAGTATCCATTTATTCGTTAGTTTTTGCCGCATGGTTTTATATAATATAATAATGGTGATGATTGTATCGTCACTGTTTCTATTCGTGAGAACCTTTAATTGGCTCTCTAATGCTACCTTAATGTGTGTTCTAATATATGTAAGCTATGTAGCCCGATTAGCTTGCTACCGGTAATTTCCAAGCTCTTCGAAAAAATTCTGCTCACACGAATGCTAAAAACATTAGCTGAAAAATCGTTAATTCCCGACCACCAATTTGGATTCCGACAAGAACACGGCACCGTAGAACAAGTGCATAGAGTTGTGGATCAAATAAGAAGATCCCTTGAACTTAAAGAGTACTGCTCAGCGGCCTTCCTAGATATACAACAGGCTTTTGATAAAGTTTGGCACAAGGGGCTCCTCTGCAAAATTAAAAACTTATTACCACACTCGTTCTTTGGAATATTGAACTCGTACCTCTCGGAAAGAATATTCCAAGTAAAGGATGACGAATACACGTCGAGTTTCCATGACATACAAGCAGGAGTACCTCAGGGATCGGTGCTGGGAGCTGGATCTGGTGCCCGTTCACCTTGGAGAAAACATATTACCACATAACGACTCAGTGAAGTATCTAGGGATGCACCTGGATCGTAGACTGACCTGGAGAAAGCACCTACAAAAAAAAAGAGACGAACTCAACTTCCGGTACCGGAACCTCCATTGGCTAATGGGTAGAAACTCGGTCCTGAGTACTGACAACAAACTCCTGATTTACCAGGTTGTACTGAAGCCTATCTGGACGTATGGCATACAACTGTGGGGATCAGCCTGCAAATCAAATATTTCAATCATACAAAGAGCACAAAATGGCATCTTAAGAAATGTATCCAATGCACCGTGGTTCTTAATGATTACTGAGCTGCATAGCGAACTGAAGGTCAACACAGTCGTCGACGAAATAAAACTATATTCATCGAAATACAAAGAACGTCTGAATGTACATCCGAACCACTTGGCCTCACAGCTAACTACTATCAACTACCCGAAGAGGCTTAAAAGACAACATATCATGGAACTCTGACACATGACACATAAGAAAAGGAGAGGTGGTCGCTGGACCACTTCTGCTACAAGCACGACTACCCGCACCAAATCTGCTCATAGTCTGAGAACTGATCGCAGATGAAAATAGAACACAAAAAAAAAAAAAAAAAAAAATATATGTAAGCTGTTGGTTCTCCTTTAAATTAAATAAATAAATAAATAAATTAGATACTAAATCAAATAAAGTAACTAAATAGATAATGGAAAGGAGCATTCTGAACATTAAAAGAAAACACAGGCAAAGAAACATAAACATCAGAAAGAAGACAAAGGTTATAGATGCTCTACATCATTGCCGAAAACTAAAATGGAAATGGGCAGGCCACGTAGCCAGAATGAGCAACAAAAAATGGACGAAAATTGTAACAACTTGGTATAACGTGAGATGTTTTAACCAGACTGAGTATGATTTGACAGTATATACTGTATGCACTTACCGTTTGGGATCTCCAAACGGTAAGTGCATACAGTATAAGCTTTTGTAACTGTATCTTGTAGCGACTCAGGACCTCTTTCAACGTTGTTAATTTGTATGCACTTACCGTTTGGAGATCTCTTCTTGTAGCGTCGGCAGCTTTTGTAACTGTACCTTGTAGCGACTCAGGACCTCTTTCAACGTTGTTAATTTGTATGCACTTACCGTTTGGAGATCTCTTCTTGTAGCGTCGGCAGCTTTTGTAACTGTACCTTGTAGCGACTCAGGACCTCTTTCAACGTTGTTAATTTGTATGCACTTACCGTTTGGAGATCTCTTCTTGTAGCGTCGGCAGCTTTTGTAACTGTACCTTGTAGTGACTCAGGACCTCTTTCAACGTCGTTAATTTGCCTGGTGATTGAGCATCACCTGAAATATTGTTTTTTTTTTATTAGTTGAATGGTGGAACAGTCAGATGGCCCATCGTACTCTCTGCCTATAACAATCCATTACTACACAGGTCACGTGTGGTCTAGCCAGGACGCGCCCTATGTGGCATGGCACTGCGCCATAAAGATGAAAGTCTCATGTGTCTGTAATATCACCGCATAAACCGTACATATTTTTCAGCAGTATTTAGACGAGAAATTATAGTGTAATTTTTTATGTAATGGCACGACAATCAGGCATACGTCCCGCCTGATGGTAGGCGGTTACCGTCACCTATTGACAACTGCAACACCAGAGGCATTGCCAATGCGTTGCCTGCACCATTCTAGTAAAATAACACCGAGACACCGCGTACGTAAGCCGAGCGGTGTCAGGCACGGTGTCCACCAGTATCTGGTGCAGAGTGGCGCGCCACAGTTCGTGCTCGTGCTGAGTCGTGCCCAGCTTGTTGCGGCACAGCACTATGTATGTGAGTGTTGGGTGCTATGTTACCAATATAAGCGGTGTCAGGCACGGTGTCCACCAGTATCTGGTGCAGAGTGGTGCGCCACAGCTCGTGCTCGCGCTAAGTCGTGCCCAGCTTGTTGCGGCACAGCACTATGTATGTGAGTGTTGGGTGCTATGTTACCAATATAAGCGGTGTCAGGCACGGTGTCCACCAGTATCTGGTGCAGAATGGCGCGCCACAGTTCGTGCTCGTGCTGAGTCGTGCCCAGCTTGTTGCGGCACAGCACTATGTATGTGGGTGTTGGGTGCTATGTTACCAATATAAGCGGTGTCAGGCACGGTGTCCACCAGTATCTGGTGCAGAATGGCGCGCCACAGTTCGTGCTCGTGCTGAGTCGTGCCCAGCTTGTTGCGGCACAGCACTATGTATGTGAGTGTTGGGTGCTATGTTACCAATATAAGCGGTGTCAGGCACGGTGTCCACCAGTATCTGGTGCAGAATGGCGCGCCACAGTTCGTGCTCGTGCTGAGTCGTGCCCAGCTTGTTGCGGCACAGCACTATGTATGTGGGTGTTGGGTGCTATGTTACCAATATAAGCGGTGTCAGGCACGGTGTCCACCAGTATCTGGTGCAGAGTGGTGCGCCACAGCTCGTGCTCGCGCTGAGTCGTGCCCAGCTTGTTGCGGCACAGCACTATGTATGTGAGTGTTGGGTGCTATGTTACCAATATAAGCGGTGTCAGGCACGGTGTCCACCAGTATCTGGTGCAGAATGGCACGCCACAGTTCGTGCTCGTGCTGAGTCGTGCCCAGCTTGTTGCGGCACAGCACTATGTATGTGGGTGTTGGGTGCTATGTTACCAATATAAGCGGTGTCAGGCACGGTGTCCACCAGTATCTGGTGCAGAGTGGTGCGCCACAGCTCGTGCTCGCGCTGAGTCGTGCCCAGCTTGTTGCGGCACAGCACTATGTATGTGAGTGTTGGGTGCTATGTTACCAATATAAGCGGTGTCAGGCACGGTGTCCACCAGTATCTGGTACAGAATGGCGCGCCACAGTTCGTGCTCGTGCTGAGTCGTGCCCAGCTTGTTGCGGCACAGCACTATGTATGTGGGTGTTGGGTGCTATGTTACCAATATAAGCGGTGTCAGGCACGGTGTCCACCAGTATCTGGTGCAGAGTGGTGCGCCACAGCTCGTGCTCGCGCTGAGTCGTGCCCAGCTTGTTGCGGCACAGCACCAACTCGTGTGTGGTCACTTCTAGTTTACACTGAAATACAAATAAATTGATAAGAAAAACATCATTTAATAGACATCAATATATTTTATTCGTTTATTTGACACGCACACAGATGTATGCACAAACAGACAGGTACTCGTAGAATAAAGGAAAGTGTGTACAATTATATACTAATGTGAATGGCGGAACTAGCAGGTAGCCCACCTAATGTTAAACGGTAACCTCTGCCTTTAACAATGCATTATCACATAGGGGTCATTTCACGTGGAGCGGACACCCCAAAAAACGGATTTTGTCTTTACTTAGGTATTGTGATCCCCCACACAAGTTACATAAATTGACCATATATTAGTTGGAAATTCATTATTCAACAAATAATTATTAAAATTAACATTTTAATTTCAGAGTTTTGCTCCGACTTCAGGTGCTTTAAAGAAAGAAAGAAATAAACGTTTATTTAACGCTTATTTGTTTTTTTTATGTTTGTTTTTTTAGATGTATATAACTAAAATAAATAGAATATTTTTATAGCTGATATCTGTAGTCATTAAAATTTGCTTTTACATTTTATATTAGAATTTTCTAATATAAGAAAGCGTTAGCTGAGTCAGTCGTGGGAAGCAATGGCGGCGATGAGCTCACCACTTGTCACGTCTATATTCCACGATGGTGCAACCCACTGTGAAAGGAGGCCTATTGTGGCTCTGCCTACCCCTTCTGGGAAAAAGGCGTGTGTTATATGTATGTATGTATGTATATTTATTTAAGAAAAAAAATCGTATGTAAAATATTAAATTTAATTTTTCCTCAACTTCGACATTTTTTTAAATTAATTTAAATATTTAAATAAAATGCCTAATTTGTCTTGTATAAGCACATCAAAAATCAAAATGGGCCTACTAATGGTTTAGGAGTTATAAGGTATAGAGTGCGGTCACTCCTCAGAATTAATGCGCAGAGAGCTCCATTATTTCTTATGGACGCATTTAAACCGTGTGCCCCTGTCTATAATTACGTCATCCTCATCATTACCAGATAGATGTCTACTGCTAGACATAGGGCTCTTTATAGAATGCCACGAACAATGATCTTGAGCCGCCCCCATCCACCGACCTCCTGTATCCTGACATCGGTTCACTGAGTGGAGGCCGACCTAAATTGTGCCTTCCGTTTCGTGGGCGCAACGCGAAATAACATTATTGTAGAAATATTATAAAATCAAATCGAAAAGAATACTAAAATTCTTGAATAATAAAAAAATAATCACGTTATCTACACGGAAACCACTCATTCTCACGTCCGTCGGTCGTCCTGGGAAATTTAAATTTGTGCGGTAGGTTTTTTGAATTCATTCGAAATATGTAAACAAGCCAAACCCTTCTTAAGCTGTATGTTATGTATGTATTATGGCTTCGCAACCCTAACAACGTACCCCCAACTCCTTGACTTGTTCCTTGGCCGCGTTCCTCTCCGCACAGAGCTGCGCCGCTCGCTCCTTGAGCCGCACCGTTTCTCCGCCGACCAGCCTGCTCTGCGCAGCCTCCAGCTCGCGAGCTAGCCGGTTGATTGTCGCACCCTTTTCTACTAGAATATCTTCTTTTTCTTTGTCCCGTTCCATACATCGCCTTTCTAATGTCTTTATTTCGTTTTCCTGGAAGGCAGATATTATTATACTAGGTCAGTTCGTGTGAATTATTCCCAGGGAATATTTCGAAAGCTTTGCGACAAAAATATAACTCAAAATAAATGTACGAACGGAATGTCGGCAACCAACTGTGAAATGGGAAGCTAGCTGCCCGGCGGCCGAAAAGTACATGGAGTGAAAGAGGCCTGCCGCGACGCAGCTCGTCGGGTGTCCCTTGAGTTGGGTCACACACATCAAACACAAACACATCGAAAGAGGCCTGCCGCGACGCAGCTCGTCGGGTGTCCCTTGAGTTGGGTCACACACATCAAACACAAACACATCGAAAAGACCTGCCGCGACGCAGCTCGTCGGGTGTCCCTTGAGTTGGGTCACACACATCAAACACAAACACATCGAAAGAGACCTGCCGCGACGCAGCTCGTCGGGTGTCCCTTGAGTTGGGTCACACATATCAAACACAAACACATCGAAAGAGACCTGCCGCGACGCAGCTCGTCGGGTGTCCCTTGAGTTGGGTCACACACATCAAACACAAACACATCGAAAGAGACCTGCCGCGACGCAGCTCGTCGGGTGTCCCTTGAGTTGGGTCACACACATCAAACACAAACACATCGAAAGAGGCCTGCCGCGACGCAGCTCGTCGGGTGTCCCTTGAGTTGGGTCACACACATCAAACACAAACACATCGAAAGAGACCTGCCGCGACGCAGCTCGTCGGGTGTCCCTTGAGTTGGGTCACACACATCAAACACAAACACATCGAAAGAGACCTGCCGCGACGCAGCTCGTCGGGTGTCCCTTGAGTTGGGTCACACACATCAAACACAAACACATCGAAAGAGGCCTGCCGCGACGCAGCTCGTCGGGTGTCCCTCGAGTTGGGTCACACACATCAAACATAAACACATCGAAAGAGGCCTGCCGCGACGCAGCTCGTCGGGTGTCCCTTGAGTTGGGTCACACACATCAAACACAAACACATCGAAAGAGACCTGCCGCGACGCAGCTCGTCGGGTGTCGCTCGAGTTGGGTCACACACATCAAACACAAACACATCGAAAGCGAACACAATGCTTTTGTTTCCCGAGGCGGACGGCGAACATGTTTTGTTTCTATGTTTTTGTGTATCGTTTCGAAGAAATCAGTCGCAGGAGACAGCTTAATACTTACCAATTACTTATTCTATTAAAGATTTAATTGGCACGTCTTGTGGCCGCCGTTGTGGCGCTGTTTGATATTAGATAACAAGAAGGCGGTGTTAGTTCTGATTACGACCACGTGCTAAATGATCCTTGTAGCACTCTACTTACTTTTTCGTCAAGCCTGTTTTTTGCCTTCATCAAATCGTTTTGTAGTCGATCCATTTCTTGTCTATGTCTGTAAATAAATTAAAAAGTTGATCAGGTTAAAGAGGTGCCGTAGTTGGAATGAAATTACAGACACATGAGACTTCATCTTTGTCTCAGGGTGGCGGGCCAGTGTAATGCCACGTAGGGCCCGTCCTAGGTGGGCGGGTCTGTGTTTATCCATTAATAGTTGCTGCGGCCTAACTCCGATTTTGGATAAATGCAGGCCTTCCTTGCCCACTCAAGAGTGAGTTGGCAAGGAGGCGAATGGTCTTGGGAGGAGCGCGGGTCGCTGAGATCCCCAAGGCAAGTCTGATGGTCATCCTTCACGAGGTTGCTGCCTGTTTCTGGTCTATTTTTTCTGAAATAGACATTAGTGAAACCATCAGGCGCGTTCACGGTCCACTAGGGGCCGTGTTGGTGTAAGGTGCCCACTGAACTGTTGGTGACATGACTGGTAGGTAGGTAGGTACCCCTGTTTGCTACTGGCGGCAGTGACCTCATAATCCTCGTGAGTTTGCTTCCACTTGCAAACGGGGAGGCGTTTCCTTCGTATCCTCTAGGTGTACTCGGGTTACATCTGGAGGATACGACGGAGGGAAGGCAGGCGGTCTCTCTCCAGGTCACTGCATGGCAGATCTCTGCAGTGAAAGGGAAAGAGACCCCCCAATGGGATAGAGTGTTGGGGTTGGGGAGGTGGTGTGTTGGCTCTCTAACTTGCGAGGAGTTGGAGAGTGGGCCGACCATCGCCCTGACCCTAACCAGTTAGGCGTTCCCCCCATTTGAGGGGCGGGAAGGCAGCTGACCCTCCGCGTGTCCCTCTGATTAGCAGAGGGCACAGTGAGAGGGCCGGTCAGAGGTGCCCGATGGGCGAGGTGGAGTACCCTTGTTTGCGACTGGCGGCACATTCGATCCATCGAGCGAGACGGCACTCGCAACGGGGAGGAGCTGCCCTCTCATCACCCAGGCAGAGTGGCTCCCTACTATGCCCGGATGATGAGACAGCAGGGAAGGGCTGTTTGTTCCCGCGTTTGACTTTGGGTTAATCCAAACTCAAATGTGGGAATAAACGGCGAAAAGGTAGTTTGCCCTCTCTACCTTCCGGACGTAGCCGGTGACTCCCCCGCCGAGCTGTGCTCGGAAGATAGATGACGGCCGGGTAGGAAGTGACATCTCTCTCTCTCTCTCTTGCCACGATGATATGAGTTTTTCTCGCGTTTTCGTGGTGGAAGAGTGAAATGACGCTGTGACTATGTAAAAACGTGTACTGACCTGTCTTGCTGCTCCCTGAACAGATTGTCCGTGTCATGTGTGTGCGCAACCTGCAAGAGAACATTCATCAGCATTACATGAGAAGGGAGAGGCACTTGCGACCTTACAGCTGTCTCTGCGCGACGCAGGGACTGAGACGTAGGGCACGTCGCACGTGGATGTACCTTACAGCTGTCTCTGCGCGACGCAGGGACTGAGACGTAGGGCACGTCGCACGTGGATGTACCTTACAGCTGTCTCTGCGCGGCGCAGGGACTGAGACGTAGGGCACGTCGCACGTGGATGTACCTTACAGCTGTCTCTGCGCGACGCAGGGACTGAGACGTAGGGCACGTCGCACGTGGATGTACCTTACAGCTGTCTCTGCGCGACGCAGGGACTGAGACGTAGGGCACGTCGCACGTGGATGTACCTTACAGCTGTCTCTGCGCGACGCAGGGACTGAGACGTAGGGCACGTCGCACGTGGATGTACCTTACAGCTGTCTCTGCGCGACGCAGGGACTGAGACGTAGGGCACGTCGCACGTGGACGTACGTTACAGCTGTCTCTGCGCGGCGCAGGGACTGAGACGTAGGGCACGTCGCACGTGGACGTACGTTACAGCTGTCTCTGCGCGGCGCAGGGACTGAGACGTAGGGCACGTCGCACGTGGATGTACCTTACAGCTGTCTCTGCGCGACGCAGGGACTGAGACGTAGGGCACGTCGCACGTGGATGTACCTTACAGCTGTCTCTGCGCGACGCAGGGACTGAGACGTAGGGCACGTCGCACGTGGACGTACGTTACAGCTGTCTCTGCGCGGCGCAGGGACTGAGACGTAGGGCACGTCGCACGTGGACGTACGTTACAGCTGTCTCTGCGCGGCGCAGGGACTGAGACGTAGGGCACGTCGCACGTGGATGTACCTTACAGCTGTCTCTGCGCGGCGCAGGGACTGAGACGTAGGGCACGTCGCACGTGGACGTACGTTACAGCTGTCTCTGCGCGGCGCAGGGACTGAGACATAGGGCACGTCGCACGTGGACGTACCTTACAGCTGTCTCTGCGCGGCGCAGGGACTGAGACGTAGGGCACGTCGCACGTGGACGTACGTTACAGCTGTCTCTGCGCGGCGCAGGGACTGAGACGTAGGGCACGTCTCACGTGGACGTACCTTACAGCTGTCTCTGCGCGGCGCAGGGACTGAGACGTAGGGCACGTCTCACGTGGACGTACCTTACAGCTGTCTCTGCGCGGCGCAGGGACTGAGACGTAGTGCACGTCTCACGTGGACGTACCTTACAGCTGTCTCTGCGCGGCGCAGGGACTGAGACGTAGGGCACGTCTCACGTGGACGTACCTTACAGCTGTCCCTGCGGCGCAGGGAACTGAGACGTAGGGCACGTCTCACGTGGACGTACCTTACAGCTGTCTCTGCGCGGCGCAGGGACTGAGACGTAGTGCACGTCTCACGTGGACGTACCTTACAGCTGTCTCTGCGCGGCGCAGGGACTGAGACGTAGGGCACGTCTCACGTGGACGTACCTTACAGCTGTCCCTGCGGCGCAGGGAACTGAGACGTAGGGCACGTCTCACGTGGACGTACCTTACAGCTGTCTCTGCGCGGCGCAGGGAACTGAGACGTAGGGCGCGTCTCACGTGGACGTACCTTAAAGCTGTCTCGGCGCAGCGCAGGGAACTGAGACGTAGGGCACGTCTCACGTGAACGTACCTTACAGCTGTCTCTACACGGCGCAGGGAACTGAGACGTAGGGCGCGTCTCACGTGGACGTACCTTAAAGCTGTCTCTGCGCGGCGCAGGGAACTGAGACGTAGGGCGCGTCTCACGTGGACGTACCTTACAGCTGTCTGCGCGGCGCAGGGAACTGAGACATAGGGCGCGTCTCACGTGGACGTACCTTACAGCTGTCTCTGCGCAGCGCAGGGAACTGAGACGTAGGGCGCAACTCACGTGGACGTACCTTACAGCTATCTCTGCGCGGCGCAGTGAACTGAGACGTAGGGCGCGTCTCACGTGGACGTACCTTACAGCTGTCTCTGCGCGGCGCAGGGAACTGAGACGTAGGGCGCGTCTCACGTGGACGTACCTTACAGCTGTCTCTGCGCGGCGCAGGGAACTGAGACGTAGGGCGCGTCTCACGTGGACGTACCTTACAGCTGTCTCTGCGCAGCGCAAGGAACTGAGACGTAGGGCGCGTCTCACGTGGACGTACCTTACCGCTGTCTCTGCGCGGCGCAGTGAACTGAGACGTAGGGCGCGTCTCACGTGGACGTACCTTACAGCTATCTCTGCGGCGCAGGGAACTGAGACGTAGGGCGCGTCTCACGTGGACGTGACCTTACATGTATTAGCTAGTTAGTTTTTGAACTTTGATAAACCCTCGTTTGACCGCGATCTCACCTGTTGGTATGTGACGATGTGGCCGACGATGGAGCACGAGGGTCTAGAAGGCACCTATTCACTCTTGCCTTAAAGAGACCCATATTATAGTTTTCAGGAAAGACAGACGACGGCAACAAGTTCCATTCCTTAGCAGTTCGCATTACAAAGGTGGAACCGAAACGCTTAGTGTGAATTGCGGGTATACTGATGAGGTAAGGGTCCACCTTTGTAATGCGAACTGCTAAGGAATGGAACTCGTTGCGGTCGTCTGTCTTTCCTGAAAACTATAATATGGACCTCTTTAAGGCAAGAGTGAATAGGATGAGTGAGTGAATAGGAGATGCAGGATGAAGGAGGTAAGGTCTGAGCCGTGCGCCTGCTTGTCGTATGATGGAAAGGAGATGGTGGGATCAGATCATGTATGATGCTTGTCTTGCGCATGTTCATTTTGTATGATGTTTGCTATAGCAGTAATAGGGTGTACCTGCAATGTTTGTAATCTTTGTTGCACATCTTGAAGGCTAATGTTGGAGGATCGCAGTTCCATTCTCATCTGGTCCCTCTCCTGATCACTCTCCGCTAGCTTGTCGGTGAGAGCACTCACTTGTTGCTCCAGCTCGATCGTCTTGTGCTTGCTAGATGCTAAAATAAAGTAACAAAGTGGATTGAATACGAGGCTATTGGCCATGGCGTGTCTGGCTTACGAAAATACCCCTACATTTCCTCCCGTATTTCGTAAGCCGACTAAGAGGTTACACTAGAGGATGGGCAGCAACCACCACCCCAGAGTACATAGCACCAACATGTCTACTGAACTGTGGAGGCCTCGTCCGGCAGAGCATGACGCAAGCTGCTGACTGCTGATGATGTTACACATCTTCTGCTGGATATAAACAACATGTCTACTGAACTGTGGAGGCCTCGTCCGGCAGAGCATGACGCAAGCTGCTGACTGCTGATGATGTTACACATCTTCTGCTGGATATAAACAACATGTCTACTGAACTGTGGAGGCCTCGTCCGGCAGAGCATGACGCAAGCTGCTGACTGCTGATGATGTTACACATCTTCTGCTGGATATAAACAAAGAACAAACTAGTAGCATATAAATAAAGTGATTGATAGATTAATATCATAGAGAACTTGAGTGAGAGGTTAGCAAAATCAATTATCTGTTGATTGGTGACGACCTCACAATCGTGGCGGGCGAGTAGTCGGCTGAGGCGCGAGAGGTGCGGCTTCGATTCCCGCTGAGGGATAAATAATTGCACGATCTGCAAATATTTGTACCTGGTTTGTGTGTGTTCTGGGACCATGGTACTCGTAGTTCCTGATACCCACGACACGGGATCCTAGTGTGGAATAAGGACTATAATATGTGACTGCTGGGTGTTGTGTTATGTAATAGGTAATCGAGAATTTTAATTAGGTACTTCAAGGTTTCATTCAGGTGGTGGCAACGAACTGTCCCTGTCAATCTAAATAAGGTTGTTCTCTGCTCTGTGTCTAACTTCTCCGCCCGAGAAGAGAAGCTAGCTGTTGTAAATATGACGTCACTTACCAAGCAAGTGATGAGCTTCCTGCAAAGATAGCTCTGCCTCGTCCCGGTCGTTAATGGCGGCCGCGAGCCGCGCACGCAGCGCGTCAATCTCTGTGTCTAACTTCTCCGCCCGAGAAGCTAGCTGTTGTATATGACGTCACTTACCAAGCAAGTGATGAGCTTCCTGCAAAGATAGCTCTGCCTTGTCCCGGTCGTTGATGGCGGCCGCGAGCCGCGCACGCAGCGCGTCAATCTCTGTGTCTAACTTCTCCGCCCGAGAAGCTAGCTGTTGTATATGACGTCACTTACCAAGCAAGTGATGAGCTTCCTGCAAAGATAGCTCTGCCTTGTCCCGGTCGTTGATGGCGGCCGCGAGCCGCGCACGCAGCGCGTCAATCTCTGTGTCTAACTTCTCCGCCCGAGAAGCTAGCTGTTGTATATGACGTCACTTACCAAGCAAGTGATGAGCTTCCTGCAAAGATAGCTCTGCCTCGTCCCGGTCGTTAATGGCGGCCGCGAGCCGCGCACGCAGCGCGTCAATCTCTGTGTCTAACTTCTCCGCCCGAGAAGCTAGCTGTTGTATATGACGTCACTTACCAAGCAAGTGATGAGCTTCCTGCAAAGATAGCTCTGCCTTGTCCCGGTCGTTGATGGCGGCCGCGAGCCGCGCACGCAGCGCGTCAATCTCTGTGTCTAACTTCTCCGCCCGAGAAGCTAGCTGTTGTATATGACGTCACTTACCAAGCAAGTGATGAGCTTCCTGCAAAGATAGCTCTGCCTTGTCCCGGTCGTTGATGGCGGCCGCGAGCCGCGCACGCAGCGCGTCAATCTCTGTGTCTAACTTCTCCGCCCGAGAAGCTAGCTGTTGTATATGACGTCACTTACCAAGCAAGTGATGAGCTTCCTGCAAAGATAGTTCTGCCTTGTCCCGGTCGTTGATGGCGGCCGCGAGCCGCGCACGCAGCGCGTCAATCTCTGTGTCTAACTTCTCCGCCCGAGAAGCTAGCTGTTGACACTCATTTATGCGCATCTGAAATATTAAGCATGACGTCATTACACAGCTTACAGCATAGGCACAGGTTTATCTTTCTCTTCACTTGACACAGATTTTTAGGTAAGAGATATTGGCACTGACTAAAAATAATTTGTGATTAAACGAACCCTGTAAGTGAAGTTCTATCAAAATTATGCTCGGCTTGTCCGAAGAGACTAGATTTGACGCTTATATAATATACTTGTAGTTGGGCTAGCATTCACCATCCCTATTGCACTTATTTGAGACATACCTCTATTTTTTTTTTTTATTGTGTGGGTAGTCGCACCTTACTCTGTAGCTGAGTGTCCTCTGTTCGTCATTTAGTTTAGAGCTATTATGTAATATTTCACAATGGGGTGGGTAACAATAATCATTCCAAATGAATTTAATGTTAGAGGTGGGTTTGCGCTAGTCTCTTCGGACAAGCCGAGCATAATTTTGATAGAACTTCACTTACAGGGTGTAGTGTTTGTATCTACTTAGTAGATATTACATCCCTGTCTCATGTGCACAAGTGGTTAGGCAACTGCCAACGTCAGCCACCTGTCAATGTCAGTCGCAAGATGAAGCTTGGCAGACGGCAATTGAGCGGTGGATAACCGGGAAGTGGTGAGGAGACGTGTGCCGAATAATACCAGCTTGGTGTAGCAGTGAGCCAGTGTTAAGAAGGAAAGGTGGATTTTACAAGTGGCGACGAGAGTAAAGGTCAGTAAAAACTATATTTTTCAAAAGATGGAGAAGGGAAATAAATACGTAGTCCAGCTTCCCTCTAAAATTGTGAACTCAATAGTTTTGACTATGGCTGGCGTGCAAGCTAGTCTCGTCTCGATACGGTGACGTGACCCTAGTAACATAACTCTGCTTTTAACCGAATTGGCTAAATTATTTCAATAATTATAGTATACATGTCGTTGAAAAAAGAAACCTACAATACAAAATCGCATGTACGACGGCCGTCCATCTTTGTTGTTTGTTACCGTAGAGTTAGTTTGTGTGCGCGCGTACATGCGGTTCGGTTGGCTGTACCGTTTCCGTCTCCACCCATAGTGCATACATTTTAGTGACTAAAATAGTGTTGCGATGATTTGTTGGATTGATTGATAGCGACCAACAGGGGTGAATGATAAAACTTTGCGAATGAATTGAATTGATTGGTTGCCAGTCTAAAAAAATGTTTAATGTTTAATGGATGATGTTAAATTAGTTTGAAATAAACTAACTAGATGTCGCTAGTAAAAAGTGCATAATCCTAGATCGCGCTGGCGAAAACTCACGGTACTTTTTATTATCCTACTGATATCTCGAATGTCTAGTACTGAAGTTTGGATGTTTGATGATCGCGCAGGGGCGTCTAAGACGATTTAAATGTAGTGTTTGTCCTCACGGACTGCCTGTTTTTGTCCTAGTTGAGCGCGGGCGGACGGACACTAATAGACAATATTTTACCATTGCACCCGCCTTAGACCGCAGTACTGATCAAGCACCTATCATGTAGGTAGAGTAGTTTATATAATGCATTTAAGAACTCAGTTCTACATAGTTCAACTTACTACAGTAATTGCAATATTTTTGACCGACAAGACATAAATAAGAGAGTTTAACTGTACAATCATTTTAAATAGTCCATCGTGTGTGAAATAATATCACCAAACCAAACCCGGCGGGTGTGCTGGTTATCTGGCGGATATCAAAATAAAATTTTATGTATAAATTGATCATTTCTGTAATTAATCTCAAATAATTATAAGATTATTGGTCAAAGGCTTACCATTTCATTAGTTGCACATTTGTTGATAAAAGGCGTAACATTAAATTGGTTGCGTGACCGTTCGTCGAAGGCTTACCATTAAATTGGTTGCAGAATTATTTGCTAAGACTTACCATTAAATTGGTTGCATATGATTGACTAAAGACTTACCATTAAATTGTTTGCGAGAATGTTGGTCAAGAGCTTACCATTAAATTGTTTGCAAGATTGTTGGTCAAAGGCTTACCATTAAATTGGTTGCAAGATTGTTGGTTAATGGCTTACCATTAAATTGGTTGCGAGAATGTTGGTCAAGGGCTTACCATTAAATTGGTTTGCAAGAATGTTGGTCAAAGGCTTACCATTAGATTGGTTGCAAGAATGTTGGTCAAGGGCTTACCATTAAATTGGTTGCAAGAATGTTGGTCAAAGGCTTACAATTAAATTGGTTGCAAGAATGTTGGTCAAGGGCTTACCATTAAATTGGTTACAAGAATGTTGGTCAAAGGCTTACCATTAAATTGGTTGCAAAGAGGTTTACCATTAAATTGGTTGTAAAAAGGCGTACCATTAAATTGGTTGCATGTGAATTGACCAAAGGCTTACCATTAAATTGGTTGCGTATTATTGACCAAAGGCTTACCATTAAATTGGTTGCATATTATTGACCAAAGGCTTACCATTAAATTGGTTGCATATTATTGACCAAAGGCTTACCATTAAATTGGTTGCATATTATTGACCAAAGGCTTACCATTAAATTGGTTGCATATTATTGACCAAAAGCTTACCATTAAATTGGTTGCATATTATTGACCAAAGGCTTACCATTCAATTGGTTGCATGTTATTGACCAAAGGCTTACCATTAAATTGGTTGCAAGATTGTATGTTTTTTTTCAGGGTTCCCCAAACTTTCCATGATGATGAATCAATTGGTTGCATATTATTGACCAAAGGCTTACCATTTAATTGGTTGCATATTATTAACTAGAGGCTTACCATTAAATTGGTTGCAAGGTTGTGTGTTCTTTTCAGCGTTCCCTAAACTTCCCATGATGATGAATCAATTACCTCCACCGGATAAATTTGACTTGGATGGAGACAGCGTTTCAGTCGGGCTGAGATGGGAAAAGTGGAAAAGATCCTTAAAAATTTATTTCGAAGCATCGGACATATTATGTTCAACAAAAAAAAGGGCGGTATTGTTAGTTTTGGGGGGAACAGGACTTCAGGAGATATTCTACAACTTACCAGGAACTAATGATGACGCAGCAGAAGGCGTCGACATTTTTGAAGAGGCAATCAAAAACCTTGATGAGCATTTCCTTCCACAGCATAATAAAATATATGAAAGACATATTTTCCGTCTTATTAAACAAGGAGAAACTGAAAGTTTTGAAAAGTTTTTGATCAAACTTAAAGACCAAGCTGCTAAATGCATGTTCGATAAACCGGACGACCATATTATTGATCAAATAATAGAAACATGTGCTTCGTCTGAGTTGCGAAACAAGATTTTGACCATGGGCAATGAAGCTACATTAATAAAAGTTGTGACCTTGGCTAATACCCTACAAGTTGTAAACCATCAGATGGAAAGCTATGAGAAAATTAACAAGACAAATGAAGTTAATGTAATAATCAGGAGGAATAAAAGACCCTCAAGATGGGAAACAACAGATAAGGGAGCTGGAAATGAAAAATCATGTGGTAGATGTGGTAGTTTTATGCATGACGAGACAGATAAAAGCTGCCCTGCAAAAGGAAAGACATGTAGAAGCTGTGGTAAATATGGTCATTTTCAGAGGCGCTGTAAAAAACCAAGGCCTCTGCTGAAACGTAAAATGGAAGAAGAGCAAAACGGAAATAAGAGCTACGAAAAAAAAATCGGAAGGAGTCTACAGTAAATTCACTAGAGGATGATAAAGTCCACTACGTCTTTATTGTGACTAGTGATGCAACTATATAATGCAAAATAGGATGAGTCGAGCTGGAAATGTTGATTGATTCTGGCTGCAAATTAAATTTAATATCTGACTTTATTGGGGCCAATTCGTTTTGCCGAGAATGCAACATCACGCTCTATAATACAGTTCCATATTGATCACACAGGGCGAAGTTGAGCGCTGAAATAGAGACATCGTGAAACGGCTTAAAGCGAGACTGGCTGTAGAAACGTTTTGTTTTGTGTTTTATTCGTAAATTACAAAAGTTTAGATTTTGAGAAAATATATGTCATTTTGCACATTTTGATATTAAAAAAAAAAGGGATTCAGTACACAATAGCTAACATTTTGCTGAAAAAAAACGCAAAGATAGGTCTAAATTGCAATTTAAGGTGTATTTTATTTGAGTTATATCACAGAATAAATAATAGTACAAGTTATATTCAGTTTTGGTTGTATATTATTATATGCAAGTTATATTCAAGTTGTATTCAACTTATACTAAAATAAATGTTGTAGAAAATAAATAAGACAAAACGACCTATAATGTGAATTTTGATAAATCCGTCCCTCTCATTCCAAATTAAGTATTTTATGCCCTACAAACGTGCTTGCCACGGATCAGTTCCGAGCACAACGGTTGGAGGTCAGACTTGTGCTAGAGCTAAAATACAAAGTTCGCAAAATACCTGGCAAAAAAGATGTAAAAGAATTCATCAATGAATACCAGATGATGTATACTTCCACCTGACATTCTGTGACAGGAAAAATGCTAGCAGAACCACAGAATAAATATTAGTACAAGCAGAAATCTACTTGAAGATGCAGAACAGGGACAAAATATCCATGTTAAAAGACATGAATGAAAAAGGAAATGATTCTGAGTTTGAGGACCGAGATAAGTTACTCAAGGAAAAGGGGAAGGAATATGGGGTTTAGAAAAGAAAAACAGAGGATACACAAATGATAGAAAGATATATGTAACAAGGTTTATGTTAAAGAAATGGAAAAAAAACAATAAGTATGTTTACTCTCAATTTTAATCCTACACCACATGTAGTTGGGAAATCTATCAGCTAAGACTTAATAGTAAGAAATGTGGAGACAGGGCAAATGATGAGGAGAAATATAATTCATTTAAAAAAGATAGTAGTCCAATGGAAGTCGGTTGCCTCCGAAGAGACAAGAGCAGACTAAAAGTTATAAGAGAACCACTCTTAATGTATCTTGTGAAAATGATTCTGGGTTAATTTAGTCTGATTTAAATTTATGGTTCACGTGTATAGTATTGTAAGCTTTAATGTTTAATTTAATAAAAACTTTGATAAGAAAGGGGTTGTAGTGTTTGTATCTACTTAGTAGATATTACATCCCTGTCTCATGTGCACAAGTGGTTAGGCAACTGCCAACGTCAGCCACCTGTCAATGTCAGTCGCAAGATGAAGCTTGGCAGACGGCAATTGAGCGGTGGATAACCGGGAAGTGGTGAGGAGACGTGTGCCGAATAATACCAGCTTGGTGTAGCAGTGAGCCAGTGTTAAGAAGGAAAGGTGGATTTTACACAGGGTAAGTTCGTTTAATCACAAATTATACTCGGCTTGATCCGAAGAGACTAGATTTGACGCTTATATAATATACTTGTAGACTTTCAGAGCCTAGTTATTTGTGAAATATTATCTTTTACTTCTTTGAAGACTCTACATAGAATTTAATCTATATTTTTTGCCACTTAAGTTATTATTAAATAACTACAATATTTAGGCCATACAATTAAGTAGTATATTATAAAAAGAATATACTTTTTATTTTTATTGAATTAACTTTTTTCGGAAGAATTATTTATGATTGCATTGACAAATGAATCACCTACAATGGTACTCGTAATATCCAAAGGCTTATTATAAAACTTTAACAAAGTATTAGAGGTGGCTGTCCGGCCAGCGATCTCCTGATCACGTCTATAGCTGACGCCGAGAGAGCTCGCAAGGCGGCGGCGCGGCGTGCCGCGTGCTGTGCGCACCAAACGCCGCCGCGCACCGGTACGCCGGCCACTCTCGTGATGTGTGATTCTAATCCAATGACCTATAGTCTGACTGGAAACGCCACCGTGTGGTTGTTTTGCACTTGCAGTCTCACGCAGGGGTTCTGATTTTCAACAAACAGTATTGCAAAGTTTTTGTAGGGCATATAACTTGTTTTTCATTAAAAACTAGGAGAGCCGATTTTTGAATTTTTAATAATGTGTCTGTTATGTTATGATGTTGTCCGATTGTTATGTAGACGCTGTAATGGATATATTATCAATCATAATTTATGAAAGAGTTTGCACACTAGGTGTGTGCGGTTACTAGGGGTACTAGAGTGACCAGTTAATTTAAATTCTGTATTCAGTTCTTTTCTAGATGTGAATCGCACAGAACCGATTGGAGTGGCATTTGAGGGAGGAGGCTTATTATACCCAGCAGTGGGCTGTTATTTAAGCTGCCAATGATGTTGATGATGATGCTGAAATTTTCAAGTTATATTTCTTCTAGGGGACGAAACATTCCAAAATAATTTAAAACTATGTCAGGATCCCATATTTGCGCATGGGTGGACATAAATTATATTCCTTTAAAGAAACGTTTGACTTATCTGAACCTACATGGTTACCTACAAATATATTTATATAGCGGACCGACAAGTATTTAGAGTTCCATATTGAGCTCCTTCACTGTACAATAACGTAAGAGGCTATTACGCCTGGTAAATAAGCGTTGTGTAAATCGATATTTTTAGTTGAACAATAGACAAACCACTTTTGTATGTACACATCATATTGCTTAATAGAGTTTAGCGATAGAGAGACGATACTACGGAACTTGATAATACTGTGGCCACCACATGGTAATTCAGGAGTGCATCTTGCGCGTGCTAGAATTAGAGCACCGAATTACATCTTAGTTTGGCTTAATAGAGAGAGGGAGGGCATAGTCGCAAAATATCACGTGGACCATCCAACACAAACACTGCACAGCACTTCCTTAGTAACAGAGTGGTCCATAATTGGAATGATTTACCTGAAGATGTTGTTACTGCCACATCAATAAACGCTTTCAAGAACAAATTAGATAACTGGTTGCGAACGAACAAACTGTTAACAATTAAAGACATTAAAGTGTAATCAGTGCAGCGAGTGAAACTAAGACATTTCAACACTCTGAAATAGGCACATCAGCGAAAGCTGCTCGTCTATAATTTTAAATAATAAAAATAATAATAATGATAATCTCGGAATGTTGCTAGGATTTCTTAGATAGTATATGTGCCTAGCGCGTCCCTGTGTACAGACCAAGTACCGCTGGCCCTTTCTTCAGCGCAAGCGACACCCCATACCGTGGTTGAGGCATCCGAAAAACAATTCTAAGTCATAGATGTCGTGTTTAATGTTATTAACCGAGGTCGAAATTGCCTGTTTTCACCATTTCAGGTTGGGTTCAATAGATGTTGGAATCGTCAATTCCAATGTTTATTATAAGTATGTCATACTTATTATTTTTATTGTTTAGATACTTGATACGTTCCAACAATTTTGTATATAGCGTTCCATATTCTATTGGTAGATAGATACGCAAATACAATTAAACCAACGAACCGGGGCGAACTCCCTTATTTTACATCTGTTTATAGAGATAAACCTTTAGGTATATTTATCTTTTAGTTCGACATACAATATCTGGAGGAAGACTGACTTGAAGGTTTTTCAAATCAATGTTATATCCAAGGAAGATACAAGATTTGTTTAGTACAACAATTTTTTTTTTTTTTTTTTTTTTTTTTTTTTTCAAGTACGCATTAGATATAATACCTATTGTACGGTGCAGTTTTGCAACTAGTTTTATGATTTTCTGAACACGTACGTTGAAGTACTAAGTACAAAAGTTAGGACGCTAAATCGGTGAAGATTACCTTCCCATTGAAAAAGTAAGTATTTTTTATAGTCTGCATGAATTTTAACAAAATAGATATGCGTCTTTAAGATCGTGTATGAGCAATGAAACAAGCTTTAACGCTGTACGAAAGTCTTCAATTTTGAAGCGCTTTGACAAATTCATTGTTTTTTTTTTTTTTTTAGATTTTGTACAAATCTCATTTTACCATTCGGTTTTGATGTTACCATCGTTCAATGGCCTCCATTAACAGTAATTCATTGTATTTAGGTACTTATTCGACATTAGTACTTATTCGTCACATCAAGCTGGAAAAACTGGCTTGGTAAAAGGAATCCAAAGCCCTCAATGTATGTCAAAATGACAGGATCAATAGTGATTAGACTCCATTGTTCATAGAACTGAGTTAGCCTACCAGCGTAATTTACCGGTGGCGGAGCGGGCTGCGAGGTGGCTGGGACGGCAGCGGCGCGGCGGTAGCGCGGCGGCGGCTAGCGGCGCTGCGGGCGGCTGGTTGCAGACGCTGGACGCCGACTCTGCGACTGCCAGTAGGAGGTCGCGTGGGAGTTCCTCGCCGTCAGCAGTAGTCGTGCCTTCGACTTTGAGTTCGCTGCTTGCCTCCGAACCGGTGTCGGAGCCTTCCAGTTTTTTGACTGGGGTCCTAGTCTTGCTCGGAGGTGGCTTTGGTGCCGGAATCTTGAGCTTCTCGCTGGATTCTCGTAACAGCTTGGCCTAGGCTCGAAAGAGCGGAAGCCATTACAATCTGTTTTGATTCAATAGCATTGTCGCGCTTCATTACCATCTCTGCTTTAACTTTTGGGTTCAAGGCTGGCGCGGCAATAAGTTTTGCTGGGTACTAAGTACATATTATCTAGAATTTATTTTCGATAATCCTGCTATTGCGACGTGTTCAAACCGTACGCGGAAACGTCCTTCTGGACCGCATTTCCTAATTTCTTCGTAAGTGTAGGGTCTACGCCAAAACTATCTAGAATTTCGGCATCTAATTCAGGTATGACGTCATTCGGCGTCTCAGAAATTGTAGAAGGGCCTGCCTCAATGGTTGGCGCAATCTGCTAAGCGCTGGTAGACGCTTGCTTGCAGCAGGTGCCGCAGATCGGTCCGTTTCCGGTATGTAGGCGTTTTTTTTTTTTTTTTTTTCGAACTTTGTTCAGCAGGTGTAAGTACAACATCGGCAACAACAAGTTACAGTTGATTGCGGCTAAAAATGACAGCAAAATAAGCAGGCAAGTCAGAGATATTGTAGTGATGAGATAGCCCATAAGCTAACCGCAACACCAATATCTTATGCTCATCGAATATTGCATGCTCATACCGTGAGGTGGAGCAGATGGTAGTGAAGAGATAACCTCAGAAGCTATCCACAACACTATAATGTGGCACGAGACAGCCTCAAAAGCTGCCCACAATACCCAATGCAAATTTTAATGGCCTAGGTTATATTATATCAGAAGTAAGTAGGTTATTCTTGCACTATAGCAAATACCTTGTACTAACTTGCACGTTGCGACTGACGATCAGGTGATAAGTCAAGTGATGGCGCCGACGATGCAGACGGTGAGCTGGATAAAACACGTACACGTAGTCGTTTCACTTCTGCGCCAGGTATTCTGCGACGATGAATTTCTTCTTCGAGAGTTTTTAACTTTTTACACAGTTTTTCGTAATTTGAATCTGCTCTTTTCCTTTTAGGCATCTTGATGAACTTCGTGTTTTAACCAAAAAATATTTTTCTGATGAGATTTTGTGCGGAATGGTTGAGCACTAAATCGCGAATGACGAACAGAGGACACTCAGCTACAGAGTAAGGTGCGACTACCCACACAATAAAAAAAAAAAATAGAGGTATGTCTCAAATAAGTGCAATAGGGATGGTGAATGCTAGCGCAACTACAAGTATATTATATAAGCGTCAAATCTAGTCTTTTCGGACAAGCCGAGTATAATAGTTAACATCACTCCCATGCCCACTTTATAATAGCTTTCAAAATCAGAATAACACCCGGCACTCGAAACCTACTTCAAGCAATTAAATTTGTGCCTCATGTCCGCATGGCGAGGGTCGTGATTGCTTTGGACACCGCGTGACATTGAAGTGTAGCGCGTCGTCAAACACGCTTGGGTTGTAGGTATCTCAGCTTGGGCTCCTTCATTGAGTCTAAGGCCTACTGTCCACCATGAATGTAGTAGTACATGGATTGAGTGCTAAAATAGCATAGAGTGTTCCTTCTTACTCCTATCCTAGAAGATAGCTTGCTATCCTATGTTAGAGAGAAACAAATATATTGTCACACGACAGTCGTTTTTCCGTTCCGTACCATGAATTTTGGTATCATGCATATACATCACCCTAGATTGTTACCATGAATGTACTAGTAATTTGACATTTGGCCTGGTACGACTTACACAAATAAGAACAGATAGATTTATGCTTGTCTCATTCCAACACATAAATACATTCATATAAAAGAATGAGACTGGTATAATCGATACCGTTTCGTTATTAGCCTTAGTTCCATGCTTTAGTTCTTATTCCGAGCTGTCCACGCACGCGTCATTTGACGTATGCATGTAACCTACAAATGAAGATAGGCGTATTTTGCATATTTGTTATGTCCACGCTGCTTCATGTAATAATCAGTCACGCTACAAAACGTCTCAGTTTTCTTTCCATTAGCATCGAGAAAGCAAGCGTCCGTCTGACGAGTCGGACGAGTAGTGACTTGTTGCCGCGCGCACCGCATGACGAACGCATGACGAGTGGCTGACGCGACTTTGCCGCTTCGTGGACACACATTTCATTGTTTCTAAGCAAGATGCAAGCATTCGTCTTGCAATCGTCAATTGACGAAAGCGTGCGTATGACGTGCGTTTACGTGGAAAATGGGCCTGATGCAAAAACAGCTGTAATGAAACTAGGCATCCTGAATAAGGTAAAGCGTTACTTCACGCCAGGAGGGCAATTCTCGTGCTTTAGAGATTAAGTCGAATTCGACATATGTCGAAAAAAGATGGCGAATGTCGAATAAAATCCTAATTTGCTATTCTCGTGATGTCACTAAAAGACATAAGTCGACCAAAATCATTCAAATCGAATACGATTTGATGGTTATTGTGACATTTTCGTGACATTTTTTGTAGACATTCATGCTTCGACATTATCTCTAATTTAGAGATAATGTCTACAATCCGAGAATTGCCATCCAGGACAGCTTCTGAGTCTATATAAAGCACAAGTCCGGGCTGGTATGGAGTACTGCTGCCATGTTTGGGATGGCTCGGCCAAACACCAGCTTGCTGCCTTACCCCTCTTTTTCACCAAGGTATAAATACATGTATAATACAAGAATGCCTGTGGAATGTTATGTATTATACATGTATTATACCTTGGTGAAAACGAGGGGTTACCCCTCGTTTTCACCAAGGTTCACAAACTCGATCTAACGCAGAGCTTTCAGGCTTATAGGTGTGCAACATATGGCGGAGACTAAGATCCATAGTCTCGAGCACCACCGTAAGGTCGCGCGCCTTTCGATCTTCAATAGGTTACATTTCGGGGAATGCTCCCAGGAACTTCACGATCTGATCCAAACCATCTCGTATTCATCATAGGACGAGCAGACGCACAACTCGGTACCACCCTTACCTCATTAGTATACACTCTATTCATACTAAACGTTTCAGTTCTACATTTATAATGAGAAAACTGCTAAGGAGTGGAATACACTACAGTCGTCTGTCTTTCCTGAAAACTATAATCTGGGTCTCTTCAAGGCTAGAGTGAATAGGTGCCTTCTAGACCTTTGTGCTCCATCTTCGGCCACATCGTCACTTACCAACAGGTGAGATCGTGGTCAATTTCCTTTATTTTATAATTTACAACCTATCAGTCCATGGCATCTGTCGTAGATGGTGGTTAAGATCACAGTGTCCCGTGATAAAGCCCACCATCATCTGTAGGACTTTGCGTTTCATCTTAAGCGTATTTGGTATCTTTTTGTTTTTGTGTGGAAGCATTGAATTTGAATGGTTACAGCCCTGTCTGCAGAGAGCAGCATGCAACACAATACTGTATCTAATATGGGTTGCTTACAGCCCTGTCTGCAGAGAGCAGCATGCAACACAATACTGTATCTACTATGGGTTGCTTACAGCCCTGTCTGCAGAGAGCAGCATGCAACACAATACTGTATGTACTATGGGTTGCTTACAGCCCTGTCTGCAGAGAGCAGCATGCAACACAATACTGTATCTACTGCGGGGTGTTTGTTTGTTTCATTACCTCGTACATAACTTTCATCTTTTCATTATTCATGTACTCTTGCCTGGCGTCGTAGCTGTTGACGCCATTCATGTGTCCTGAAACCAACAAATTACATACAGTCACAAGTATTAAGAATCCACTAAATCTTTCATAGTCAATTTTGACCCTTTTCCCATTTACAAATAGTATTTTTAATTAAAATTACATTTAAATTTTGTGATATCATCAAACAGATCTTTACACTTCTCTTCATAGTTTTAAATATGATGGCGGCCGAAAGGATCAAGACGTGGTAGATCTATATAATTTGCATTTTGCCATAGCACCAAACACGGCTCGCGGGTCGCGGGCGAACCAAGCTATACGCACTATGCCACTATGGCTTGTGCTTTCAATTAATGAAGAAAAACATTGTGAGAAAACCAGCATGTCCAACAAACGACTCTAGGAACAAACTTTTGAAACTATCATGGTTATGTACATAATTTTCACTAGAAACGGGATATTTACCATGATTTTTGAGTTTTATATGTTCCCGATATTTCGGCACAGTTGCATGCGCCATGATCACGGGAGAACTGACTAAAGTCTTTGCGAGTAGATGTTATAGATGGTAGTGGTATCGTTCGTAATAAAAGAGTGAGAAAGAGGGTAGATCGATATATCTGCCAATAACATCTACTCGCAAAGACTTTAGTCAGTTCTCCCGTGATCATGGCGCATGCAACTGTGCCGAAATATCGGGAACATATAAAACTCAAAAATCATGGTAAATATCCCGTTTCTAGTGAAAATTATGACTCTAGGAACTATCATGCAATGCTTACACCACACTGGTTCTTTTACCATCAGTTACAGGCCAGTTCCAGGGCCACCACGCCTCACCCTGGTCACTGACCTAACACGCTGACTGAATAAGGCAAACTTACCTCGAAGCTCTTGCTGAAAGTAGTTGTTTTGTCCATCACCCGCTCCGTAGGGGCTGAACTGCAGTTTGACCGGCTCTTCCTGATGTCGCCCATGAGTCATGTGGTTCTTGGGAGTTTCACAGTACTGCTTGGGCGACTCAGTGTATGGCTTGGGCGATTCAGAAGCATGTTCTTTCAGGTGGCTCAGGGATTCTATGTACGTTGGTGGCCGGCCTGTTCTTGGTAGTGGTCCTGAGGTGGTATGGGTATAAATAGAGTCCATGTATTCATCATCATCATCATCAACAGTCTTTAAACGTCAACAGCGTGAGGAGTCCATCATAGAGTGCAACATGATATATACTAAGTATACAGGGTGTCCCTTTAAACCTGCACCAGCGAAGGTCTGTGGTCTGGGGACACCAATACCTATCGATTGGACCCCCATGTATATTCCGAGATTTTTTGTTATTATCGAGATGTTAATTCTTTTGTTTTACTTGCAGTTTTTTTTAGTTTTGTGCGGTTTTGGTGAAGTGACTTTGTCTGTGAAGTGACTGTTTGAGATTTTCTTTATTAGTATTTTGGCTAGCATGTGTGTTCGTCTGTACAAACACTAAACACCAAAATTCTAACTAACAGTAGCTCAGATATCACACTAATATTATAAAGGCGAAAGTTTGTCTGTGTGTTTGTTACTTCTTCACGCTGAAACGGCTAGACGGATTTGCATGAAATTTGGAATGGAGATACTGGACTCCCGGAACAACACATAGGCTCATTTTTATCCCGATATTCCCACGGGATCGAGACTTACGCGGGTGAAACCACGGGGCGCCGCTAGTTAATCATAAAATTAAAATTTCTGTTTGAGTGAAACGTTATTTGATTTCAACTTTTAAAACAAATACTTAACCTTTACTGAATAAGTTCCTAGTCATTTTAAAAACTTTATGGGTTCCTTAACGAGACGAGACGAGACGAGATACAGACAACAGATACAGATCAAACTAGTTCGGAGGGTAGGGGTTTACGAACTTGTCACCTTTCATAATTCATTACAGGCTTTATCAATCTGTTCATGCAGCTTGATAATGCCTAGGTACTTAATACCCAATGTTGTAAACTTTCTTTTGTTAGCATGTACCTATTGACCATAATTTAATTTTGTAGTTCTAGTGTAACCTATGTATAAGCAATAAATTATTTTTACTTTTACTTTTACTTAGCTCTCAAAATGACACAAAAAAGTAGGTTTTAGTAGTAGTAGAGCTTTTTTGTGAAACAGTTCGTCCGGGGAAGTACTACCACCATACCTATTTCTGCCGCAAAGCAGTAGTGCTCAAATTGCTGTGTTCCGGTTTGAAGAGTAAGGGTGCCGGTGAAATTACAGGCACATGAGACTTTCATCTTTATGTCTCAGGGTGGCGGGCGCAGTGCAATGCCACATAGGGCGCGTCCTAGGTGGACGCGACCTATGAGTTAATGCACTGTTCATAGGCAGAGGTTACCGCTTAACATCAGGTGGGCCATCTGCTTGTTTCGTCATTCAGTAGTATAAAAAAAAAAAGAGTACTTTATAGGGCATTTTATGCGAAAACGGAGTTTAAAGCACAATCGAAAATAGTGATATTTGAACCACGGAATTTTCCAGTATTATAGGGACCACGAAGAAAAAAACGTCCGTGGTCCCTGGAAGGGACCATAAGGGACCACGGGCGAAAAAGGTTTATTTCATGCTTTTGAAATTACTTTTCTCATTTTTTTCCTGTTAATATGGTCAATAATATATTTATGACGTTTTTTGTGCTGTTAGTCTTCCTAAAATAAAATAAAAAAATAAAAAAATAATTATGAATATTAGCTAAAATGATGTAAAATAACGTATTTACATAAAATTTAACTCGCAAGTACTACTTTTATTTATAGTACAATTTTGGTAAAAAAAAAGATAATGTCTCGGGCACAGGTAAGTGGTTACGGTGCAGGGAGCAGGTAGTGTTGAAAAGAGACGTCAGTAGTAATGACTAAAGCACGGCCTACGTTTCTCTCTCTAGGAACGCGCTTTTTTCTTTGGTCATTTTCAGTCGCCTACTCTTGCGCTCGCTCCTACGTTACTGTGTATTATTGTATTCTGTGTACTTGGCTTGTGTTTTGTATTTTGATTGCATACTGATTTGGCCATTTTAATTCCCTGAAACAACAATTCGGCAGGTTTACTGGAATTTAATATTGTGCGCTGTTACTATGGCGTAGGTCCTTTCACAGCTTGTCGCTAGTTAGTCGTTGCCATATGACCAATCTTTACAAACCAAATACACCTTTCATTACAAAATGTTATTATTAATCTAATCAAAGATTATTTCCAAATAATTGATGATCAAATGTTACCATTAGCTGGAGTGTTTTCTAATGTGAAGTTACCACTGCTGTTCACAGAACTGGCTTCATCATCATCCAGAAGGTCGTCAAATGCATTTGCCAACTTGTGTTTCAGCTGGAATTCAATAAAACAGATATCAGTTGAAGTTTTTGTACAATTACTGTTACTGTTAGCCTGAATCATCTGTGGACGACCTCTGTGGCGCGGCGGGCGAAGCTTAGCCAGCGACGCAGGAGGTTGCGGGTTCGATTCCCGCCTCGGAACAAATATTTGTGCGATCGCAGATATTTGTTCAGGTATTTTCTATGTATAATAAAAAATATCTATCTATTTATTATAGTGTATTAAGTATATCAGTTATCTAGAACCCATAACACAAGCTCTGCTTAGCTTGGGGCTAGATAATGTTGTGTGAACTGTGTCCAGCATTATTTATTTATTTTATAGTGTGCTAGATAATGTTGTGTGAACTGTCCAGCATTATTTATTTATTTTATAGTGTGCTAGATAATGTTGTGTGAACTGTCCAGCATTATTTATTTATTTTTTAGTGTGCTAGATAATGTTTTGTGAACTGTCCAGCATTATTTATTTATTTAATTAGATTTGGAAACAAGCTGTTGAGGTTGATTTAGATAAGTCTTAACAGCCTTCTAACCATTGAGGAGTTCCTTGGAGATCAGTTTGCTGTCACCACAACATTGTACTGTCATCAACTTGACAGAAAGGCAAAATCTAAGCTCATTCACCCCACAAGAGCTGTGTAATAATCATTTTGCAAGATTTGGACCGCACTGGGCTTTCATTGAAAGCTATCGAAAGAGGGTGCAAGCCCACTGCATTTTTCAGTCTTCTTCATTTGTGTCAATGGTTCTCTGTAAAATTATTTTGGAGCAGTACTCTGCCACGGCTATGGCATTATCAGTGGTTTCGTAAATGTCTTTCAGTGTGCAGGTGTGAGGTCACTGCTTGCACGAGAGTAGGTGCAGCACTGTTTCAGGTGAGACTCCGCAATCGCACTTTGTGTCATTTGTGTATCCCACTTGCTCAAATTGTACGTAAACCTGCGTACAGAGTCTTTATGGAATAATCATCATCAGCTCTTAGGCATCCACTGTTCGATGAGGTCTGTTTCAGGTTGGAATGCAATGGTTGCATGGATGCAATGCTGTACTCACCACACTTGGCAGGCGGATTTGTGATCATAGTATTAGTGTTGAGTACTCAAGAGGATGCTCCCACCCATTCCCTATTGTAATCCACTTTTAAAACATCCACAGGAGATGGAGGGGACTGTTCTCAGGCCGGACACACCACAGCATGGATCACATAAAGTTAATGACTAAGATAAGTTCCTACAGTAAAAGTTAATCAGTGTGAGAGTTCAAAACCTTCTAATAAATAGTTAGTACCTATTATGTGTTTGTATTTTGAGGTTCAACTGCACTTAATGTAAGGAACCTTTATTAGGGATATTACTTAGCTAGCATATTGCTTGCTTAGCACATACCTAGTTGATTCACGTACAATAACCTGAGTGATACTTTTTACAAACTCTCTTGTTTCTTTGGTAAAACCAGTTCTAGTCCACGTAGGCGGCGGAAATGCGGGAAACGTATAGTTACTAGATAAAGTTAAAAACAGAACAATGTAGTTTCGTGTTATTTACGCCGTAGAAGTAAACGGAGTATAAGTACCTCTTCGTTACGCCGTTTCTGGTCTTCAATTTCCTCTTGTTCTTCGAGTCTATCCTGTGCACTGTTATTGATGTGGATGCTTGCGGCACCCTGGAACAGACTCATACCAGGACCCTCCATAATAGGTTTGGTGTGTCAGAAAAAGCCAAATAAAATGAATTTCAAAGTTTGTACGAACGATTCAACACAACACAAAACAAAATCACAAACAAACAAAACGCATTTTTGATTAGGAAATAGTGAATGAATGAAATCAATAGGAAGAGAAGAAACAAAACTAAAAACAAAAATAACGAAGACAATAAATAAATATACATAGTCTGTGTAATGAACGGACACAGATATACAAATAAGGGTCTTTCACTTATGACATGATGATGATGACAGTGATGACAAAATCCACAATAATCCACATAACTAATCCGGGACGGATTACAATCATGTTTGAACACAAGTGAATAAAAAAAGGATGAATTCTGTTATCCGTAAAATAAAATATGCGATGAATAGATAGAATGTTTTACGGAACTACTTACATTCCCACAGGCACATTTGATTTATCAGAACGTCAGCAGGTCACAGTCAGCTGTTCCATTTGACGCATTTGACAATCACAGACAAGTGTGTGTAATTTCAATTTATTATTCGTCGGGCCGGCTATTCGCGCGCCAAGTTTTTCCGTGTTTCATTGATTTCTTGCGTACGTTTAATTCAAACTTTATACGTACTTGATTAGTAAGTGATTACTTGATTAGTGTTTCTTTCCTGACAAAAAAAGACATGGCTTACAAACCAGTCACTCATGTCCTGTTTGATATGGATGGTCTGATTCTCAGTGAGTATTTCATTATTTTCATTCGTTCACAAGCATAGGGTTGGATTTAGAATCGTTTGGCAGGAGGAGGAGGGTGGGAGGAGGAGGGTGGGAGTAGGAGGAGAGGAAGGGAAGGGGTACCCCTTTGCCCCTGGTACCAGTCCCATAACAAGGTAACTTATAGTTTTCGAGAAAAAAAATAAAGAAATTTTTGAGGTTATGTATGAAATTTTTGTATTGGAAGTTTCGGATGTTACGGGAGTCATCGCCAACTTGCAGGGAGGGTGCAGGAAATTCCAGCCTCGGCGCCCTTGTCCAGGAAACTTGTGCTTTTAAAGAAAAATAATTAAGACAATTTTACAAAATCGGAACGTAAAATCATAATATTAATGATTTAATTTATGAGTACCTCTATCTGTGGAGAAGGGATGTTGAAAGAAATAAGAGAGATCCTTTTGAGGAATTAATTAATGTTATAAATTATGGATTTTATAAATGAAAAATGAATGTAACTACCTGAGTTTTTTTATTGTTGACTGACTGTGTGACTCGACACAGAGCACCCCGACAATAGTTGGTTAGGTCCGAAAAGAGTGGCAGACCCGATACGGAGCACCCCGACTCCACGTGGTACTGTGCGTCACGCCCCTAGAGTGTATATAAAAACGCGGAGCCAGTAGCTCGCGTGGGAGATCTTGAGTGGAGCAAGCCCGCGAGGCCGAGCGGAGTGAAGGGGGGAGCTGGCGAGCGAAGCGAGCCGGTGACCTCCGTAGCGTAGCAAAGGTCGAGTGGGTGAAGCGACACTCAAGGGCGACCTCGCGAGAGTACTGGCGGGAGCACATACCGGAGTCAGACATTTAAAATATCATACTTAACCAAAAAAAAAACTTTATTTTCTTCTCGAAAACTTAAGTTACCTTTGCATAGGAGTGGTACCAGGGGCGAGGGGGTACAAATCCCCCACTCCCCCCCTCTCCCATCCTCCTCCTGCCAAACGATTGTAAATTTTTACCAAAAACACATACTTAACCTTAAAATTTTCTTATTTTTTTTTCTCGAAAACTATAAGTTACCTTGTTATGGGAGTGGTACTAGGGGTGAGGGGGTACCCCTCCCCCTCCTCCACCCCCCCTCTCCCCCTCCTCCTCCTGCCAAACGATTCTAAATTTTTACCCAAGCATAACCTCCTTATGTACCTACTTTATTAATTATTTTACAAGCCCAGACAGAAAAGGCTTTTTCCGTTTTCTATTATAGTAGCTAGAAGTTCGTTTAATATAACTTGTCCCTTGGCCTAACCATTTTAATCTGCTCCACGTAAACAAACCCATGGAAATAAATCACAACTAAGTGATTTATGTGCAATGATCATTAAACATTTATACCTTACCTCGGGAATCAACTTAGGACCTACCTTTGGTAAAAACCACACAAAAATCGGTTCAGCAATTTATGAGGTTAGGGCGAATAATTGGGTATACTTCGTTACATACGGGATATACAAAGTACAGTACCTATACAATCCCATTTTTAAGTTAGTTAACTCATAAAATAGCTCATAAAGGCTCGTAGGCCTCGTAGAGCTGCGAAGGTTGGAAGACCTTCCTGGCGCATGTGTATTATGGGCCTGATCAGACTCACTACTTGTCGACAGCACATCGGTAAAGTACAATGTGCCATACACTCTTAGTGAGTCGGATGTGTCTACTGATCTCCATGTGCAAGGGGGAAACTAAAAAGTAACCATTTCAGACACAGAACATTTGTACACAATTGTGTTCCAAAAAATTGTATCAAAGTTTGGCAAAGAGTACACGTGGGAACTGAAGATGAGGCTCATGGGGTTTCAGGCCCTGGAGACGGCCAACATTATTGTTGAAGAGCTGGAGCTACCCATGACTGCTGATGAATTTATAGCGGAGAGTACTCTGCACATGCAGACATTGTTTCCAGACACGGAGGTATTGCCAGGTAAGGATTTTATTTCTCCATTCTTTTAATGCATAATAGTCTATATTTGTCTATCTAAGCTGTTTCATATCACTGATGAACAAAGGTCTCCCCTAAATCCTTAATTACAGGTGCAAAAAGGTTAATAGAGCACCTCCACAAGCATAAAATACCCATTGGCCTGGCAACGAGTTCAAGCATAGAAAGCTATGAGCTGAAAACCAACAAGCATCATCGGGAACTGTTCTCGTTGTTCCCGTACAAGACATTCGGCACTTCAGACCCTGAAGTAAAGAGAGGGAAGCCCTATCCTGATATATTCTTGGTTGCTGCAAAGAAATTCCCGGAAAACCCACAACCTGATCAGGTAGGTATGACTATTTATGGCAGCGTTGGAAGTTCCACAACAGAAGCACGAACAGGAGTCAACATTTATAGACAATTCAACATGATGCTTATCATTTCAATGAGTAAAATACTTTTAAATATCTAAGATGAAAAGAAAAAATAAATTGTCTACGATTTACATTATAGAAATTAAAAATCACAAGGTAAAACTGAACTTTACATCACCTTGATACAGTCCTATTTTCCAGTGCCTGGTATTGGAAGATGCAGTGAACGGTGTGCGAGCGGCGCGCGCGGCGGGGATGCAAGTGGTGATGGTCCCCGACCCTCGGGTCGACGAGGCTCTCGCGGCGGAGGCTACTCTCCTACTAGACAGCTTGGAACAGTTCAAACCGGAGTTGTTTGGGTTACCCCCTTTTGATGAGTAAAATGCGTTTATATTTATTAGATAGTTAGGTGTACAGGCATACGGGCCTGATGGTAAGTGGTTACCGTCACCTATTAACAATACTAGCCTGAGCTTGCCTTTAACTCGGCATGCTTCAAACCGATAGTGCCAACCAGGTTCAGCCTTAAAAGCTAAGATCTAACTTAACTCAGTACAAAATACTTCAGCTGTAGATAGATAGATAGAACACTTTATTGTACTAGGAAATATATACAAAAAATAGACATAATTAGCACAGTACAATAGGCGGCCTATTAATACAAACTACGATATTTACCCCACCTCTGTAAATGTTGTACCAACTTGTAACTTCAAATATTATAAAGTAGGTACCTAAAGTACGAAAACATGACGTACTACATAGTTTTGAGTCATAAAATAAACAGTACTGCATAAACAGCACTACAGTACCAACTGTGTTGCAGTACTGTGCACAGGTGCATTCTTTAACCTTACCAGGAGGGACAGTAGCTACTTTCAATACCGTACATAGACAATTATACTCACAGGAAACATTTCTTTATTTTTAAAAACATACAAAACAGCTTTCAATGATTTTTGAAAATACGGTTGCCACACCCCTTTATCGTACCTACCAGCTAAAATGATAGCTATTGGTCAATCAAAGGATCCAATCTCTCTAACAAGCATGGCAAAAAATGTAATGGGACAAGATAGGATTTAGTAATTAACGAATATCTTTATACGTGTTTGAGTAAGGAAGTAAGTGATGGATGTGTGGCTACCTACAGTACCTAACTGTATGTACACATGGCAAAGCTAATTGGTTACCCCCCAGTGTGTTCAATGAAGTAGTAACTCGGAAAAATTGATAAAGTTAGACGGAACATTATTAGCCTATCTCGCAACAAGATGATGTGGTACTCCCAGTTCCGTTAGCACTCTCCAGAGTTGAGTCCAGTCCACGCAGTCCGTCACGTCTATGCCCTCATTAAATATTTATTTATAAAAATGTCACGTTGATCTATAAAGGTTCGCCATCCCTGTCCTATAGCAAACTGAAGCCAGTTTTCGATGCATGTGTGCGTGTTACACAGATGACACACATAGTGATGAGCTTAAATGGAATGCATTGTCTGTGTGAGCGTATATGCGGTACTCTGTAGTTTACCATATTCTGGGTATTCTAGTCCGTGTTTATGAGCATAGCAGCATAGCATGAGAGCAGTGATAACAATAATAAGTTAATATAAGTTTTATTTTTATTTTTCTTTGTCGATTTGTTGTTTATTTACTGTAATGACATTGTAAAAAGTTAATAAAATAAAAAAAAATAAAAAAAAAAAATAATATAATATGATCCAAACTACCTACCTGTATTCAAGCTATTTTTTTTTTCCATTTCATTTAGATTTCGGCTTAGCTTGTTTCGTACGCCGTGTTATGTCTGAACTTTCTTTAGTTGACTGAAAGTAGAAACGTTTCATAATTTTCTGTGCTTTTCTATCAGTACTTAGTTATTTATTTAGCACTAAAAGCTTTATATAAATATGATAGAAAAAATCAGAGATTTGTCCGAATGCTATAAACAAGTAATTAATTTTGAAAAAATTAAAAAAACCCTCAACGCAATGAAACGGCTGAACCGATTTTGATCAAACATAGCTAAGAACACTCCCGACAAATTCACCTTTCAAACAAAAAAGAAAATCGAAATAGGTTCATCTGTTCGGGAGCTACGATGCCACAGACAGGCACACACACACCCACACACATATATATATAACCCACTCACACACGCACACACCCACACACACACACACACACCCACACACACACACACACAGATACGTCAAACTTATAACACTCCGTCGTTTTTGCGTCGGGGGTTAAAAAGAATGGGTTTACTTATAAAATATCTGTCAAACGCAATGCTTAAAATACTATGGGATTACTACATTAGTACATTAATTACTACATTACATTACATTACTACATTATGATTACTACATTATCCCTTACTATGGGATAATGTCAAATAGCGACAGAAATAATTTTAAATAATGTTTATGGAAGGAGGTAAATTATTTGGCACGACAGTCATAGTAACTATAATCTGTGACGCGGGGGTAACCAATTAGCTTTGCCGTCTGTACAATACATATTGAATTATATTAATCTGTATAATAACTATTGTTAATACTCTGGTATAGATTAAAACATGTTTTGTAAACCGCGCTAAAATTGTTACGGTCCCATTCTAATAGACTGAAACGATAAGGACCGCGATAGTTTCAGCGTTGTTCGACATAAATAGGCGTGTCATCTCGGTATATTTGGTACTATAGATAAGATAACAGATCGCGGATCATGTAACTGTCTCGCCTCTCGCGTTATAACGAGCGCGTAATCTAATTATTTTAAACTTAAGTTCAAGTTGTTAACTGTAGATAGGTGGAGTATTGTGAGCTGTGATCAAATAAAATGGGTTTTGAAAGTGTTACTCATGTTTTATTTGATATGGATGGACTGATTTTGAGTAAGTTTATTTAAAAGAAGACGCACTATTTCAATGTTATGTAATATCTGTGATAATATGCTGGTTACCTTACTTCAAGACGCTGTCAAGAGTCAGATAGGCTTCTCTTAAACGTATTTTTATCTAAATCTACACAGACTATGACAACAGCCAAATAATATTCATCATCATATGTTCAAGCGCATGATTGGTAGAGACATTGCGCTTTATAGGTACCTACACAGTATACCAGATTTAGCACAGAGACACTATATACCATGAACAATAATATAGGACTCGGAGGACACTCGCTGAAGCTGCAACGCGGGCCAAGTACCAGCAATCCGAGGATGCACATATTGCCTAATCGCGTCGTGCGCACTTGGAACCGGCTACCAGACTCAGTGATCAGTGCCCCCTCAGTGAATTCTTTCAAAAATAGACTTCACAAACATTTAAAGTGCACTGAGCTCAGAGAGCTGCCTGTGGATTATAAATAAATAAATATCAACATACATTGATAACATTAGTCACAAATAGGTACTAGATCTATGTACATTTTCGATTACGCAGCAAATATTGGTTTAGGTACTGTTTTTCGTTCACTTTTCATTGAGTGGGCGCTATTCTGTCACTTTATAACTTACCTGACCTTTACCGAGTTAGATAGTGACGGAGTTTGGCTGTTGTCTGTTAGCACAGTTTAAGAGCTAGGTATACAGCAGTATTGTCTGTTAGCACAGTTTAAGAGCTAGGTATACAGCAGTATTATCTGTTAGCACAGTTTAAGAGCTAGGTATACAGCAGTATTGTCTGTTAGCACAGTTTAAGAGCTAGGTATACATCAGTATTTCTGTTGTCTGTTAGCACAGTTTAAGAGCTAGGTATACAGCAGTATTGTCTGTTAGCACAGTTTAAGAGCTAGGTATACAGCAGTATTGTCTGTTAGCACAGTTTAAGAGCTAGTTATACAGCAGTATTGTCTGTTAGCACAGTTTAAGAGCTAGGTATACAGCAGTATTGTCTGTTAGCACAGTTTAAGAGCTAGGTATACATCAGTATTTCTGTTGTCTGTTAGCACAGTTTAAGAGCTAGGTATACATCAGTATTTCGCACACAACTATTTAATCGTAGGTGGCAATATCTGTCAGTTTCCTCGCTACCAGCTAAGCGTGGCCTGAGGGCCTACCACAGGTTTGTAATTAGTTACAACTCGGAATAACGAAAACCGAATTGCGAGTCGAAATGTCGTTTCTGTATGCAGAAAATGATAGCGAACTTGTTGAGAAGCTCATCCAAACCATACCTAAAAACAAATATCCAAAACTTAGACAAACCTGTGGTAAGCGCTCTGTATCGAGGGAAGCTGACAGAATCAGACTGTCATTTTATGTGCAAATTATGATGAATATATTTTACCTAAATAAATAAAGTTAATTATGAAGAAGCCAAAAAATAAGAAAATGATAAACGCACCAGTAAATAATAAATAAAATTTGTTGAATGTTTAAATTGGTTAAAAGTTTATCTTTAGTATATTATCTTCTGTTCGGTCACAGTTAAAGTTTATCTTTAGTATATTATCTTCTGTTTGGTCACAGTTTAAGTTTATCTTTAGTATATTATCTTCTGTTTGGTCACAGTTGTCGATACATTTTTTTTCTCATAATTGCTTTTACTTATAGTTATTTATATTTTTTCCGAGAACCTTGGAGATAAATGGACCTTGCCGCCCTAGGCCGGCAATATTAGTATGAAAATCCATATCTGACAGGATATCAAAAAGGCAATTTTACTATGAAAATCACCATGAACCATGTCTATATTGACGAGAAGAAATGTACAAGCTTTAGCCGCGACTATATAGGCCCTCATTATCACGTTCGAGCATCTACCTACACCTTGCAGGCCGCGGCGATACCTACGTAGGTTACCTCTCACTTACCTATATACATCTACTTGACATTCTCTATTCCAGACACAGAAGACCTCTACTCAATAGGCTTCCAAAAAGTGGCGTCCCGCTACGGCAAAGAGTTCACATTCGCGCTGAAATGCAAGATCATGGGGCAGCAGAGCCGAGAGTTCTCCAAGATGATCATAGATGAGTTGGAGCTGCCGCTGACGGTCGACGAGTTCATACGCGAGACGAGGGAGATATTCGACCAGCTGTTCCCAGACTGCACAGTGATGTCCGGTAAGAACGTCGACGAGTTCATACGCGAGACGAGGGAGATATTCGACCAGCTGGCCCCAGACTGCACAGTGATGTCCGGTAAGAAGGTGGACGAGTTGATACGCGAGACGAGGGAGATATTCGACCAGCTGTTCCCAGACTGCACAGTGATGTCCGGTAAGAAGGTCGACGAGTTCAGACGCGAGACGAGGGAAATATTCGACCAGCTGTTCCCAGACTGCACAGTGATGTCCGGTAAGAAGGTGGACGAGTTCATACGCGAGACGAGGGAGATATTCGACCAGCTGTTCCCAGACTGCACAGTGATGTCCGGTAAGAAGGTCGACGAGTTCATACGCGAGACGAGGGAAATATTCGACCAGCTGTTCCCAGACTGCACAGTGATGTCCGGTAAGAAGGTGGACGAGTTCATACGCGAGACGAGGGAGATATTCGACCAGCTGTTCCCAGACTGCACAGTGATGTCCGGTAAGAAGGTCGACGAGTTCATACGCGAGACGAGGGAGATATTCGACCAGCTGTTCCCAGACTGCACAGTGATGTCCGGTAAGAAGGTCGACGAGTTCATGCGCGAGACGAGGGAGATATTCGACCAGCTGGTCCCAGACTGCACAGTGATGTCCGGTAAGAAGGTGGACGAGTTCATACGCGAGACGAGGGAGATATTCGACCAGCTGTTCCCAGACTGCACAGTGATGTCCGGTAAGAAGGTCGACGAGTTCATACGCGAGACGAGGGAGATATTCGACCAGCTGTTCCCAGACTGCACAGTGATGTCCGGTAAGAAGGTCGACGAGTTCATACGCGAGACGAGGGAGATATTCGACCAGCTGTTCCCAGACTGCACAGTGATGTCCGGTAAGAAGGTCGGGCCTCTTATTATTAGGTATACGAGTAGCACATAAGTGTACCGCTAGCCCTCTTTACTTTAGTCCTCGTTTGGATATTAATTGATTGAAGTCAATTAAGCACATTTTGTTGACACCATTCTACACAGTAATATGTAGACGAATGATTTGTCTGTTGTCACTGGTAATCGATCCGTTACCAGTTTGCTGAGGGCTTAATCCAGACAAGTTTGTAATTTGGAACCACTCGAATTAACGAAAACCAAATTGCGAGTCGAAATGTCGTTTTATATGCAGAAAATGGTAAGCGCCCCTAGCAGACTTGTTAAGAAATTCATTAAAACGATACATAAAAACAAATATCGACTCGCAATTCTATAGTCGGGATAGTGAATGTAAAACTTAACAAACCTGTACTAGGTCCTCAGGAGTTCAGGACCTACATAGCCCCGCGTGTTTTAGCTTCTTTCAAGAATATTTCCATTCCATCGAAAGCGAGTACCAGTTTGCACCAGTTTGGGGGTTCCAGCCTTCAATTAGGGGAGGACTAATACTTTGACATTATTGAAATGGGGTATGGTCGCCAATCGGACAGAGCCCGGATTCGGTAATGGGGTCCAAATGACCACGTGAAATGAAATGAAATAAAATAAAATTGTTTATTCGCTTCAAACATGGTTAAAATGTTCTTGCAAGTAATTATGTTCACATGTTTCACCAAAAACATCGGAATTCTAATTACATGATTTGAATATTATTTCTTTGAATTTAACTACCTACGTATAATTTTAGTAAATGTTATCAATTAAATGTGATGATGATCAATTGACGTGTGATGGCAAAACACCAGCCAGCTCGCTGCCGCAGACTCGATCGAACGCAGAGCTGTCAGGCTTATAGGCCAGCATTATGGCGGAGACTAGGATCCAGAGTGTCGAGCACCGCCGTAAAGTCGCATGCCTTTCGATCTTCCATAGGTTCCATTTCGGGGAACGTGCCCATCAGGGACTATGTGATTTGATCCCACATCTCCTTTTCATCGTAGGACAAGCAGGCATACGGCTCGGTACCATCCTCATTAGTAGGTACCTATACCTTTTAGTAATAGAGGTAGAGCTTTTTTGTGAAATAGTTCACCCGTAGAATTAACTACTACTATAACTGTTTTTGTCAGTTTTGATATGGGTGCCGGTGAAATTACAGGCACATGAGACTTTTCATCTTTATCTTTGTCCCAAGGTGGCGGGCGCAGTGCAATGCGACATAGGGCGCGGCACCTATGAGGTAATGCATTGTTAAAGGCAGAGGTTACCGCTTAAAATGAGATGGGTCATCTGCAAAATGAACCTCTATTCTTACGAACTGCTAATGAGGGGTGGAAGTCGCTGCCAACGTCTTTCTTTTCTGAAAACTAGCATAGGTTTCTTTAAGGTGAGATCTCGTTCCAAAGAGCGGACCTCAGACGTGTTGACCTTGTACACCTTTGTGCCCGTCGTCGGCCGCATCTTCACTCACCAACAGGTGAGATCTCGGTCGAAAGAGCGGACCTCAGACGTGTTGACCTTGTACACCTTTGTGCCCGTCGTCGACCGCATCTTCACTCACCAACAGGTGAGATCTCGGTCCAAAGAGCGGACCTCAGACGTGTTGACCTTCTACACCTTTGTGCCCGTCGTCGGCCGCATCTTCACTTACCAACAGGTGAGATCTCGGTCCAAAGAGCGGACCTCAGACGTGTTGACCTTCTACACCTTTGTGCCCGTCGTCGGCCGCATCTTCACTTACCAACAGGTGAGATCTCGGTCCAAAGAGCGGACCTCAGACGTGTTGACCTTCTACACCTTTGTGCCCGTCGTCGGCCGCATCTTCACTTACCAACAGGTGAGATCTCGGTCCAAAGAGCGGACCTCAGACGTGTTGACCTTCTACACCTTTGTGCCCGTCGTCGGCAGCATCTTCACTTACCAACAGGTGAGATCTCGGTCAAAAAAGCGGACCTCAGACGCGTTGACCTTGTACACCTTTGTGCCCGTCGTCGGCCGCATCTTCACTTACCAACAGGTAAGATCTCGGTCAAAGAGCGTACCTCAGACGTGTTGACCTTCTACACCTTTGTGCCCGTCGTCGGCCGCATCTTCACTCACCAACAGGTGAGATCTCGGTCCAAAGAGCGGACCTCAGACGTGTTGACCTTGTACACCTTTGTGCCCGTCGTCGGCCGCATCTTCACTTACCAACAGGTAAGATCTCGGTCAAAGAGCGGACCTCAGACGTGTTGACCTTCTACACCTTTGGTGCCCGTCGTCGGCCGCATCTTCATTTACCAACAGGTGAGATCTCGGTCAAAAGAGCGGACCTCAGACGTGTTGACCTTCTACACCTTTGTGCCCGTCGTCGGCCGCATCTTCACTTACCAACAGGTGAGATCTCGGTCCAAAGAGCGGACCTCAGACGCGTTCTCGGATCGGGTGTTGGCAGTAGATACGAGTATACCGAAGCCCCTTTATTATTTTGTAACCACACTGAAAGTTTACCGAATCGAGACTGTATTGTGAATTGACTGAATAATTGATATTCTGCTCTCTCCTACCTAACAACAGTATAATGTACAGTGCCCCAATTATAATTTGGCACGTGGCGCTTTTGTTGAACTAAATCTATAATCATCTTAATCTGTAAGTATCAAACACAGCGTTATACTGTCGGTGTAACTTTCGATTCTTGTGACCATAATTATATTAGAGTAGGATAGTGCTATATAATAATTGTAAAGGGTGAAAGAGAGGTTTCTCAGAACTTTGAACATTCAAGTTACAGCTCGAACAACAGTTTCAGTCACATTTCGATATAATCACATCACATCTTCATTTTTGACGTTTATTTGTGACATCGACACTAGATCGTAACTTACCTAGATGAGCCGAACTTTAATTTGACTAGTTTATTATTTTCAAGTGTAAACCACACTTCATGGATAACATTAAATTTAAATGTAACCCAAAACTTTCGTTCCAGTGGGACTCGAACCCGCACCCTCGCCTGTGATCGGCGATGCCTTTACCAATTCGGCAACAGAACGAGCTATGACGCTGGAGACGAAATTTGTGGGCACTATCAAAACTGTGGTTCGAGTCCCGCTGGAGCGAAAATTTTGGGTTACATTTAAATTTAATTTGACTGTTGTTTATTCCGAGAACTGGGCTTCAGGTTTTATTACGCTGATGATGATTTAATGAATTCCAGGAGTCAAGAAACTAATTGAGCATCTCCACCTACACAAGATACCCATCGGCCTAGCGACCAGCAGCAGTGTGGAGAGCTACGAACTAAAAGTACAGAACCACCTCGCACTGTTCGAGCTCATGCCGTACAAGACTTGGGGCTCCTCGGACCCTGCAGTGAAGAGGGGAAAGCCACACCCCGATATCTTCATTGTAGCTGCGAATAAGTTTCCAGATAAACCTTCGTTGGATAAGGTAGGTGTGGCTACATTGTTCTACATTTAGATGTGTGCAATATTCTATTCATATACCAGGAGGACTATTAGTGTAGTCACGTAAGCAACATAATGGGGGCAACCTCTGAATGAGAGATAATACGCTGGAAACTCGTATATACCTTCATTTTGGCGTTCTAAAAGTAGTCATAAGCCTTTATACATAAATGTTCGTTGAACCTGTATCGCTTGTGGCGCGAAATTACTTTTTTTTGGTGTTTTGTTGCGCATAATAGCTCTGCAACACTGCTTCAGATAACGAAACTTGATTTCGCGCAAACTAACAAAATTAACACAGATGTTGTAATTGATAGTATCTCACAAATATCATTAGCTTAGCTACAAATGAATGATGATGCATGTTTATAAATTTTTACAATGTTTTTTTGTTTAGAGTATTCATAGCTAAACTGATGATATTTATGAGATACTATCAATTAAAACATACCTATGTGTTAAGTCTCCTGGTTTTCGCGAAATCAACTTTCGCTATCTGAAGAAGTGTTGATGAGCTGTAATGAGCAAAAAATAACTTGAATTGAATTTGACGCCACAATGTATACTGCACAGAACAGAATTGTTGTTTGGTATTCCAGTGCCTCGTGTTCGAAGACTCCATAAACGGCGTGGCGGCCGCGCGCGCCGCCGGCATGCAGGTGGTGATGGTGCCGGACCCGCGGCTGGACCGCGCCCTGGCCGCGGCCGCCAGCCTGGTGCTGCCCTCCGTCGAACACTTCCAGCCGGAGTTGTTTGGTTTGCCGCCGTATACTGATTGACCTTGGGATATTACATTCTATGACTAACAACGTAGCTAATTAATAGGTAGGTAGCTAATTATTAGGTTAGAATAATTATGGTGAAGAATATGAAGGAAATCAGTGCTTTCCTCTTAAAGTACCTGCACAGGTACACGTACCTACACCACACGAACTTTTCGGCTGAATTATACTTACTTGTTTTTTCTGGTTCATTGTTTTGAAACAAAAATAAATATGAATCGCAACCTGAGATACACAGGCAAGATGTTGCCACGTATCAGGAATGTGTTGCAGTTTGCGACCAAAGTATTGGTCGAAGGTTGCAGTGCCGGAAAAGTACATCTTCAGCCCTTTCATACTCTGCCAGAACCGCTTCACAGCTTGATAATGGATCTTCACCCTAAGCATGCTCACTTCATCGGCTTCCAACGCTACCTATCTGATGGTGGATCCAATCCAACTTTTAAGGTAGGTACAAGGTCAAGTCAAGACTTCTGATTGGTAGTTTGTTGCCTGCCGATCCACAAAAAGTTCAATCTGCGAGATTCATCGGTCTTATGTTATGATATAAAAAATTACATACACCTTATGGATGGCACCGGCAGACAAGACGCAGATGCGGGGTTAGCAAGGTGAAATGGTAATTTTACCATCTTCATTTACGTGCGGCCCTAGGTATATGCATGAAAGTGCACAAATGCAATGACATACGTTCGTCATTACGGCCGCCCTGACTTATTTGTAACATTTACATGCAACCCAATGAAATTGCATGGAATTGCGGAAGCACTGTTATCCGGTCAAAAGCCCCATGATCGCCATGATATTACCGCAAGGGTATTCTACCTCCTAGTAAAAAAATATGCTTCTGCTTTCAAAGGGCAGAATATTTGGCGAAGTTCGCTGCTTTACGTTTTCTGTCGAATGGCAAAAGCGTGGCCACATCCACATTCTGCTGTGGATGGTTCAGCGACTCCGCGTATTACGTCTGAAGATAAAATGGATTTGTGCTGAGGTCCCGAATCCAGAGCAGGGTCCATGTATTTATGACATTGTTAAAAACAATATAATTCAAGGGCTTTCTGGTAGTTTAAATGGTAATTCGCCTTGCATGTGACATAACAATTGCAGCTAGAGATTTCCGAAGGCTCTTTCAACAAAGACGCAGACGGGAGATGATGGATACCTAACGTGACCATACTCCCGGTTTGGCGGGACAGTCCCGGTTTCAGGCAGTCTGTCCCGGTGTCCCCAGCGAAGAGAACATAGTCCCGGTTTTGCAGGCAGACCCAACGGTAGTTTAAAATGTGATAAAACACAGATAAGTGTCGCAGTACTGAAAGCTATTCAGATTACGTTTTTTTTTTTAACATTATTTCTTTTTTTTACATTATGTATTTTTTTACATTATGTATTTCCGCAGACGTGTCCCGGTCTGACAAAATAAATAAATGGTCACGTTATGGATACCCAAAGTACAGGCGCCGTTCTCCAGCAGATGGTGGGTACCTATACCTACCATCAAAATAAGGGATAGAGAATTAGATAACCGTTGGCCATACAATCCTGTCCTTTCACGTATTTTTAATACCCACGAAAACGTAGAGTACCTACGTATTGAAGTCCATCAAACATGTTTGTAAGTAAGAATCAAAAGGACGAGGTGAAAATCTATGAAAGCGGCCGCTACGCTACAATAGTAGTTCAGAAGCAGTGATGTGAAGAAGTCTGGTAGACCGCCGTTCACTTCGAAAATAGGACGTGTTTATTTGAATGAAAACAACTTAGCAGAAGGAGTATAAGCCACCCACCCCAATCAACTTTGCTGGGCTTTTTTGACTTGTGCAAGCGTCGATTCTTCATCTCACACACACCGGCGAAGCCGCTGTGGTGGAGGCAGTTCCGGGTTGTGGCCCCTTACTTCGGAGATCTTCCGCCCCCAGTGACGACTGGGGGGTCTTCATGTTCGGCCCTATGGCCTATGGTAAAATGCCACTACTTGTCGATTGTGGGCCCACAATAAAGGCGCCTGATGGGCAGCCTGATGTTGATGTCTTTAGGTTGGATCGTTTGGGGTTGGGATATTTGTTATTGGTAGGTGGGCGGGGGTTTGGTCTGTACTGGCTGTGGTGGTGAGGAGCTCTCGCGGGTATGACTTTCCTCGTGGGCCCCGTTCTTGGGATGGCGCCAGCTCACGCAGGTGTTGGAACTCGGACCATTCCGTGCGTGCGAACATCCCCTCGGCCAGGCGGGTGATGACATCGTCCAGGCTCTCCATTTGTAGGTCTCTCTGTATGGTGGCGTTGCGTACGTACCTCGGCTCGTCGACGATTGTACGTTGGCATAGACTCTGTTGGCTGCGCAGTTTCTTTCTGTGGCTTTCAGCCAACAAAGCGTACCACGCGGGGGCTGCGTACGCAAACCGCGGGCGAATATATGTTTCGTGTAGACCTATTTTTATACCCGGAAGTGTCCTCATACTTTGTATGGAGCAACAAAACATGTAGGTACAAGGAGAGAGCTGGGAAATGCTGTTATCGGTTGGCAAGGAATAAAAAGAGAGCTCGCACTTGGAAGGGCACTTTCCACCGCAACAACACAGAGTGATATCATCTTCTTCACAATGAAGTTAAAGATCCAGTCTTATTTGAGTCATTGAAAATAGTAAACGGCATTATTCATGAAACTTTTCAATCAGCATGCAAGGGTCAAGGCTTACTCGAAGATGACAAACATTGGGACTCTGCGTTGGAGGAAGCTGCCATGTGTCAGTCAATCCCCTTTTAAAATCCGTGAATTATTCTCCTTATTGCTGGTATTTTGGCACACGTCTGACCCGAGCAGTCTTTGGGGAAAATACAAAGATAGTCTGTCCGAAGATTTAAAACGACAAATAATTTGCAGAAAACACAGCAGTTTTCAATCGATATGAAAATGCGCACGCTGCTTTTAAATTCCCTCTTAACCTGACGTATAACAGAAACCCCTTTATGTAACATCTCAAAGCAAAGTAATATGGCTGAGGTGTTACGCCATACTGAGCTCATTGTTTGTGATGAAAGAGTACCTATGGCACATAAAGGGCCCTAAAAATCAGTGGGTCTACCGCTCCGCAGGCTTATTTTGAGAGTTGGTACCTTGATTACGTAGCTGCGAAACTTGCCTCCCCCTAAATTATGCAACGGCACTAGGCTTCAGGTCAAAGCTTTGAATACAAATATAATTGAGGCCGTAATTATAACGGGATGTGCTAAGGGGGAGTCTGTTTATATACCTACCACGAATAACAACATTAATACCATCTGATTTCCCGTTTGAGTTTAAAAGATTGCAGTTTCCCCTTAAAGTATGTTTTGCCATGACAATAAGTAAGGCACAGAGCCAGACTTGAACTAGCCGGAGTAGATTTAAGAAAAGCCTGTTTTTCCCGCGGCCTATTGTATGTTGCTTGCTCTAGTGTAGTGTGCTCCGCCGGCAGCTAAGACAAAAGACCAGAAATGAAGTGTATGATGAGGTTCTTTAATAATTCATCATCATCACCAGCCTGTGTAAGTCCACTGTTGAATATGCCTCTTCCAATGCGCGATGTTGTTTAGATCCACTCCGTCCACTTTCGTTCAGCCGCCTGACGGATATCGTCGCTCTACCAAATCTATGGTCCATGCAACAGGTGCTCCGATTTCAATGCGGTTTTATTTGTATGAAAACTGGTGTTGGAACACTGAACATAGTCGGGGTTTTTAAATGTTTATAAGATTAACTTGTAGGGTGTAGCGGTGTACCACACACGCACAAGGCAATGTAGTGAGCGTGCTCAAGAAATGTACATTACATACACTTGAAAATATAACCATCGCTTCTGGCGCAGTCGGGTAAACAAGGACAGAATCCACACATGTACTTACCTACATGTATATCCACAATATACATAATAAACATGTTGCATTTTGCATTAGATAAAGTAGGTATGTGCTAAAGGCTGTATAGCACAGGGCGTGCCCGAATATGTAATGCAATACAGGAAGATTTTTTTTGGTTCTACACCTTCTAACACACCTTGTAATATCTATGTATATTTTTGTATAGAATCTCTAGGGTTATTTATTATTGATATTTATTGAGTCGAAGATAAGTTGGAAAAAGTAAAACTTTGGACATTAAATTTGTTTTATTACATTAATTAACATTTAACACTTGACTAGAGCCGGTCTACTCGCACCGCAAATTACATGTCAATATCAATTTCATCTTGTCATTTGTTAATTAGATATCTCATTCGTTGGTGCAAGTGAATGGAGGTAAAGTTCCACTTAAAGCATTTGTTTCAGGTATGTACAGGAATATCAAGCAAAAATATAATGTTTATAATGTGAAAAAAATACAGTACTCTTGGAAACAATGAAGAAAAATATTTAAAATGCTGATTTACCTTTACCGACCTAAAACTTTACAATTTACATAAATAAATACTTGTGGTTAAACCACATGATTTGTACATAATTATCAATTTATACGCAAATCTCATAACACCAACAGAGACATACATAGTCTTGATCCTACACTAGGACCCCTGTGTCGTGGGTATCAGGAACTACGAGTACCGAGGTACCACAACACAAACCCGAAACAACACTTGATCCTACACTAGGACCCCTGTGTCGTGGGTATCAGGAACTACGAGTACCGAGGTACCACAACACAAACCCGAAACAACACTTGATCCTACACTAGGACCCCTGTGTCGTGGGTATCAGGAACTACGAGTACCGAGGTACCACAACACAAACCCGAAACAACACTTGATCCTACACTAGGACCCCTGTGTCGTGGGTATCAGGAACTACGAGTACCGAGGTACCACAACACAAACCCGAAACAACACTTGATCCTACACTAGGACCCCTGTGTCGTGGGTATCAGGAACTACGAGTACCGAGGTACCACAACACAAACCCGATCAACACTTGATCCTACACTAGGACCCCTGTGTCGTGGGTATCAGGAACTACGAGTACCGAGGTACCACAACACAAACCCGAAACAACACTTGATCCTACACTAGGACCCCTGTGTCGTGGGTATCAGGAACTACGAGTACTGAGGTAACACAACACAAACTCGAAACAACACTTGATCCTACACTAGGACCCCTGTGTGGTGGGTATCAGAAACTACGAGTACCGAGGTACCACAACACAAACTCGAAACAACACTTGATCCTACACTAGGACCCCTGTGTGGTGGGTATCAGAAACTACGAGTACCGAGGTACCACAACACAAACTCGAAACAACACTTGATCCTACACTAGGACCCCTGTGTGGTGGGTATCAGGAACTACGAGTACCGAGGTACCACAACACAAACTCGAAACAACACTTGATCCTACACTAGGACCCCTGTGTCGTGGGTATCAGGAACTACGAGTACCGAGGTACCACAACACAAACTCGAAACAACACTTGATCCTACACTAGGACCCCTGTGTCGTGGGTATCAGGAACTACGAGTACCGAGGTACCACAACACAAACTCGAAACAACACTTGATCCTACACTAGGACCCCTGTGTCGTGGGTATCAGGAACTACGAGTACCGAGGTACCACGACACAAACTCGAAACAACACTTGATCCTACACTAGGACCCCTGTCCCACAATACAAACCCCAAACAACATTTGTGAAAGAAATCGCACTAGTTCAGTAAAATTAACTAAGCTATGTTTACTGGTTACTGCCCTTGTAAGTACACTTTTCCAGCAACTGTATTGAAATAATCATTACGGTTCTAGGTGTGGGCTACGTATCGTGCAATTTTTAATTTGAATGACTGATGGATGTAAATTTATTTTTTAAGACGATTCAAAATGATCCTTGTGATTTCAATGAATAAAATACTTTTGACTTTGACTTTGTACTATTATTAGGGGCTGATGTTGCTCGCCTCACGATATCTCGCCATTTATGCCTATTCGTGGACATCCTTGTGCATTCATACAGGTTGCCATCCACTGCAGACTTGATCTGGTCGGTCCAACGCATGGGCGACCTTCCGCGCGTTAACCGCTCCGTTACCGTACTGTTAATCACCACTTTATCTGCTCAGTAAGTTAAAAGTCAACGGAAGAATACTCGCTTGCTGAGTAACTAGGTACTTAACAATCACCATTAATCACGTTAAGTTCTGTTAACTTTTAACTTATTGAGCTGATAAAGTGGTGATTAACACTACTGAGGGATTGTGAAACCGTTAACCTTTACTTATTGATTGTGAATTTGTGCCTTAGTAACAAAGTTCCCATACTTGGACAATAGAGGGTAATCAACAACTGAGCGAGAGCAATAGGGTTGCATTGCGCCCTTGGGGTACAGTACTACTTTTTAACACATATGACTATATGACGGAACCCCTAAAATTGGCCTGTGGCCTCAAGTACGAAGAGTACACACGTTAACTTAAGTACAGCTTATCACTTAGGATGTATGTGCAATACTGGAGCAAGCAGGGACATTCAACTCCTCCATAACAACAAAATTAAGTGTTAACGAGTTTTTAAATAGTTTTCATTTGACTGTTTGACTTGGGTACTAAAAACACGTTCAACTGTAATCTTCCCTGATTCAATCAGGTACCTACAGCAAAGGCATGCTATGAGCACACATTAAATTACTTCAGGGTGCCAAGTATCCCGCTATTCATCATATGCAGGCAGGCCAAAGACCTCCGGCTTGAACTCCTCCAATGACCTCAGCACCAGGGTAGCACCAGTAAGCTGAGCCGAGTCGATGCGAGGATCAGGCACCACTACCACTGACATGTTTGCTGCGTTCGCTGCCTTCATACCGTTAACTGCATCTTCCAAGACCAGGCACTGGAAAAGATATGTTAGTTATGTTAATGAAATTAAAATTGGAAGTATAAGATGGCTTCACTTAATGGAGATGATATTGTAACGGTTCCAGAAAGTCAGTGGATGGGAGCACCTCAAGAATGTTGTTGACTCTGTGGTTGTCCATGAGTGAGATTTTTCTGGCTAGATAGATAGCCAGCCTAACTCTGTCCAGATGCACAGAAATATCCTGGTATCTTCACAGGCTTCCCGGAGTGAGCTTGGCTTATTATGTCAGGGTCGAGCAAAAACAAAATTAATAAAATAAAATACATTCAAAACTCATGCTTACATCTTCAGGCTTAGGTTTATCAGGAAATCTGGCGGCACAGACTAAAAATATAGCGGGATCTGGCTTTCCTTTTGTTACTGCAGGGTCACTGGAACCCATCACAAGGTGATCAAATAGTTGTAGGAACTCTTTATGGTTTTGCATCTTCATCTGCACACTGTCCTGGCTCGAGCTGGTGGCAAGTGCTATTGGAACTCCTTTACTTTTCAGATGTTGTACTAGTTTAAGTGCTCCTGAAAAGCATTATTCCATTTATCATCATATACTCTTAAACAAGCAATTTTTTTTGTTCTATCACCATCATTATCAGCCTGCAATAGTTCCCCCTCTCCCATAGAATGCCATGACGAACGATCTTTAGCTGCCTCCATCCACCGCCTTCCTGTGACCTCTATGGTGTCTATGGTCCATTGAAAGGAGGCATCCCTCTTTTGCATCGTCCAGTTTGTGGTCGCCTCTAGAGAACCTTTATTCCCAATGGCTATCAGTGCTGCGAGCAATATGGCCAGCTATATGGCTATTCGTTCATGTAACCTCAAGTTATTACCCATAAATAGCTAGCATAACAATACTGTCAAACTATGAATTACCTAATAACATAATTTTAAATATAACTTTATGTTTGTATACTGATTTTTCTAATGTTTGTTGATTTAATTATGTAAATTTAAATTTAAATTTAAATACCAGGCATTAATTTAACAGTAGGGAACAACTCCTCATTAATTTGAGTACACAGTGCCATGAACTCTTCTCTCGTAGTGGGTAGCTCGAGGGTTTCTATTATTTTGTCTGCACATTCACTTGCTTGGAAGCCCAACAAGCTGGCTTTCAACTCCCAGGTAAACTGTTTCCCATATTTAGCACTCACTCTAGTAAAAGTCTCGGTGTAAAGATCCTCTGAGTCTGAAAAATTATAAATATTCTAGATAATGAAGAAAGTAAAGATTACAAATTGTAAGGACGTAGTTTTTAATTATGACAGCTAAAACTCACCTATTAATAATCCATCTAGGTCGAAAAGCACATGCGTAACTTTATTGAACTGCATTTTATTCTTTTAATCGCTTACTTTTGCGTTAAAAACACAAATATAAATATAAAATATAAATAATTTTTTTAATAATTCTTCTTCTCTCTAGATGGCTTCTGAACATAGAGAGAGTCAGGGTCAGTCAACAAGTTGATGGGTGGCGGGGTGGCGGCATTATTGTCGGATGGACTTATAGGTCACCATACCATACGGAGTCCGTATTGCTCTATCTATGCTCCATCGGTACATACCATGGATGTATAATAGTAACTATAGACTAGACACTCTTTGACAATAATACGTTTTACTCTTTATTATAGAGCAACACGGTTGTGTTGGCTTCCTTATCTTGTAATTTTTACTATAGTGCAACACGGTTGTGTTGGTTTCACACGTTTGACATTTTTAATATAATTCAATAATTCAATAAATTTATTTCAGGCAACAGTGAAAAATGTACATTGTACCTAGACAAAGGCCCATAGTAATATATACCTTACAACTAACATACATATAAAGATATTTATAACTTAATCTAACACACGTGTGATCGCCGACGCGTCGCGGCCCGGGGGATCACGTGACAGACGGCCTTTGAACCGCCGGAACTTCACCCCTTTCGGCCAGAAGTCAGGGCTCAAGTAGATCTTCAGATCCTCCGTAGGGACCCTCACCATAAATGAGCTAAAGCTCACATTATGACGAGAGTCCAACTTCACGACCCTCAATCCCACTCCGACTTTCCTCTTGACGTACTCCACCACTTCTGCGGCCTTCACGTCGAAGTAGACGCGGGACACGTAGATCTGCGTAGTGGGTACCTCCGCTCGGAAGTGCTGCTCACTGGATAGATGGTGAGTACCACACTGGTTCCGGCTAGAGGGCTTCCGTTTCTTCCTTATCACCTCGATAAAGCCCTCTGCATCACAGGGCTCCTTCCTTGGAGCCCTAGCGGTTGCAGCGCTGCGAACAGGTTCACAGCTCCGCTTCTTCCCCTTCTTCTGAGAGGCAGCAGGGTTGCTAGCCGCTACAGAAGCGTAGTCACTTTGTCGGTGCAATATAGTGCAACACGGTTGTGTTGGCTTGATGCCGTTGGCCCTTCCCTATTTTTGAGCGTGGGCTCGATTCTTCAAAATTCTAAAACATACTATCACTAGTAACATACTATCCCTATTATTACCAATGTCTATCCGCCAGACATATTCTTATCCCCGTGCTAAATCATGTTTTTAACACTGCCCTTACTTCAGGAGTCTTTCCTAGTGTTTTTAAGAAGGCTGTGGTTCACCCAATTTTCAAAACTGGTGATCGGGATGGTGTCACTAACTATAGACCGATTTCAGTACTTACTGTTCTGTCTAAGATCTTTGAAAAAATTCTAAATAAGAGATTAATGTATTTCATTAATAAAAGCAGCGTACTGTCTCCTAACCAATTTGGCTTCAGGAGCGGTAAATCCACAGAGGACGCCGTGTTAGAGCTGACGGATACTGTTGTGACAAACTTCGATAAAAAACTAAAGACCATAGGCATTTTCTTAGATCTTTCCAAGGCTTTTGACACTGTCTCGGTCCCCATTCTCCTTAATAAATTAGAACATGTAGGCATAAGAGGTGTCTCTCTGAATATGTTTAGAACCTATCTTGAAAATCGTATCCAATACGTCTTAATAGATGGCTTCAAAAGTAACGATGAATATGTACGTTTTGGTGTCCCTCAAGGTAGTGTCCTCGGACCTACCTTATTTTTGATTTATATCAATCAGCTTTGTAACCTTTGTCTTCCTAACTGTAAGATTATCACCTATGCTGATGACACTGCCCTCTTGGTTCATGGTCAGAGTTGGCAGGAGGCTCGTGATTTCTCTGAAATTGCACTTAAATTGGTCATGAACTGGTTACGCACAAATCTCCTGACCCTTAACGTATCAAAAAGTAAATTTATCCCTTTCTCACCCAACCTATCCACGCAACCAGACTCTTCCTTCTCTGTCTGTGCTCATGTCTGTAATAATAATGTCCCGTCCACTTGCAACTGCATGACTTTAGAACGGACGTCTTGTCTTAAATATCTCGGCGTCATGATAGATAATTCACTAACTTGGAAACAGCAAATATCCTCTACACTTTCCCGCATAAGAAAGCTGATCTTTGTTTTTAAAAACCTTAGAACTGTTATTGGTTTCCATTGTCTAAAAACCATATATTTTGCTCTAGCCCAATCCATTATATCGTACTGCATCACTTCTTGGGGTGGCTCAGCCAAAACCCTGATGTTAAGGCTGGAACGGGCTCAGAGAGCCGTTCTCAAAGTGATGTCCAAAAAACCCATATGGTTCCCTACTATTGAACTTTTCTCGCTTTGCCAAGTTCCCACAGTTCGTCAAGTTTTTATTTTGCAAACCATTCTTCGTAAACACTCTCTGTTATTCTTTGACCCAAACTTAATTCATAATAAACGAAGATCGGATAGAGTTTGCAAATTGGAACCGCGCCGCACTGCAGTAGCGAGTCGTCATTTCTCGCATATAAGCTCCAGTTTGTATAACAGAGTGAACAAGCTGATTAATATTTATCCTCTTCCACACAACAAATGTAAATTAAAATGTCTTGAGTGGCTTACATCCCTAAATTATGAAGATACGGAGGATCTCCTAAGGGTTGTCAAGTAGTAATATGTGTTTTACTTTACACACACTACACTTACTCATTACACTTATTCGTTCTTCCAAACACACACATACACACGCACTCTCTCATGCACACACACACACACACACACACACACACACACACACACACACACACACACACCTACACTCCGATACACACACACTTACATACACACACACTCGACTCGCATACTAGTAATATATTAAATTTTCTTTTGAATTTGAAATTGTTAACTAAACTAATTTCTAATCTATTGTACCTACTTTATACCTATAACTTGTTTGGAACTCATAACTTTTTGTAACGGGGGAGGGCGTTGGTGTCTGCGACACAGTTTTTATAACTACTGCAGATTATCATCGTTTTCTATTGTATTTTTTTTTAAGCCTCTGTTTGTTGTTCCTCAATAAATAAATAATAATAATAATAATAATAATAATGTCTGGTTAACCTTTCGATAACTATAAAATATAATTATTTAGATAAAAACGTTAACCTTTCGATATTTTTTTAACCTGAATTACTAAACTTTAATTAGTAAACCTGAATTACTAAACAACTTGAATAACTTGACTTAACTTGACTTAACTTGACTAAAACTTGAATTATTTAAATTCTTTACTTGAATTATTTGAATTATTTACTTGAATTGCTTGAATTATTTACTTGAGTTAATTGAATCACTTACTTGAATTACTTGAATAAGACTAACACTTTGTGCGGACTAAATCTCTGACTAGTTTTAATAATTCGTTTCTGACCTTTTTTATTTTAACTACCATTACTTTTTATTTTATCAACTTAATTTTTGACTCTTCTACGTTGTCTACTTTTATTTTATTTCTTTTCCTAGAGTTTTCTTGAGTTATTTTGTGTTATTTTGGTGGCATTTTAACTAATGTATGTAGCTCTTTTAAAAAGCACAAGTGTAGTGAAATGAAATGGAAGTGAATTGCGTGACTTTTGAAATTGGTGGAAATTGTCTACCAAAGTTTTAGTAAAAATTTTACTAAAACATGACTCGACTGTAACTTTGACGACTTGGAAGGAGTGTAACGTTGCAAAATATATTGAAAATACAATATAGTGAAAATACAGATACTTACTACTTGAAAATTGGGATTGAAAATTGAAAATTGGGATTTCTATCTGAACGGAAAATTAAGGCCGTTGTCGACGGGGTGTGTTCCGAGGTTGTGGCTATCAATGCGGGTGTCCCACAGGGTTCTGTGCTCTCGCCGACGTTGTTCATCCTGCATATCAACAACCTACTGTTGAGGATTAATATGAAGAACTTCTTGTATTGAATCTACGTTTAATATTGTATTTCTAGTGATTTACAGATAGGTTCTAAATATTGTTACTCGCACTTGGGCCGTGCGTGTTTTTGGACTAGCTCAGCCTTCAGGTCGCGGGATTCCGCGCTGCTGTGGGTTCGGTTTTGTTTCTTGGTCCTTTTGTCACCGGAGATTACTAGTGGGGGTTAGTGTTTGCCTAATTTATGGGCGCCACCAACATCTATTGAGTGTTGGATTCTCAGTAAATGATACCAAAGGTAAAGTGGAATCAGTTATGTTTAATTTAATCTGTAAAATCCTAATTTGATTTATGTCCTTTCTATTCTTGGGATCCCTTACAATGTTCGATTATTATGGACTTCTTACAATAGATACAATAAAGCGAACCGCAGGGGGCCAGCCTGTGGTTCTTCTAGTTCTAAGCTGAAGGCTTTCTTATGCTCAAATTATTCTACTGGGAGTGTTCCAAGTTTAAGTTACACCGGGCTCGATTCCTCCATCGGGTGAAATAGTATTGGAAAGACCTTACAAGTTGTCACGGGGATCCTCTAGAATCATCACCCCTCTGGTCTCCAAAGTGGGGGAGTATGCCCCGCGTTCTTCAAAGTAAAGAGTAGATCAAAACATGGAAGCGACATCTGTAAAAACAGAAAGTCGATGTTAACTAAATTGTTCTGGGAAAATGAGAGAACTCGCTCTCTTAGGGGATTACTGAAGCTATTTACCTGTCGCATTCCATCAATGGATAAGGGTTCCTTGTCAAAGCTCTTCGCGAGACGCTAACTACGTCATACGGCGTCGAGTGAAATTTCTCATGTGCTGCGACCTTGAAACGTGAAACAAAACACAGTTCTCATCACCGGATCAATGAGCCTCGCATAATTGAGCGTCAGAAGCCAAAACAAAGTAATACTCACTGAGATGTAATTAGATAAATTCTTTCTATATTTTCAAGGTTCTTACACCGGAAACATTTTCAATGAAAAGAACTGACAGTTCGTGACCACAGATGACGTTGCAATCTTTCTTGAGTTTGACCGACAGACCTACAGTATTACACCGAATTTCTAATAAAAAAACATCAATTTGTAGGCCGACGCTGTGGTCCACTGGAATGTCGGCGAACGCAAACGTCTGAAGAGCGCGTCCTGTCAATGTCACTGTCTACGCAAAAGCGTGTCAAAATGTCATACAGAAAAACAAACAAAGATTTGCAAAAGGAATGGTTGTGATGCTAAAATGTGAAATTTACAGGGAATCCTGAAAGATAAATTACTAAACAAAGGTCGTGAAGTGTGCTCAGCAGTGTAACGTATCTTACCAAAAACTGTGACTTAATTTGGATGAGAATTAGTAGCTGCAAACTTCGGCGCCGTCGGATGATATATAAAATGTTATTCCACCAAAACACTATGTTGTAGAACTAAATAATAGGAAAACCATGTCGCGAAATAAACACGCAACATTACCCCCTAGGAAAGAGCGAAAATGGGTGAACCATTTTCTGCGAACAGAAAACAATTCAATAAGGATTCTTAGACTCTCTCGAACGATGTGAGCAGACTACATTCAATTAAACAAGACCGATTTCCACCTTCTGTAAAAACAAATAAATGTTATAAACAAACTTGTGTTTTTCTAAATTAACAGTGTGAGCAACAGTGTACCATAGACCACATTGTATAAAAATACCCCAATCTATAATATATAAAGCTTCCTATAATAAAGGTAGGTCCTATAAATTATTTAAACAGAACGCTGATGGTTCATGAATAATGCTACAATTATATTTCTGATTGTTACTCCCTAGAACTGGAATTGTAACTGCAAGTAAACATTTTTAAAGTTACTAGTGCACAAGGCACTTGAAGAAAATATGCTACTGAAAAGCATTCATAACTTTCCTAAGTATCGTAGAACTATAGGTAAACTAAACATTACCAGGTCGGCACTAATTTGCACTCCCATACCCTTTCACACACATCATTCATACACATGCATGACTCTCTATACACCTCCCATTCATGATACATAATCCAACCCCGATACACTCACTAACTACATTCACTAACCATGCATTCAACCATGCGTACACAAGCATAACTATCCCTCACAATTCATCCATACGATCCTTTCTTACCTCCTATTAATACCGCCTTTTCTTAATAATATACCTTAAGTAACCGTCGCGTCCCACCATCTACCTATCTACATCCGCCGTAGGACATCGGTCTCCCTCACAGAAATGGGGGGCTTGCCCTATAATCGCCACGCTTGGCGGGCGAACTGGCGATCGCAGTCGGTGTTGTGTACTCAGGAGGATGCTGCCTATCCCATCCCCCTGGCGTTAAGTCCCTTTAGTCGCCTCTTACGACATCCACGGGAGGAAGTGGAGGAGTCTATTCTTAGGCCGGAACCGCCACGGCGCTACGGTGACTGCCATAATCTACAATATATATAATTCTCAAAACTAAACTAAACTGAGTTATCCAAACTATTCATTATTAAAATTTCCTATTGAATAATTTACATTCTATGTATCTGGATTGATATGGATAATATCTTTGATATGAGTTAAACCTATCTTCCTTCCATTGAGTGCCCTCAACCGATAAATGAGGGGACCCAACTTCTCTTCTATGACACATTTTATATTTCTAGGAGCTAGTTTGCTGGCGAAATTATCCCCCGCTTTAGACTGTAAGAAGTCCCTTTTCCACACTATCTGGCCGACTTTTAAGTTTAATTCTCGTTTTCGTTTATCATAAACGTTCTTACCCTTCGCATAGGCACACTTAAGTTTCTCTTTAACCCTTAAGAATATATCTTTGAGTTCTTTGAGGGATTCTGTGTATTCTTTTCTCTCAGGAAAGTTAAGCTCTTCCTGATCGAACAACTGAAATTTGTAATTTTCGGTATCTAGGATCATTTCTCTACCATGCACAATGAAGAAAGGGGTGAAGCACGTCGCTTCATGCACACTATTGTTAATGGCAGATTGAATGTGAGCTAAGTACATATCCCACTCTTTGTGATCACCTTTTAAGTACGATGAGATGGTATCTCCCAGTACCCTATTTATTCTTTCCACTGGGTTCACCTGCGGGGTGTACACTGCAGTATAAAAAAGATTAGGTATCTTATAACCACCAATGAAAGATTTAAACTCATTGGAAGTAAATACACTTCCATTGTCACATATCAACGTCTTGGGCACACCGTGAACAAGAAAAACGTTTTCCTCCAATTTCTGGTTTATAACAGACGTAGTAGCTCTTCGGATAGGAAATATAAAGGTGTACTTAGAAAAGTAATCAGCGACCACTAGAATGAAGGTGTTGCCTTTCTTGGACCGTGGCAAAGGGCCATGAAGATCGATAGAAATAGTTTCGAACGGTCGATGCACTTTCTTAGGTTTGCCCATCAAACCGGGTCTCGCCTTGTTGGTGGACTTGTTCGCCAAGCATGTCTCGCACTTCCTCACGTGATTTTTGACATCAGTTAATAATTTAGGCCAATAATAATGCAATGCAATCCTTCTCAATGTCTTATTAATTCCAAAATGACCTGCCATGGGTTGGTCATGGTTCTGTATAACTATTCTTTCTCTCTCTATTTGTGGTACAACCAACTTCCATGAGGTGTCATTCTCTAATACATATTTACTCTTGATAAGTTTGTACAATTTACCCTCTATAATGTTGAATTTTGGGTAACGGGAGGGGTTTTTACCACAATTTTTAAATAATTTGTCATACCATTCATCTCCCGTTGGGTACTTTATTTCTTCTATTATGTTTACTTCCAAGCGACTAAGTGCATCAGGCACGACATGTAAATGACCTTTCCTATGCTTGACCTTGAATTGATATTGCATAAGGCGCATCGCCCATCGAGCTAACCGTCCGCTGGGGGATTTAATACTTAGTAGCCACTGTAACGATGCGTGATCGGTGATAACAGTGAAAGGGTGTCCTTCGACATAACACCTGAACTTCTCCACACTGTACAAAGCCGCCAGACACTCCTTCTCGGTCACAGAGTAGTTCTTCTCCGCACCTGTCAAACTACGTGAAGCGTAGGCGATCACCTTTTCTTCTCCGTTTATTTCTTGCGTAAGTACGCTACCGACTCCTTTATCGCTAGCGTCGCATTGAATGGAAAACCCGTGTTTAAAGTCAGGGCAAGAAAGCACCGGCGATGTGACTAGGCTTCGTTTTAGCTTGTCAAAAGCTTGTTGAGCATCGTCGTCCCATTCAAACTTCTTTAATTTCTTGCTCGTCAAACGGTTCAAGGGAGCGGCTACGGTAGAAAAGTTTGGGATAAAACGGCGATACCAACCTACCATTCCTAGAAAGCTTTTGACTTCCTTTGAGGATTTCGGAGTAGCCAAATTTATTATCGCTTTTGTTTTCTCAGGGTTAGTTCTCAATCCATTTTTATCTACTTTATAACCTAGGTAGTCGAGTTCGTCTCTACAGAACCGTGATTTTTCTATGTTTACCGTAAGGTTGGCTGATCTCAGCTTCTCATGCACACGGTCTAGTAGGTCTAAGTGCTCTTGAAAGTCACCTCGTGTGATTATAATTATATCATCGAGGTACGTGAATACTGATAGAGTATGATCACTATTCTGAAATTCGGAGGTGTTCAACACTCTATCCATCAATCTTTGTAGAGTCTGAGCCGCTGTACTAAGGCCCATACACATTCTTCTATATTGGTAGAGCCCTCGGCCAGGTACACTAAATGCGGTCTTTTCTTTACTTTTAGGACACAATGGCACTTGCCAGTATGCAGACTTAAGGTCGATTGAGGTCATATATTTAGCACCTCGTAAACTATTTAAGATATATTCTATATTTGGTAGTGGGTAACTGTCAAATTTTGTAATCGAATTTAATTTTCTACAGTCCAAGCATACCCTAGGTTCACCATTGGCTTTCTTTACAATCACCAAAGGACTATTCCATGGTGAGTGTGACGGTTCAATCACCCCCATCGTTACCATTTTGTCAACTTCTTTATGAACTAGTTCCAGCATAGCGGGTGAAAATTGATGGCTTTTCTGACGGATAGGGAGGAGGTCCCCAGTATCGATTGTGTGTTCTACGAGTTGAGTCTGTCGTAATTCACATTCCAAAGTTAAATTATGAAACTTTCTAATACGTTCTTCAAGTTGAAACATCTGTTCTGGTGTCAAATCGTTACTAGTGTGCAATGGTCCAGATACTACAAAACAATTTTCATGAGTGAGACTACTAATTCTCATCTGCTGGAAAACGTCAGTTCCTATGTTAAACAGTTTCCAGAAATCTATGCCAAAGATAATAGGCGTATTCACTTCTTCTACTACTAGGAAGGGAACTCTGCGAAGCGTACCTTCATGTTCTACAATGAGGTAACTGATCCCCCTGGCCATGCATCCTGAACCATTAGCTGTTATTATGGGCACCCGTTGTGAAGTGTCAAGAGTAGCTCCGTGCTGCTCTAGTATACGGAATGCATGCCCATTTATGAGGCTACAGGTAGCACCAGAGTCCAATAGACCTCTACATTCTTTGCCAAAAATGAACACTTTCAAGAATGGTCTGGTTTCTTCGGGTGCCGGGTTAAAGTAGACCGCATCAATTTTATGTTTAATATTCGTTTCTTGTTTTGAGTTCTTAGTTCTTGTTGTCTTAATTTTATAGTGACTTGTGTCACTGTTATGGTGGTTGATTAGGTTTCTGGAAGAACCGAGGCTGCACTCTCGTTTAAATGCGGATTACATGTGGAGCATTTCGGCCTTGTAACATTCTCTCGGCCACATCCATAACAATGCACTCGTCCATTGAATTTACATTCGGTGTCTGTGTGTCCCAGACGATGACATTTCTTACCTTTTGCTGCCACTGATTCAACTTTCTTATTCTTATTGTTCCCAGAAGGGTTCTTAGGTTTGTAACACAGGTCATGGTGCAGTGAGCCAGGGTTCGCGGCATTTGGGTTGACGTGTGCTGAACATTCAAGTTTCATTTCCTCAAAGCCTTTGCACTTCGACCGTAACTCATCCACAGAATTAAATGTTTTACAGTAAACTTTAGCTTTATAGTATGGTGCCAAATTCTCTTTGATAATTTCTATCTGTTCCCTCTCCGGGAGTGGAAAATCTAGTCTCCTGAAATATGTTTTCATCGTGTAGATAAATGATAACACACTTTCTGATTGATGTTGAGTCCGGTTATACACTTCTTTCAACGTTTTTCTATTGTACGAAGCTGGTAAGAACTCATCTTTGAGAGCTTCCACAAATTTTGACCAGGAGTTAGTCTCCTTGCCAAAGAAACGATACCAGTCTAACGCTTCTCCCTCTAACAATTCTCCTATGCTTCTAAGAAGTTGACTTTCTGTTAAGTTCTTGGAAATCCTACGTTCTTCTACGTTCTCTAAGAAAGCATGTAGATTGATTTTACTACCCTTTCCTGCATATTTAATGTCCCATGTGGAAATATTTCGTGACGGGTCTATGGTAACCTGAAGCTCACCTGTTTCTATAGAAGCATCACGAGTAGCTCTGGGCATTGCCACTGGACTGCTACTTCGGAGTCCATGCTGCGTTTCCCCGGGCAATTCATCCGTGAAGCTGATGGCTGCTTCCCCTGTCACATTAACATTCAAAGTTTTCAAAAGCTCGTCACATCCTTCCAGAAGGTCGGAGATTTTCTGGGAAATATCTTCCTTATCAGACACTAAACGATCCAATCTGAGTCGGATGTGCAGAAGCCTAGAGACAATCCTTTTTCTTTGGGAGATTGTTACCTCCTCCGAGGAAACCAACTGTTCTATATCACAAAGCTTGCCAGAGCAAGTGTAATATTCTGATTCTACATCTAATGTTGAAGGTTCGATAGTGATGTCTAGTCGAGAAGCTTTAGCGAGCTTTGAAATTTTTGCCCTCATCTCAGCAACTGTCTTGAGGTCATCGCAACCTCTGATTCTGAGTTCATAGCGAAGCTCATCGCACAGAAGGTGCCTGAAATTACATAGAACTTCCGCCATTCTGACAAACACTAACCTCCAGGACAACCAGTGATACCAGCCCCGTGTTGAGGCGCTATTTTGTTACTCGCACTTGGGCCGTGCGTGTTTTTGGACTAGCTCAGCCTTCAGGTCGCGGGATTCCGCGCTGCTGTGGGTTCGGTTTTGTTTCTTGGTCCTTTTGTCACCGGAGATTACTAGTGGGGGTTAGTGTTTGCCTAATTTATGGGCGCCACCAACATCTATTGAGTGTTGGATTCTCAGTAAATGATACCAAAGGTAAAGTGGAATCAGTTATGTTTAATTTAATCTGTAAAATCCTAATTTGATTTATGTCCTTTCTATTCTTGGGATCCCTTACAATGTTCGATTATTATGGACTTCTTACAATAGATACAATAAAGCGAACCGCAGGGGGCCAGCCTGTGGTTCTTCTAGTTCTAAGCTGAAGGCTTTCTTATGCTCAAATTATTCTACTGGGAGTGTTCCAAGTTTAAGTTACACCGGGCTCGATTCCTCCATCGGGTGAAATAGTATTGGAAAGACCTTACAAGTTGTCACGGGGATCCTCTAGAATCATCACCCCTCTGGTCTCCAAAGTGGGGGAGTATGCCCCGCGTTCTTCAAAGTAAAGAGTAGATCAAAACATGGAAGCGACATCTGTAAAAACAGAAAGTCGATGTTAACTAAATTGTTCTGGGAAAATGAGAGAACTCGCTCTCTTAGGGGATTACTGAAGCTATTTACCTGTCGCATTCCATCAATGGATAAGGGTTCCTTGTCAAAGCTCTTCGCGAGACGCTAACTACGTCATACGGCGTCGAGTGAAATTTCTCATGTGCTGCGACCTTGAAACGTGAAACAAAACACAGTTCTCATCACCGGATCAATGAGCCTCGCATAATTGAGCGTCAGAAGCCAAAACAAAGTAATACTCACTGAGATGTAATTAGATAAATTCTTTCTATATTTTCAAGGTTCTTACACCGGAAACATTTTCAATGAAAAGAACTGACAGTTCGTGACCACAGATGACGTTGCAATCTTTCTTGAGTTTGACCATAGACGTAGAATTTTTTCGCTACGCTAAATAGACAAACGAAGCGTGGGAGAGAGAAGTCATTTTTAAATGTACCCCGTGCAAGAAGAAAAGTGACAGCAACAATGTATTGAATTTGACATGTTTTGCTTGAGTTCATGCCCATACCGGACGGTCTCTTGTGCAGTTTAACTAATTTCGTAATTTTTTTAGTAATCTTAATATTAAATAACAAATATAACTTTGTATGACAATGGTGTCATGTTCAGTTTGTGACTGTGAATATACAAGACGTAATTATCCGGGAAAATACACGTTTCACAGGTAAATAAGAGATTATTGGTAGTTCGATTGTATTGCTTATTTTATCAATTCTGCTTTAGTAAATGGCCTAAAAACCAGTTTCATTCGTAGATTAGGACTTTCCCTTATATTTTTTAATAATATTTCGTTGCTGCACCTAGAAATAAACAATATTTTATGTAAAATATAAAAATGTTTGATTACGATAGGGCTTGACCAAGTGATGACGTCAGAAATATCGATAGTCCTGTTGCAGTCTATATCGTAGTATAATGCGCATCATGTAAAAAGAACGCTGGCGGTCAAGCTTCTTCAGGCGTTCCAGCGTTCGTTTTAAGAGATTACTTACTTTTCTACTTATTTAAGAGATGTATATCTATGCATTCAATGAGTGCCTACCTAGTTTACTACTTTTTACATGAAGCGCACTATACCTAACTATAAATTAAATTTTTGTCCATCCTAGAATGGAGGTTTACTTTGTTTGGAGTAAATATGTTTGCTCTGTTAACATTTTACCGTTTTAAAAAAAATCTATAATAACCAGGTGGACATTGAGGTGTGTGTTTTTGTATTGACTATTGAAAAGGTAACTTTAAAGCACCACGGGTGTTTTATTGCAGTTTGTGTAGTAGATATTTTGGAGTAAATATTTACGTTGTTGTACACACGCCTTTTTCCCGAAAGGGTATATTTATTTTTTATTTTTTATAAATAAATATTGTTTATTTCTGCTTAATAAAATAATAGGTAACAAATTAAATTTAAATATACCCCAGAAATTCCGTTCCAGCGGGACTCGAACCTGCACCCTCGCCTGTGATCAGCGATGCCTTTACTTTCGAACTTTGAACAGAAGGTTTCCAATGAAACACCTGTAGATACAGCACTATCAACTTGGCGCTATAGCCGAGTTGATAGTGCCCACAAATTTCGTCTCCAGCGTCATAGCTCGATCTATGGCTAAATTGTTTAAGGCATCGCCGATGACAGGCGAGGGTGCGGGTTCGAGTCCCACTGGAACGGAATTTTTGGGTTACATTTAAATTTAATGTTATCCATAAAGCGTGGTTTACACTTGAAAAATAATAAACTTTGGGGTAACAAATTGTCTATAGATAAAGTAACAGAGTGAAAAATTATATGGGCGTAGCACGGCTGATATAAAATGTTTTTGTGCTTTCAGATTTCCAAGTAATCCTTTGCTACGAGAAAAATGGTTATCGGTTATAAGAAGAGTGGGATGGACTCAAATAAGAACTCCACTAGGTATATGCAGCAAACATTTTAAGTTTAAATTTAAAAGGGAAACTCTAAGATCCCACCTATAAATAAAACTGTAATATTTAGGGGTCAATAAATAATAAAGGTTTATTTATTAACTGTATTCAAAATTCTCTTTATGACGTCAAATCTGCCAAACTGTGTTATTCATGAAAGACTTAATCTGCATTAAGATGTATTTATCTACCATACACATCACGGACGGATGATGAATTCTATCGACAATGTAAAAGTGTTGGTCGAGGACAACACTATTTTTAACTCGGACATAGACTTTCACCAACACGTGCACATATTTTTTTTGGTTCCATCTTCGATCTCTGATTGTAGATCTAGTACATATACGAAATCTATGAGTTTGACCGACAGACCTACAGTATTACACCGAATTTCTAATAAAAAAACATCAATTTGTAGGCCGACGCTGTGGTCCACTGGAATGTCGGCGAACGCAAACGTCTGAAGAGCGCGTCCTGTCAATGTCACTGTCTACGCAAAAGCGTGTCAAAATGTCATACAGAAAAACAAACAAAGATTTGCAAAAGGAATGGTTGTGATGCTAAAATGTGAAATTTACAGGGAATCCTGAAAGATAAATTACTAAACAAAGGTCGTGAAGTGTGCTCAGCAGTGTAACGTATCTTACCAAAAACTGTGACTTAATTTGGATGAGAATTAGTAGCTGCAAACTTCGGCGCCGTCGGATGATATATAAAATGTTATTCCACCAAAACACTATGTTGTAGAACTAAATAATAGGAAAACCATGTCGCGAAATAAACACGCAACAATATAAATATATTAATCTGGTGCCGATATGTCGGCGGTCCACGGCTAAGTGCGTTCTAGTCCCCCCGCGCAGGGAAGCGAGGGGCGAGGCTTCTCGTGTGTATTTGTTTGCGTAAACACCTACTGAACATTAATAACATGCACTGCTATGCGGATGACAGCACTTGCGATGCTCAATATGCAGGCCGTGCGAGTGACTCTCGGGTAGAGGTGGATGCACACCGAGACATGCTGGTATCCGAAGTTGAGTGCTCACTCAAGTTGGTATCAGAATGGGGGCTACTAAATTTGGTCCAATTTAACCCCACCAAGACCCAAGTCTGTGCCTTCACCTCTAAAAAGGCACCGTTTGTTGTTGCCCCGCAATTTCAGGGTATTACCCTTCCCATTTCTAATAGTCTCTCGGTCCTGGGTGTCAATATTTCGAGCGAAGTACAATTCAGGGGTCATTTAGAGAGCAAAACTGCTCTTGCCTCCAAAAAACTCGGTGTACTCAACAGATCGAAGCGGTACTTCACACTGGAGCAACGATTTACGCTTTACAAAGCGCAGGTCCGGCCCCACTTGGAGTACAGAGGGGTGAGTCTGAGTTTTGCAAACACCATCGTAACGGTGAACGTAACACGATCGTACGTGTATAACATAATAACTAGCTATTAATCTGTGCCAAAAACGTCACAGATTAATGGCTAGTTACTACGCAATACACGTACACTCGCCGTTACGATCATCGTTACGATGGTGTGTGTAAACTCGGACTTGCCCCTCTGCTCTCACATCTGGAATGGTGCACTGAAGTACCAACTGCAACCTCTGGACTCCCTTCAACGCAGAGCTGTTAGGATTGTCGACGCGCCCAAAGTTACCAGTGATCTAGAGCCGTTGAGCGTGCGCCGAGATATTGGCGCGCTTAGCGTCTTTTATAAGATTTTTAACGGGGAATTCTCTGAGGAGCTGTTTGAGCTAATCCCAGCTTCGCACTTTTATAAACGCACTTTTTTTTTTTTTAACATTGATAGCACATTGATGTCACGTCCCGCCATCGTGAGCAAGCTCACCCGCACATTTTGGATGCGTGGAGGTCTCGCACAGTGCGTTTCACGCGCTTGTTTCTTCCGCGTACCTGCAGGGCGTGGAATGAGCTCCCGTTGGATGTCTTCCCACAGGGCTACAATATGGGTAAATTCAAGAGAAATATCAATAGGGCTCTTAATGGTAGGCAGCGCGTTTGCAATACCGTGGGTGTTGCAGATGTCCATAGGCGGCGGTGACTGCTTTACATCAGGCGGGCCGTCTGCTTGTTTGTCACCATATTACATAAAAAAAAAGGCAAATGCACAAGCCGTGCGGCGCCAATTATAAAGGAAAAAAAAAATATTTTTTTTACTATCTTTATTATGGCCTGGTTGATTTAAACTAAAACAAACTAATATTTTTCTTTATTTAACACTAAAAAAACTTTCTAAATTTTTAAAACTTTCTCAACTTCAACTTCAAGTTTTTTTTTGCTGGAGTTTCTCTTGAACTTTTTAACTGAAACAAATTTAACTTTATGACCTTCAAATACTTAGCGTAAATCTTAAACTCTTAAACTTGAACCTGCAAGGGTTTTTCTTAAACTCTTAAACTTGAACCGAGCGGTGCACAACTCGTTAAAAAAGCCTTTAATGCCTTGTAAATCTTGTAAATAATGTCTTAAATGGGTTTTCGAACAGGTGCGGGTTACGACACCTAAATCTAAAAAAATAAGCCTTCGTTACTGTATAACCGAATATTTCCTTGTGGAGTATGCGTCATTGAATGTGAACCATATCCCCTACGTGTGGAAGGATGAGAGTGTTAGATGGAAGTTTGAAAGATGTTGTCTGTAAGGTCAAGGACTTATTCTTATCCTCAAAATTTTCTATGGAGTCGTAAAATTTCTGGGGTTGTTGGGGAAATGTAGCGTTTGCCTTTGGGGCATGCTACGTTTTCAGCTAATAATAGTTACGAGTTAGGTAGGCTTGCTTTATTTATATATTTAAACATATTGTTTTGGTCCAGTATCCTGTATCTAGGTCTATTCACGCCAAAAACCATGCTTCGGTATCCTTTTCATGTAATTTCTCTTATTTTAGGCTGAAAATTAACCTTTCGTTTTATATTTTTCTGACGTTACCCAGGATAAACAAACTGTCGTTCTGTCATAATATTTTCTTTTGTATTAAATTTTTTGTCGTGAAAACCTTTTTGGACCGTATTATGTTATAGGTTTCGCTAGTTTTTGATTCAAACTTCGCATAATTAACTGCCTGGTTTGGAGTTTTGAATTTTAAAAATAAGTTACTTATGAGTTTGGAACGAGAATTTTGGATTTAGATTAAGAATGTCAAATTTTGTATAAAAGCCAGCCCTTTTTTCAAATAAAATCAGTCTTATCCGGAGTCTAGTCGAGAAGCCTAGCCTGAGCCTGGACTTTACCTCTACATTTCTGAAGTTTTATTTTACAACATAAGACCACAAGCACCGGCTTTGGGAAGTAGTACCACGGTGTACCTGCCGTGAAGATATCCTGGACACCAGGGCTGCGTGTCCCCTGTGACACGTCCGTGACGGAGTTGTCTCATACCCCAAGAGACACGACACGTCCACGTCAGGGTCTGTCTCCACCCTAGGCCGACGTAGTCGCTGTGTGCCAGTGGGGTTAAAAGCCATCGCCATCCTCGGTGGCCATCTGGGCCACCTGAGTTGCGGGCCATCATCATCCTCGGGGCTGTCTGAGCCGCCTGAACTTGGAGACATCACCATCCTCGGTGGCCGTCTGGGTCACCTTGAGTTGCGGGACTTCGCCATCTTCGGGGTCGTCTGTGTCACCTGAGCTACGACTTCGAGTGGCCATCTACGTCGTCAGGGCCGCCCACACCGCCTGGCCTGGCTCTTCGGGTGATCAACGGCTCCTGACCATTGCCACCTCCGGTCCGCCTTCATTGCCGGAGCCGCCTTTCGCCCGGATGTCTCCGCCATAAGGTTGCCTCAAAACCATCACTCGTTAGAAGCAGTAGCTGTAGTAGTCTAGTGGCTTGAAGATTTATTTATACTCCCTAGCAACTACATTAGATGTTACAACATATCTAGGCCGATCGTAGCATGTCTACGTTGACTAAGGAGGTTTAGATACCTACTTTTGTTTTCCTATTTCAACGTGCAGCTTGCGGTTCGCCTAGGAATGTCCTTCGAGACGAACCGTAACGTTACAATAGTTGTCAACAACTTCAATGATATTGTTCCCAACGTGTATCGGCATAGGTGTGACACGGGCCTTTGAACTCGTACCTACTCGTAAAACTAAGTACCTAGTAAAAATACGCCCTCCTTCATCGAGTTCACCTGTAAGCATGTAAGTGGGCCGGTGGTGTGTGTGTTGATCTAGTAAAGATGCGCCCTCCTTCATCGAGTTCACCTGTAAGCAAGTAAGTGGGCCGGTGTGTGTGTTGATCTAGTAAAGATGCGCCCTCCTTCATCAAGTTCACCTGTAAGCATGTAAGTGGGTGGTGTGTGTGTGTGGATCTAGTAAAGATGCGCCCTCCTTCATCGAGTTCACCTGTAAGCATGTAAGTGGGTGGTGTGTGTGTGTTGATCTAGTAAAGATGCGCCCTCCTTCATCGAGTTCACCTGTAAGCATGTAAGTGGGTGGTGTGTGTGTGGATCTAGTAAAGATGCGCCCTCCTTCATCAAGTTCACCTGTAAGCATGTAAGTGGGTGGTGTGTGTGTGTTGATCTAGTAAAGATGCGCCCTCCTTCATCGAGTTCACCTGTAAGCATGTAAGTGGGTGGTGTGTGTGTGTGTTGATCTAGTAAAGATGCGCCCTCCTTCATCGAGTTCACCTGTAAGCATGTAAGTGGGTGGTGTGTGTGTGGATCTAGTAAAGATGCGCCCTCCTTCATCAAGTTCACCTGTAAGCATGTAAGTGGGTGGTGTGTGTGTGTTGATCTAGTAAAGATGCACCCTCCTTCATCGAGTTCACCTGTAAGCATGTAAGTGGGTGGTGTGTGCGTGTTGATCTCTTGTGTAATCAAGACTCCCGGAGGGTTTATTTTCTTCATTTTACGGCGCATAAAAACGTGGTTTTTCAGATTATTTTGTAATATAGGTACATTAAATATTATCTGTGATCGGCTGATCGGCTGATCTGATTGCCCACTCAATAATAACTAATTTGCTTGGAAATATAGTGACAAACATAGGTACATTTCGGATGGTCTGATGCTCGCTTGAACGTGTTGATTCAATTATTCAAAACATCTCTCAAAAGAAGGAGTTGAACAACGTTTCATTTTCCCCCCTTCGAGACGTATATAGGTCAGTGAGTTTGATGTGTGTGAACTTAGCAGATCATTGTCCAGCAGATCATAAATAAATGAGAGTTCTATTCGCATGCAGCATAGTTCTACAGTTCCTGATACTTTTTAGAAATAGTTCTGGCGTTTTGTCATTAAAGAAAGTCAATTGTCAAAATAATCTGCCAACTTCCCGTAGCAGATCATTTTGCAGAAAAATTAAAACGAATTTCTTTTCGCATGCATATGAGTTCTTTACTTTTTAGAAATACCTAGTTCTGGTGTTTTAACCATGCCAAATTCAAGCTTCTTGGTTTTAACCTTGTTTTTTTTTTTCAAATAATTTCCGATTAGAGAAAAAAATATTTTCATCATTTCAAACAGTCTAGTAAACTAGAACTCTTTCGTTTTGAACAGATCCTTACCATAACTGCAATCTAGAACTCGATTGGAGTCCAGAACTCACGTTAAAATTCCAGCAGATCATGTCCGAAAGTTTGAAAAGTAGAAAAAAAAACATCATTTGAAACAGTCTAGAAAGCTAGACCTCTTTCGTTTTGAACAGATCTGTAACATAGCTGTAATCAAGAACTCCATTCAAGTCCAGAACTCACGTTAAAATTCCAGCAGATCATGTCCGGAAGTTTGAAAAGTAGAAAAAAATATTTTTTGTCAGTTCAAACAGTCTAGAAAGCTAGAACTCTTTCGTTTTGAACAGATCCTTACCATAACTGAAATCTAGAACTCAATTGGAGTCCAGAACTCACGTTAAAATTCCAGCAGATCATGTCCGAAAGTTTGAAAAGTAGAAAAAAAATATTTTTTCGTCATTAGAAACTGTCTAGAAGAAAGAACGAAAGTTTTTTTTTTTATTTATTTTACCACACGCACAACACACACATAAAACAAGAAGACAAACACAAAAATCTACTATGTATAGGTATTCGTAGGTACTACAAGTAAGATGATAGGTTGTGTGTGCTGTGTGGGGTCAAACAGGTCCCTGTCTCAGAATATGCTGCACCAGACCTAGGTTTAGTGCAGCGCTGGTTTTCAGACAGGGCCTAATTAAATGATGCCACGAACATCAATAAACCACATTGGGGGGAGGATAGACAATAAATAAATAAATATGTCAGTGTGTAAAAACAAATAAGTACAAAAATATTATAAGGCAACTGCAAAATAATGAGGCAGTAATTTAATTCATTGTCTGTGGGGTCCGGTACGGACAAAAAGCTACGGTAGAAAGCTAGAACTCTTTCCTTTTTAACAGATCCGTACCATAACTGCAATCTAGAACTCGATTGGAGTCCAGAACTCGCGTCAAAATGCCAGCAGATCATGTCAGCAAGTTTGAAAAGTAGAAAAAAATCTTTTTCGTCATTTCTAACGGTTTAGAAAGCTAGAACACTTTCGTTTTGAACAGATCTGTATCGTACCGGCAATCAGGAACTCGATTGGAGTCCAGAACTCACGTTAAAATGCCAGCAGATCATGTCCGAAAGTTTGAAAAGTAGAAAAAAATATTTTCATCATTTTAAACAGTCTAGGAAGTAAAAAATCCTTCGTTTTGAACAGATCCGTATCATAACTGCAATCTAGAACTCGATTGGAGTCCAGAACTCACGTTAAAATACAAGCAGATCATGTCAGAAAGTTAGAAAAGTAGAAAAAAAATATTGCATAATTTCAAACAGTCTAGGAAGCTAGAACTCTTTCGTTTTGAACAGATCCGTATCATAACTGCAATCTAGAACTCGATTGGAGTCCAGAACTCACGTTAAAATGCCAGCAGATCATGTCCGAAAGATTGAAAAGTAGAAAACATTATTTTCATCTTTTCAATCAGTCTAGGAAGCTAGAACTCTTTTGTTTTGAACAGATCTGTATCATAGCTGCAATCTAGAACTCGATTGGAGCCCAAAACTCACGTTAAAATACCAGCAGATCATGTCCGCAAGTGTGTAAAGTAGAAAAAAATATTTTTTCATAATTTCAAACAGTCTAAAAAAAGCTAGAACTCTTTCGTTTTGAACAGATTCGTACCATAACTGCAATCTCGAACTCGATTGGAGTCCAGAACTCACGTTAAAATGCCAGCAGATCATGTCTGAAAGTTTGAAAAATAGGAAAAAAAAAACATCATTTCAAACAGTTTAGGAAGCCAGAACTCTTTCCCTTTGAACAGATCCGTATCATAGCTGCAATCTAGAACTCTATTGGAGTCCAGAACTCACGTTAAAATACCAGCAGATCATGTCAGAAAGTTTGAAAAGCAGAAAAAAATATTTTTTCTTCATTTCAAACAGTCTAGAAAGCTAGAACTCTTTCGTTTTGAACAGATCCGTACCTATCATTACTGCAATCTAGAAGTCGATTGGGATCCAGAACTCACGTTAAAATGCCAGCAGCCTAGGTATTCGGGGTACAAGTGAGATGGTTAAGTGAAGTGAAGTGTCATCCATAGATAATGCTGTCATCGAGGCAGCCATAAGAGAACAAGCATTTTTGACACACCGAACTTTACCGAAGTCAAATATTATCTTACTGCTCAACGCGTGACTTTACCCCGTGACTCGCTCAGCGAGTTCACCGAGCCCCGAATACCACGGCAGATCATGCCTCATGTCTTTCGGTTAGGACGTTGCGTTGAGACATAAACTCAAGAAGTCTATTGTTAAGTCCAACTTCTATTATTTTACTAAACACCGGGACTAGGGATATAGGGCGGTATGATTTGGCATCTGTCTTTTTACAACGGGAAGATTTAGTTATTCATAAGTCATTTAGTTTTAAATTTCAAAACGCCACACCAGGCAGTTTCGATTATACAAGGTTTAAAGCAAAATCTAATAAGGTTTGTAACATCAAAAGGTTCAAAAAGCTTATCACGCCAAAAACAAGAATACAGTAAAAAATATTATGAGAGAACGAAAATATGTTTACCATAGAAAAGTCAGAAATAAATGAATAGATAATTTTCATCCCAAAATAAGGCAAATTAAATCAAAAGCTGTTAGGCTGCCCAGAGCGTCTAGCTTTAAAGTTTTTCAGGCCGATTGTTGCAAGACCAACCTTGGGCTTAATGCTCCTTTGAACAGGATGGTTCGCCAGTATAACTGCGTGTCTAAGGTCGAAGTCGTTATATTTATATAAATATAAATATAAAAGGATACAAAAGCATGGTTTTTGCAGCGTAAGGTAACGTAAATACAGCCTAATGGAACAAAACAGTATGTCCATACACATGACTATAGTAAAACTATATAAATCGTAAGTATTAGCAACTAAAACAATTCATTTAAACTTTTTATCTCCTTCAAGCACCTATTTTCTTGGCACACTTTTATATTTCTTTGTTTTTTTTTTAAATGGCTTATTTTATTATATTTTGACTTGTGACTCCGTGACGCAACCACATGGATCCGGCGGAAGACCAGCGTTGTGTAACTAGTGTACACAACATCATGCTGAGTCGGACTCCAATTTGTGACGTTGCTGCGTGGATGGCACTGAGAGACACTCTATTAATTGTAGAAGTACTTAGTTTTTGCCTTTTGTATGTATTACCTATTATTTTTTATTTTATTTGTCGAGTGTTTTTTGTCCTATCCATGTGTGCCGTTACAAATAAAGAATTTTTCTTTCTTTCTTTCTTTCTTTCTAAAACGTAGCATTCACAAAGGCAAATGCTACAACTTTCGGAAATGATCTGCTGGCATTTTAACGTGAGTTCGACTCCAATCGAGTTCACGATTGCAGCTATGATACGGATCTGTTCAAAACGAAAGAGTTCTAGCTTTCTAGACTGTTTGAAATGATGAAAATATTTTTTTTTCTACTTTTCAAACTTTCGTACATGATCTGCTGTGTTATTTTAAACGTTGAGTTCTGGACTCCAATTGGGTTTAAGATTGCAGCTATGATACGGATCTGTTCAAAACGAAAGAGTTCTAATAGCTTTCTAGACTGTTTGAAATGACGAAAAAATATTTTTTCAACTTTTTAAATGCAAATCAAGCCCTCCAACCCAGTAGGTATACTAACCAGCCGACCCAGTATACGAACCGGCCAACCCAGTATACGAACCGGCCAACCCAGTATACGAACCGGCCAACCCAGTATACTAACCGGCCGACCCAGTATACGAACCGGCCAACCCAGTATACGAACCGGCCAACCCTGTATACTAACCGGCCGACCCAGTATACGAACCGGCTAACCCAGTATACGAACCGGCCAACCCAGTGTACTAACCGGCCGACCCAGTATACGAACCGGCTAACCCGGTATACGAACCGGCCGACCCAGTATACGAACCGGCTAACCCAGTATACGAACCGGCCAACCCAGTATAGTAACCGGCCGACCCTGTATACGAACCGGCCAACCCAGTATACGAACCGGCCAACCCAGTATACTAACCGGCCGACCCAGTATACGAACCGGCCAACCCAGTATACTAACCGGCCGACCCAGTATACGAACCGGCCAACCCAGTATACAAACCGGCCAACCCAGTATACTAACCGGCCGACCCTGTATACGAACCGGCCAACCCAGTATACTAACCGGCCGACCCAGTATACGAACCGGCCAACCCAGTATACTAACCGGCCGACCCAGTATACGAACCGGCCAACCCAGTATACATACCGGTCGACCCTGTATACGAACCGGCCAACCCAGTATACTAACCGGCCGACCCAGTATACGAACCGGCCAACCCAGTATACTAACCGGCCGACCCAGTATACGAACCGGCCAACCCAGTATACGAACCAGCCAACCCAGTATACTAACCGGCCGACCCAGTATACGAACCAGCCAACCCAGTATACGAACCGGCCAACCCAGTATACTAACCGGCCGACCCAGTATACGAACCGGCCAACCCAGTATACGAACCGGCCAACCCAGTATACTAACCGGCCGACCCAGTATACGAACCGGCCAACTCAGTTACGAACCGGCCAACCCAGTATACGAACCGGCCGACCCAGACTCTCCTCTCGATGGGCCAAGGACATTATCAAGGTCACAGGAAGTCGTTGGATGGAGGCGGCTGAAAACCGTTCGTCGTGCGTGTCTTTAATTGAAGGCCTAAGTCCAGCAGTGGACTTCTATAGGATGGTGATGATTTTGTTTATATTTTTTATATTCCATATTTAATATTCTACTTCTGACTTCTACTTCTACTTCTTATTCTGACTTATAACTTGGCGTTATGAATAAAGATATTGTATTGTATTGTATTGTATTGTTTGGCTAAGGCTCTCTACTGCCTCTACCCCCCATTTCCGGTTATCACGATCCAAGTTGATGTAGTCTCGTAGGTAATTACAAGAGCGAGCGCGCAGATCATTCAAAAATAAATGAATGATCACTTCACCTTGGACCATTTCGGAGCCCTTTATTCCCTATCGATAAATTGATTCAGGTCAATATAATGCTTCGCTAGTAAAAGTCGGCCGCGCGGATCTGCAACCTATCTCTATGGGTAGATTTTCTTATGGACGTAATCTTCCAAAGAAGACTACTCGGTATCCACGATGCAGTGTATATTAATTTGTGGATGTAGAGCGTGAAATTCAGTCAAAGCAAAAAGTAAGTAGTTACCTATATAGGGGCGCAACATGCTGCCTGCTCGTCAGTCGCCAGCGAACAGCCGTGCGCATCGGGCGTCGCCGTCGAGTCGCTATCTATCGACAAGTTGATAACATTCCTTCCAGCCGTGTGATGTTAGTAAACGTAAAGTTCTTAAATAAAACCCGACACGAGTTTCCGTTGTCAGATTAGTTGTGGACCCAATTTGGTCAACATGTCGGGAGTTTACCTGTTTTCAGACTACGTGGAAAGCCTTTGGGTGAGTTTATGAATTAAAACTTGTATTATTCCGCGATATTACAGAATTAAATGGGACCCCATAAAAGGTGTTATTATGTTCAAATTTATATTATGTTGTAGTTATTTATTTCGAATTATTATTATGATAATAGCGTACGTAAATTCAAGACGTAGGTACCTACCTATATTTTAATTTTAAAATATTGGCCAATGGTAATCTATACCTAAGGGCTAAGGGTATCTAGATCTAAAGAATGGTGCTATGGCCAAGTTCATTCATTTACAAAAAGTAGTTAAGGAGTTATATTAATTTATTTGTAGGTATAAATAATTATCTTCAAAAGTTGTTCCGGAATTGGTTTGGTTTCTAACCCTAATGGGTTCTAAATAATATAATTGGTTTGGTATCTAACCCTAATGGGTTCTAAATAATATAATTATTTACAGAAAGAATAATACAAGGTATGTACAAAATACATATGAAACAGTTGTGCTACCTGAAGACCGCTGCAAGCGATCTAAAGGTAGCTCAACTGATCCAAATCACTACCAGACGGAAGCGTCCCTAAGATGCTGGCTGCATTGCCACGCTGAATGGCAATACTAATACGTTGAGCCAGATAAGAGCCAGCTCTCAGGTCAAGCGTCACTTCGACCAGATGCCCTGAAAGAATTTTGAAAAAAAAAAAAAATGGTTTGGTATCTAACCCTAATGAGTTCTAAATAATATAATTGGTTTGGTATCTAACCCTAATGGGTTCTAAATAATATAATTGGTTTGGTATGTAACTCTAATAGGTTCTAAATAAATAAATAATATAATACAGACAGTTCACACAACATTATCTAGCCCCAAGCTAAGCAGAGCTTGTGTTGTGGGTACTAGATATACTTAATACAGTACATTACTTAAATTAGATATTAACACCCTGAACAAATATCTGCAGATCGCACAAATATTTGTTCCGAGGCGGGAATCGAACCCGCAACCTCCTGCGGAGTCCTGCACCGCTCGCGAACCTACGCCCGCCGCGCCACAGAGGTCGTCAAAAAACCAACGTGAACAATGTTTGCCTAATTATTAAGATTAAAATGAAATCCTTCACGTATTTCTAGTCGTCGTTTCTAATCTTCCTCGAGATCAATGCCTTTAAGTTCAAGACTCAGTAGATCTAAGGGTTGTCGTGGACGCCATTTGATTCATTTTATAGAACACCTACAGACCAAACCTCAAATCTTTAATTCAGAAGTAGGTAACTATATAGGTAGGTAGGTAGGTACACTAGATGTACTGAAGCTGAATGACTCCCTTTCATACCTACCTAGTACCTATTCTATTCAATCGGTAGGTTTACGGTTTACAAGTTTACTATCACTAGGTAGGTACTGGACTTGAACACTGCACCTTGCAAGAACATACATTATTCAGAATCATTTCTTGCGAATTATGAAGTGGTCGGCTTGCGTGTTTTGGAAGAGTTAATTTAAGAGTTTTTACTCTGCGAATGACGCTAAAAAGATTTACTTTGTTGTTAAACGACTTGAGTGGGGTAAATACATATTATGTAGGGGAGAAGGAGGTAGCTTAGGACAAGGGGCACCTTTAGACATTGGAGATTTCTGCAGAAAATGATTTTTTTGTATGTCAACCCTACTACTACAAACCATCACACATGTCAATCGCCACGCTGTCAGCTGTATCTGGACTACGTAAGTGTTTATTTGCTTATTATGAGCATAGATTATATGTTTTTTATAGTTTCTGTTAAGTTTGGGTATCTATGCATGGATAGAGCTATTAAGAAGGGAGCTAAACATATTAGTTTAAAAATAGATTAAAAAAATATTATGACACAAAGTTTTTTAAATGGTGGCTTGGGGTAGGTTAGGACATATATTTTGAGGCACTTTAGGACATATTCTGTCTATGTTTGTGTCCTAACCTACCCCAAGGCACCATTTAAAAAACTTTGTGTCACTTTAGGTGTTTTCATTTCTTTCAGATGCTTAAACAAATAAATTTTAGTAATAATAAGCATATTTAAAAAATAAAAAGAGCTTATTACTATTATGGCCATTTAAATCACAAGTCCTAAACTGCCTCCCAAGGGGGGCAGATTGGGACATTGTCAATGGCTTACTAAAATTTAAATTTTACCTATTCTACTCAATAAATATGTTTATTTTATTATTGTATTCTAAAGGTAAAATACAAATATAGGTTTTACCGCATAAAAAGTACAAAAAACTTAAAAACAAAAAAATCTAGCACCTATATGTAAAAAGTGTCCTAATATCCCTCCTTCTCCCCTACCTATAGCTCTGCTATCGACTGAAAATAGGAAGTTTCCGGCGTTCCTAGGCACAAGTCGCTCAAAAATCCTGTTGGTACCTACTATTAAACAAGCAATATTTGTGTATTTGTAAAAATCACGTTCTCGAAAACGGCTCGATTTCGATGAAATTTGCTGTAGTTATGGAGGTTTTTGGGGGCGAATGTTAGATCACGACTCTCTTCTGGCTTTTCCATACACCTCATAAACTACACACTAAAATGGTTTCGTTTAAATTATTACATATTTTCCCTTGATAAGTAAAAGTGTACTCTTTCTTAACAAATAGGTTGGTAGGTATGTTTCGCTAACACGCCAGATCTCATCTCTGGGAAAATTTTGCGTTTTCAGAGGAAAACGCATTTTGTGTTTTCAGAGGAAAACGCATTTTGTGTTTTCAGAGGAAAACGCATTTTGTGTTTTCAGAGGAAAACGCATTTTGTGTTTTCAGAGGAAAACGCATTTTGTGTTTTCAGAGGAAAACGCATTTTCCCAGCATTGATTTGCGTGGTCAGTTTTTGGATGGGTGACCACTTTTTGCGTAACTTTTTATTTTTAACCCCCGACGTAAAAACGAAGGGGTGTTATAAGTTTGACGTGTCTGTCTGTGTGTGTGTGTGTGTGTGTGTGTGTCTGTGTGTGTGTGTGTGTGTGTGTCTGTCTGTCCCATCGTAGCTCCCGAACGGATGAAACGATTTAATTTTTTTTGTTGTTTTAAATTTGAATTTGCCGGGAGTTTTCTTAGTTATGTTTGATCATAATCGGTGCAGCCGTTTCATTGCACTTGGGGATTTGGGGCTTTTTTAATTTTTACAAAATTTATTACTTGTTTTTCAAAAAAGTGGCCAAGTTCGAGTCGGACTCGCCCATGAAGGGTTCCGTAGCAGCATGTAACATAATATAGTGTTCATAGTTCTTGGATGGATTACGATTTAAAACGTATTAAAAAGATCTCGTTCAAACCAATTTTCGTTGGAAGTTTATATGGTAATGTACATCATATGTTTTTTTTTAGTTTTATCATTCTCTTATTTTAGAAGTTAGGGGTGGGGGCACATTTTATTTATTTATTTTAGTTTATTTATTTATTCTACAAAAACACAACTAATACATAAAACACCGAGAAAAACCACCACTTTGGAAGTGTCTCTCGCGCAAACTATTCAGTTTAGGTAAAAATTACATTAGAAACTTCAATATCATTTTTGAAGACCTATCCAAAGATACCACCCCACACGTATGGGTTGTTTTTTTTTTTGAATTTCAGTTCTATGTATGGGGAACCCCAAATATTTATAGTTTTTTTTCTATTTTTGTGTGAAAATCTTAATGCGGTTCACAGAATACACCTACTTACAAAGTTTCAACAGCATAGCTCTTATAGTTTCGGAAAAAAGTGGCTGTGTCATACACGGACAGACAGACAGACAGACAGACATGACGAATCCATAAGGGTTCCTTGTCTTTGACTACGGAACCCTAAAGATCGAGCGAAGCTCGGGCCACAGATTACTTAATAGTCGCTTCGTACTCGGGCTCTAGGTAGTAATTTTTAGCAGACAATGTATCTGAGTAAAGTGCTACAAGGATCGTTCGGCATGTCTTGTGTCGGCGCCGCCGCCGCCCGCGCCGTTGTGGCACTGTTTGATATTAGATGGCAGTAGTTCTGATTTAGGCCACGTGCCATATGATCCTTGTGGCACTGTAGTAAGTATTATCAATTAAGTAAACTCGGTAATTCATCCATGATATCGTAATGGTTGAATCGTTTATAAAGTTCTCTACTTCCTTCGTATACATACGTAGGTAGATGGGTTGTAAACGCGACCGTTGTGTTACTATACCTAGGTAGGTACCTACTACCTTCGACCAAAGTAAAATAAATGGACTGGCCTTACCCTTACAAAACGTCCGTGAAAAATAAGACAATTCGGATTTAGGGTACGGTCAACAAATAAACTATCTATCTATCTATCTATCCAGCCACTTCTGAGTAAAGGCCTCTTCTCTATAGCGCCACTCCTGGCGGTCTTGTAAATAAACTAGGTGAAATTAAATTATTGAACTTCTTAAAAACTGTATTTTTTTAATACTTAATACTTTAACAGATGCAATGTGTTTTCTAAAGTTATTTCAGTAGGTTTATAGTACAAAAAATCGCCGAAAAAAATGCAATTCTTGAATGAAACTTTTACAAAAATACATGGTTCCCTTCTGTTTTATGTAGGTACGTATTTATTTTTCAGCTCTCAAACATACACAATATAAATCAATAGAAAAGCAAGTCCACCTAAGGTCATCAGCTCAATCAATTTGTGAAAAATATATTTTTCATCACTCAATAAACTAAGAAAATATCATAAAAATCGTACAGAAACATAATAGTATAAAAATTCCAGTATTTAAGAAACTGCAGAGTGCAGTTTTAAGAATTTTGCACAGTGAGTTTTTTTATACTACTTGGAATGACAGATCAAGAAGATGGCCCACCTGATGTTAAGTGGTACCCTCTGCCTATGAACAGTGCATTACCTCAGGTCACGTCCACCTAGGACGCGCCCTATGTGGCATTCCACTGCGCCCGCCACCCTGAAACATAAAGATGAAAAGTCCCATGTGGCCGTAATTTCATCGGCACCCTTACCCTTCAAACCGGAACACAGCAATGCGAGCACTACTGCTTTGCGGCAGAAACAGGTATGGTGGTAGTACTTCCCCGGATGAACTCTTTCACAAAAAAGCTCTACTACTACTAACCATTTTTTGGCGTATAGAATTCATTGTGTAGAAAATGATCAGAGCTAATACGGGAAAATGTATTCCACTTCCAAAAGTCGTCTGTTCTTGCTCGTCTTATGACTTCTATCCATTTTTGTTTACCTTAGATTTTTTTTGGAAAGCTATAAGGTTAATTAACTTGCCATTACATATTATATGCAATTACCTAAAGCGACGTGCATAGCAATGTTTTGACGTAAATAATGCAAATTACAATTCTAAATAAATACGATACCCCTTAGGCATCAGATTTTTTTGCAGTCTGTACCGGACCATCCGTCATGCGTGAAGTCTTGTCAAATATTTCGTCGCTGTAGTTGGAAAACTAAATAAGTAATAACAACAACAAAACCAACATCGCGAGAAAAACGCGATTTACTGTTTTATTGCGTCAAAAATGGCAATAACTTTTTTATCGTAACTAATTTTTCAGTCCGTGTTTTGATATGTTATAGATTGGTACTGTATCTATTTTCGAATTTAATGATAATACATTTTAGTTCTTTTGATTAAGAGAAAAAAATAAAAAAACGACTATGTATTTTTCCCTCGCCAAAGTTTTGAATAATTGAAATGATCTATTATTTACTTTAAAACCTTTCGTGAATCATATCAATTATATGTCGGTGCTTACATCGATTTAACGGTACGTGAAAATTTCCCGTTTTTATAATATAATTATTATTTACTTATTTGAATATGACAATCCTATCCATGGGTATAGATTTATATAATATTAAAATACATTTTAAAATAAAACCAACTTATAATCATTTCTTTTTATCAAGACTGAATATTAGAAAACTACTGAAACACCTACTTTATTTTAGCAGACTTATAAATTCAAAGTAAGTGACATAACAAACTTATCATACGACTAATGCTTATAAAATCAACAAAATGAAAAAAAATTGTGGAACACAATAATTCTAAGTATCAAAAAGAAAAAGGTATGTCGACTAAAATTAAAACTATCTACGAGTATAAACTTGTGTCTGTTAACTTTCATTCAGAGTGGGGAACATTGAGATAATGTCCTTGGGCGTAGTCCTCCTTGTCGCTCGTCCTCTAGAGCAAGACGTGTCCATCGACATGTATGGACATCATAACCATGCAATAAAGTCGATTTCGCAAAATGTGTTACTTATGTAGTTTTCCTACCACACGACGATTTATAAGTTTTTTATCAATTGATGAAAATTATATTACAAAACCTTTACTTACGAATTAAATGCTATGCCTGAAGCTTTATTTGTATTTCTTGTGTTGTTTGCACTTGCAGAAAAGCACAGGAAGGCATTGTATTACCAAGGTATCTAATTTTGGTATTTTTCAGCATAGCTGTCACTCGTTGCCGTGACAAAGACTGACTGAAGCGAAGTATACTAGCTAGGTCTATTTAGAAGCTTCAAAACTATCGTTCCCTAAGGCCCGTCCATTCATTTTATTTACGTCGATGCCTACTACCAGCAACATGCATCCGATATCCGAGGGAAATTGAAAACAAGGTCAAGCGAACCCGTCTATAATTTAGGCGCAGCTTAGTATAATTTAAAATAATTGGATTGTTTTCTAATTTATACCCGGCTACGAAAAAGAAGGGTTATGTTTTGACAGTGTGTATTTTCATGTGTTCCGTCATCCGTCCTTAGAGCATTGCAGGCCTCCGTATCCTCGTACTATCTCCCGATGTTGACAAATGTGGTGTCTTTGGATTCGTGCCATTATATAACATCATGGCGGATTTTATAGGTGAATTACACAACACAACAATAACTGAGCATTAGGGTGAATGCTCAACCTTGCGGCGCGGAATTCCATTTTTTTTGTGTTTTGTGCCCATTACAGCTCATCAACACTTCTTCAGATAGCGAAAGTTGAGTTCGCGAGAACTAGGAGACTTAACACACATGTTTTTTTTTTTTTTTTTTTTTTTTATACTACTGGTATGGCTGAGCAAGCAGATGGCCCACCTGATGTTAAGCGGTAACCTCTGCCTATGTACAGTGCATTACCTCATAGGTCACGTCAAATATAATTGATAGTATCTCATAAATATCATCAGTTTAGCTGTGATACCAAAAAAAAAAGCGGCCAAATGCGTGTCGGACTCGCCCATGAAGGGTTCCGTAGCAGCAAGTAACATAATATAAAAGTTCTTGGATGGATTACGATTAATGACGTATTAAAAAAAAAACTACTTACTAGATCTCGTTCAAACCAATTTTGAGTGAAAGTTTACATGGTAATGTACATTATATTTTATTTTTAGTTTTACCATTCTCTTATTTTAGAACTTATGGGGGGGGGGACACACTTTTTACCACTTTAGAAGCGTCTCTCGCGCAAACTATACAGTTTAGAAAAAAATGATATTAGAAACCTCAATATCATTTTTAAAGACCTATCCATAGATACGTATACAAGTATAGGTTTGATGAAAAAAAAATTTTTGAGTTTCAGTTGTAAGTATGGGGAACCCCAAAAATAAAAAACTACTTACTAGATCTCGTTCAAACAAATTTTGAGTGAAAGTTTACATGGTAATGTACATCATATTTTTTTTTTAGTTTTATCATTCTCTTATTTTAGAAGTTACGGGGGGGGGGGGGGGGGACTCTTTTTACCACTTTGGAAGTGTCTCTCGCGCAAACTATTCAGTTTAGAAAAAAATGATATTAGAAACCTCAACATCATTTTTGAAGACCTATCCATAGATACCCCACACGTATAGGTTTGATGTTTTTTTTTTTATTGAGGATCAGTTCTAAGTATGGGGAACCCCAAAAATAATTAATGCGGTTCACAGAATACATCTACCTACCAAGTTTCAACAGTATAGCTCTTATAGTTTCGGAAAAAAAAGGCTGTGACATACACGGACAGACAGACAGACATGACGAATCTATAAGGGTTCCGTAGTTTTTTTACGGAACCCTAAAAACACTGTAAAAATGTGTTTAGGGGTATCATAGCTAAACTGATGATATTTATGAGATACTATCAATTAAAACATGTGTGTTAGGTCTCCTAGTTCTCGCGAACTAAACTTTTGCTATCTGAAGAAGTGTTGATGAGCTGTAACGGGCAAAAAACACCAAAAATTTTTAATTTCGCGCCGCAAGCGTGATCATCCACCTTAGAAACGGGCCTCCCGATTTTATAGGTGAATTACACAACACAACAATAACTGAGCATTAGAAACGGGCCTCCCGATTTTTGGGGCGGGGAGCCACTTACAAGGGGGTTTTGAGTGGGAGGGGGGCCGTTTAGACATTGAGAAAAAAAAGGTTTTTAAAATGTACACCCGTTTGCACTAAACATAAGAATCGCCTAAGTTCTTTCCTAACTTGTTTAGACTACTCCTAACGATAAATTTGCTTCCACTAATCCTAAGCCATTCCTTAGTCCACTTAGGCTAGGCTGTTCTTAGGCTTAGGCAAGCCTAACTTATGTTTAGTGCAAACGGGAATAAGTATGACTTTTTATAATTGGAAGAGTCGGAAACACAAATTAAACACGGAATGTTTAAATATGTAGGTAGGTACCTAGAAGGTACATTATACCACATAGAAGCAAGTCATACCTAGTTTTACATAAAAAAATATTTTAAAGTAAACTACAAAGTGAAAATAAAACAATTAAAAACTCCCTAACGGAACTACTGGTGGAAAAAGGTTACTACGAGTACTCTGTGGACGAATTACTATACGACTGTATTTAACGTAGACCATGCACTTACGTAGACAGAGTAGGTATAGTATATTCACGCTCTACTGTATTAAACGTAGACCATGCACTTACGTAGACAGAGTAGGTATAGTATATTCTCGCTCTACTGTATTTAACGTAGACCATGCACTTACGTAGACAGAGTAGGTTTAGTATATTCACGCTCTACTGTATTAAACGTAGACCATGCACTTACGTAGACAGAGTAGGTATAGTATATTCTCGCTCTACTGTATTTAACGTAGACCATGCACTTACGTAGACAGAGTAGGTATAGTATATTCTCGCTCTACTGTATTTAACGTAGACCATGCAAGACCATGCACTTACGTAGACAGAGTAGGTATAGTATATTCTCGCTCTACTGTATTTAACGTAGACCATGGACTTACGTAGACAGAGTAGGTATAGTATATTCTCGCTCTACTTTATTTTATAATTGTTTGACGTTTACAACATTTACAACTCTAAAATGATATTGAATGAATTTAATTAATTAAGTACTACTTATTATGTTAAAATTAACAGTTGTTTTTTTTTTATATTTAAACAAATTAATTGTATGCCTTGACAAGGCGAAACATGGTGATACTTTCTCTTTTATAACATCTGTACTTATGTAAACCTGTGTTTCGGACAAATAAATGATCTTATCTTATCTTATCTTACCTAGTACAAATACACGCACACTCATTTGGTACCTAGTACAAATACACGCACACTCATTTGGTACCTAGTACAAATACACGCACACTCATTTGGTACCTAGTACAAATACACGCACACTCATTTGGTACCTAGTACAAATACACGCACACTCATTTGGTACCTAGTACAAATACACGCACACTCATTTTCAGGAGATGCGTGAGAGAGGCGACCGAGACGATGAATATTCCATAACCACTCGATAGTATAAATATTAATTTTTGTATCGGTCGCTAGCTCCAGCGTTTGATTCAAGGTTGATTTTTTGCTTTGCACTAATTAGGAATAATTGCCAACAGTTTTACAGTGCTACTTTGCCTCGGCCACAGATAAAATAATACTATGCTCCTCAGCACACTTTTTTTGGACACCTACTAACCCGATGGCAACTAAACTGGTATATTTATTGTACTATATTGTGATTATATACCACAGATAAAATTATGCTATACGTATATACTATATAGTAAAAATATAATACAATAATATAAGTTTTATTTAATTTTATTATGTAGCTTTACCAGCTACATTGGCGATGCCGTAGCTCCATATCTCCCTGTCTCTAGCCGCTCTACTCCATGCTTTACCAGCTACATTGGCGATGCCGTAGCTCCATATCTCCCTGTCTCTAGTCGCTCTACTCCATTCTTTACCAGCTACATTGGCGATGCCGTAGCTCCATATCTCCCTGTCTCTAGCCGCTCTACTCCATGCTTTACCAGCTACATTGGCGATGCCGTAGCTCCATATCTCCCTGTCTCTAGTCGCTCTACTCCATTCTTTACCAGCTACATTGGCGATGCCGTAGCTCCATATCTCCCTGTCTCTAGCCGCTCTACTCCATGCTTTACCAGCTACATTGGCGATGCCGTAGCTCCATATCTCCCTGTCTCTAGTCGCTCTACTCCATTCTTTACCAGCTACATTGGCGATGCCGTAGCTCCATATCTCCCTGTCTCTAGCCGCTCTACTCCATGCTTTACCAGCTACATTGGCGATGCCGTAGCTCCATATCTCCCTGTCTCTAGCCGCTCTACTCCATGCTTTACCAGCTACATTGGCGATGCCGTAGCTCCATATCTCCCTGTCTCTAGTCGCTCTACTCCATGCTTTACCAGCTACATTGGCGATGCCGTAGCTCCATATCTCCCTGTCTCTAGCCGCTCTACTCCATGCTTTACCAGCTACATTGGCGATGCCGTAGCTCCATATCTCCCTGTCTCTAGCCGCTCTACTCCATGCTTTACCAGCTACATTGGCGATGCCGTAGCTCCGTATCTCCCTGTCTCTAGCCGCTCTACTCCATGCTTTACCAGCTACATTGGCGATGCCGTAGCTCCATATCTCCCTGTCTCTAGCCGCTCTACTCCATGCTTTACCAGCTACATTGGCGATGCCGTAGCTCCATATCTCCCTGTCTCTAGCCGCTCTACTCCATGCTTTACCAGCTACATTGGCGATGCCGTAGCTCCATATCTCCCTGTCTCTAGTCGCTCTACTCTATGCTTTACCAGCTACATTGGCGATGCCGTAGCTCCATATCTCCCTGTCTCTAGCCGCTCTACTCCATGCTTTACCAGCTACATTGGCGATGCCGTAGCTCCATATCTCCCTGTCTCTAGCCGCTCTACTCCATGCTTTACCAGCTACATTGGCGATGCCGTAGCTCCATATCTCCCTGTCTCTAGCCGCTCTACTCCATGCTTTACCAGCTACATTGGCGATGCCGTAGCTCCATATCTCCCTTTCTCTAGCCGCTCTACTCCATGCTTTACCAGCTACATTGGCGATGCCGTAGCTCCATATCTCCCTGTCTCTAGCCGCTCTACTCCATGCTTTACCAGCTACATTGGCGATGCCGTAGCTCCATATCTCCCTGTCTCTAGCCGCTCTACTCCATGCTTTACCAGCTACATTGGCGATGCCGTAGCTCCATATCTCCCTGTCTCTAGCCGCTCTACTCCATGCTTTACCAGCTACATTGGCGATGCCGTAGCTCCATATCTCCCTGTCTCTAGTCGCTCTACTCCATGCTTTACCAGCTACATTGGCGATGCCGTAGCTCCATATCTCCCTGTCTCTAGCCGCTCTACTCCATGCTTTACCAGCTACATTGGCGATGCCGTAGCTCCATATCTCCCTGTCTCTAGCCGCTCTACTTCATGCTTTACCAGCTACATTGGCGATGCCGTAGCTCCATATCTCCCTGTCTCTAGCCACTCTACTCCATGCTTTACCAGCTACATTGGCGATGCCGTAGCTCCATATCTCCTTGTCTCTAGCCGCTCTACTCCATGCTTTACCAGCTACATTGGCGATGCCGTAGCTCCATATCTCCTTGTCTCTAGCCGCTCTACTCCATGCTTTACCAGCTACATTGGCGATGCCGTAGCTCCATATCTCCCTGTCTCTAGTCGCTCTACTCCATGCTTTACCAGCTACATTGGCGATGCCGTAGCTCCATATCTCCCTGTCTCTAGCCGCTCTACTCCATGCTTTACCAGCTACATTGGCGATGCCGTAGCTCCATATCTCCCTGTCTCTAGTCGCTCTACTCCATGCTTTACCAGCTACATTGGCGATGCCGTAGCTCCATATCTCCCTGTCTCTAGCCGCTCTACTCCATGCTTTACCAGCTACATTGGCGATGCCGTAGCTCCATATCTCCCTGTCTCTAGCCGCTCTACTCCATGCTTTACCAGCTACATTGGCGATGCCGTAGCTCCATATCTCCCTGTCTCTAGCCGCTCTACTCCTTGCTTTACCAGCTACATTGGCGATGCCGTAGCTCCATATCTCCCTGTCTCTAGTCGCTCTACTCCATGCTTTACCAGCTACATTGGCGATGCCGTAGCTCCATATCTCCCTGTCTCTAGCCGCTCTACTCCATGCTTTACCAGCTACATTGGCGATGCCGTAGCTCCATATCTCCCTGTCTCTAGCCGCTCTACTCCATGCTTTACCAGCTACATTGGCGATGCCGTAGCTCCATATCTCCCTGTCTCTAGCCGCTCTACTCCATGCTTTACCAGCTACATTGGCGATGCCGTAGCTCAATTCCAATTCAAGGTACCAATTTCTCACTATTTTGGACTATCTGTCGTCTGCCATTCTTTGCACATGTCCAGCCCATTTCCACTTCAAGTGTAAAAGACTCTTTTTACTGCATCTTTTGCATTTGTCGACCTCTGTAGCGCGGCGGGCGAAGCTTGGCCTGCGACGCAGGAGGTTACGGGTTCGATTCTCGCCTTGGAACAAATATTTGTGCGATCGCAGATATTTGTTCAGGGTGTTCTGGGTGCTGTGGTTTTCCTATGTTTATTAAAAATATCTATCTATCACACTAATCACACTAATATTATAAAGGCGAAAGTTTGTGTGTGTGTGTGTGTAGTGTGTTTGTTACTTCTTCACGCTGAAACGGCTGGACGGATTTAGATGAAATTTAGATTGGAGATAACTGGACTCCCGGAATAACACATAGGCACATTTTTATCCCGATATTCCCACGGGATCGAGACTTACGCGGGTGAAACCGCGGGGCGCTGCTAGTGTAATATATTGTATTAAGTATATCAGTTATCTAGTACCCATAACACAAGCTCTGCTTAGCTTGGGGCTAAATAGTGTTGTGTGCACTGTCCAGCATTTTTTATTTTTTTATTTTGTCTCTTTTCTTATATAGCTATTTTTGATTTTATCTCTGAGTATTAGGCCCGTGTAGCTCCTGTCTGATAACATCTCTAAGAATAGTTGACATACTGTTATTGCTTCAAGGGTCTTTCTGGTTAGAGCGCATGTGTGACAGGCGTAGGTATGTTAGGGGGAATAAACAGATTTGGGTGCTAAAAGTAATAATAATTATTCCGGATTCATACAACGTGCATCACATCCATTTTTCAAATCAAATGAAATATATATTTATTTGGAACAAAAACATGATGATGCGTTTTTGGTTCTGTGCTCGATTTATTTTTCAGTGCAGTATTTAAAAGTGATCAGATGGCTTAGAATCTAGGCCGTCTACATGTCTAGAAGATGCCGTCTAGAAGATTACTCTATCTAGGCCCTAGATAGAGTAATCTAAAGTTTATGCACCATGTTATAGAAAATTGTATAGAGATCCTTTTTGTCCTTGACACTTTTTTTCTATCAGCAATACTTTTTGGTTAAAATCGTAAAAACCGCGGTTAGGGACATATTTTGAGGAAAAAAGGGGGATAAGGGGGAGGGGAGCCAAAATTCAGCTTGGCAACATTCAGAACCGAATTCAGCAGGATTTTTTACATCATAAAAGTCATGTTATCAGATGTCTTATTCTAAGCTTGGTTGTTTTTATTTTTTATTGTTATATAATTGTGTGCATGCAACATCGCTTTGGATTTCTGTTATGGTGTTGTACTTGTTTCTTAATAAATAAATAAATAAATAAATATAATAATAATAAATGTTGCCAAAATGGCTCACAAAATGCCGTTGAAACGAAAACGAAGCCGATTTTTAGAATTTTTGACCAGTCCTCTATTTAGTGTTCTACTTACTGACCTTACCTAGGGCTACCATCTGACTGGATAAATCCTTTCTTAGACCGGATTTAATTCAAGACCGGATTTTTAGTCATGTCAATAATAATAGGGATTCACAGTGAACGAAGGAGAGGAACAGGAGGGCAATTCTCGGATTGTAGAGATTATCTCTTAGTAGAGATAATGTCGAAGCATGAATGTCTACAAAAAATGTCACGAAAATGTCACAATAACCATCAAATCGTATTCGATTTGAATGATTTTGATCGACTTATTTGTGACATCACGAGAATAGCAAATTAAGATTTTATTCGACATTCGCCATCTTTTTTTGACATGTCGAATTCGACTTAATCTCTACAATCCGAGAATTGCCCTCCAGATCGTCTGTTGATTCACTATGAGCAATACTACTAACACAATATTACTTAAAACATATGACATGTGAAGAATTTTGGAAATAAATATGATTTTTTGAAAGCCCTTTTTAGTGGACAGAAATATAAGTACTAACTGTACAAATAATAGTATAGTCAGTAGGTAGTTATACTACTGAGTATACTGAGTTTTATTTTACCTAGCCTATACCTACCCATACACAAATAATAAAAATAGGTACTTATATGAGTATGCGCAAATATGAGACACCGAATGAAAATAGTGAACGCGTTGACAGCAGAAATAAAAACAAAGAATAAAATAAATCGTACACTCATCGTAATGAAACACTCGACAAGGTATCAGCTGTACAAATATTCAGTACACTGCCGCAGGACGTAAGTACTTATTACAGATTCATAAGGTATTTAAAAAAAAAAAGTTTTATGTTTGTAAGGATTGCTCAAAAATCATGGTAAATATCCCGTTTCTAGTGAAAATTATGTACATAACCATGATAGTTTCAAAAGTTATATTGTAAGGATTGGTTTCCAGATTGGCCTCATTTTTTACAAAATCTAGTTCTGATGGTGGGATCCATTTGGAATTGAGGGAATATTTTAGGCGTACACACCTCTAGCAATTTTGGTATTTTCAGCAACATGTCAAGCATTTGCATAGCAACTACAAAAAATAAGTCAGTGATATGAAGAATCAGGTTACCAAATATCACTTTCATGTTTTTTTTAATCTGAGAAAAATCAAGATCCGTGCCACCGTAACTTGCAAAGCGTCCACCACGACTTGATGAAGTTGAAAAGAGTTTTGAAGATCCCAATAAGATTGAGTAAAACTCAATAATATTATTTGAAGGGGTTTTATTGAATTCTGTAAAGTTCCATAGAATTTTTTTATGAATGATATCTAACTTTCATTTAATACAGTCAGTTTAATTTTATTCACGACTGGTTATCTCAACTGTAGAACGCAGACAGGGTCTGAATGAAACAAGATCATATAGTAGGGTGTGGATAGTAGGTACCTGCTCGTTAGGCAGCCCTTCGTCTGGCTGCATTGATTCTCTGAAGTAAACTGCCAGACGACGCTTTGTAGTAGATAGACCTCACGTAGACGCTCACGCGCATCGGGGACGCGGGGAGCCATCACATCTGAGGGGCTAGTCTGCAAATTTGACAAGCAACTTACACGGCCGTGTGGTGTAGGTACACTACATGAATTTTTGTACGGGATTTGAGTTTTTTAAGGTGCCCGCTAGGGGCGCTCTTCGATTTTCTTTCTCCATAATAAAATCCGTGTAGTGTACACCCCACGGCCGTGTAAGTTGCTTGTCTTTGCGGACTATAGGTACTCTGAGCTGACCACATCGATCGGGAGTGACGGCGCCGGCGGCGCGGCGTCGACCGGTAGTAGAGGAGGTGCTCTAAATAAGCAAGTTAAACGCCATGGTGTTTAGGGTTCCGTAGTCATCATGACAAGGAACCCTTATAGTTTCGCCATGTCCGTCCATCTGTTTATCCGCGGCTTGGCTCAGAGACTCTTAGGTAAGTAATAGAAAGCTGTAATTTGGCAAGGGCTCACGCCGACAAAGAGTTAAATTAAAATAATGAAAGATAATTTTTTTAACTCGCCGTTTTTAGGCTCATTTTGATCAGCAAACGGTTCCGATCACTAATTTCATAAAAGCTTGAATTGAAAATTCAAACAAAAATCTTATTACAAGTATCTATTGTTAGAAGACTTGTAGGTAAAAATAAGGTCTTAAAACCAGGTAAGTACCTAGTTACGGTCCAATTTGAAACAGCCTTTACGTTTGGAATTTACAGTTTCAGACTTTCAGACATTTTGCGTTTTGAGGCTGCAAAACAATACGTAACTATTACAAGGGTATTCCGTGTTTATACGTGAGGCTGATAAAGTATAAATAAATCACCTTCAAAATTATTGGCGCAGTAATGCTATACTTATATCTTATAATATAAGCTCTCCAACGCCGCAGAGTAGGTACTGCATAAACCTATATACTGTGGCGTAGGTACTGTATGTACCTACTGTGGCGTAGGTCTGGAGCACGTTACTGATACGTGCTGCGCCAGCAGGAGCACGTTACTGATACGTGCTGCGCAAACAATATGATTATATGACACAAGGATGTTCATTTCATACATGTTCAAATGACGGAACAAGCAGACGGCGGCGTAACCTTACCGCATAGGTCCCTGTGTGGCATTGCGCTGCGCCCGCCACCCTGAGACGTAATGATAATGATGGCCTATCGGCCCCCACACCCGTCAAACCGGAATACAGCAATTGCGAGCACCACTGCTTTGCTGCAGAAATAGGTGGTAGTACTTCCTCGAACGAAATCCATAGTGTTAGATACAGTGACACACCCTCGCGTCTCTCGACTCTCTGACCGTATGCATAGTGTTAGGTACAGTGACACACCCTCGCGTCTCTCGACTCTCTGACCGTATGCATAGTGTTAGGTACAGTGACACACCCTCGCGTCTCTCGACTCTCTGACCGTATGCATAGTGTTAGGTACAGTGACACACCCTCGCGTCTCTCGACTCTCTGACCGTATGCATAGTGTTTGGTACAGTGACACACCCTCGCGTCTCTCGACTCTCTGACCGTATGCATAGTGTTAGGTACAGTGACACACCCTCGTGTATCTCGACTCTCTGACCGTATGCATAGTGTTAGGTACAGTGACACACCCTCGCGTCTCTCGACTCTCTGACCGTATGCATAGTGTTAGGTACAGTGACACACCCTCGCGTCTCTCGACTCTCTGACCGTATGCATAGTGTTAGGTACAGTGACACACCCTCGCGTCTCTCGACTCTCTGACCGTATGCATAGTGTTAGGTACAGTGACACACCCTCGCGTCTCTCGACTCTCTGACCGTATGCATAGTTTTAGGTACAGGGACACACCCTCGCGTCTCTCGACTCTCTGACCGTATGCATAGTGTTATGTTATGATGTGGCCTTGAATTGTTGCGCTACTAAGAGTGGTATGTCATGTTGTGGCCTTGAATTGTTGCGCTACTAAGAGTGGTATGTTATGTTGTGGCCTTGAATTGTTGCGCTACTAAGAGTGGTATGTTATGTTGTGGCCTTGAATTGTTGCTCTACTAAGACTGGTATGTTAAGTTGTGGCCTTGAATTTTTGCGCTTCTAACAGTGGTATGTTATGTTGTGGCCTTGAATTGTTGCGCTTCTAAGAGTGGTATGTTATAAAAACTTTCGTAAATCAAATCAATTAAACCCAGTTAAAGACTCTCGAAACGGGTTGAAACAATGTCGGTGCTCACATCGATTTAACGGTACGTGAAAATTTCCCGTTTTTATAAAATAAGTGGTATGTTATGTTGTGGCCTTGAATTGTCAGAAGACAGATTTCATAGCCTGGTTATTGTATGTTACGTGATATCTTCGTCGATTGTGAAGCGATTTTAATAAAATAAAAAAACAAGTAGGTAGGTACGTGGTGTCGAGGGTGGTCCAACTATTCTTATTGAGTAGGTAGGTACGTGGTCTCGAGGGTGGTCCAACTTCCAAAATACGGACACGATTAGGAGACGATTCCCGTTTATCGAAAGCTTTGAAGACTTTTTTTAGTAAATACATATGCGTAACTAATATTAAAATACATGCGTATAATGAGTAGTATAAACGTGCACAAACCATTCGGGGACAATGCGTGACTACAATATAAACGTGCACAAACCATTCGGGGACAATGCGTGACTACAATATAAACGTGCACAAACCATTCGGGGACAATGCGTGACTACAATATAAACGTGCACAAACCATTCGGGGACAATGCGTGACTACAATATAAACGTGCACAAACCATTCGGGGACAATGCGTGACTACAATATAAACGTGCACAATCCATTCGGGGACAATGCGTGACTACAATATAAACGTGCACAAACCATTCGGGGACAATGCGTGACTACAATATAAATGTGCACAAACCATTCGGGGACATTGCGTGACTACAGTATAAACGTGCACAATCCATTCGGGGACAATGCGTGACTACAATATAAACGTGCACAATCCATTCGGGGACAATGCGTGACTACAATATAAACGTGCACAAACCATTCGGGGACAATGCGTGACTACAATATAAACGTGCACAAACCATTCGGGGACAATGCGTGACTACAATATAAACGTGCACAAACACGGATGATCGGCTACATTGTCACATCTTACATCAAGTTTAAATTAGATCGGTTCACTACTTGACTTATAAACATCAAGTTTAAATTAGATCGGTTCACTACTTGACTTATAAACATCAAGTTTCAATTAGATCGGTTCACTACTTGACTTATAAACATCAAGTTTCAATTAGATCGGTTCACTACTTGACTTATAAACGGAAAAATAATAAAAAACAGACTCGCATTTATTTATAAGTCAGAAAACATATTTTCACTGCTCGTGACGTCACTAAGGTTCCATTCAACTCATCGTCATTCAGCAGAGCTCATTAGTCACGCATGGTGCTGATTAGTAGGTGTTGCTTGGCTTTTTGCGTGCTACTGGGCTTGTTGCGTGCCACTGGGCTTTCTGCGCTAGCTCCCCTCGATGTAGCTTAAGTTCAAGGACGATTTTACTGTCTACAGGTGCTTGAATACAATGTAAAGATCTTTTTGTATGAGTTGTACTCTGTTCAGGCATTCAGGCAGCCATCACTAGGCACACATTCAGGCAGCCATCACTAGGCACACATTCAGTCAGCCATCACTAGGCACACATTCAGGCAGCCATCACTAGGTACACATTCAGGCAGCCATCACTAGGCACACATTCAGGCAGCCATCACTAGGCACACATTCAGGCAGCCATCACTAGGTTCACATTCAGGCAGCCATCATTAGGCACACATTCAAGCAGCCATCACTAGGCACACATTCACTCAGCCATCACAAGGCACACAAACAAGCGAATGTGCACTAGTTTTGCTTCTTGATTTGCAAATGCATCTAATATTTGAAAGCATGTAAGGGTGACATTGTATTATAGGTACACTACAAACGCCAGTAAAACGCCCTGACTTTCCCAGATACCTGTAAGATTGAGAAAATTGATGGCAGCTAATTATTTCGATTCTCTACCTAGTACCTACTTGAGGTAAAAAGTACGTACATATTTCGCTATAATACCGAAGTATGTCACAAACTGCTATTGACCGTGAAGAGAGAGGGCGGCAACATTATTACTTAGGTACGTTACGTAGTAATTACAACTCACTGGCAGCAAGTTGTAGACGAACAAAGTCAGCCAGACGGGGCACCGGCAGAGGAGCGAGGCCTGACAGACTGACCTGAAATTGCCAACATTTCAATGAAAACACAGCTATGACAATCATCCAGTCGATGTACAAACTTATTAAACTTGAAGTTGAGAAGATTGACGAAGTTTTGGCCATTGCTAAGAATTGATGTAGGTACGTACCTATTACTAAAGTAAACTCAATGTCAAAATTGGGAGGGCCAAATGGGCGACTTTGATCCCTTGTCCTGACCTGATACATCGGGCAGATGGCAATATCATATTATTATGTTGACAGCAAGCTGAACTGATGATGGACGCGGAAGGTAGTCAACGGCACTCGTAGCAGACTGGCCGTGTTTTGGCTCATTTTGATCAACACGTGGTTCCGTTTACCTAAGTATCTAATTACTACATGACTGCGATTGCTCTAAGCTTAACTCTGTTGCAGAAATTAGATACCTCGGTGTTATTCTAGATAAACATTTGACATGGACAGGACATATAAAGAAACTATCAGGACGAACCAGAAAGCTGATATACATATACCTTCAAACAATTACGTCATGTACTTGACTTTGAGTCTCTGGTAAAGGTATATTTCTGCCTGGCTCAATCTTTTCTATCCTACTGTATCGCAGCGTGGGGGTCGGCTGCTCGCACTCATCTTATGACCTTGGAAAGATCACAACGAGCACTTTTAAAAGTGATGATCTGTAAGCCGAGACGGTACCCTACAGATATACTATACAAAAAAATAAAGTATTAAATGTTAGGCAGCTTTTCATAAAAAGGCTAATTTTAAAACAACACTCTTTAGTGAACGAAAGTGTAATAGCCTCGATGTTGACTAAACGGAGTCAGGATAATGTATTCAAAGTAATGAAAGTACGAACTTCATTCGGTAGAAGTTCTCTGACTAATTTAGGACCGCGACTTTACAATAAGTGTAGCGCAAAAATCTCAATCATTCAACAAAATTATAATCATTTAAAAAGATCAATGGACGCGTTTCTGTTGACATTAGACTATAAAGAAACAGAAAATTTGTTGATGAGCAATAATTAATTAATATACACAAGGAACATAATACTATCAAGCGAAAGGGTATGTATTCTGTCAAACGAGAGCTGTAAGAAGTATTTTCACGCACTGCACTTGCACGCCCCAATATAAAATACACACCCACACAGACGAACACACACACACACACACACACACACACACACACAAATATACACATACACGCACACACCCACGTAAACACGCACATATTTCAGGGAATTGTATAGTGGTAAATAGTTAATAATTATTAATAAGTTGAATGTCTTTATTTACGGAAAGAAAATAACTACAACTAATACAAGTAAATCTCGTAGCTATATCATCTTTCAAATTTATAAAAATTATAGAGAGTCCGAAGCGAGTCACTATGACCCTACAATTACAGGCTCAGTGGAGACCTAGTGTGGGGAATAGAGCTTAAATTGGTGCAAACTTAATTTTTGTTAGTAACGCTGTATGAATTAATGTAAAGCTACTTAATTAAGCTATTTGTATTTGTGTTTATGTAAACCTTACTAATGTACCGCCAACTATAAGAGAAAATAAACATTACTTTACTTTACTTTACTTTTACTAAATTTATCATCAAACTAAGACGGTAGAAATTTAAATAGACTGTTTTGAAAATCATAATTTAAGTAATAACTTTTATAGTTGCCTAGTTGATAAGTTATTATTAATAGCCGCTAAGACTGTTATCGTCGAGTTATGTAATAACAGTTCAGAACATAACGATTTGAAGCGTTCAATCATCCCAGAAAAAGGCGCCTACCACTGATAGCCGGAACACGTGTGGAGTTCATCTACCTTGCTCTCACACATCATTTTTAGTGAAGAAAAGTACCTAATACCTACTAAGTACAAAAATTAAAATTTCATGCAAAAATTAAACTTTGAAAAATCGCTATAGTATTTGCCTAGCTTTGGAAAAAAAGAGTCAATCTATCCTTCGACCAAAATAATTGCAACTAATTATACCTACCTTGGGGAAATAGTTGAGTTCCTTTGAATTATGACTAGTAGGTACCTATGTGACTTCGTAATCCAGAACTCAAGCACTGAACTCGAGCACTGAATGCCCAAGCATAGATTTTTGTCAAATTTCAATGAACTTTACCAAATCTACGAGTACCTATGCTTGAATTTTGATTCAAGCAAAGCGTACTTCTAGATTAGAACGCGTTATTGCCCCTCCTAGCCGTCTCCATCCAATGTTCCACCACTGAATAAAAAATAGGTTCCACATTATCATCCTTCCTACTAATATTATAAACTCGAAAGTTTGTAAGTATGGATGGATGGATGGATGTTTGTTACTCTTTCACGTAAAAACTGGATGGATTTGGATGAAATTTGGAATGGAGAATTAAAAAAAAGGCGGCATACTCAAGCACTGGTTTAGAACAAGGCGAGATTACAGCGATGGAAATCGTGCTAAATTTAGGGAATGCATTAGTGAGCTATCATTTATTGAAATCACCGAAGCTAATGACCCAGATGTTGCATTTAAGTTATTCCATGGCACTTTTTGTCTTTTCTACAATCTTTGTTTCCCATTTGACGCGCAATAAGCCTAAATGGATTTCGAAAGGAATTCAACTATGCAGTAAGAAAAAGAGGTAATTACTGTGGAAATATAGATCATGTTGGAATCCACAGAACAAGGATATTTATATGAATTACGCAAAGCGATACAACAAAGTCATCCAGCTTACACAGAAAGCACAAAATGAATATTATATCAAACACGCCGCTAGTAAATCAAAGGCAACGTGGAATATAATAAATAAGCACAATAGTAACCAACCGTGGGAACATATTCGTGTGGGCAATAGTAGTCATACTAATAAAATAAGCAATCCAATCGACGTAGCGAATTAATTAAATAATTTTTTTTTTTTTTTTTTTTTTTTTTGACGTTATTAAAGCAAATGATAATATTGACAATACTCATAAATTCAAATATGACAAATGTAATAAAAAAAAAAACCTAACATCCCTTTTGACATTTTAAAGATAATCAACAATCTTAAAAACACAAACAGCGTTGGATTCGATGGTATCAGCAATAAAGAAATAAAAGATGTAGCAGATATCAACCATATCACCAGTTTTATGCTACCTAATCAACCTTTGTATGGAGCATGGTGTTTTTCCTAATGTATTTAAATTGTCAATTATAAAACCGTTGCATAAAAAAGGTCAAAAGGAGGAAGCTTGGAACTACAGGCCTATAAGCGCTCATTCCCGTACTGTCGAAAGGTCAAAAGGAGGAAGCTTGCAACTACAGGCCTGTAGCGCTCATTCCCGTACTGTCGAAAGTAATCGAAAATGTTATTTTCACAAGATTAAATAGTTATTTTGGGGTAAACATTTTTTTTTTGTAAAAACCAGTATGGTTTTAGGAAATGTATGTCAATCAATAGAGCTATTTATGACTTCCTTTATACGGTTATGACGAGTAGAGACAAGAACAAAAAAGTGATTGCTCTTTACATGGATATGACCAAAGCGTTCGACCACGTGCATCATGATACATTATTATACAAACTTCGTTTGTTAGGAGCGTAAGGCCCCTGCACACGAGGCGGTTTCTCGCCGGAGCTAAGCCCGGCGTCAAACCGAGTCTACGTCCGGTCGTCAGTCTTGTATGGGACACTATGAAGTCAATCACATGACGCGCCGGCTCACCGCGGTTTTTTTATTGCCTTTTTTAGCTTCTTGTACGTACATAAGAAGCTAAAAAAATAATACGCAATAATACATTTTCTCTTTTTAACACTCAACGTTTTGTGCGTCCACAAATCACAGAATGAAAAGAGCGAATGAAGGCTGCACCTCAATGAAACCGGGTCGTGTACGTCTCGTGTGCAAGCTCGGACGGTCTCTACCCGGCGCTAGCAAACAACCGGGCCGTGTACAAACCGTCTCGTGTGCAAGCTCGGACGGTCTCTACCCGGCGCTGGCAAACAACCGGGCCGTGTACAAACCGTCTTGTGTGCAAGCTCGGACGGTCTCTACCCGGCGCTGGCAAACAACCGGGCCGTGTACAAACCGTCTCGTGTGCAAGCTCGGACGGTCTCTACCTGGCGCTGGCAAACAACCGGGCCGTGTACAAACCGTCTCGTGTGCAAGCTCGGGCGGTCTCTACCCGGCGCTGGCAAACAACCGGGCCGTGTACAAACCGTCTCGTGTGCAAGCTCGGACGGCCTCTACCCGGCGCTGGCAAACAACCGGGCCGTGTACAAACCGTCTCGTGTGCAAGCTCGGACGGCCTCTACCCGGCGCTGGCAAACAACCGGGCCGTGTACAAACCGTCTCGTGTGCAAGCTCGGACGGTCTCTACCCAGCGCTAGCAAACAACCGGGCCGTGTACAAACCGTCTCGTGTGCAAGCTCGGACGGCCTCTACCTGGCGCTGGCAAACAACCGGGCCGTGTACAAACCGTCTCGTGTGCAAGCTCGGGCGGTCTCTACCCGGCGCTGGCAAACAACCGGGCCGTGTACAAACCGTCTCGTGTGCAAGCTCGGACAGTCTCTACCCGGCGCTGGCAAAAAACCGGGCCGTGTACAAACCGTCTCGTGTGCAAGCTCGGACGGCCTCTACCCGGCGCTGGCAAACAACCGGGCCGTGTACAAACCGTCTCGTGGGCATGTGGCCTTAGCTTCTGTAGATGAATGGAAAATATATGTGATTTTAAGAGATGATAAAATAAGAACTTTGGTACCTTCTTTCTAAAAAGAAAGTTCCCACATATGTTATTATATATTTTCCATTCATCTACAGAAACAAACGCTCCTAAAGATGTTGGAAGAGGGCCAGAGGCAATAATGCGCAGACATGCCCAACCTGGCAGACATGTATTAGAGGCAATAATGCGAAGACATGCCCAACCTGGCAGACATGTATTAGAGGCAATAATGCGCAGACATGCCCAACCTGGCAGACATGTATTAGAGGCAATAATGCGAAGACATGCCCAACCTGGCAGACATGTATTAGAGGCAATAATGCGAAGACATGCCCAACCTGGCAGACATGTATTAGAGGCAATAATGCGTAGACATGCCCAACCTGGCAGACATGTATGAGGCAATAATGCGCAGACATGCCCAACCTGGCAGACATGTATTAGAGGCACTAATGCGCAGACATGCCCAACCTGGCAGACATGTATTAGAGGCAATAATGCGCAGACATGCCCAACCTGGCAGACATATATTAGAGGCAATAATGCGCAGACATGCCCAACCTGGCAGACATGTATTAGAGGCAATAATGCGCAGACATGCCCAACCTGGCAGACATGTATTAGAGGCAATAATGCGCAGACATGCCCAACCTGGCAGACATGTATTAGAGGCAATAATGCGCAGACATGCCCAACCTGGCAGACATGTATTTCAAATTACCGAGAAATAAGAGTAGATAAATAACAATTATGGGTTTGTTTCGTATGTGTACCAATCAAGCTAATAAAAGCCGTTAAATAAATGCAATAAATTTCCCGTTCCAGACATTGCCCCAGACAAGGGTATTTTTAGGAGAACTTGTTCCAAATTAGGAACGGTAACCTTGAAAAGTTCGCATTTGAATTAGCTTTGTTCGATACCAGTTCGAAAAAGAGTTTGTTAGTTTTGTTTGATAGCAGAGACATCATTTCATTTTCACAAAAACATCTTATTTGTATTTGGATCGCCAACGAATGAATCACAAGCGTGCAAAACAATAAATCCAAAGTTACGCCAAACTAGTGTTCCTTCAATCGATTTAATGAATGTGACTCAGTTCAATTCAAACAAAGATCCAACAGTGCCCACTGGCGGTACAGATGGGAATGACTCCATACAAAGATCCAACAGTGCCCACCGGTGGTACAGTACACTGTTTGTCTGCGGCGGTACAGATGGGAATGACTCCATACAAATATCCAACAGTGCCCACCGGCGGTACAGTAAACTGTTTGTCTGCGGCAGTACAGATGGGAATGACTCCATGCAAAGATCCAACAGTGCCCACCGGCGGTACAGATGGGAATGACTCCATACAAATATCCAACAGTGCCCACCGGCGGTATGTATTAAATAGCAGAGGAGGCCATACCTTGTATTAAATAGCAGAGGAGGCCATACCTTGTATTAAATAGCAGAGGAGGCCATACCTTGTATTAAATAGCAGAGGAGGCCATACCTTGTATTAAATAGCAGAGGAGGCCATACCTTGTATTAAATAGCAGAGGAGGCCATTCCTTGTATTAAATTATCCAATTCTTTAAGGTCAAGCTCAAGCTTGCGGCGTGAAATTCAATTTTTTTGGTGTATTTTGCCCATTACAGCTCATCAACACTTTTTCTGATAGCGAAAGTTGAGTTCGCGAGAACTAGGAGACCTAACACACATGTTTTAATAGATGCTAACTCATAAATATCATCAGTTTAGCTATGATACCCCCTAAACACATTTTTACAGTGTTTTTTTTTGTTAGGGTTATCGTAGCTAAACTGATGATATTTATGAGATACTATCAATTAAAACATGTGTGTTAAGTCTCCTAGTTCTCGCGAACTCAACTTTCGCTATCAGAAGAAGTGTTGATGGAAGTGTTGATGAGCTGTAATCGGCAAAAACACAAAAAAAAAGAATTTCGCGCCTCAAGGGTCAATTTACCTTAACAATAAATAAATTTACTTTAGAAATTTCATTTTTTTAAAAAAAGTTTAGTTTCTTATGTACCTTAGTTTGTACGGTACATTATAATATTGTTAATTTATGTTATTAATAGAACTATTGAAGACAAGAACTGTTATATTTAGATCATTAAGACCCTAAAAAAATATTTAAATAATAAAATACAAACTTTATAATGTGAAGAACCATCCTAAAATTTAAATTAGTACATGTTGCTTAGAATTTTTTGATGTGTGTATATCGTTAATCTTCAAACATAAAATAAAATAAAATATGTAAGTATGTAGGTATTTGAAACGGGAAACATGGAAACACGTGGAAATACGTGTACCTATAGCTATACTTAGGAAAGTTGCATATTTGTTGAATGGGTACCTACACCTACTAGTCAGGAGTGACTATAAATAGATTCTATAGGGTGGGTCTAGGCGCCGTGCCAAGGTTGCGGGCCGGTAGAAGGCTGGCGCACAACAATCGAGCAGTGGTTGAAAAGACGAACGACCGTGGCCTTTACCGCAAACGCGATGGGCTTCTTGATCCGATTGCTTTCGTTTTCGTGAACAGTAACCCCAAGGCTCCCCGAGGCTCCCCAAGGCTCCCCGAGGCTCCCCGAGGCTCCCCGAGGATGCCAGAGGCCATGGGGGTGATGATGATGATCAATCACGAGAAACAGTTTTCGTTCAAACTATATATAGTGTTTTTTTAACTGGGACAGAATGGGCACATCCGAATTCATAAGAGATACGGAAAAACTGTCTTTGGAACCATTTACTCATTTTGTATGAAAAAGAAAAAAGAAAGAAAGAAAATTCATTTATTTTTCCCCATGGCACAAAAGCTCCTACGCATAAACAACCATGGCACAACACACGCATAAACAACCATGGCATAACACACGCATAAACAACCATGGCATAACACACGCATAAACAACCATGGCACAACACACGCATAAACAACCATGGCATAACACACGCATAAACAACCATGGCACAACACACGCATAAACAACCATGGCACAACACACGCATAAACAACCATGGCACAACACACGCATAAACAACCATGGCACAACACACGCATAAACAACCATGGCACAACACACGCATAAACAACCATGGCACAACACACGCATAAACAAACATGGCACAACACACGCATAAAACATGAAAACAAAGACAAAAATCTACTACTTAAGAGCAGTCAATTCCAGTACTTTCGATAAAAACGCTGGTGCTCAGCTCGTACGATGTAACAATTTTTTCGTCAGATTTTTTGTACAAATATGTGTCTTGAAGAACATATCTACATACGTGATGTTTTTTTTTTTTTTTTGTTTACCTCTAGATTCTGTATAGGCCTTTAAAAATCAGCTTATTTGCACAATTTTATCTGAACTTTGGATGTTCATAATGTACTTATAAACTGTAAAAGTAAAAAAAAGGCTTATTAGGTATCTTGCCCATGTTGTCTAGAATTTAAATTACAAGCATTATATTCACAAACTTGTAAGATTTTCTCAAAAAAACGTACGTGCTGGAACAAGTTTTAGAATATTTTTCGCGTTTATTGCCGTTTCGCAAGTAAGTAGTGGAATTTTCCGAATTCTAACCTAAGGATCTGGCACTAGCTCTCATGTTACACAGTGCCTTTCTTTCAAAAATTGATTGGTACGAACCTACACGATTTTAGTTCAAATCGAATTGGGGCCCCTTAAGTACTAAGCAACTAGTAGAACAAAAATAAAAAGAAATAAAATGTATTTGTATGTCCTGCGTCCATAGCTCCAGAACGGAGACTCCGAAATAAAAAGAAATAAAATGTATTTGTATGTCCTGCGTCCATAGCTCCAGAACGGATACTCCGAAATAAAAGAAATAAAATGTATTTGTATGTCCTGCGTCCATAGCTCCAGAACGGATACTCCGAAATAAAAATAAATAAAATGTATTTGTATGTCCTGCGTCCATAGCTCCAGAACGGATACTCCGAAATAAAAATAAATAAAATGTATTTGTATGTCCTGCGTCCATAGCTCCAGAACGGATATTCTGATATCAATGCGGTTTTATGCTGTATGAAAGATGCGATATGGTTGCCTATTTGGTGGTTTGAGCAACCGTTTCCACGATCATTAGCTTGCAACACTTTTTTTGAAGGTTTCTCCAAGTTCCTGTATTCCGAGATGTACCTGTAACCATAAGAGATCACCTCGAGCTCTTAGGTGTTTCGCTCACGCCTACTCTCAACTTTTGGCTCCTACAAAACAGCCAATAATAGTCTAAGGCAAAAACAGCTGGGCATCCTGAATAAGGTAAAGCGTTACTTCACACCAGTAGAGTAGAAGTAGTAGAGCTTTTTTGTGAAAGAGTTCGTCCGGGGAAGTACTACCACCATACCTATTTCTGCCGCAAAGCAGTAGTGCTCGCATTGCTGTGTTCCGGTTTGAAGGGTAAGGGTGCCGGTGAAATTACAGGCACATGAGACTATTCATCTTTATGTCTCAGGGTGGCGGGCGCAGTGCAATGTGACATAGGGCGCGTCCTAGGTGGACGTGTTCATAGGCAGAGGTTACCGCTTAACATCAGGTGGGCCATCTGCTTGTTCCGTTATTCAAGTAGTATAAAAAAAAAGAAAAAAAAAAGGACAGCTTCTCAGTTTATATAAAGCACAAGTCCAGGCTGGTATGGAGTACTGCTGCCACGTTTGGGATGGCTGGGCCAAACACCAGCTTGCTGCCTTGGACTCGATCAAGCGCAGAGCTTTCAGGCTTATAGGTGAGCAACATAATATGGCGGAGACTAAGATCCAGAGTCTCGAGTACCGCCGTAAGGTTGCATGCCTTTGGATCTTCTATAGGTTACAGGTGATGTTCGTAGATGCAGCCCCCTGCTCTAGGTTTAGCCCACTGACGTGGTGTACCGGGATGCGGCCGCTGTGACTACAGCTTCTTGGAGTCACTAGAGAAGAGATTGTGGGGCGTAAATGATGACGCGACTCCACTACATCCCAGTCGAAGTTTCCATTACGAAAGCGTTTAAATAAAAAACGGACGGTGCGTTCATTAGCAGTCTCCTCTCCAAACGCACGGTGCGTTCATTAGCAGTCTCCTCTCCAAACGCAGCGTTGATATGGCGAGCCGTTTCTACAGCGACAGTTCCGCGACGGAACTCGTATTCTAAAATTACTCGGATTTTCGAAGTATCCATCTTTCACGTCTAAGCTGAATTATACAAGTAATTAATTTTGTAAAAATTACAAAAACCTCAATCGCAGAACTTCTGAACCGATTTTGATCAAATAAAGCTAAGAACACACCCGACAAATACACATTTCAAACAAAAAAAAATAACGAAATCGGTTTAGCCGTTTGAGAGCTACGTTGGGACAGACAGACACGTCAAACTTATAACACCCCTTCGTTTTTCATCGGGGGTTAAGGCGCTATAGGTTCAACGAACATTTTTGTATGAGGCGAAGAAGGCGAGCGCACGCTCTGACACCGTGTTTTTATGTATAAAAAAATTATATAAAAATGTCGTTCAAAGTTTTGTTTAATTTTGTTGATGAATTCACTAACTCAAATAATAACTAGCATGTAACCAAATGTTTCAAAAATTAAAACGTGAGAGAAGTGAGTTAAAAATAGCATTTACATTTTAAAAAGGAGGTATCTTTGTTATTTTTTTTTATCAAGTGAAGTAATTCAAATATTGTATTGAATTATTGATTTCACTAGATAAAAAGCTCAAGAATATCATATATTTTTTTCTTCATAGAAAACTATGAAAATTCTTATCAAAAACTTTAAAATTCTACAGACATTTGAGAACCTATCGCGCCTTAATAGACAAATGAAAGTCGAAAATCGAATGATCACATATCTTAAAAGAAGAACCTCAATGGTATCATGTGAAAAAAGTTTCACACGAATATCTCACACCATGAAGGTTTTATCGTAGTAAGTAACTATTAAGTAATCTGTGGTTTAATGTCAATTCAGTTCTAGATCTATGATTCATAGTATCTATTACTATACATCGGCAAATTCATACTTTAACCCCTACCCCTATTACAAATAAAATTTTCTAACACATTGGCTTATAAACTATATAAACACCCCTCTTTTTAGTCGGGGGTTAAAAACCCGCCCCCATTCACGAATCAAACCCATTTTGTTTTATTACAATGTGACTCTGCCACGGAACACCCTATATATCATCGATATCGTATCAAAGTCAAAAACAAGACGAACAGACATTTAGAGCATATATGTTAGAGTAGGCAATTACATGATGTCTATTTGAAGTGGATATTATTAATTACCCGCTTGGCTACTTACGAAGGCGAGATTATTTGGGTCTAGGTTTATTATCTAGTTTAGACGCCTCCTATCGGACAAGTGGGCTCTCATTCGACCTAGATAATACAAAGTTCATACCGCATCTCTTGCATACCTAAAACTATTGTAATTATTCATTGACCTTTGTCAAACAGTTTTAGCTATGTTATAAAATTCTGTGGTGTGTCCGGCCTAAAAATGTACCCCTCCTACTTCCGGGGATTTCATAACAGCCGAGGGGAACCACGTCCTGAAGTGGACATCTTTCTATGAGGGGGAGCCACGTCCTGTAGTGGACGTCTTTCTATGAGGGGGAGCCACGTCCTGTAGTGGACGTCTTTCTATGAGGGGGAGCCACGTTCTGTAGTGGACGTCTTTCTATGAGGGGGAGACACGTCCTGTAGTGGACGTTTTTCTATGAGGGGGAGCCACGTCCTGTAGTGGACGTCTTTCTATGAGGGGGAGCCACGTCCTGTAGTGGACGTCTTTCTATGAGGGGGAGCCACGTCCTGTAGTGGACATCTTTCTATGAGGGGGAGCCACGTCCTGTAGTGGACGTCTTTCTATGAGGGGGAGCCACGTCCTGTAGTGCACGTCTTTCTATGAGGGGGAGCCACGTTCTGTAGTGGACATCTTTCTATGAGGGGGAGCCACGTCCTGTAGTGGACGTCCTTCTATGAGGGGGAGCCACGTCCTGTAGTGCACGTCTTTCTATGAGGGGGAGCCACGTCCTGTAGTGCACGTCTTTCTATGAGGGGGAGCCACGTCCTGTAGTGGACGTCTTTGAAGAAACAATGATGAAGAAACAACAAAATAAGTTATTTGTTGAAAAATATATTTTTCAAAGCAAGCTTTTAAGAAGTGCAGGGGAGCGGGTCCAAAGCGGGCACCTTTGGGCCTTCCACGTAGCGCGCGTGTTCGGAAACATTGCATCGTCGTCTGGGGCTTCCACGTAGCGCGCGTGTTCGGAAACATTGCATCGTCGTCTGGGCCTTCCACGTAGCGCGCGTGTTCGGAAACATTGCATCGTCGTCTGGGCCTTCCACGTAGCGCCCGTGTTCGGAAACATTGCATCGTCGTCTGGGCCTTCCACGTAGCGCGCGTGTTCGGAAACATTGCATCGTCGTCTGGGCCTTCCACGTAGCGCGCGTGTTCGGAAACATTGCATCGTCGTCTGGGCCTTCCACGTAGTGCGCGTGTTCGGAAACATTGCATCGTCGTCTGGGCCTTCCACGTAGCGCGCGTGTTCGGAAACATTTCATCGTCGTCTGGGCCTTCCACGTAGCGCGCGTGTTCGGAAACATTGCGTCGGCTGAGCCTTCCTCGTAGCGCGCGTGTTCGGAAACATTGCGTCGTCTGAGCCTTCCACGTAGCGCGCGTGTTCGGAAACATTGCGTCGTCCAATGGGCCTTCCACGTAGCGCGCGTGTTCGGAAACATTGCGTCGTCCGCTGGGCCTTCCACGTAGCGCGCGTGTTCGGAAACATTGCGTCGGCTGAGCCTTCCTCGTAGCGCGCGTGTTCGGAAACATTGCGTCGTCTGAGCCTTCCACGTAGCGCGCGTGTTCGGAAACATTGCGTCGTCCAATGGGCCTTCCACGTAGCGCGCGTGTTCGGAAACATTGCGTCGTCCGCTGGGCCTTCCACGTAGCGCGCGTGTTCGGAAACATTGCGTCGTCCGCTGGGCCTTCCACGTAGCGCGCGTGTTCGGAAACATTGCGTCGTCTGAGCCTTTCACGTAGCGCGCGTGTTCGGAAACATTGCGTCGTCTGAGCCTTCCACGTAGCGCGCGTGTTCGGAAACATTGCGTCGTCCGCTAGGCCTTCCACGTAGTGCGCGTGTTCGGATACATTGCGTCGTCTGAGCCTTTCACGTAGCGCGCGTGTTCGGAAACATTGCGTCGTCTGAGCCTTCCACGTAGCGCGCGTGTTCGGAAACATTGCGTCGTCCGCTGGGCCTTCCACGTAGCGCGAGTGTTCGGAAACATTGCGTCGTCCGCTGGGCCTTCCACGTAGTGCGCGTGTTCGGAAACATTGCGACGTCGTCTGGGCCTTTCACGTAGCGCGCGTGTTCGGAAACCACTCAGTGGATGGATGAAAGTCAAGTGATCTATCAGGAACTACTCGTGGCCAGTAGTTTCGTAGCTTGGCTGTGGCTTCGCGAATAAGGTTTCCAAACCCCTACTTTAGATTTCCAGCTTATGGAGCTACAAGGGGTTTTTAATTTTATGCATGTTCAAAATATGAAATGTCAATTGAATGAGACTCAGAAATGAGGTCATATACTCGCCCTTGAAGGTTCATTACGAATGTGGAGCAGAGATGCTGCTTGATAGGAACAGGGAACGCTTTGTTGGTTTGTTTACGCGTTATCTTATCTCGCGCTTCAAGGATTAGAATGCAGTCATAAATGTTTTTGTTATTCCAATAACGTACCTACTTGTAACAAAGAAGTCTCAATAATAATGATATCGTGCAATAACCTCCTAATATGTCGGTAAAAAAAATAACACTGAGCTTCTGCTAAGGTTGTACGTGTTTAAGGGTTTTCGAAAGAGTGAATAGGTATATATGCAAAGATAATTGTTCTCGCCTACAAACTAAACCTACCTAACATCCCGTCGCACGCCACCTTAGAGCATTGCAGGCCTCCGTACCGGAGTGCTCGATGCACGACACCTCAGAGCATTGCAGGCCTCCGTACCGGAGTGCTCGATGCACGCCACCTTAGAGCATTGCAGGCCTCCGTACCGGAGTGCTCGATGCACGCCACCTTAGAGCATTGCAGGCCTCCGTACCGGAGTGATCGATGCACGACACCTCAGAGCATTGCAGGCCTCCGTACCGGAGTGCTCGATGCACGACACCTCAGAGCATTGCAGGCCTCCGTACCGGAGTGCTCGATGCACGCCACCTTAGAGCATTGCAGGCCTCCGTACCGGAGTGATCGATGCACGCCACCTTAGAGCATTGCAGGCCTCTGTACCGGAGTGCTCGATGCACTCCACCTTAGAGCATTGCAGGCCTCCGTACCGGAGTGCTCGATGCACGCCACCTTAGAGCATTGCAGGCCTCCGTACCGGAGTGCTCGATGCACGCCACCTTAGAGCATTGCAGGCCTCCGTACCGGAGTGATCGATGCACGCCACCTTAGAGCATTGCAGGCCTCTGTACCGGAGTGCTCGATGCACTCCACCTTAGAGCATTGCAGGCCTCCGTACCGGAGTGCTCGATGCACGCCACCTTAGAGCATTGCAGGCCTCCGTACCGGAGTGCTCGATGCACGCCACCTTAGAGCATTGCAGGCCTCCGTACCGGAGTGCTCGATGCACGCCACCTACCCCTAATAGCCTGCTAAATCATTCAAACCTACCTTACATAAATAAATAAATAAATAAAATAAATATTTCTGGACAGTTCACACAACATTATCTAGCCCCAAGCTAAGCAGAGCTAGTGTTATGGGTACTAGACAACTGATATACTTAATACTTAACTGACATCCCGTCGCACGCCACCTACCCCTGATACCCTGCTACATAATTCGATCGATATCAAACCTACCTACACAAGTTGTTAACATTGAGGATAAAAAAATAGTTTTTTGTAATTCATATTTGCTGTGGAGAGGTGCTTGGTATATCGTGCCTTGGTATAATTACCGTGCCTTGGTATAATTACGGTGCCTTGGTATAATTATCGTGCCTTGGTATAATTATCGTGCCTTGGTATAATTATCGTGCCTTGGTATAATTACCGTGCCTTGGTATAATTATCGTGCCTTGGTATAATTATCGTGCCTTGGTATAATTATCGTGCTTTGGTATAATTACCGTGCCTTGGTATAATTATCATGCCTTTGTATAATTATCATGCCTTGGTATAATTATCGTGCCTTGGTATAACTATCGTGCCGTTGTATAATTATCGTGCCTTGGTATAATTATCGTGCCTTGATATAACTATCGTGCCGTTGTATAATTATCGTGCCTTGATATAACTATCGTGCCGTTGTATAATTATCGTGCCTTGGTATAATTATCGTGCCTTGATATAACTATCGTGCCGTTGTATAATTATCGTGCCTTGATATAACTATCGTGCCGTTGTATAATTATCGTGCCTTGATATAATTATCGTGCTTTGGTATAATTATCTTGCCTTGGTATAATTATTGTGCCGTTGTATAATTATCTTGCCTTGGTATAATTATCGTGCCGTTGTATAATTATCGTGCCTTGATATAATTATCGTGCTTTGGTATAATTATCTTGCCTTGGTATAATTATCGTGCCTTGGTATAATAATCGTGCCTTGGTATAATTTTTAGAAAAATTACGATCTACTCTCGTCAGCAGGAAACTAATACGTGGTGTACCTATTAGTCGTACATACACACATAGACACACGCCTTTTCCCCTAAGGGGTAGGCAGAGCCTCAATGGGTCTCTCTTCACCATCGTAAAATTACGACTAACTTTGTAATTTTTCTAAAATACAAACTTATTATTAGATATCATCCACGTAGCGTACTTACATATTATTAGATATCATCCACGTACTTACATATTATTAGATATCATCCACGTAGCGTACTTACATATTATTAGATATCATCCACGTAGCGTACTTACATATTATTAGATATCATCCACGTAGCGTACTTACATATTATTAGATATCATCCACGTAGCGTACTTACATATTATTAGATATCATCCACGTAGCGTACTTACATATTATTAGATATCATCCACGTAGCGTACTTACATATTATTAGATATCATCCACGTAGCGTACTTACATATTATTAGATATCATCCACGTAGCGTACTTACGTATTATTAGATATCATCCACGTAGCGTACTTACATATTATTAGATATCATCCACGTAGTGTACTTACATATTTTTTAACTATTTTGTTTAAACAATATACAAATAGAATTATATAAATAAGTTTTTTGGCTGAGGATGATGATGATGATAATTCAATAATAATTAAGTATGGGAACCTTTAGTTTGAAGCGGTACCATGTTTTATATGCCTAAACCAAAATATAATAACATAACCGGATACAAGGAAGCACTAAAACCGGCTTGCAAGGTTTGAGGCACAAAAGTATATTAATAATATATAATACACGATACAAGTCAATTAAATTTGACTCTATTCTATGAAGCATAGTTATATTTTATAGGTAGGTACCCAATTTGACTCTATTTTAGGAAGCATAGTTATATTTTATAGGTAGGTACCCAATTTAACTCTATTTTAGGAAGCATAGTTATATTTTATAGGTAGGTACCCAATTTAGTTGTCCTTCAACTTGCGAAGTTCAAGTTCCTCGTCTGAACCTGAGTAGACCAAGAAACATAAAAAGGATTTGAAATTCAAATTGCGTTTCGTACATAAAATAAATGAAAAAAATCACAGAGTCGGCCAATTAAAAGATGTCTGCGATCGAGTCTGGTCTAAATTGGCTAATATTTACTGTGCCCATATGATACACTAGAGACAGCTCGCAACTTCGTCCGCTTGGAGTGTTCTACAGACAAGCTACAACACCCCGCTGCGCGCCGATGCAACTGAAATATCCAAAATATATTTCATAATGCAGCCCTGGACCATAAATGTAATGTAGGTACCCTCCGAATGTCAGGGCGCTAGGACATACTGGGCGTCGATAGTCAGCCATTCTGTCAGTCGGTCAGTCATGTAATCCTTTTTTATGTATGGATTGTTACTTTGTTGCAATTTAATTTTATCTTTGCGAGTGCAACGATTTCGCGAATCTCTCTGTAACTAGGTACTTGCTCCAGCTTTACCACAGAATAAATAGTAGTACAACATTTACGCAGAATTATTTCTTCTGCTGTGCAATTTAATGTTCTTAAGAAAGACAAAACTGATTCAAGTTCGGGAACCGACAAATTGAAATGGGAATAACTTCAAGGCTTACCATTACTATCATTACTGTCATCAACATCGGACAACTCTGTAAAAAGTTATGCGTACACCCACCAGTTCAGATCTCACACTAGGATTCCCTGCGTCGTGGTGGGTAGGCATCAGGAACTTCAGACCCATCGAATTACATGCCAATCGCTATAACCTCCTTTCTCTCTAAGGTTATGGAGCGTGTAAATAACACCCAACTCCTTAGATACCTAGAAGGAAACGATTTGATCAGCGACCGTCAATACGGCTTTCGTCATTGTCGCTCGACCGGTGACCTTCTAGCGTATCTCACACATCGGTGGGCCCTTGCCATTGAGAGTCAAGGTGAGGCATTGGCTGCGAGCTTAGGCTAAGGCCTTTGATTGGGTCTGGCACCGGGGTCTTCTATCGAAGTTGCCATCTTACGGACTGTCCGAGGGTTTGTGCAAATGTGTCTCTAACTTTTTGTCCGGCAGAAGCATAAGAGCCGCCGTTGACGGTGGTAGCTCTGATTGCATGGATATCAATGCTGGCGTGCCGCAGGGCTCTGTGCTGTCCCCAACGCTGTTTTTGCTTCATATTAATGATATACTGTCCATTGACAACGTTCATTGCTATGCAGACGACAGTACTGGTGACACTTTTTACACGGGCCGTGCCAACATCCCTCGTCAAATTGTAGAGGAAAGTCGAAGGCAGCTTGTGCCTGACATTGAGGTTATACTAACCAGATTCTCCGATTGGGGAGGGCCAAACCTGATTCAGTTCCCTACAAATACACAAGTTTGCGCGTTCACCGCTAAAAAAAAACCATTTACTGTATCTCCACAATTCCAGGACATTCCCCTCACCATCTCTACGAGCATTGGGATTCTAGGCATCGACATCTCTAGCGACGCCCAGTACCGCAGTCACTTTGAACATAAGGTCAAGCTGGCTGCCAAAAAACTTGGAGTGCTTAACAGAGCGAAGCTGTACTTCACTGCGGGGCAAAGGCTGCTTCTCTATAAGTCGCAAGTCCGGCCCCACATGGACTACTGCTGTCATCTCTGGGCAGGAGCACCTGGCTACCAGCTTGGACCTTTTGACTCGGTTCAAAGGCGTTATATGAGAAATGTCGACAATCCCAAGCTCACGAACGGTATGGAGAGACTTTTCCTCTCTCTGCGTGTTCTGCCGTTTGTATAATGGGTTTTGTTCCTAGGAATTGTTTGACATGATGCCTACAGCAACGTTTTTTCACCGCACCGCTCGCCATCGGCAGAGGATTCATCCGCACACCTTAGAGCCAGTGTGGTCATGGACTGTGCGGTTTCAGAGGAACTTCCTCCCGCGAACGATCATGTTGTGGAATGATCTCCCTTGCTGAGGTTATCCCAAGTGACTATATAGTATGGGGTTCTTCATAAGGGGTGTTTGGAAATTTTTAAAGGGTCGGCAACGCGCGTGTGATGCCTCTGGTATTGCAGGCGTCCATAGGCTACGGTAACCGCTTACCAACAGGGGGGTTAGTACGAGAATTGGACAGTATTCGAAAGTACATGAAGTTTCGTTTCCTTCCATACATTTACTAGCAGCGCCCCTAGCGGAAACGAGGAGAAAACTAAGGATGCTGTCAGAAAATGTATTGAAGGAAACGAAACTTCATATAGTTTCGAATACTGTCAAATTCTCGTACTAAGGGTACAGGTGGGCCGTAAGCATGTCTGCTACCTTAAAAAAAACCAAAAAAAACATTGCACTGCGCCCGCCAACCTGAGACATAAAGATGAAAAGTTTCACATGTGCTTGTAATTTCACCGGCAACCATACCCTTCAAACTGGAACACAGCAATACAAGCACTACTGCTTTGCGGCAGAAATAGGTATGGAGGTAGTACTTCCCCGGACGAACTCTTTCACAAAAAAGCTCTACTACTACTAAAACTACGAGACGCGTCTTTTTGACTCTTTCCAATGATAGATAACTTTATCGTATTCTAATCTACGGTCGCCATGAAATAAAAGTATTGACTAAACTATAAGGCACGGAATACCAATTATAAGGCACGGAATACCAATTATAAGGCACGGAATACCAATTATAAGGCACGGAATACCAATTATAAGGCACGGAATACCAATTATAAGGCACGGAATACCAATTTTCAGTTAATTTCAGTGTATTTTCAGTGTAAATATAAGGTAAAAGTAAATAGTGCTGGACAGTTCAACACAACATTATCTAGCCCCAAGCTAAGCAGAGCTTGTGTTATGGGTACTAGATAACTGATATACTTAATACAATATAATACATAGATAGATATTTTTTATTATACATAGAAAATATCCAGAAAACCCTGAACAAATATCTGCGATCGCACAAATATTTGTTCCGAGGCGGGAATCGAACCCGCAACCTTCTGCGTCGCAGGCCAAGCTTCGCCCGCCACGCCACAGAGGTCGTCTTAGTGTGGTTTTAGTACTCGCATGGGGCAATGCTGAAGCACAAGATGATGTGTAGCGTGACCTATACTCGATCTGAGCGCGATAGAGTTGTTATTGTTTAGGAGTGGCGCGGCCTTGGCCAATTTATTGTTTATGAGTGGCGCGCCCTTGGCCAATTTATTGCACTCATTCAATCACATTATACAAATAATTGCATGATATCTAGATTAGTGAGGACTGTAAAATTGTCAATACCTAACCTGCACATGTGCATTCCAAGCAATTGACACCTCGTCATGGACTCGCAAGCGATACCTACCTATAGTTATGTAGTGTTGCTTCGGTAGAGTCTTCAGGAGCGCACGAGGGGAATGCGAGCTCATGCAGGCAGAGCTGAAGTAGTAAGTCCATGCACCTCGTATAACAACTTCATTTAATTATAATTGTAACCTATAAAACAATAAACATACCAATATAAGATTAATTGTTGACCTCCCATTTCAAGGAGTTTCAACGAGCTTTGCCTCAAATATAGCTCGGCTACGGAGCTCGGTGAGGCTGTAGTCCGACACGCGGTCGTATCGTGCGGCGCCGGCACACGCTATGAACAATGCAATGCTTTGCCTCAGATATAGCTCGGCTACGGAGCTCGGTGAGGCTGTAGTCCGACACGCGGTCGTATCGTGCGGCGCCGGCACACGCTATGAACAATGCAATGCTTTGACTCAGATATAGCTCGGCTACGGAGCTCGGTGAGGCCGTAGTCCGACACGCGGTCGTATCGTGCGGCGCCGGCACACGCTATGAACAATGCAATGCTTTGCCTCAGATATAGCTCGGCTACGGAGCTCGGTGAGGCTGTAGTCCGACACGCGGTCGTATCGTGCGGCGCCGGCACACGCTATGAACAATGCAATGCTTTGCCTCAGATATAGCTCGGCTACGGAGCTCGGTGAGGCTGTAGTCCGACACGCGGTCGTATCGTGCGGCGCCGGCACACGCTATGAACAATGCAATGCTTTGCCTCAGATATAGCTCGGCTACGGAGCTCGGTGAGGCTGTAGTCCGACACGCGGTCGTATCGTGCGGCGCCGGCACACGCTATGAACAATGCAATGCTTTGCCTCAGATATAGCTCGGCTACGGAGCTCGGTGAGGCTGTAGTCCGACACGCGGTCGTATCGTGCGGCGCCGGCACACGCTATGAACAATGCAATGCTTTGCCTCAGATATAGCTCGGCTACGGAGCTCGGTGAGGCTGTAGTCCGACACGCGGTCGTATCGTGCGGCGCCGGCACACGCTATGAACAATGCAATGCTTTGCCTCAGATATAGCTCGGCTACGGAGCTCGGTGAGGCTGTAGTCCGACACGCGGTCGTATCGTGCCGGCGCCACACGCTATGAACAATGCAATGCTTTGCCTCAGATATAGCTCGGCTACGGAGCTCGGTGAGGCTGTAGTCCGACACGCGGTCGTATCGTGCCGGCGCCACACGCTATGAACAATGCAATGCTTTGCCTCAAATATAGCTCGGCTACGGAGCTCGGTGAGGCTGTAGTCCGACACGCGGTCGTATCGTGCGGCGCCGGCACACGCTATGAACAATGCAATGCTTTGCCTCAGATATAGCTCGGCTACGGAGCTCGGTGAGGCTGTAGTCCGACACGCGGTCGTATCGTGCGGCGCCGGCACACGCTATGAACAATGCAATGCTTTGCCTCAGATATAGCTCGGCTACGGAGCTCGGTGAGGCTGTAGTCCGACACGCGGTCGTATCGTGCCGGCGCCACACGCTATGAACAATGCAATGCTTTGCCTCAGATATAGCTCGGCTACGGAGCTCGGTCAGGCTGTAGTCCGACACGCGGTCGTATCGTGCGGCGCCGGCACACGCTATGAACAATGCAATGCTTTGCCTCAGATATAGCTCGGCTACGGAGCTCGGTGAGGCTGTAGTCCGACACGCGGTCGTATCGTGCGGCGCCGGCACACGCTATGAACAATGCAATGCTTTGCCTCAGATATAGCTCGGCTACGGAGCTCGGTGAGGCTGTAGTCCGACACGCGGTCGTATCGTGCCGGCGCCACACGCTATGAACAATGCAATGCTTTGCCTCAGATATAGCTCGGCTACGGAGCTCGGTCAGGCTGTAGTCCGACACGCGGTCGTATCGTCCGGCGCCGGCACACGCTATGAACAATGCAATGCTTTGCCTCAGATATAGCTCGGCTACGGAGCTCGGTGAGGCTGTATCGTGCCGGCGCCACACGCTATGAACAATGCAATGCTTTGCCTCAGATATAGCTCGGCTACGGGGCTCGGTCAGGCTGTAGTCCGACACGCGGTCGTATCGTCCGGCGCCGGCACACGCTATGAACAATGCAATGCTTTGCCTCAGATATAGCTCGGCTACGGAGCTCGGTGAGGCTGTATCGTGCCGGCGCCACACGCTATGAACAATGCAATGCTTTGCCTCAGATATAGCTCGGCTACGGAGCTCGGTCAGGCTGTAGTCCGACACGCGGTCGTATCGTCCGGCGCCGGCACACGCTATGAACAATGCAATGCTTTGCCTCAGATATAGCTCGGCTACGGAGCTCGGTCAGGCTGTAGTCCGACACGCGGTCGTATCGTCCGGCGCCGGCACACGCTATGAACAATGCAATGCTTTGCCTCAGATATAGCTCGGCTACGGAGCTCGGTGAGGCTGTAGTCCGATGCGCTCGTATCGTGCCGGCGCCACACGCTATGAACAATGCAATGCTTTGCCTCAGATATAGCTCGGCTACGGAGCTCGGTGAGGCTGTAGTCCGACACGCGGTTGTATCGTGCCGGCGCCACACGCTATGAACAATGCAATGCTTTGCCTCAGATATAGCTTGGCTACGGAGCTCGGTCAGGCTGTAGTCCGATGCGCTCGTATCGTGCCGGCGCCACACGCTATGAACAATGCAATGCTTTGCCTCAGATATAGCTTGGCTACGGAGCTCGGTCAGGCTGTAGTCCGACACGCGGTCGTATCGTCCGGCGCCGGCACACGCTATGAACAATGCAATGCTTTGCCTCAGATATAGCTCGGCACGATACGACTGCCTTGCTCTTGTTCTTACGTAAGATACAGTTACCCAATGCCAATGTCAAGATCGCGGCAAGTACCGGTCGCCCGCTCGCGGCGTGCGAGTCAACGGCCGCGATACAAACATTCAAATAAACTCTGTACCGAACCGGTATCAGCATGTTAATCAAATACAACGTCGTCTGATTTTTGTTTGGACTGTCAACATGAGGGTCGCTGAACGGTTGCAGTAGATCAGTACCGTTGGTTGCGTAGATGCCCTGACACAAAGAGTCGTGTTTCATAACGGAGTGTCATAATGGAGACAGCGCTTTACATAACGTGGACAACGGGAAGGGATTTAGTGACTTCCTGATGTCCCCGTTGACGGGGACAGCCAATGTGGACAATGGGAAGGGATTTTTAGACTTCCCGTTGTCCACGTTGACGTGGAAAAGACAACGTGGACATCGGGAATAAACCCGCTAGCTTATTACGTATCTTGCAATAGCAATGCGATAGCAAGAATTGCGCGATTATAGCATCCAAATTGCAAAATCAGCGATATGTAATACTAATTTGCGATTTGGATGCGATAATCGCGCAATTCTTGCTATCGCATTGCTATTGCAAGATACGTAAGAAGCAGCCGAATCGTATGAGAAAACATTTTATTATGTTTGACTAACTTCTACTGCTCTGATTTTTTTGTTCCAATAACAATGAAACAATCCCGAGTCGATACGCCTTAAAAAAACATTATTATTATTATTTATTTATTATTTATTTATTAAGAAACATGCACAACACCATAACAGAAATCCAAAGCGATGTTGCATGCACACAATTATGTAAAAATAAAAAATAAAAACAACCAAGCTTAGAATAAGTAGTTAATACCTACCGAGGATAGACACACAATAATGACTAACACTAACTACTTGCATTAAATATTCTCTAAAACAAGCTGCGCCATTTCCATGAGCTTCGGCAAGCTATGACAAAAAATTACAACATTGTTCTCTGAGAGAATATTAACTAAACGGATGGCGTGTGACATTGGGGCAAATTTGAGCAAGTTAGTTCTAGATGTTGGCTGACTGAGCATAGTGGGGTGGCGGCGCGCGCCCACGTACTCGTCGGGCGCGCGCAGCCGCAGCGCCGCCAGCACCTCCTCGTGATGCACGAGCCCGCGCAACACTCGCACCACGTACTTGACCAGCGCCACATCCCTCCTCACCGACAGTCGACAGTTCCCGACCATACCCAATACGAACAAACTCGGGTACATCAGAGGGTAGTAAGGGTATACACCGTACTCCTTCAGGTACAAAAAGCGTGCAAACTTATTTTGTATTTTCTCAATCATTAGCCTGTACTTGGCTTCGTGGGGATTCCATATTAAGGCATTCGTTTCTAAATGGCTCCGCACCATTGCATTGTACAGAGTCTTTACAATAAAAGTATTCCTGAAGTTCGTACTTTGCCTCAGAATAAAACCCATACTTCTGAAGGACTTGGCGCATACGTTAATGATGTGTTGGCGAAACGTTAAATCTGGTACCATTTCAAGGCCTAGGTCGCGCACTCGCGTCGCTCGCGGCAGCACCTCGCCCGCGACCTCATACAGATGCCGCAGCGGCGCGCGCGTGCGACTGTAGCTCACCACGCAACACTTAGATACATTAAAACGCAGCTTATTTATTTCGCTCCATAGAACCAGCCTATCTATATCCCCCTGGAGCCGCTCACAATCTGAAGTGTCTGCTACTGTGAGAAATACCTTTAGATCATCCGCGAAAAGCAAACACTTTGCCTCCTTAATGACCTCAGGGAGATCGTTTACCATGATGATGAACTCCAGGGGGCCAAGATTGCTCCCCTGGCTCACCCCCGAAAAAGTGTAATATGGGCTTGAGTTGTAACCCGCATACTCTACGTACTGCCGGCGCTCACCCAGGTAGCTTGCAAAGAACTCAAGGAGATGGGGTGTGAATCCGATTGCAGACAATTTCGAAAGTAGGATGTCATTATCGACAGTGTCAAAAGCTTTTTGGAAGTCGAAGTACGCGGAGTCCACCTGCCCCCCCGCGTCGACGGCTGGCAACAAGTGCGACACGAACGAAAGCAGGTTACTCCCCGTACTTCGGCCTGACCGGAAACCATGCTGCACGTCCGTGAGTCGCGCATTCACTTGCGAATAGATACACTTGTGTAAAACAGATTCAAAAACCTTAGCGAACGCCGACAGCACAGCGATCGGCCGGTATCCACTCACATCGGCTCCGCCGCCTCCTTTGTGTACCGGGATAACTCGGGTCGTTTTCCACCGATCCGGATAGTGGCATTCTTTTAAGCACCGGTTAAAAACGTGCAATAACGGCTTCTCTAAAACCACACGACAATCTTTAATTATGTAGAGAGGTATACCGTCGGGACCTACTGAATGCTTTGGCTTAAGTGTACGAAGCGCAACGCGAAGGTCACTAGGAGTAAGTTGGGCAACATGTACCCGCGCGGAGTCCGCGCCTCGACTCGCCGCGCGCTCCGCCTCCCTCGGGTCGAGCCTCTGCCTGCTCGGACTATACACCGAGTGAAAATATGAGGCAAAGCACTCGGCACACTCCTCATCTTTTAACTCCACTCCGTCTTTAGTAACTCGAGTTTTATCACGCTTTGATTGTTTACGCCTAATAAAGCTCCAAAAAGACTTAGGATCATTCATAAAATTTGATTGCAACCTCTCCTGGTAAGCGTCGAAAGTTGCCGTTAGCTTCTCCTTTACCATAGACCGATATTTAGAAAATATTGCGTGTGTTGCGTAATGTTGTTGTTTGCATGATCAAAACAACTCATTTAAGGAGAACTCAAGCCTGACCAAAAAAATAACTATGGCAAAATAGTTTTCATACAAAATGACTGAGTTCCAAATACAGTTTACCTTATGCCCATACTGTCCAAGTAAAAAAAAAACACACTATATCAAAGAATCTTATCACATTTGATAAGCAACGCTATCGTATGTTTGATCACAGAACACCCCCCACCCCCTCGTGGACTGGTCGTGCACGCCCGCCCTGCTGCTCGTGCTGGGCGCGCTGCTGATGGTGGCGACGGCACTGCCGAGCCGCGCGCCTGACGGCAAGCCGCCGCACCGCGCGCCCGACGGCAAGCCGCCGCACCGGCTGCCGGGCCCCAAGGCGCTCCCGTTCCTCGGGACGAGGTGGCTGTTCTGGAGCCGGTACAGGATGAACAAGCTACATGAAGCGTATGAAGGTGACAATTATAACATTTGAATGACTCTACCACAACTTTTTTGTGTATTAGTGTGTCATATTCTGTTATTTAAAAATGAATCCCTATGTCCCTTGTCACCTTGTCACGGCATCTCACCACCGGTTAGGGCGTTATACTAGACTGTCCTTCTGATACGGACCGTTCATTTTAAAATGAATCCCTATGTCCCTTGTCACCTTGTCACGGCATCTCACCACCGGTTAGGGCGTTATACTAGACTGTCCTTCTGATACGGACCGTTCATTTTAAAATGAATCCCTATGTCCCTTGTCACCTTGTCACGGCATCTCACCACCGGTTAGGGCGTTATACTAGACTGTCCTTCTGATACGGACCGTTCATTTTAAAATGAATCCCTATGTCCCTTGTCACCTTGTCACGGCATCTCACCACCGGTTAGGGCGTTATACTAGACTGTCCTTCTGATACGGACCGTTCATTTTAAAATGAATCCCTATGTCCCTTGTCACCTTGTCACGGCATCTCACCACCGGTTAGGGCGTTATACTAGACTGTCCTTCTGATACGGACCGTTCATTTTAAAATGAATCCCTATGTCCCTTGTCACCTTGTCACGGCATCTCACCACCGGTTAGGGCGTTATACTAGACTGTCCTTCGGATACGGACCGTTCATTTTAAAATGAATCCCTATGTCCCTTGTCACCTTGTCACGGCATCTCACCACCGGTTAGGGCGTTATACTAGACTGTCCTTCTGATACGGACCGTTCATTTTAAAATGAATCCCTATGTCCCTTGTCACCTTGTCACGGCATCTCACCACCGGTTAGGGCGTTATACTAGACTGTCCTTCTGATACGGACCGTTCATTTTAAAATGAATCCCTATGTCCCTTGTTCCTTACAATATCAGAAACTGATCATAATAAACATACAAAAATAACAATCAACAGTCACATACACACTAGTCACAAACATACTTGTCACATACTAGTCACATACACACTAGTCCTGAGGGCCTAGTCTGAAAATTTGACAAGCAACTTACACGGCCGTGTGGTGTACACTTCATGGGTTTTTGTTCGGGATTTGTGGTTCTCAAGGTGCCCGCTAGGGGCGCTCTTCGATTTCTCCATACTAAAATCCGTGTAGTGTACACCACACGGCCGTGTAAGTTGCTTGTCAAATTTGCAGACTAGCCCCTCAGATCGCGTGATATTATTTATATATTATATTTATTTATACAACTTAGTACGGCCTGGGCCAGTTACACTAAATTTCTGATTTATACCACTTATTTCAACAGAATATATAATACATTACACGATAATATTTGATATTATTTTATTGATATGTATCCCTGTGTCAGAACACGACTGACATGGTACCACAGCACCCAGATCAAATAATATGTGCAGATCGAACCCGCACCACTCGGCTCTCAGCCGGCTTCTCGCCTGGAACATACGGTAAACTTAAATATATTCCGGAATAATCCCAATCGCACTCGGTTACATTTGAACCTGCTTAGATATTTTGGGAAGCCTCATGGCAACTGACTTCCCATAGACTCCCAAAACATTTGTAGCGCAAACGTCTGTAGTTACAGAGATTTGCATGCAGACATGTTCAGGCGCTACGGGAGCGTGTTCGCCGAGCGCACGCCGGGTGGCGCGCTGGTGGTCTCCATCGCGGACCGAGCCGCCCTGGAGGCCGTGCTGCGCGCGCAGTCTCGGCGCCCTTACCGCCCGCCCACCGAGATCGTGCAGGTCTACAGGCGGAGTCGGCCGGACAGATACGCGTCCACTGGAATAGTCAACGAGTGAGTATCTTCTACCTAACCTAGCTACTTACTCAAGGGGGAAGGTGTCCGGCCCAAGAATATACCTCTCCGTCTCCTCCCTTGGATGTCGTAAAAGGCGACTAAGGGATTACCCGGACTTGTTGATAAGATTCATCGGTAAAAGATTTGTCCTGGCTGCTAGCTTATTATGGAATGTATTATTACTGGAAGAAAGCGTTAGCCGAGTCAGTCGTGGGAAGCAATGGCGGCGATGAGCTCACCCCTTGTCACGGCTATATTCCATTGTGTGTTATCCGTTTTCTTCTGATAATATAAATGTGAAAATGTGTCAGTTTGTTACGTACGAGTGTTACCTCGTACAACCGCTTCCATTTGTACTAAGGGACGTTACGTACGAGTGTAACGTCCCGCTTCCATCTGTACTAAGGCACGTTACGTACGAATGTAACGTCCCGCTTCCATCTGTACTAAGGCACGTTACGTACGAGTGTAACGACCCGCTTCCATCTGTACTAAGACACGTTACGTACCAGTGTAACGTCCCGCTTCCATCTGTACTAAGGCACGTTACGTACGAGTGTAACGTCCCGCTTCCATCTGTACTAAGGGACGTTACGTACGAGTGTAACGTCCCGCTTCCATCTGTACTAAGGGACGTTACGTACGAGTGTAACGTCCCGCTTCCATCTGTACTAAGGGACGTTACGTACGAGTGTAACGTCCCGCTTCCATCTGTACTAAGGGACGTTACGTACGAGTGTAACGTCCCGCTTCCATCTGTACTAAGGGACGTTACGTACGAGTGTAACGTCCCGCTTCCATCTGTACTAAGGGACGTTACGTACGAGTGTAACGTCCCGCTTCCATCTGTACTAAGGGACGTTACGTACGAGTGTAACGTCCCGCTTCCATCTGTACTAAGGGACGTTACGTACGAGTGTAACGTCCCGCTTCCATCTGTACTAAGGGACGTCACGTACGAGTGTAACGTCCCGCTTCCATCTGTACTAAGGGACGTCACGTACGAGTGTAACGTCCCGCTTCCATCTGTACTAAGGGACGTCACGTACGAGTGTAACGTCCCGCTTCCATCTGTACTAAGGGACGTCACGTACGAGTGTAACGTCCCGCTTCCATCTGTACTAAGGGACGTTACGTACGAGTGTAACGTCCCGCTTCCATCTGTACTAAGGCACGTTACGTACGAGTGTTACGTCCCGCTTCCATCTGTACTAAGGCACGTTACGTACGAGTGTAACGTCCCGCTTCCATCTGTACTAAGGCACGTTACGTACGAGTGTAACGTCCCGCTTCCATCTGTACTAAGGGACGTTACGTACGAGTGTAACGTCCCGCTTCCATCTGTACTAAGGGACGTTACGTACGAGTGTAACGTCCCGCTTCCATCTGTACTAAGGCACGTTACGTACGAGTGTTACGTCCCGCTTCCATCTGTACTAAGGCACGTTACGTACGAGTGTAACGTCCCGCTTCCATCTGTACTAAGGCACGTTACGTACGAGTGTTACGTCCCGCTTCCATCTGTACTAAGGCACGTTACGTACGAGTGTAACGTCCCGCTTCCATCTGTACTAAGGCACGTTACGTACGAGTGTTACGTCCCGCTTCCATCTGTACTAAGGCACGTTACGTACGAGTGTAACGTCCCGCTTCCATCTGTACTAAGGCACGTTACGTACGAGTGTAACGTCCCGCTTCCATCTGTACTAAGGCACGTTACGTACGAGTGTAACGTCCCGCTTCCATCTGTACTAAGGCACGTTACGCTTGCCTTATGTCAGACTAATCTATACCCAAATAATGTATTATACATTATATTATAGGTTAGTTTAACCTAGCTCCGTTAATATCAGCGCGCGGTGCGACCTCGAGACGAAAGGAAAACGCAAGTGAATAACAGAATAGATAAAAGTTTGTGAACAATTTATGAACCATTATATTTTAGAGAAGGCCTTACATTTATGAACCATTATATTTTAGAGAAGGCCTTACATTTATGAACCATTATATTTTAGAGAAGGCCTTACATTTATGAACCATTATATTTTAGAGAAGGCCTTACATTTATAACCATATTTTAGAGAAGGCCTTACATTTATGAACCATTATATTTTAGAGAAGGCCTTACATTTATGAACCATTATATTTTAGAGAAGGCCTTACATTTATGAACCATTATATTTTAGAGAAGGCCTTACATTTATGAACCATTATATTTTAGAGAAGGCCTTACATTTATGAACCATTATATTTTAGAGAAGGCCTTACATTTATGAACCATTATATTTTAGAGAAGGCCTTACATTTATGAACCATTATATTTTAGAGAAGGCCTTACATTTATGAACCATTATATTTTAGAGAAGGCCTTACATTTATTAACCATTATATTTTAGAGAAGGCCTTACATTTATGAACCATTATATTTTAGAGAAGGCCTTACATTTATGAACCATTATATTTTAGAGAAGGCCTTACATTTGCAGGTCACGTAGACGATTATAGTTTTTATAGCTCTGCAAACTGCAACGTCCTGTCTGTCTATAAATAGGTCTCAAACTAGCACGCTCATAGAGTGATATAAGGCTGCGCTGCGGCCCAAACTAGCACGCTCATAGCGGCCCAAACTAGCACGCTCATAGGGTGATATAAGGCTGCGCTGCGGCCCAAACTAGCACGCTCATAGCGGCCCAAACTAGCACGCTCATAGGGTGATATAAGGCTGCGCTGCGGCCCAAACTAGCACGCTCATAGCGGCCCAAACTAGCACGCTCATAGGGTGATATAAGGCTGCGCTGCGGCCCAAACTAGCACGCTCATAGCGGCCCAAACTAGCACGCTCATAGGGTGATATAAGGCTGCGCTGCGGCCCAAACTAGCACGCTCATAGCGGCCCAAACTAGCACGCTCATAAGGTGATATAAGGCTGCGCTGCGGCCCAAACTAGCACGCTCATAGCGGCCCAAACTAGCACGCTCATAAGGTGATATAAGGCTGCGCTGCGGCCCAAACTAGCACGCTCATAGCGGCCCAAACTAGCACGCTCATAGGGTGATATAACGCTGCGCTGCGGCCCAAACTAGCACGCTCATAGCGGCCCAAACTAGCACGCTCATAGGGTGATATAAGGCTGCGCTGCGGCCCAAACTAGCACGCTCATAGCGGCCCAAACTAGCACGCTCATAGGGTGATATAACGCTGCGCTGCGGCCCAAACTAGCACGCTCATAGCGGCCCAAACTAGCACGCTCATAGGGTGATATAAGGCTGCACTGCGGCCCAAACTAGCACGCTCATAGCGGCCCAAACTAGCACGCTCATAGGGTGATATAAGGCTGCACTGCGGCCCAAACTAGGCTTTACTTATTGAAATGCAGTTTTTTGCATTTATTTTGCATGGATAAGTTTCTATACTAGGCTTCGAGACGCTACAATAGTAATAGGTAAACGAAGGATTTCTAATTGAGTTGCTTGTGTTTTTAGCTTGAGGTTTATTAAAGACAAGCAAGATCACTTCTCTACTTGGACAGTATCCGAGTGGCAAGATCACTTCTCTACTTGGACAGTATCCGAGTGGCAAGATCACTTCTCTACTTGGACAGTATCCGAGTGGCAAGATCACTTCTCTACTTGGACAGTATCCGAGTGGCAAGATCACTTCTCTACTTGGACAGTATCCGAGTGGCAAGATCACTTCTCTACTTGGACAGTATCCGAGTGGCAAGGTCACTTCTCTACTTGGACAGTATCCGAGTGGCAAGATCACTTCTCTACTTGGACAGTATCCGAGTGCTACTTACCTCTGTTTATTAGAGACAATCAAGATCACTTCTCTTCTTGGAAGGTATCCGAGTGCTACTTACCTTTGTTTAGGTATTTGAATTTGTTTAGTCTATCGGCTTTGTTTTCTTTGGGATGTTTGTTGATTTAGCAAAGTCATTTTTTATTAGAGCAGCTACCTTTACGTTTTGTTGTATAAACATTTTCAATTGAACACGATATTAATTTTTACTTAACACCGAGTAGCACCTCGCTGAGGACATGTTGATACACTGATGCCTACCAACGCTTACCTAGCTTAGGGTAAACACAGGTGAACAAGAGCTTCCATTTATTATTTTATTATTATTATGTCTTCATATTAATTTAGCGCTCCGAAAAGATGTTTTATGGCACGGGCCTGAGCCAAGAGCTAGTTAATTAAAAGTTAATTTATATGTTTATGAATTTCCTTACTATTCTGCATGTATTGAGTATGACTGCCTTTTGGAGAAGAGTGTATGTGGATGGATGAATGTCGAGAGTTTTTAGGCTGGTGTGCAGTGTTTTCGGGATGACGCCAGTTGTTGAGAGAATCATAGGGATAGTTTTGACTGTTTGGACTTGCCATTGAGACTTTATCTCAACAGCAAGATCCGAGTATTTAGCAATTTTTTCTGAATGGGTTTTGACCAAATTGTGTGTGTTGCATACTGCTATATCTATTACGAAGACTATTTTGTCCCTTTTATTTAGTAAAGTTATATCTGGCCTGTTGAAATGAACGGTTCTATCTGTGATTATGGTTCTATCCCAATACATCTTGTATTCGTTGTTTTCTAGAATTACTTCAGGTGTGTATTTATAGTATGGAACTTTTTTGGGTATGAGTTTGAAACTTGAAGGCGAGGTGCTGGTGGGCTATTGCGGCAACTTGGTCATGTCTATGTTTGTAGTCAGTTTGGACGATGGCTTTACAGGCTCCTGTTATATGTTGAATAGTTTCGGAAGAACTATGGCAGTGCCTGCAAAGCTCTGTGGGTAAGTTAGCCAAACGGCAAATGTATTTCTGGTAGTTGCGCGTTTCGATGACTTGATCTTGGATCGCTAACATAAATCCTTCCGTCTCGGGACACATCTCTCCACGCCGCAGACAAGCGTGCGCCGCACTGTTGTCGACATGTGTCTGTTATTATTACTTTGGTCGAAGAACAAGAGAGTAGTTCCTGTTCGACCCATTGAGAGAGACGGTACATTATATTATGTCTATGCGTAAATTGACAAATTGGACGCGTGAAGGAATATGTTGTTTATTTTATTTATTTTATTTATTAAGGAAAAACAAACAACTACATTATATATCTAGGTACAATCAGTATTAATACATAAATTTAATTATGTAAGACTTATTAATAATGTAGTCCACAACGTTCTCCACATGTTAGTTTTATACATGATTACAAAAAGATGCAGCTAGAAAAAAACAGATCTGAAAACAGATGGATCAAACCATCAATTTTTTTTTTCTCTATAGGCAACCTCTGTGGTGCGGCGGGCGAGTAGCCGGCTGGAATGCGAGAGGTGCAGGTTCAATTACCGCTGCGGGACGAGTATTTGTATGATCTGCAAATATTTGACCCAGGTCTGGGTGTAGTGGTAGCATGGTACCCGTAGTTCCTGATACCCATGACACACGGCTTCCTGGGGAGGACTAAGTATGCGACTGTTGCGTTTTAGATTGTTATAGACAGTCGAACACTTTTTGCCGAAATATTTTCTTCAGTGAGGAAGGACAGGAAGATTTAAGGTGAATGCTTACGCTTGCGGCGCGAGATTCAACTTTTTTAGTGTTTTTTGCCTATTACAGCTCATCAACACTTCTTCAGATAGCGAAAGTTGAGTTCGCGAGAACTAGGAGACTTAGCACATATGTTTTAATTGATAGTACCTCATAAATATTATCAATTCAGCTACGATACTCCTAAACAAAAAAAAAACAGTGTAAAAATGTGTTAGGGGTATCATAGCTAAACTGATTATATTTATGAGATACTATCAATTAAAACATGTGCTTTAAGTCTTTTAGTTATCGCGAACTCTAGTTTCGCTATCTGAAGAAGTGTTGATGAGCTGTAATGGGCAAAAAACACCAAAAAGTTTGAATCTCACGCCGCAAGTTTGAGCATCCACCTTAATATACTTACCTAAGGATCACACATAACACAAATATGTTGTCTGAATGGAAAGGTGGCCACCATATTAATGGTTATGGGTTCACTGCAGTCGGGGTATAGTTTTTTATCCTTGCACTTGTTTTTACTCCAGGATAACATTAGATACAATAAGTTTTTTGTGAAACATATATTTTTCAATACAAGCTTTTACAAAATTAGTGATCGTAATCGTGTGCTGATCAAAATGAGTCTAAGCTCGGACAGTCTACTATTATCCATCGAGGAGTTCCGTCCGAGTTCCACCTTCCGTCTCCATCATCAGATCAGCTCGCTGTCACCACCATATTGCATTGTCAAAGAACTTGACAGGTATACAAAATATAATCTCAATCGCTTGAGTATAACTGATAGGTAGATAGAATCTAGAATGGTTACCTATTTTGAATCAAATAAATTGTTTACAGAATGCCAATTTGGGTTCCGAAGAAATAGATCAACAGAAATGGCCATCCGGAAAACGGTCTACTTTATACTAGAGGCTATGGATGAGTCACAGAAGGTCTCTAGCATCTTCTGCGACTTATCTAAAGCATTTGATTGTTTACGACATGACGTATTGATTCATAAGCTTGGCTTCTACGGTTTTGAAAGCAGCGAGCTTAATATTTTAAATACATATTTAAAAGGTCGAATTCAGATTGTCAACATCAATAATGTAAATTCGGATAAAGAACACAGTAAAATAGGAGTACCGCAAGGTTCTATACTAGGACCTGTACTGTTTCTGATCTATGTCAATGACTTAGTAAACTGTCTACCAGATCGGGCGTTAATCACTGTGTTCGCGGATGATACGCATGTAGGGATTAAAGATCGTAAGGGTGAGGTAGTTGAATATCAAACTAATCAAATTGTAGCTATATTAAAGCGATGGTTTGAGGCTAATGGCATAATTCTTAATGCTGATAAGAGCACAATTCTAAATTACACGTCCAAACGTATTAATAAACATGATATTAACAAGGAAGTAAAGTTTTTAGGGTGTACTATAGATTCCACTTTATCCTTTGAAAGCCATATAGATAAAATATGTAAAAGGTTAGCCAGCGCAAATTATGCGTTGTTTAAACTAAAGCCTATAATTGACAAAAAAACTCTAATTTCGGTTTACTACGCGTACTGCCATTCTATCATTAACTATGCAATAACAGTTTGGGGAAATGCTTCCCAAGTCGAACGGGTTCTCATTTGTCAAAAGACATCACTTCGAATTATACATGGTTTACATAGGTTAACATCAGTCAGAGCTTATTTTAAGAAGACAAAGGTATTAACAGTAATATCCTTGTTCATATTAAATTCTTTGTTAGAAATTCATTCAAGAAAACATGAATTACCCATGAAGATGAATTTTCATAGTTATAATACGCGAAACAAAGAAAAATTACAAGTACCAAGAACCAGACTTGTCAAAACTTATAAACAAGGTCCCTGTCTAAAACTAGCTATGTATAATAAGTTGCCGTTAGAAGTAACACAACTTCCTCTAAACCAGTTCAAGCAGAAGGTAAAAATATTCCTCGAAGGTCATCCATTTTACCATACTAGCGAGTACATGGGGTGTTCATTTTCCGATTTGCATGCGCAATAGGAGGTACCTAGGTAAAAGTATCTAGGTACTGTATGTTATGTTAACGTTAGCTATTTTCGTGTTATATTTTTTGTGTCGTTGTGTGATTTTTATTATTATTTCATATTTTTTAATTGTGTGCTATTTGTTATTAAGTGTTGACATGCCAATGTTATGCAATGTAACGGTATGGTGAATTAAATGAATATCTGAATATCTGAATATCTAGATAGATGGATAGATAAAACGTTTATTTTGTATATCCTTGGTATATCCAATCACACACGTACATTCTAAACAAATCACACGCGTACATTCTAAACAATTAAAAGACAGTGCACTAAAAACTAGATAATACAACCATCGTTACACAAAAACAAAGCAATGCACTAAAATTAAAAACCATATAAAAACTATCGCTAAAAGTACGTGTGTGTTGCAGCATCACAAATGGGTCATAGCTCAGCGAATTAACTTGCTCAAAGAGCTAACACTGATTTTCAGCTAGTACCCTCGAGGTGACAAGTCGAGACGAGCGCCATACATGTACCTACATTTCAGTGTGGGAACTCCTCCGATAACACCAGTCTCAAAAGAGTCCGGGTACCAGAGGAGGCCCAAGTACGAGAGTAGGGTGTTAGTATGTATGCAGCCCTAGCTAGCGTCTTAAGTACAGTTAATAACAATTACTGAGAGGGTGTACAATTGTACATCTATGCGAGTCAGTAAGTGTAAGGGTGTGTTTGTATGTGTGAATAAGAAGATATGTAAGAGTGGTTGTATGCGCAAGTATTATGAGAAACATTCAATCTGCAGCTAACCTACCGGTGGCGAACAAAGTGTTTAGGAATCGAAAAAAGGCTTTAAAATTCAGTTGCAAGATTCCACCCGGACAAATATACATTCCGTTGTCCACCATCATCAGATCAGCTCGCTGTCACCATTATATTGCATTGTAATCGGAATTGGGCAGGTATTCCAAATTTCAGCTCAATCGGTTGAGGATAACTGCTTTAAAATTCAGTTGCAAGATTCCACCCGGACATACATTGCAAGTTAATATAAAGCTTGTGAAAAATAGGCATAATTAGTAATGCACAATGGGCGGCTCGCAAGTGTAGTCCTGTGCTTGAGATCTTAGAGCACATGCTCATTCGCGCGGCACCGATACAATGACGAACTACGCTACGAGTCGTGTGGTTGAGATCATAGAGCACGTGCTCATTCACACGGCACCGATACAATGACGAACTTCGCTACGAGTCGTGTGGTTGAGATCTTAGAGCACGTGCTCATTCACACGGCACCGATAAAATGATGAACTACGCTACGAGTGGTGTGGTTGAGATCTTAGAGCACGTGCTCATTCGCACGGCACCGATACAATGACGAACTACGCTACGAGTCGTGTGGTTGAGATCTTAGAGCACGTGCTCATTCGCGCGGCACCGATACAATGACGAACTACGCTACGAGTCGTGTGGTTGAGATCTTAGAGCACGTGCTCATTCGCGCGGCACCGATTCAATGACGAACTACGCTACGAGTCGTGTGGTTGAGATCTTAGAGCACGTGCTCATTCGCACGGCAACGATACAATGACGAACTACGCTACGAGTCGTGTGGTTGAGATCTTAGAGCACGTGCTCATTCGCACGGCAACGATACAATGACGAACTACGCTACGAGTCGTGTGGTTGAGATCTTAGAGCACGTGCTCATTCGCACGGCAACGATACAATGACGAACTACGCTACGAGTCGTGTGGTTGAGATCTTAGAGCACGTGCTCATTCGCGTGGCACCGATACAATGACGAACTACGCTACGAGTCGTGTGGTTGAGATCTTAGAGCACGTGTTCATTCGCGTGGCACCGATACAATGACGAACTACGCTACGAGTCGTGTGGTTGAGATCTTAGAGCACGTGCTCATTCGCGTGGCACCGATACAATGACGAACTACGCTACGAGTCGTGTGGTTGAGATCTTAGAGCACGTGCTCATTCGCGTGGCACCGATACAATGACGAACTACGCTACGAGTCGTGTGGTTGAGATCTTAGAGCACGTGCTCATTCGCGTGGCACCGATACAATGATTAACTACGCTACGAAACTTTGAAACATGGTTTTTTTTATTTTTTATTATGTGTGTCTCGATTTACAGGCAGGGTGAGAAATGGTTCAGCCTCCGCCGACACTTGACTTCCGATCTGACGAGTCCTCACACGATGCAAGGGTTCCTGCCGGAGCTGAACAACATATGCGATGATTTCTTGGACCTTCTGCAGTCCTGCAGGAAGCCGGACGGGACTGTTCATGGATTTGATCAGCTGACTAACAGGGTTGGACTTGAATGTAAGTTTTATTGAACCAGCGCGCGGCCAAGGCTTACTAACTTACTTACTTAGTACGTCACTACCCGGCGCGGCGCATGAACTCGCGGTGCGCGGTTGGGCATCCTCTGCCTTGTGGCATGGCCGCAGGGCACGTCCTAGGTGGAAGCTTTATGTCTCAGGGTGACGCGTGTAGTGCTAGATATGTCACGTAGCGCAGGGCACGTCCTAGGTGGAAGCTTTATGTCTCAGGGTGACGCAAGTAGTGCGAGGTATGCCACGTAGCGCAGGGCACGTCCTAGGTGGAAGCGTTGTGTCTCAGGGTGACGCGTGTAGTGAGAGGTATGCCACGTAGCGCAGGGCACGTTCTAGGTGGAAGCTTTATGTCTCAGGGTGACGCAAGTTGTGCGAGGTATGCCACGTAGCGCAGGGCACGTCCTAGGTGGAAGCTTTATGTCTCAGGGTGACGCGTGTAGTGCTAGATATGCCACGTAGCGCAGGGCACGTCCTAGGTGGAAGCTTTATGTCTCAGGGTGACGCAAGTAGTGCGAGGTATGCCACGTAGCGCAGGGCACGTCCTAGGTGGAAGCGTTGTGTCTCAGGGTGACGCGTGTAGTGAGAGGTATGCCACGTAGCGCAGGGCACGTTCTAGGTGGAAGCTTTATGTCTCAGGGTGACGCAAGTAGTGCGAGGTATGCCACGTAGCGCAGGGCACGTCCTAGGTGGAAGCTTTATGTCTCAGGGTGACGCGTGTAGTGCGAGGTATGCCACATAGCGCAGGGCACGTCCTAGGTGGAAGCTTTTCTTACAGGCAAAGGTTAATGGCCTCCTAAGGTAGTTGCGAAATTTGCGAAATCTTTTCAAATTTTAAAAAGTATAGGCTTATAAACAGTTTTAATTTAGATTAGATTATCTGAACACACGCAAGTCAAGCAACATTTAGATTAGATTATCTGAACACACGCAAGTCAAGCAACATTTAGATTAGATTATCTGAACACACGCAAGTCAAGCAACATTTAGATTAGATTATCTGAACACACGCAAGTCAAGCAACATTTAGACTAGATTATCTGAACAGACGCAAGTCAAGCAACATTTATATTAGATTATCTGAACACAAGCAAGTCAAGCAACATTTAGACTAGATTATCTGAACTCACGCAAGTCAAGCAACATTTATATTAGATTATCTGAACACACGCAAGTCAAGCAACATTTAGACTAGATTATCTGAACACACGCAAGTCAAGCAACATTTATATTAGATTATCTGAACACACGTAAGTCAAGCAACATTTAGATTAGATTATCTGAACACACGCAAGTCAAGCAACATTTTTTTTTATTTCCGCTTTAAAGTTTATTGATAATCGTCTCATTCATAAAAAAAACATTTTCTTCCTCAGGTACCACGTGATTTAAATATTTGCTTGAGATAAGCGTTCGTATATAGATAAACTATGCCCTGCATATTAACATTTGGACTTTTTTAAACATAACAAATCAAAAGTCATTTTGGTAATTAAGATAACTCTGTCAGTCAACAGATAATTAGCTTATCGGTTGAATAATTAAATAGTCTTTCGTTTCGTTAAACCAGTGAAATTATATTTAAGTAAATTTAGATTCGCCTTAGGAAAGTTAATTGCATGGCAACTACACATGTACCTATAGTGTCACATAGTCTTGTTGTTCTGTAACCTAGTGCACTGATAAGGCGTTACATCATGACACTCCACCGGTCGTCTGCCGGATGGCCGGTTTCAAAGGTCAGCACAAACTGAAGTTTGACATGAATATGACGTGAAGATATTAATGTAGGTCAGACAGATATCTTGGAATGGCGTTAGGCCGACGTACTCGCATGCGTGCGCGCATAAAGGAATGTGCAACATTACAATTTCATTATGAAATAGAACACTTACGATACTAGGCAGATCGGCTTGTTCCCATGCGAGCCAATCTATTTGTTTCGTTGCAAAACTAGTTACTTAGATACAAGATACAAGATACAAGATACAAGATATTTATTTGCATAAATAAGTGTTACAATTTGGTCTTATAAAATAGTGAGCACTTATGACTTATTTGCCCTCTGCAGGCATCGCAAATTTTTCGAGGGCGTAAACTGCTACTTAGTTTACTAAGTATATCTAGTTTACCTTTGTTTTTTCAGACAGTTTTTTTAGTTTACTTCGGTACTATACCGACATAGTTTGCTTATTTAACTACTTCGGTACTATACCTTTTTATTTATTTTATTTATTTATTATTAGGTATACTTATGTGGTAAAATCTTGCATTTTAGTAAGTGGTCAAATCTTGCAGCTGAATCAAGCAAGTCAAAGTCTTCTCCCCTTAGATGAATTCAATCGATAACCGGGATACTTTTCAATGGAGTTTCAACCATAATCCACTAAAATTAACAATGGAATAACAAAATGGTTAAGTACAATAATGCTGGGCAATGCTGGACAAATAATGCTGCTGGACAATGCTGGAAATAATGCTGGACAAGTTCACACAACATTATCTAGCCCCAAGCTAAGCCAGAGCTTGTGTTATGGGTACTAGGTAACTGATATACATAATACAATACATTACATAGATAGATATTTTTTATTATACATAGAAAACACCCAGAACACCCGGAACAAATATCTGCAGATCGCTCAAATTATTTGTTCAGAGGCGGGAATCGAACCCGCAACCTCATGCGACACAGGCGAACCATCGCCAGCCGCGCCACAGAGGTCGTCAAACAATAGTTGAGACATGGCAGTTATATAGATATAATGTAAGTACAATAGTTGAGACATGGCAGTTATATAATGTTAAGTACAAGACATGGCAGTTATATAGATATAATGTTAAGTACAATAGTTGAGACATGGCAGGTATCGACGACCTCTGTGGCGCGGCGAGCGAAGCTTGGCCTGCGACGCAGGAGGTTGCGGGTTCGATTCCCGCCTCTGGAACAAATATTTGTGCGATCGCAGATATTTGTTCAGGGTGTTCTGGGTATTTTCTATGTATAATAAAAATATCTATCTATGTAATATATTGTATTAAGTATATCAGTTATCTAGTACCCATAACACAAGCTCTGCTTAACTTGGGGCTAGATAATATTGTGTGAACTGTCCAGCATTATTTATTTATTTTATTTTATTTATATAGATATAATGTTAAGTACAATAGTTGAGACATGGCAGTTATATAATGTTAAGTACAAGAAATGGCAGTTATATGGATATAATGTTAAGTACAATAGTTGATACATGGCAGTTATATAATGTTAAGTACAAGACATGGCAGTTATATAGATATAATGGTCCCCACATTGAAGTATCTGTCTAACTAAATAGATAACTTTCGAACCGAGCGTGTTAGTCCGATATCGCCATGTTTGGTAAGTGTCAACTAACACGATGAAACACACAGAGAAACAAAGAAATATAAAACTAAGCTGTGCCTCCTAGTACCAGTCACGTAACACTCTGACACTAATTGTGCCTCCTAGTACCAGTCACGTAACACTCTGACACTAATTGTGCCTCCTAGTACCAGTCACGTAACACTCTGACACTAAGTTGTGCTCCTAGTACCAGTCACGTAACACTCTGACACTAAGTTGTGCTCCTAGTACCAGTCACGTAACACTCTGACACTAAGTTGTGCTCCTAGTACCAGTCACGTAACACTCTGACACTAAGTTGTGCTCCTTGTACCAGTCACGTAACACACTGACACTAATTGTGCCTCCTAGTACCAGTCACGTAACACTCTGACACTAAGTTGTGCTCCTAGTACCAGTCACGTAACACTCTGACACTAAGTTGTGCTCCTAGTACCAGTCATGTAACATCTGACACTAAGTTGTGCTCCTAGTACCAGTCACGTAACACTCTGACACTAAGTTGTGCTCCTAGTACCAGTCACGTAACACACTGACACTATGTTGTGGTCCTAGTACCAGTCACGTAACACTCTGACACTAATTGTGCCTCCTAGTACCAGTCACGTAACACTCTGACACTAAGTTGTGCTCCTAGTACCAGTCACGTAACACTCTGACACTAAGTTGTGCTCCTAGTACCAGTCACGTACAAATACAAATACAAATACAAATATATTTATTTCGTCAGAATTTTAGGTAGGTACAAGACAGTTCTAACACTCTGACACTAAGTTGTGCTCCTAGTACCAGTCACGTAACACTCTGACACTAAGTTGTGCTCCTAGTACCAGTCACGTAACACTCTGACACTAAGTTGTGCTCCTAGTACCAGTCACGTAACACTCTGACACTAAGTTTTGCTCCTAGTACCAGTCACGTAACACTCTGACACTAAGTTGTGCTCCTAGTACCAGTCACGTAATATCTGACACTAAGTTGTGCTCCTAGTACCAGTCACGTAACACTCTGACACTAAGTTGTGCTCCTAGTACCAGTCACGTAACATCTGACACTAAGTTGTGTTCCTAGTACCAGTCACGTAACATCTGACACTAAGTTGTGCTCCTAGTACCAGTCACGTAACACTCTGACACTAAGTTGTGCTCCTAGTACCAGTCACGTAACATCTGACACTAAGTTGTGCTCCTTGTACCAGTCACGTAACACTCTGACACTCGTTTCGTTTCGTTTCGTATGAGGTAGTGCTGGCCTCTGGTGTCGGAGTTTGTCAAGCCGCCCGAAGGCCTCTGACATGGCTTATCGACTGCTATTAATCAATAACAGCCGGGACCGACAGCTTAACGTGCCCTCCGAAGCACAGAGCGATGGAAATCCGCACATAACTTAGAAAAGTCATTGGTGCGGAGCCTAGGATCGAACCCGGTATCGTTGGATTCTGAGTTGCACTATTGAACCGTTAGGCTACCATCGCTCTGACACTAATTGGCGTCCAGCTCAACATTTGTTGTGTTGTAGCAACACAACGCTGATCTTCCGCTGGAACCATGAAACTGAAAAATACGGATGTCTGCTTCACAATAAATAATTATACATAATTAATGAACAAATAATAATAATAAAGAAAGAAGTATTTCATAAAATAAAACACGTGATTATTAAAATTGTACTTCAAGTTAGGAAGCTCACGTTGTAAGTGTAGGTACCTACCTACGGGGCGTTGCTGTGATAATGACGTCCTAGAGGAGGTAAAACGGCCCTACCCTTATTTGTGAACCTTGTATATAGGTAATTTGTAAGTCGGTGCCGTGGCGTGCCTGGCCTCAGACTAGACCCCTCCGTTTCTTCTCGTGGATGTCGTAAGAGTAGACTTACGGGTTACTTCGGGGGATGGGCAACAACATTCACCTGAGTAATCAATACCAATACTACAATCTATCCGCCTGCCAAGCGTGGTGATTGCATCTATCCGCCTGCCAAGCGTGGTGATTGCATCTATCCGCCTGCCATGCGTGGTGATTGCATCAATACCAATACTACAATCTATCCGCCTACCAAGCGTGGTGATTGCATCAATACCAATACTACAATCTATCCGCCTGCCAAGCGTGGTGATTGCATCTATCCGCCTGCCAAGCGTGGTGATTGCATCAATACCAATACTACAATCTATCCGCCTGCCAAGCGTGGTGATTGCATCAATACCAATACTACAATCTATCCGCCTGCCAAGCGTGGTGATTGCATTCTATGGTAGAGGCCTCATCCGGCTGTGGACGTCTGAAGGCTGGTATGATGATGATGATGTTTGTCGTTGGCGCTCTTAGGAATATGCACATTCTATTGGTGGGTCGACAACCGGAAATTATTGCAAGATATTGTTGTATGTACCTAGTAGTTTTAAGTCTGAGTGTAATAATGTGTTGTGTTCTATGGATGGATTGATATGATAATTAATACTAATAATACATAGTGTTTCGCCCCGAACTGGAGACCGCGAATAAACGTTCAAATTCCTAGAAACGGGAGTCAACAATGGATGTTATACTATTGTCCTTGTTTTATAGAGTACAAGTTTCGAAATTCTTAAATTTTAGTCTTTTCCCAGTATTTGTGTCATAAAAGCTACAAACATACCAAATTTCAGAGTTGTAGGATTAGTGGAAGTATCCTAGGTGTATCGGTTTTTTACATTTTCGATTTAACATAATATCATAAGTTCAAAAATTAAAATAATTTTGAAATGTCGATGAGAGGGACTTTCATATGACACCCAATTTGATATGATATTCTCAATTTTGTTGTACCCCCTCTGGTTAAATTATCCGTCAGTTTACGAATTTGAGCGGCATGAGTCACGAGGGGTTCTTTTTGTATGAAGATTTATTTGTGTGGTGTAATGAAGTCAGCCGCACGCAGTCGATACCCAGCTTTACCTCGGCAATTATTATTGAACGAGCGAAGCGAGTTCTCTGAGTCAACTTAGAAGAATCGGCGTTAGTAAGTAAAATTCAAAAAAAAATTGTTGGTAAGGTTATGAGCTATATCGGTTGGGGGGTTGTTGAGATATCGGAATCCACTAACACAGATTCTTCCAAGTTGACTCGGAGAACTCGCTTCGCTTGTTCAATAATAATTGCCGAGGTAAAGCTGGGTAATGACTGCGCGCGACTGACTTCATAACATCCCAGAAATAAATCTTCATACAATAAAAACGCCCCGCGACTCGCGCCGCTCAAAAAGCCATTTAGTGGAATATATCGTAAACTATATATAATTTAAACAAACCCAATTTGTAGGTAAATATTGATTTTATTTATCTAACTTTTGAGCCAATAATATGCACATATTGAGAACAATCAAATCTAGCTAATAGTTGGAGATTACTTTGTGTTTTTTTTTCTATCGAGAAAATACTGTCCTACCTATCGTGTTATTGGTAAAATGATCCCTTGGATTTATAATGTAGTTAGTATCCATGCATATTTTTAATCTGAATATTGTCCTTGATTTACTCAGTTCATAATCGTAATTAGCGGCATGTTATTTTGCAGCTGTATGCGCCCTGATGCTGGGCAGTCGCCTGGGCTTCCTGGAGCGGCGCATGTCGTCGCGCGCCGCCACGCTGGCGGCCGCCGTGAAGGCACACTTCAGGGCGCAGAGGGACTCGTACTACGGAGCTCCACTGTGGAAGTTCGCGCCAACCACTCTATACAGGACATTTGCTAAAAGCGAGGAGACTATTCACACGTAAGAGGATTATACTTTTACTGGCTACTGCAGGCTCGGCCATTCTACTGCAGGCTCGGCCATTCTACTGCAGGCTCGGCCATTCTACTGCAGGCTCGGCCATTCTACTGCAGTACAATAGAATAAAGAATAAAGAAAAAAAAAGTGTCTTGTATATTATGTCATCCGCTTCGCTATCTGAAGAAGTGTTGATGAGCTGTGATGAACCAAAACACGAAAAAAACAAAATTTCACGCTACAGTAGGTACCAACCCGAATGATTCTGACAAATATTATCAAAATCGCCCGGTAAATAGCACCGCAGCAAACTTCCCCCTTTTTGGGGGAAATATCGGAAATATCCCTCCAATCAAAAGTCCCCGTCAACAAAAAAACTAAAAAATGTTTGAACTCGATACCAAGTTTCGTCTTGATCATTTGTAAAATACGACCTGAAGAGGAGTACCAACAAAGTGACAGAGGAAAGCAAAATGAACTCAAGCTGAGACACTTCACACGCTCTGTCACGAATTCATAATAACGTTGGAAGTAAATATGAACTTCGAACACAACCAAAATCAAATAACCGTATGTACCTAGGTAGTTGGGAAGTAGTTGAGTAGGCTTCTGGCAGATGCATAAATATATTCAATCGGTAGGTAGATGGTTCAAAATGAGATTATGGGTTAGTAGGCTTCTGGCAGATGCATCGATATATTCAATCGGTAGGTAGATGGCACAAAATGAGATTATGGGTTAGTAGGCTTCTGGCAGATGCATCGATATATTCAATCGGTAGGTAGATGGCACAAAATGAGATTATGGGTTAGTAGGCTTCTGGCAGATGCATCGATATATTCAATTGGTAGGTAGATGGCACAAAATGAGATTTTTGGTTAGTAGGCTTCTGGCAGATGCATCGATATATTCAATTGGTAGGTAGATGGCACAAAATGAGATTATGGGTTAGTAGGCTTCTGGCAGATGCATCGATGTATTCAATCAGTAGGTAGATGGCACAAAATGTGATTTTGGGTTAGTAGGCTTCTGGCAGATGCATCGATATATTAAATTGGTTGGTAGATGGCACAAAATGAGATTATGGTTTAGTAGGCTTCTGGCAGATGCATCGATATATTCAATTGGTAGGTAGATGGCACAAAATGAGATTATGGGTTAGTAGGCTTCTGGCAGATGCATCGATATATTCAATCGGTAGGTAGACGGCACAAAATGAGATTTTGGGTTAGTAGGCTTCTGGCAGATGCATCGATATATTCAATCGGTAGGCAGACGGCACAAAATGGGATTATGGGTTAGTGGGCTTCTGGCAGATGCATCGATATATTATATCGATGGATAGAGGGCATTAGGGTTCAGACAGATGCGCTGATACTCGTATTATTAAATCGATAGGTAATCTTTGTGATCGCAGGTAATCGTTAGGTACGCAGTGCTCAGTAATAGAGCGGGGCATGCGTGGATGAATCTGTGCATCAGGCAGACAATACAGGAGACGCGAAATATAATTGTAAACCAATCAGTTTATAAACCGACATTAATTCCATTGCGGAAAAGATGCGACGCAGAGTCAGATAGCGCCTTGCCTTGGGAATTTGAGGCCACATTTCCGTCAGACATCCGTGTTTGTCAATTTGTTCGATTTTGTGCAAAAAAATTAATAACATGTATTTTTGGCAGAATAGTATCGGAGCTGATGGAGGAGGCGAGGGCGCGCGCCCAGGTCGCCGCGCACGACCACACTATGCAAGAGATCTTTATGAAAATCTTGGATAACCCGGCGCTGGATATGCGGGACAAGAAGGCAGCTGTCATCGACTTCATCACAGCTGGGATAGAGACGGTAACAGAGGAACTTACTACATAACTCAACGAGGAGATAAATAGAACATGTGGGAGAGATCGTATTCAGGACTTGTTCGAATAACGGGAATTCAGCCCGCTCGCCGCTCTCTTCTCAGCCGTCACTCGACCGCCGCGCCACAGAGCTCGTAGAGTCTTTAAGACGCGATAGGTTCTCAAATGTCTCTAGAATTTTAAAGTTTTTGATAAGAATTTTCATAGTTTTCTATGAAGAAAAAAATATATGATATTCTTGAGCTTTTTATCTAGTGAAATCAATAATTGAATACAATATTTGAATTACTTCACTCGATAAAAAAAAATAACAAAGATACCTCCTTTTTGAAATTGAAATGCTATTTTTAACTCACTTCTCTCACGTTTTAATTTTTGAAACATTTGGTTACATGTTAGTTATTATTTAAGTTAGTGAATTCATTAACAAAATTAAACAAAACTTTGAACGATATTTTTATATAATTTTTTTATACATAAAAACACGGTATCAGAGCGTGCGCTCGCCTTCTTCGCCTCATACAAAAATGTTCGTTGAACCTATAGCGCCTTAACTCCTTTTGGCTCGTACGAGTACAAGTGACACCAATGTTTTAATCATAGATATGTATATGTATGCTAATATGGGGGAGGCCTCGTCTACCAGTGGCTGGTGATGATGGTGATGAGACATTGGGGGGGAGGAAGGGAAAGAATCCAAACTAAAAGTTCAAGTAACACACAATCACAATAATCGATTGAGCTCGTGTCTGTTTGTTATCTTCTTACGACTAAACGTCTGAACCGATCCTGATGAAAGACAAGTTGTAGTGTGTACGATGCATGAGGAATGTCAAAGGATACTTGTTTTAGGAAAAAATTGAATTTTTGGTCATAAACTTGTGATCCGGAAGAGTGCGCCCACGGAATATATAATCATTTGGGGTTCATCTTAGCAAAAGCACAAGGAGATTATATCCGAAATAAATAAAAGAAAACAGCTATGGATAGAACTTAAAAAAAACAACCGGATAATGAAGCTCTAAAGACAAACTTCAAAGAAAAAGAGACTACAATGCAAACCTTATCCAGACAACAAAAAATAACTACTACTATAAATAATTTACGAAATGCACTAGAAAACCTAAAAAAAAATGAAAACTAATTAACAATTTGGCAAGTAATAAAGAAAAACAAAGCTGTGCTCTTTCTAAGCTCATAATCGAACCTAAAGAAATAACTGACTCAAAATTTTTTTGTGATGAATTTAATAAATACTTTTCTACCAATTTATTTTACTTTGGTCGAAGTAATCAAGTACCGATAGCCTTTCATGAACTGCGTTTCTGCCTTACCACTAACAACCGACCTTAGCGGCATAATTGAGTTTGACCCATGTACAACAGAAGAAGTTGAAAAAATTATTAACATTCTAATTCTAGTGCAGGAGACCAATTCTCGGATTGTAGAGATTATCTCTAAATTAGAGATAATGTCGAAGCATGAATGTCTACAAAATATGTCACGAAAATGTCACAATAACCATCAAATCGTATTCGATTTGAATGATTTTGGTTCACTATGTCTATTTGTGACATCACGAGAATAGCAAATTAAGTTTTTATTCGACATTCGCCATCTTTTTTCGACATATGTCGAATTCGACTTAATCTCTAAAGCACTAGAATTGCCCTTCAGGTCTAGACGGAATTAATACTAAAATTTTAAAATCTATATTTTCTTCCGCAAAAGGTTTACAATAGTATCAATGAATATCTTAATGATATCTAGGAACTCAATTTTATTGATTATTAATTTATTATCTGATATAACGCATATAACGCCTTTTTTAGCTTGAGAACTTTGTCTTCACTTATTTTGAATCCATCGGGACATTTTATGAAAACATCCACATCTAGGTTCCCATTTAAAAACGCTGTTGGCACATCAAATTGTTTCAATGGCAAATCTTGTTGTACGGCAAGACTCATCATCAACCTTATGGTCTATATTCTTGCTACTGGAGCATAGTTATTTTCTGAGTTACTTTGTTGATATCCTTTCGCCACTAATCGGGCTTTCTTTGTACCATCTTGCTTAGTTCTGAAGATACATTTTGTATCAATCGCTTTCTTTCCCTTTGGTAAATCCGCTATTTTCCATGTTTCCATTTACTCATGTGAAGTAAGTTCTTTATGAATCTCATTACTCTACCCTTTGTTCATTGCTTCTTCATAATCTTTCGGTTCTCCTGACAGTAGACAATAGGCAGTTTATAGTTCATTATCATCGATGTATCTGATCGATTTGTTTACTGTTCTTCCTGATTTTGTTCTTTATTTTTATGATCGTCTTCTTGATCCTTCTGGATGACTTCTCAGCTTGTTTTGTCTTAAGTTTTTCTTTCAGGTACGTTTTCTTCTATTTCAGTTGATTTCCTTCTGTTTTGACTATCTTCTGTGTTATTTTTGGTATCTTCTTTTTCATCTTCGAAGTATCTTTGAATATCTTCCCTATCACCTTCTTCACTCTTCTTTTCTTTATAAGTATAGAATTTGTGTTTCATAAAATTTCACATCTCTTGTATCTTGTTACTTTCAGGGTCCCAGAGACGGTATCCATTTTGTTGGTATCCAACAAACCTCATTTATTTAGCCCTTTCCATTAGTTTGTCCTGTTTCGGTAAAATATGAGCCCGAGCTTTTGATCTAAAAACTCTTAGTTTCGATAAACTCTTGTCTCCAAACATCTTTTCTGCTCGAGTTTGAAAATTAATGGCTGACGATGGGCATCTGTTTATTTAAATAGACGGCACATCTGACTGCTTCACCCCACAACATCTTTGGTAGACCTGTATCAATTTACAATGTTCTTGCTCTATTATAGATTATTCTATTCATGCGTTCTGCTACTCCGTTGGATTTTGGGCTATAGGAGTTTATATATTCTATTATTATTCCCTTTTCTCTGCAAAATTGTTGAATCTTTTCATTTTTAAATTCACTGCCATTATCCGATCTGATTCTTTTGACTTTACTTCCTTGTTGATTTTTCATTCTGATTATGTATTCTATTAGCCTATCAGTTGCTTCACTCTTTCTCTTCACTAAGTAAACCTAACAATAATGTGTAAAATCATCAATAGTTGTATGGTAGTAAACCTCACCTGTTAAAGTGGGTGTGGACACTGGTCCAGACAGGTCAGTATGAATCAGCTCGCCTATACTATATGAACGTGGTTTCTCAGTAGGATAATCGGGTTGACTTACTTTTCAGGCATGGTTCACAGTTCACACGGTGTCTTACTGTACGGCAGTTGCAACATTCTCAGCTGTTTCGCATTAGCATTACCTAATCTCTGATGCCACCTTCGATCACAGATACACAAATCATTTGAAATCAAACTCAAACTCAAAACCCACAGAGTGCAAAAACGTCTCGGTTGAACCGGCTCCATGGCATTTCGTTCGAAACCAAACAGATGCCATGCCTTTTTTCAGTAAAATTTCAGGTACTTCTGAAACATATGTATGTTCATTTAATTTAAGGAATCTACCTGTGAATTTTCGAGTATCTACTACCAAGGGTTTCCGAAATGTGAAGCATTTTCATTTTACATTAAAAGCTGTTTTGGACCCCTTTCAGGGTGAGTTTTCCAAAATCCTTTCATAGTACACCCCTACACCCAAAAAGGAATACATCCTCCAAATTTCGTGGATCTAGGTCCAGCGGTTTAGGCTGTGCGATTCAAAACGCAAAGTGTATACATTAAAAGCCCTTTTTGGACCCCTAAGGACCAAATTTTCCAAATTCCTCTCTAAGTACACCTTTACACCCTAAAAGTCCTTTACACTCTCCCAATTTCAAATCTCTACGACCAGCGATTTAGGCTGTGCGTTGTAAAAACAAAGTTTTTTTATTTATTTACAAAGAAAACGTTCCCCTTCCTTTTTTCAGGAAAATTTCAGGTATCACTGAAACACGTGTCTTTTAATTTTGTTTGAGAAATCTCCTTGTAAAATTTCAATGTTCTACTTCTAACGGTTTCTGAAATACAGAGCATTTTTTTTTACGTTAGAACCCCATTTTGAACCCCTTAGAATGCGAATTTTAAAAATTCCTTTCTTAGTACAACCCTCCGCATCAGGACAAACACACCCTTCAAATTTAAAGTCTCTACGACCAGCGGTTTAGGCTTTGCGTTGGACCTCGGTCAGTCAGTCAGTCAGTCAGGACATTGCCTTTTTTATATATGTTCATTATGCCATTATTAAGTGTTCCGTGGCTTCAGAATCTACAATAAACTGAACACTATGAACTATGGGTCTACTCACTTTTGTTCCTATTTTACGTGCACAGAAAGCTGTAAAAGGCTTTCACCCTCCTCTGCTTCTGCCACGCGGCCGGTCTGCCATAGTTTTGTATTGGAGCTCGTGCCTCGACCTCTGTTGAAGTAATGACCTCTGAATTAACCTCGATGTCCACGATGACCTCTTGAGTTGAATCGGCTTCCATGGTTGTCTTGTACTGGTTGCACCGTTCTGCACTGGAAGTATTTATGTCCCCTTTTTCCACATCTGTAGCAGGTCATAAAGCTATGCGAGTTGCTACTGTACTTTCTATTTCTTCGCCCTTCAATTTGAGCTCTGCATCGAGCAATCTTGATTTGATGAAGTCAACGTTGAGTTCTCTATCAATTGTTTCAAGTGTTTACTCACTGTTTTTACTCACTGGGTAAGGTGAGCAGTAAGTGGCACACCTTGTCGGTGTCTTACAACGTCGCACCAGTTGACTCTAAGTCTGTTATTAAGTTATCAAACTTAAAAAAATGGTCTTTAAGTTTTTCACTCGGGGTACATTTCATAGATAGCAGTTTCTTTGCTTAGTTGCTCTAAGGATACAGTCATCGAGCAACACGGAGGCCTGCGGTGCTCTAAGGATACAGTCATCGAGCAACACGGAGGCCTGCAATGCTCTAAGGATACAGTCATCGAGCAACATGGAGGCCTGCGGTGCTCTAAGGATACAGTCATCGAGCAACACGGAGGCCTGCGGTGCTCTAAGGATACAGTCATCGAGCAACACGGAGGCCTGCGATGCTCTAAGGATACAGTCATCGAGCAACATGGAGGCCTGCGATGCTCTAAGGATACAGACATCGAGCAACACGGAGGCCTGCGATGCTCTAAGGATACAGTCATCGAGCAACACGGAGGCCTGCGATGCTCTAAGGATACATTCATCGAGCAATACGGAGGCCTGCGATGCTCTAAGGATACAGTCATCGAGCAACACGGAGGCCTGCGATGCTCTAAGGATACAGTCATCAAGCAACATGGAGGCCTGCGGTGCTCTAAGGATACAGTCATCGAGCAACACGGAGGCCTGCGATGCTCTAAGGATACAGTCATCGAGCAACACGGAGGCCTGCGATGCTCTAAGGATACAGTCATCGAGCAACACGGAGGCCTGCGATGCTCTAAGGATACAGTCATCGAGCAACACAGAGGCCTGCGATGCTCTAAGGATACATCGAGCAACACGGAGGCCTGCGATGCTCTAAGGATACAGTCATCGAGCAACACGGAGGCCTGCGGTGCTCTAAGGATACAGTCATCGAGCAACACGGAGGCCTGCGGTGCTCTAAGGATACAGTCATCGAGCAACACGGAGGCCTGCGATGATCTAAGGATACATCGAGCAACACGGAGGCCTGCGATGCTCTAAGGATACAGTCATCGAGCAACACGGAGGCCTGCGGTGCTCTAAGGATACAGTCATCGAGCAACACGGAGGCCTGCGATGCTCTAAGGATACAGTCATCGAGCAACACGGAGGCCTGCGATGCTCTAAGGATACAGTTGATTGAACACACTTTTTCTTTCGAATTCTTTTTTTTTTTCTTTATAATTGGCGCCGCACGGCTTGTGCATTTGCCATTTTCAAGTAAGTATCTGTATTTTCACTATATTGTATTTTCAATATATTTTGCAACGTTACACTCCTTCCAAGTCGTCAAAGTCACAGTCGAGTCATGATTTAGTAAAACGGTGGCCAATTTTACTAAAACTTTGGTAGACAATTTCCACCAATTTCAAAAGTCACGCAATTCACTTCCATTTCATTTCACTACACTTGTGCTTTTAAAACCAGCTACATTAGTTAAAATGCCACCAAAATAACTCAAGAAAACACTAGGAAAAGAAATAAAATAAAAGTAGACAACGTCTCTTTTCGAAAATGGCGGGAAGAGTCTTTCGAATACTTGCTCTAATTTTTCAATCATGTCGGCCGCTGTTGAGCCTTTTTTTCTAATTTCTATAAATTTGTCAGAGACACATTGTGCTATTATGCTACGTGCTTTGGAATCCACATCAGTTGGTGTCTTCGATTCATCAAGAGCTGATATTAATCCTCGCGCCTCCAATATTAGTTTTAGTATGAATTTCTATGTGGAAAAATTAACACCATCAACCAGCTTTGGAAGTTGGACATTACCACCCATTGCCATCTTGTGCTGTTTATTTCTTGTAAATGTGTAGGTATTATTATTTGCATTTATTTTGATGCTGCATGGTGCAGTGGGAGCGTTCATACTTTATATTGATTTTATTGGAAGAGAGCGACCACAGATAACATAACATGATACTAGTTCCCGGTGAACTGATAGGATAGACACAGCTTATAAAACTAAGGTACATTTTACACCGTAACAGACTGATATCTCAATAATCATCTTATGTAGGTACCCATGTTTCGCAAACTAAATGATTGATTGATTGATATTTTAATAAATGTTTGCAATTATGTAATTAACTATCAAGCTATCAAATAATAGATAATGTTAATTGAGTCTACCTTAACTTGAACGACCTACAGTATTATCAAGTATTTATAATTGACTCTCATGTAAGCGATAATAGGTATCTTTTTTAGAATAAATGATTAACTGTGAATGAATAACTGAAAAGCACGGATACCCATAAAAAATATGTAGTTAGGTACAGACCGTTCACCGTAAGATGTCCCCTGCCTCGGTTGGCACGCCATACAATGCAGGGGACATCTTACGGTGAACGAGCTGTAGGTAATATAACTACTCTACTCTGAATACTCGTAGAATATAATTTGACACAAGTCACAGTGAAACGGCTTCCTTTGATCTGGATAAGAGACATTGCGTTGTCCTCAGCTCGCAAACAGCCTCGTCTTCCTGCTGTCGCTCGTGAGCGGACGCCCGGACTGGCAGCGCCGGATCCGCGCCGAGCTGCCCGCGTGCGCCGCGCTCGGCGCCGAGGCGCTGGCGGCGGCGCCCGCGGTGCGCGCGGCGGCGCGCGAGGCCTTCAGACTGCTGCCCACGGCGCCCTTTCTGGCGCGCCTGCTGGAGGCGCCGCTCACTGTCCACGGACATCAACTACCGGCGGGGGTGAGACATCCTACGAGTACCTGCAGCATAACTAACAATTAGGAGTTAGTCCCTGTCAATCGATTTTAAATGGGGCCCACGGTGGCTATGGTACGCAAATAAACAGGGAGGAAAATCTTAAAATCGAGCATTAACAAAAAGTGAAGTCGTTATGTTTTCGCCAAGTCGTCCCGGAGTGGTGCTTCACTCACTCGACTTTCGGTACGCTCGGCCTCTTCGGCTTGCTCCCCTCAGGCCCTCACACACGAGCTACGGGCTCCGCGTTTATATACACTTCGGTACGCTCGGCCTCTTCGGCTTGCTCCCCTCAGGACCTCCCACACGAGCTACTGGCTCCGCGTTTATAATATACACTAGGGGCGTGACGCACATGACCACGTGGTAGCGGGGAGCTCCGAGTCGGTTCAGTCACTCTTTTCAAACGTAACCTACTCAAGTCGGGGTGGTCGTCGGTTTAATAAGATTTGATAATTTAGTTGCAAGTCAGTATTTTTGTTGTTGTAGCAGGGTAGGTTAATCAGTGTAGAAACTTGTTGAGGTAGTTCCCCAAAACTTTGTCGATTTTCCCTCACGATTATTTTTTTCAATCCGACAGTAGTTTTTGTTGAACATACGTTTTCTGGTATGCAGACATTCGTGCTAGCCCACACGGGCGCCGCCTGCCGGCGAGAAGAGAACTTCTGGAGGGCGCAGGAGTACTGTCCGGAGCGCTGGGTCGAGGTGCGCGAGCCGCACGCGGCGGCGCTGGTGGCGCCCTTCGGCCGCGGGCGGAGGATGTGTCCCGGGAAACGATTCGTCGAACTAGAACTCAATGTGTTGTTGGCTAAGGTACAATTATTGTAGTTCACATTACAACAACCACAACAACAATTACATTTATTCATACAACCTGTACACAGCAACATAAAAACACATCGACTAGTTAAAAATATACACAAAAAAACACATTACGAGTGAATTCATTGAACTCACAAGGATGTCTTTGAATTGACTCCTGTTTCATAATTTTATTGCAACAATGTTACTTTTAGGAAAGTCATGAGTATAGCGATCTAGGTATAGGAGTGATGAGTATAGTCCAAGTTCCAACTATGCTCACTGAAAAGGTCAGTCTTCCAAATTGAATGCAACGATGCTCCAAGTTCAATTCTCGTAATCATTTATTAACCACACTGAAAGTTAAATGAATCAAGACTGAATTGTGAATGGGCTGAAAATTGGTATTCTATTCCCTCTTAATAACAATTTAGTCCACCTACTTTTTATTCAAGGCGACCTTAGATTAGAGTAGGATAACATAAATCACTGGAAAGAGTGAATAGAGATGCGTTTGTTATTCTAAAATTAAGCCTTTAAATTCAATTTAACTTTGAATTTTTTAACTTTTGGGCTCAATTTCATTTGTTGCATTGTATGCTATTTGAGACATGACATCGACACTAGATCGAAGCATGATCCGAACTACACCACTATTTGAGACATGACATCGACACTAGATCGAAGCATGATCCGAACTACACCACTATTTGAGACATGACATCGACACTAGATCGAAGCATGATCCGAACTACACCACTATTCAATATATACATATACCAATATAAAAAAATAACTGGATATTAAGTATTCGGTACTTTAATCTGCGTTATGTTTTTGTTTTATCGAATGGAATTAAAAAAGATATTAACTTTTGTTTTCTTGACAAAATCCGAATAAATTTATGGACATAATTAGTAGAGAGGCAGCTTCTCAAAAAGTCGTCAAATGGCGATTCCCGTTCGACAGACTATTCCCGCGCCGACAACCAGTATCATTGTACTCAGCATGATCTCCTGAACGAGAATAGACCGGTTGTCGCATTCTAGTGGTGGAGGAGGGAGAGAGGGGAGGGGAAAGATGCGAAAACCGGGTATAAGGTTTGGTTAATATCTCAATAACCGCTATTTACGCACCTTTCAACCTTGTGGGAAAACTATGTATAATTTTACTTTATTAGCAACCTTCATGTTGTAGTTCTAATGAAGATGTGATCTATCATTGTGAGGATGGTATTTTTACCATTTCTATTCCTGCAATATTGCACTGCGGGAATAGCAATGGTAATAATACCATCCTCACAATGATTAATCACACTTTTGTAAGAACCACAACTTGAATGTTGCTAATAAAGCAAAGTTTACATAGCTAGAAACACAAGGTTGAAAGGTAACGTTGCGTAAATCGCAACTGCAGGCTAGTATTTACTTCACACCCTTGTTAAAACCACAACTTGGAAGTTGCTAATAAAGCAAATTGGGCATAGCTAGACCCACGATGTCGTGAAAGGTAACATTGCGTAAATTGCAACTGCAGGCCAGTTTTTACATCACACCCTTGTTAGAACCACAACTTGGAGGTTGTTAATAAAGCAAATTGGGCATAGCTAGAACCACAATGTTGTGAAAGGTAACATTGCGTAAATCGCAACAGCAGGTCAGTTTTTACATCAGACCCTTGTTAGAACCACAACTTGGAGGTAGCTAATAAAGCAAATTGGGCATAGCTAGAACCACAATGTTGTGAAAGGTAACATAGCGTAAATCACAACTGTTAAATTGCAACAATAGGAAACTGTACGTCGCTAGATTATATAAGTATAACATTGTGATATTAACACGTTTTAATTTGCTAAATAGGAGCCAACAGAGTAAGTTTGTGAAAAACAGCGTTTGTGAATTTCGCAATGTGTTAACCCACAAAGTACAAATTTTCACTTTGTCAATTTCACAAGAATTTTTCGCAATAATTAGGTTGCTGCGGCTGCAAAGTAACTATGACGGCTACCATTTAGCAATGTTATATTGCTAAACATTGTAACTTTAAATATTTAAATAACTATATTGTATAGATGATGCATGTTGATTAGTCACATTATGTTCATAGTTTTTTTGTTGTTGTACTATTCCGCTACCTATCCGTGAAAACCTTCAATAAGCTTTCTGATATTTATTAATATGTAAGTCTGTTAATTTTAAGCCTTTGGTTTTCCTTCAAATAAATATAGCTATAAATATAAATCCGCAATATTTTTTTCTGAGTGTGGTTGTTGACGCGGAACTCGTCTGTCCAACGGGAATTCAATTTCGGAGGACTGGCCTCCCTACTAAATACTCGTGCTTGAGTTTGTGCGGTGACGAGTGACGCGTCGAAATAATAACTTGGTAGTAATCCATGGCGCATGCACTATTAAATTGTTTTGACCAATTGTTCCCATTTCTTATGGATTTCCCATTTATTTTTACCCGCGTCCATAGGAAAATACCCTTGCGTCCCTACACGTGATCTCTGGGTGGTGCCAAACGGGTAAAACCACATTTCTGGTGGTAGGCTTCGGCCGCGGCTTGTCACCACCCACAGGACAAAGCCAGTTCGTGAAGCGACATTGTCGTGTTTCGGACTGATGTCTAGTGTAGCCATCGTGGAAGTGACGGGTTTGAGCAGTTCGTACACTGGATTCAGCATGTGCGTTTTAGAGACCGCAGTGGTGCAAGTGTGCCGGGTTGCTAGGCTTGGAGGGTAGCGGGATCCGAAGCACGGTTCTCCGCTGGCCGACCGCAGGTTGTAGGGGGCCCAAGTGAGTTAGCCACTCATGAAAGGCTGCCCCACCGCCGAAAAATCCTAGAGTGCTCCATCGTGCTGGTTGGCGACCGGATGAGAGGGCCCGATGGCCATTCCTGGGGGGGTTCGGGCGTCCCCGGAGTCTCCAGTCTAGTCTCCCACTGGCGCAGGAGCCTGCTGTTGTCTCTAGGTTTTCACTGACTAGTGCCTCGCTCAACAGCCGTTTTTCCCACTTACCTTATCACTCAAAATGAAATATGAAAAAGTCAAAATATAATAAGTTGTGCTCACAGCGGAAGCACTTCCTCTCGCTTCAAGGGCACCTCTCAAACTTTCGAACACTACACTCCAATCTCGATCCGGCCCACCAACACCTAGAGACCGCCAAGCCACACTTATTATTCCTCTCGGAGACGCAGATTCCATGTCCTCCCAATACAGCATACCTCACATACCCAGACTATGCTCTGGACTTCTGGAGCACAATTTTAAATCCAAAGCTGATATCTGTTTATTTGTCCGGGAGGACATTTGCTGTCTGCGTCTTCGTGACCTCGAAGAACCCGATTTCTCCGTTTTATGGACTTTGGTGGACACCGGCATGGATAAAATTATCTATGCTGGTTTCTATCGATCGTACTCCTGTGAAGCGGTGGATGTGGCCCAACAACTTTATCCTGATGCCCAACTGGTGATTCTGGGGGACTTTAACGCCCACCACCAACAGTGGCTGTTCCCTTACCAGTTGTCCGACCATGCTGGGAGAGAGGCGAGCAAACTTGCACTTACGCTAAATCTCACTCAGCTGGTCGATGAGGCAACCAGAATTCCGGACGTTCAGGAACACACAGCCAACTGCCTGGACCTTCTGCTGACGAACGAGCCGGATCGCCACTCGGTATCAGTGATGCCTACTTTGGGAACATCAGATCACTGTGTGGTGAGGTCTGTATCTTCATACTCGCCACCCGATCCCTCACCCAGAGGTAGTAGGCGAGTGTGGCGTTACAAATCAGCAGATTGGGATGAGATGCGACACTTCATCGCTTCTTGGCGTCAAACCTGCTTTTCTTCTTGTGACCCGACGGTTTGTGCTGATGCCGTTACGGAGGTGATCAAAAGAGCAATGGATTATTTTATTCCATTCTCCGATGCATCACCTTCAAGCAATGCTCGCCCATGGTTCAGTCCTACGTGTGCTAGCGCGGAAGCGCAAAAACGTGCGGCATATCTAGCCTGAGTTGACGCAAGAAACGGTAAAACCTTGGATGCATGGATTAAGAAGAAAGCTTATAACAAAACCGCCAAGTCCTGCAAGAAGTTGATAAGAAAGGCTCACTTCAATCGGATTGGCCGTCTGGGGGCTAAGCTTGCCGCATACCCTGCGAGAAGTAAAGCTTTCTGGTCTCTGGCTAAGTCAGTGGAAGCGAATTTCAGCCGCCCTTCACTCCCCCCACTACTGAAACCAGACGGGTCCCTAGCTCACGCTGCGGTTGAGAAAGCACATTTATTTGCCACTCAATTTGCGGAGGCTTCGCGAACCTCTGGCGAAACTCCACCCAGCCTTCACGGTGTGAAGCTTCAATGCAAGACATTCGCATCCAGCAAAAGGAAGTGCTCAAAACGCTACGTAGTCTTGATGTGAATAAAGCTAGTGGTCCTGATGGTATCTCGGCCGTAGTGTTAAAAACCTGTGCCCCTGAGTTGTCTCCAATATTAATGCGACTTTTCCGCCTCTCTTTGAAAACTGGTGAAGTCCCCAGTCTTGGAAGACAGGCTTGTCTCTTCTCGGCGAAAAAAAGACAGTATCTCCAAGTTCCTGTCTTCCGAGATGTACCTGTAGCTATAGGAGATAACCTCGAGCTTTTAGGCGTTTCACTCACGCCTACTCTCAACTTTGGCTCCTACATCGAGTCTAAGGCAAAAACTGCTTCCATGAAGCTGGGTATCCTGAATAAGGTAAAGCGTTACTTCACACCAGGACAGCTTCTAACTCTGTACAAAGCACAAGTCCGGGCTGGTATGGAGTACTGCTGCCACGTTTGGGATGGCTCGGCCAAACACCAGCTTGCTGCCTTGGACTCGATCGAACGCAGAGCTTTCAGGCTTATAGGTGAGCAGCATATGGCGGAGACTAAGATCCAGAGTCTCGAGAACCACCGTAAGGTCGCGCACCTTTCGATCTTCTATAGGTTACATTTCGGGGAATGCTCCCAGGAACTTCATGATCTGAACCCACCATCTCCTTTTCATCATAGGACGAGCAGGCGCACGGCTCGGTACCACCCTTACCTCATTAGTATACCCTCTATTCGTACTAAACGGTTCAGTTCTACCTTTATAATGAGAACTGCTAAGGAGCGGAATACACTACCGTCGTCTGTCTTTCCTGAAAACTATAATCTGAGTCTCTTCAAGGCTAGAGTGAATAGGTGCCTTCTAGACCTTTGTGCTCCATCTTCGGCCGCATTGTCACTTACCAACAGGTGAGATCGTGGTCAAACAAAGGTCTATCAATGTTAAAAAAAAACCTGGTAATTGTTAACTTTTTTTACGTTGGTTGAATCTTTATGGAATACTGATTATCCAGGTTTTTTAATGTATGAAGTATGAATAGTGGTGTATAGAAGAGAAATTTTTAGGTTTTGATTTTGCAAATGATTATTTTTGATATTCTTCTTTCCAGATATTGCAAAGATGGCGTGTGGAGTTCGACGGGGAACTAGACGTGCAGTTCGATTTCCTGTTGTCTCCCAAATCACCAGTCGGTCTGCGTCTCGTCGAGTGGTAGTGTCCTGTTAACTGCCTCATCACCAGTCGGTCTCCGTCTCGTCGAGTAGTAGTGTACTATTAACTGCCTTATCACCAGTCGGTCTGCATCTAGTCGAGTGGTAGTGTACTGTTAACTGCCTCATCACCAGTCGGTCTGCGGCCCGTTGAGTGGTAGTGTATTGTTAACTGCCTCATCACCAGGCGGTCTGCGTCTAGTCGAGTGGTAGTGTACGGTTAACTACCTCATCACCAGTAGGTCTGCGGCCCGTTGAGTGGTAGTTTACAGTTAACTGCCTCATCATCAGTAGGTCTGCGTCTAGTCGAGTGATAGTGTACTGTTAACTGCCTCATCACCAGGCGGTCTGCGTCTAGTCGAGTAGTAGTTTACTGTTAACTGCCTTATCACCAGTGCCTGCTAATAGCTTCTCTTCTTCACAAGAGAATAATAACAAAATACCGGCAGGCAAAATAAAACATTCCAGATAAAATAAAAATTTCAGTGGGCGCAATATTATTTCGATGAGTATCGAGAGGCAATTCGAAATATAAACTTAGCAGGTAATTTTACTACGAGTTTTTAACTCGTTACAGAAGCTGGATTTAATTATATCCACATATCTCTTTGCCTCCAACTCCACTCTTCATGATGGGGGTGCCACACCTCCATCAATAACCCAGTGTTCGAGTTCCATGCCGGAAGTACATTTTTTTCAAAAAGTGGTACGGAAGGATCTCTCATCCCTTGATGTGAGAAACTCGAGTGGGCCAAATGGCATTCCGGCTGTTGTGCTTAAAAAGTGTGCTCCTGAGCTGTGTTCCGTGCTAGCGCACCTCTTTGATCTGTGGTACACCTCTGGTCAATACCAGCACAATTGCCGACTTCGTGGAAAATAGCCCATATTCATCCTGTCCCCAAAATAGGCAATCGAACCAACCCGTCCAACTACAGGCCCATTGCGATAGCCTCTCTACTCTGTAAGGTGATGGAGCGAGTGATAAACACTCGGCTTCTGGCATACCTGGAGGAGCACCAGCTGATCAGTGACCATTAATACGGCTTCCGTCATGGGTGATCGGCTGGTGATCTTTTGGTCTATCTCACTCACCGTTGGGCTGTAACCGTCGAGAGTAGAGGGGAAGCCTTGGCAGTTAGCCTAGATATCACTTAGGCTTTTGATCGGGTTTGGCACGGGGCACTTCTTACGAAATTACCATCGTACGGGCTTCTAGTGGGGCTATGCAAATGAGTTACAAGCTTCATATCCGGGCGGAGCATCAAGGCTGTTGTTGATGGGTCATGCTCAGACCCGAAGCCTATCAATGCTGGTGTTCCGCAAGGATCAGTTCTGTCACCTACACTATTCATTATGCAAATCAATGATATGCTAAAAATTAGTGGTCTTCATTGTTATGCAGATGATATTACGGGTGACACCTTTTATTCTGGCCACGCTAACACCTCTCGTTCTGAAGTTGATGAGAACAGGCGAAAACTTGTGTCTGATGTTGAGAGCTCCTTAGAACAAGTTTCCGATTGGGGTGACTGGAACTTGGTCATATTTAACCCAACTAAGACACAGGTTTGTGCGTTCTCTTATAAGAAGGCCCCGTTCGATATGTCTCCGCGACTCCAGTACATTCCCATAACCATCTCGGCAAGTATGGGATTCTGGGGGTCGAGATATCTAATGAGGTCCAATATGGAAGTCATCACGAAGCAAAAGCTGCACTGACTTCTAAAAAACTTGGAGTGCTAAACCGTGCCAAGCAGTATTTTACGCCGAATCAACGGTTGTTGCTTTACAAAGCACAAGTTAGGCCGCACGTTGAATACTGTTCCCATCTATGGCACGGGGCACCCAAGTACCAGCTGCTTCGCTTTGACTCCCTACAAAGAAGAGCCCTTAGAATCATCGGCGACCCTAAGCTCTCCAATACTTTAGAACCGCTTAGCCAGCGCACAGCCATTGGATCTCTTTGCGTGTTCTACCGCCTCTACAACGGGGAATGCTCTGACGAGCTTTTAGATCTCATCCCAGCATCGAGATTTTACCATCGCTCTTCCCGGCACCGTGACAAAGCTCATCCACACATCATAGATCCCTGGGTTTCTCGTACGACTCGTTTCTCGAGATAATTTCTTCCCCATACCTACAAACTACGGAATGAGCTTCCATCTAAAGTTTTCCCGCTTGGTTAAGACATGTGTCGCTTCTCGAAAAATTATCATAAATTACCTTCAGGGTAGGCAGCGCATTGACAATACCCCCGGTGTTGCCAGTGTCTATAAGTGACGGTGACCACTTTACATCAGGTGGGCCGTAAGCTAGTATGCCAATTAGTTTCATAAAAAAAAAACAACTTTTCTGGATTTGTTTTCTGAACCTACCTACTACCATTGAGTTCGGGTTAACATTAACGGTCCGTACGAGTTTCGTGTAAAACTAGACAATAGTAAAAAGTACTTTTTTGAGCGTAAACACAATAACATATTTTTTTGAATGCATGCAGTGTTTTTTTTATACTTGGTCCGCATCTCGGATTATACACATTACTTTTTTTTAACGGCATTTTTACGGCATATTTTTACATTCGTTCTTGGTGTATACTTAATTCACATATTTATCATATACCTAAGTCTACATATTTTCATTTAAAACTCCATATAAACTAGTGGTTCGCCCCGAACTGAGACCTCGCGAATACACGCGATTTAGGTAGGTAACGTAGGCGTAGGTTACCTTATTTATTTCGAAAAAATATCTATGATATGTACGTGACTATATCTAAAACGTAGTGATTACATGCTCAGTGAGTATATCTACATAAAATGAACGTAGTTATCACGGTACTTCATATCCAAGCTTCAAAACGCATCGATAGCGAGATCTAACTTTCAGACATAATTAGCAATGCCATATAGTTGTGGATTTGCTACTTAACCACCAAAGATTTTTCATTACAAAGAATTGGTATTACAAGGACAATCCTCAACTTTCGACTTCTCCCTGTAGTTTGCACAAAATATACAAATACCTTTCTAATCGACTTCTAATAACATTAACTGAGATTAAATAGTTAGGTGTTCGAAAAGTTAGACCTACCACGTCGTTCAAGTTCCTAGAAACGGGAGGTCAACAATATTGGTTATTGTTTTATAGAGTAAAAGTTTCGAAATTATTCAATTTTAGACTTATCCCAGTATTTGTGTCATAAAAGCTACAAACATACCAAATTTCAGTGTTGTAGGATTAGTGGAAGTACCCTAGACGTTTTGGTTTTTTACATTTTCGATTTACCCTAATATCTCAAAAACTAAGTAAGTTAAAAAATTCTAAAAAATAGTTTTGAAATTTCGAAGCAAGTGGCTTTCATATGACATCCCATTTGATCTAATATTCTCTCTTTTTTTTTTGTTACCCCCTCTTGGACCCCAATATCTCAACAACCCCCCAACCGATATAGCTCATAACCTTACCAACAAATTGTACCAGCACTATCTACCCCTTAATAAAATTTCATGAAGATTGGATTAACGGTTCGGAAGTTATGCTCAGACAAACATACATACATACATACATACAAACGCCGATTCTTCCAAATTGACTCAGAGAACTCGCTTCGCTCGTTCAATTAGGAAAATTATAGCTTATTATTACTTTTGATATTGAAGTTTATTGATTTAGTACATTCAAAAAGTGATCAGTTTTATTCACACAGAAGAGAAAAACTTAAAATGTGGCGTGAAACCGTATGACTACACGTAAGAATATAATAAAATCTGGCTCGAAACCGTAAGACTAAACGTAAGAATATAATAAAATCTGGCGCGAAACTGTAAGACTACACGTAAGAATATAATAAAATCTGGCGCGAAACCGTAAGACTACACGTAAGAAAATAATAAGAATAACAAAATAGTTAAATGTTTTGAAATTTGAGATATTTATCTCACAAATTTTTGTAGGTATCTTTTTTTGAGCACACTATATTAATAATTGTAATAAAATATCGAAATAAAGCCAATTATGCCGATGCGCAACCACAAGTTGTGTTAAAATTAAAGTTCGTAGCATAAATGTGATTTAAATTACCGTGTTGAGAGGTTTGCGCTCGGAAACGTACTGTTTTAGGACCGCGATACTTGTAGCGATAATGTACGAGGGCTAACTTTACAGAATCGACGCCAGCGCAGGAGATATATTATATAGTGGCATAATACAATCTATTATACATTATACATATATAATATAAACTTTATGGATTAGGTAAATTAGTGATTGTCGTAGCGCATTTTGTATAATATTTCGTGTTTTAATGCTTCGTGTACCTTAATAGTGTTATTAAGGTGATGAATGCCTCGTGTACCTTAATAGTGTTACTAAGGTGAAGAATGCCTCGTGTACCTTAATAGTGTTATTAAGGTGAGGAATGCCTCGTGTACCTTAATAGTGTTATTAAGGTGAGGAATGCCTCGTGTACCTTAATAGTGTTATTAAGGTGAGGAATGCCTCGTGTACCTTAATAGTGTTATTAAGGTGAGGAATGCCTCGTGTACCTTAATAGTGTTATTAAGGTGAAGAATGCCTCGTGTACCTTAATATTGTTATTAAGGTGAGGAAGGCCTCGTGTACCTTCATAGTGTTATTAAGGTGAGGAATGCCTCGTGTACCTTAATAGTGTTATTAAGGTGAAGAATGCCTCGTGTAATAGTGTTACAGAATGTATAGATAAAGTGATGTTCCAACTTCCGTAACTAAAGCTTTATTCACACTAAAGATAAAATAAGGAATTATATTTGTGTTTATTTTTATTCAGTAGGTAGGTACCTCAAAATGCAGTGGAGAGGCGAAATCCGAATGTCTTCCAAATTTCAAAATTGATTTATTAATATTATTTTCATTTGATTTCCTTGGTACCAACTAAACATCCAACATCTAAATATTCCATTTGATTACTGGTAGGTACTTATTATGAAACTTCTAGACGGAGCTGATCAAAAATGCTCAAATTAAAATAAAGTACTTACTTATTTACAAAAAAACTGCCGCAAAGGTAGGCGTATGTATAATTTAATATGTTATATTATTATAGCATATACAATATATGGCTGTGTTAATATCAAAAACATATTTAAGTATACAAATTGTTATAACCGAAAATACCTCTTTTTATAAGACTGCATACCGCCGTTTTGCATTTTCCTGGGTTTGTAAAGGGTGTAACATAATATCCCTATAAGCCCGGGAAGGTAGTATTCTACCCATCATGGAGAATAACTATAGTTCTAAGACTTTTTAAATTGCGAAGTTTCTCATTCATGAAATGTCTCGTAAAAATCCTGAAATTCCTACAGAAATTCCTGAAATTCCTCCAGAAATGTATCTTACACAACATGAGGCAGACCCACGTGAGGTAGGTACTTTAACATATCGTAACTTCCTCATGATGTGCTACGTTCACTTTTGGAGGAATATGAGGATTTTTGCGAGGCATATAATGAATGAAAATCTTCGACGTTTAAAAAGTTGTGGAACAAAAGTTATTCGCCATGACGTGTAGATTACCCCCTCCCCGGGCTTATAGGGATATTATGTTACACCCTGTATTATGTCGCAGGGATAATGTAAGCCGTGTTATTATAATGTCACTGGTGATATTATAATTGCACAATTAGATTGTCAATCTGACACTATTACCGACCAATTGTCAATTTAACTGGCCAATTACAGCTGTCATGGTCTCATGTTTTTTTCTTGTAGAATGGCTACTTAAATTATAAATAAGCCGTACAGCCTACCGAGGGCCATAGCTATATACTTCGGCCCGTGCCACAGAATAAATAATAGCACAAGTACCCGTGGTATGGACGGATACGGAAATGATACGATAAATTAATCTAACCATGCAATTATAATATCACGAGGTAATTATAATGATAGCAATTAATAGTTATTATAATATCATTAATAGCACGGCTTTCACAATAACCCTGCGACATATGCACTGATCAAAAAAGTTTGACACCACTTACAAAAAATCGTATTATGCCGAAATTTAACATCTTTTATGGTAAGAAAAATCTAATGAATGATCCCTCAAGCGTAGTCCTTATGCCTAAAGAGGAAAGCTCCTTAGAGCTAGTGTCAGATTTGGTTATCCGAAATCTTACTTTCAATCCCACTAACACACAATGTTCGCGGCGAACCGCGGTTTGAGGGCATTTCTCTTTCAATCCCACTATCACACAATTTTCGCGGCAAATCGCGGTTTGAGGGCATTCCTATTTCCACATCTGCGAGCATTGGGAGAGTTGGGAGTCACTTCGAAGTGAGTCTTTCACAACACTTACGTCTAAATAACTTGGAGTGAATTCTTTTAACCGTGCAAAAAAGTAAGTATTTCACGCCAACTAAAACTCTTTTACGAAAAAATGCTACAAAACCTAATTAAAATTGAGTAATTCGTAAATTTACACCCATATTCAAATAAATACTTAGAAAATCATTGAAGTTTATTAAAACATAAAGTTTAATTGTTGTTGCAAGACTTTTTTGATTAGTGTAGTTCTGTAATATAATTTATAATTTTAACGGTGTCGAGATTTTTGAAATGTTTGCACAATGGCTGTGATGTTTCAGAAAGATTTTATCGACAAAGCGCCCATAGCGTTTCAGAAATCTGACCTCACCTGTAAATATAACAATGTAATCCTTTTTCTGTGTTTTTTAAAATTTAGTTGCGATCATTCCTTAATATTGTTTGATTGTTTTTAATTAGCAGTATAGTATAAAACAAGCTCCGCATAAGCATCTTCGCGCCTGTCTGTTTGTCTGCTTAATTCTTCTAAACTACGCAACGGATTTTGATGCGTTTTTAACTATAACTTAGAGTTTTTTCTCGAAGTTCTATAGGTTTTCGTGTGTAGCCGGGTGGATCACTAGTATGTAATAAAAGAAAAAGTCCTAAGGTATCAGCCCTTTGCACACTGAACAACTGAAGGTACAATGTCAAAACTACCCATAAATGTGAGTACCTACATCATTGACATCATTGAGATTACGAAGTGTACGCAAAATAAATGACGGGCGTCAACTAGTTGCGCAGTTTCGAAGGAGGAATAATTAGGAAGGTAGGTATGTCAGCTCAATATCGTTAAGATGTGACCATTTCCTATTTTTATTTGAGCGTTAGTTAGAATTGTTTTCGTCGTGGCCGGAAATATGTGGCCTAATTTTGTTTTGGCCGTAATTGAACTCAGCAGTACCGTTATTGGATTTAAGCTAATAAAAATTGGTACTTTAAATAACTAATAGAGCAGTAAACTTACAGCATTTAAAGTAGTATGTAACTTAGCAATATTTTAATAAGTAATTTAAATTAAATAGAAAAAATCTCATTGGTATTGTAAGTGAACATTTGAGCGGTAATATAAGCATTAAAGTCCACCTATAAGCATTCTTCAATTTGGCATTTTTTGTTTGTTTTTTTTATTGCCGTTGAAATGAATATGAATTAAAAAAAACGTTTTGAATCTGTTCGCTACGCTCTTCGTAAGCTCCATGCTTTGAAATACTACTTTAGGGGTAGGCCGACTCAGGCAGAGTCAGAAAAGGTGGATTCGGTTTCGTTCCGATTCGTTTAGCATATTCTTTTTGTCGCTAAATTGAGAAATTTGCCGCCGATTTAGTCATGTACGCTTTCTGTATTAATAAAAAAGTGCTGAGTTCTAATAGGTAATTAGGCACTGTTTGTTATTTAAAGCTATCTAGTGCTCGGCTCGAAATGTTACTGCCCAATTATAATGCTTGGTGCTCGCTTTTTCTTTTAGTTTTTAATGTTGATATTATTGTAACAACGACATGAATGTTTTAGATTTATACGCTCGCTACGTTTAAATCTATCAATAAGTTATCCCTAACATTAATTTGGCTTATAAATAACATAACATTCGGAACGCGTGTCCCAACAGTCACATAAATGGACGATAATATGTTGTATATAGGTATCATATTGATAGCTTCAACGTAGCCATAAAAGTTACTTTTTAAATAGATATTGTTTGTTAAATTAATTGATGTTTTACTGAGATTATCATAATATAATTAAATAATGTAACAATTGGAGTTTTATTTTTTATTTTACCTTTTAGATAGGTACTTCGGTATCGATTCTGTACCGCAGTGTCTGTTTTATGTGTTTGTGTTACAGCATTCTTCAGATTTACATACCTACATACATAGAGACACACCTTTTACTCCGATAGGGTAGGCAGAGCCTCAATGGCCCTCTTCTCACCATGTGTTGCACATACATAAAGACACACCTTTTACTCCGATAGGGTAGGCAGAGCCTCAATGGCCCTCTTCTCACCATGTGTTGCACATACATAGAGACACACCTAAAACTCCGATAGTGTAGGCAGAGCCTCAATGGCCCTCTTCTCACCATGAGTTGCACCATCGTGGGAATATAATGACGTGAAAAGTGGTGAGCTCATCGCCACCGTTGCTTCCACGACTGACTCGGCTAACGCTTTCTTCCAGTAATAAAACATTCCAAAGATAGAAAAAATAATATAATAAGATAGTTAAAAAGGTTAATTATTATTTTTATTGAGTTTATTATGGTACATCTTCTTTGATACCTAAGTATCACAAACTGCAGCATATTATTATCACAAACAAAAATATCTTGCTTAACAGGCAACCTTGAACAAGGAGTGCGTTCCGATACAAGCATATTTTTCCACTAGGTAGGTATAATACACATTGCGGTATCGGTGAAGTTGAACTACTCACATAGGTACCTATAACCAACAACTGATAAACAAACTGTGGGTTTTGTTATATTTTGCGGTATTTTATCAGTGCCTAACTAGGTATTCAAATTATTTGGAAACGATTCTATTATCGTAGGTACCTACCTATATGAAGCGAACGGAACGTTATTCTGATAATTGTGAACGCAGTCTTCGAATGACTGTCTTTCGATAACCTCTTTTGTCTTGTTTTATTATTATTTTCATATTTTCGTTCCGGCCTGTTATTAAAATGAAATTCTGTGCAAATATTTCGTTTATGTTCGCTGAGGCCTCTTCGCTTTTAGAAAGATATGCTTTAGCGAAAGCCGCTGGCTTCAAAGCTATAGAATCTGGTTTCCCTTTTGGTTTTACGTTAGAACAAGTGAAACATGCGAAGGAAAGCGCCGGCATACAACAAGTTTTAATCAATCTAAAAACAGGTAAGATTTATTTACTTAGACCTGCTACCAGGGTTGCCAACTTTTCCAGTCGCCATGAACGGACACCAAATTGATTTTGGTCATTATGATATGACAAAATCGAAAAAAAACACGTAAAGTATCAATCAAATATGTTTATTTAAGAAAAATAATACATGTGATTAACTTAACAGCTAAACGTAGTGATTATTTTTTAAATGTTAACGGCTAGGTAAATTATGGTAAAAATGTCGAAATATAAATTGAAAGTAACAAAGTATTAATCCTAGTAGAGTGTGTATTTTATTTTGAGAAGATTTGGTATTTTTAATCGGAACAAAATTGTCGAACAGTACCTAACTTAGTATAAATTGCAGTAAAAAATTGTTTTTTGAAGCAGGTAGGTATATTGTGTTTTTTTTCGTAGGTTTTATTACGTGCCTAAAAAATATATACCAATACCTATGTGTAGAAAAAAACTTTTTTTTAGTATTGTAGGTACTTGCTCTCGCTTTTTAACATTTTTGTCAATAATTCATCTATAAATAATTATTATTATTGAACGAGCGAAGCGAGTTCTCCGAGTCAATTTGGAAGAATCGGCGTTAGGTTAGGTGGGGTTAGAGGAACATACTTTATTTCTTCATGATATTTTAAGTTCTTACTGCTTTATAGAATGTCCTTTTACAGATTAGACAAATATAATGTATATTTAAGTCTGTTATCTTTTAATGACCGTACATCCATTTACGCTAACTATAATATTTATTAACTAAAAATGTTTATTTGTTAGGCTAGTGCTTTTGTTCCACTTTCCCTGTTTTTGGGGTAAGGGAGACGGTCTGCGCATTATGAATAAATATAGTACCTATGTTGATCATTCTACAACTATTTCATCTCTAAGAATTTCGTTGATTGAAAATGTTTTTTTCCATTGAAATAGGGCTTATAGTATAAATTATTGAATAAAAACGGAATTTGGGGCAAGGGAAACATACTATGTAGAGGCAGGGGTGGTAAACTAAAAGTTTTTTTTTCATACCATGTATTAAACATTTTAAATTATTCACACCTACTGAATATTAAAAGAATTAAAAGACATTAAAAATAACTTGGCCTCTTCGACCAATTGCAGGTGTGGGCAATTTCGTGATAATGTCCTCCCTTTGTTTAAGTTCCGAGATGTCGTCCACCACGGGGAAAGCAAAAATAGTTGCTGTTTCTGCTTTTGATTTCCTTCTTGTATATGTAATTACAGGAGAACCGTCATCATTTATATTAATAACTACTCCTACGTAATGTTAAAGTGACTTTTTTGTGCAAAATTTAACCAGCACCCAATCATTTTTACCCACTGCATTAACATAGTTTTCCTTGTCATCGTCGAATTCTATATCTTCTGCTTTGTCTTCATTATATTTTATGCAGTATATTTTCCCAAAAATCATAATCATCGCTATCTTCGTCGTATTTAATTTCTGTGTCAGTGTCACTTGAAGACGTTTTTTTTTTTTGTATTATTGTTTATCGCTTTTATTTTTTTCACTGTTTTTAGTTTTGTCCTTTTTGTTCATTTTTTTTGGGTTCCTTTTAATTTCACGTATTTCTTTTTTAATGTTTTCCTCTGCTATTGCTTTTGGATTTTGTCCTCTTTGTTGATTTTGTTCTGTTATATTTTCTTTTCTTTGTTTTGCGTCGTGTTTAGTTTCCTGTACGTGGTTTTTTTTATTTTTTGTTCTGCTTTTGCTTTTTCTTGTAGCTTTGTCTGACTTTTTTTTTCCTGCTCGTTTTTCTCCAAATTTATTAATACATCGTCACGGGTTATTACTTCAGCTCCAGTTGCCATACGCTGTATTTTAGTTTTGTAGCTGGTAACTGCTTTTATTCTCAATAATAGTAGATCTTCGAACCTGATAATCCTGTTTTCTAGAATTTGAAATGTACGCTTCCTGATGTTCACTGATCTAGTTGATTCATAACTGAGCTGGTTGAAAGAGTAACGATCACTGCTATATTCTTTTGACGTATTTTGTGGGAAATCTGAAAATGTAGGATGACGAATATGTATAGAGTCAAGTCGGTGCTTTTTAAAGAGCTAGCAACGAGTCCGGGTTGTATTTAGGTGGCTCAGTACACAGCGGCACATCATTCAGTGGTTGATTAGTAGGGTCTTCGATAATATTCGTAGCATCACATGTTGCTTTATGTTTCCATTCATGCAGAAGAACTTGAAAATTAAAAAATGTAAAAAATTAAAAAATATTTATTATAGCCAAAACAAAGTATCAGGTTTTAAATGGAACATAACATCTTAAGCTAATTATAAGGAAACACATTGTTATGCTGAGAACTTAATATCTAGAAAGAGTTATTGTTGGCTTCCTCACTAGGCCAAGCCTGTATCGAGGGAGCCTGAATACGAAAGAGAAAAAAAAACATACAATTTACCGCTCAGCTGACAGTTAGAGGTATAAGTATAGATTTTTTAAACATAAAGATGCGATCAAATGATAAAAAATAACGTTTATGATGAGAATATAGTATTCCCACCTTAAACAAACATTTTAAACTAGGTAGGTACTATCTTATAGTAATATTTAACTTAAAGTTAATTTGGTTACAAAATACATATATATATATATATATATATAAATAACAAAAACAGACGATTTGGTGATTTAAATGGAGTTAAATAAAAACAATAAAAAGAAACAAAAATATCCTGGTTCAACACTAAATTATAAGTAGCTTATAAGTAGCTCCTCTGTTTTATCATAACCTAAGGAGGCAAGCCACTTATTTGTAATAAATTTCACTTCGGTAACGGATTTCCCCTTTATGTCACAGAGTTTGGCAACTCTGTTATATACATGTATTTAACTTGGATGAACTTATCTTCTGAGATAGCATTTTGATTAAGGGGATATATCCCCGCTTTTCGAAAACCAGCTGCACATATAGCCGGGTCCAATCCACCCAAAATTTGTCCAAGCATTTTTGCAAAATTTTTTTTTTGCCAACGACTTTCCGATGTTCAACCTCTGCCACTTTACAAGGGCAACGTCCCATTTATCTTTTAAAGATTTATTTACAGCCATATCTAGTGGCTGTAAAAGAGGGCTGGTGTGTGGAGGTATTTTTAAAATTGTAATATCAGCTTTTCTAGCTTTTTTAATAAGGTTTATACCAACATGTGTTGCGTGTCCGTCATATATCAAAAGGATGGGACGTTTTGGTCCTACTATTTTTAAAAACACTTTTTCGAAAAAGTTTTCGAAAACCGCTGTCTCCATCCAGTCATTACTGGTTGCAGCATATACTGTCCCAGGATACCCGTCGTCTGTTGTCCATTCGTCCCACACATTTTTCCCCTTGAATACGATTACCGGAGGAGTTTTTTCTCCAAGAGCATTACAGCCTAATAGGACAGTGGTATGGTCCTTTCCAGGAGAAACGATTGTTCTCGTCGAAGTAAATCCTTTAATTCCAACTACTTTTGACTTAGAAGGATCTTTTGAAAAGCTGGTTTCATCGACATTCCATATATGAGATGGTCTGTCTAGTAATTTGAGTTCTGTGAGTGTTTGTTCTAGTAAATCAAAGTAGGGATATATAATATATGGGCTATATGCCTGTTTTCTTGCATATTCCACCGGCTGTGGCTTCTTAATTGATAGATTATGCCTTTTTTTAAATGAAAGAAACCAATCTACCCCGGGCACGTCATTTTTAAACGGATTTTTTATGTCATTTTCCGACACATACAGGCCCACTGTTTCTAATATTTCTTTCCTTGTCAGTCCAAAACGATGCTTCTCCATGTCACGCAGGTTTTTTACAAGATCTTCTACTTCCCGAGATAAGATAGTGGCTCGTCCCAAAGTATTTGATTTGAGGTTTTTACGATCATATACCTGAAAATAAAAGTACATTACTGACGAGGTCTGTAATTAATGACACAGTTTGCAGCCCGGTCATGATGGCCAAGAGCGCAACGTAGTGCAGGACCAGGCCATCACAACTCGGTCAGCATTGTAGCCAGCTAGCTCTTGATGGATAAGGTGAATTGAAGATCAAGTCCATCATAAGTTGGCTGCAATGGTGACCGCGCTGTGATGGCGTGGACATTTGAAAATAATAATTTGGCGTGTTTTAAAAAACGATTCTAATTTAAATTCTAGCCTAATATAGTAGTCGGTCCATAATTGGCGATGAAATACATAAACAACGACAAACATACATTAAAAAATGCATACAGTTGAACATATAAACGCCTTCTTTTTTGAAATTTTGAAGTCAGTTAAAAATACAAATAAAAAAATTGAAAGAGGTGCAAAAAAGCCCATCTACATAATACAAAATAAGTCCAAAGCAAAACCAGCCCTAAAAAGTCAATAGAGGTAACTTACTCGATTTATTATGGTAGGTCTGGGTATTCCATAATGCTTAGAGGCCTCATACCCCGACAGTTTTCCAGTTTTCACTGCTCTAACAGACTCTAATAAATTTTCACGTGGGTATGACGCAATATTCGTTTTCCGCACATTATTTCTGGGAATTTTGTATGTTTCTGTAATCACAATCATGAATGAATATACCTTATACAATTAAATTAAAGTAGGTACTCGTACCTACGTAGGTACCTACTTGCAATGCAGTAGATATGATTTATTTATGTTATGTTTAATGATGTTTTAATCATAACAATTATTGAAGATTAATAAGTTTGTTTACTGATAGCAATAAAAAAAAGTATCTCGATGGACTAAATACATAGAGGCCACAGGAAGTCGGTGGATGGAGGCAGCTCAAGAACGTTCGTCGTGGCATAGTCTTTGGGGTCTATGTTCAGCACGGACTTGTTGCAGACGATGATGTTGTAATGTAGCCTCGCGCTCGACTCGTTTCAGGCGACACCGCGAAGGGCGAGCTGGGGGTCACCGCCGCTCCGGGCAAGGAGGACGAGTTCAAAGACAACTTCAACACTACAGTACTATACGCGAAAGCAGTCAATGCGAAGAAAATACACATCATGGCGGGGACACTGGAGCACGTCTCACAGATACACTGGGACACCTACGAGAGCAATCTGCAGTACGCCGCAGACGTGCTGAGGACTGAGGGGCTGATGGGGGTGATCGAGCCGATCAATCACTACTCGGTGCCGCACTACTTTCTGAGTGATTTTGGGAAAGGTATCTTACCTTACGTACCACGTGCATTATTACGTACCACGTGCATTCTTACGTGCCACGTGAAGTCTTACGTACCACGTGCATTCTTACGTACCATGTGAAGTCCTACGTACAACGTGCATATTCTTACGTACCACATGCATTTTTACGTACCACGTGCATTCTTACGTACCACGTGAAGTCTTACGTACCACGTGCATATTCGTACGTACCACGTGAAGTCTTACGTACCACGTGCATTCTTACGTACCATGTGAAGTCTTACGTACCACATGCATTCTTACGTACCACGTGCATTCTTACGTACCACGTGCATTATTACGCCAGCTAACAGAAATAGAACGAAATATAATGAACATTGAATGAAAAGAGACACCGATATACCTACAGTGTGTTGTTTTTAACTTGGACAGTATGGGCATATCCGAATCCTTAAGAGATACGGGAAAACTGTCTTTTGAACCATTTACTCATTTTGTATGAGAACTATTTTGGAGTAGTAATTTTTTTTGGTCAAGCGTGAATTTCCATAAAAATGAGTTGTTTTGATCAAGTTTTTTTTAATGCATACCTTTCTGCTCTGTTTCATGTAAGGATTGTTTCATTGCATTGGGAAAAAAAACGGAGTAGCAGAAGATAGTTAAATTTAGTAAAATGTTTTCTCATACAATTTGTAAGAAATCTGGTTCATACGTTAATAAAACTATAGCAATAAATGTTCAATATGGCCTCCCTCTGGCTGTATACAGGTACGGGCACGTTTCAGAACACCCTTGCAAGAGGCAGGCCATATTGAATATTTATCGTGATAGTGTTACTAACGTATGTACCAGATTACTTACAAATTGTATGAGAAAACATTTTATTAAATTTGACTAACTTTTACTGCTCCGTTTTTTTTCCAATACAATGAAACAATCCTTAAAAAAAACTTTATCATAACAACTCATTTTTATGGAGAACTCACGCTTGACCAAAAAATTACTACGCCATAATCGTTTTCATACAAAATGAGTAAATGGTTCCAAGGACAATTTTCCCGTATCTCTTAAGGATTCAGATATGCCCATACTGTCCAAGTTAAAAAAACCACTCTGTATATACCTATAACAACAAAACTTTAACAAGACGTGTTTTTTTCAACTTCAACATATTTCCTTGTCTTGCTAATCTTGTTTTGGACTCTTGGGTGCCCTCGGTAATACGATGAAGATTAAAAAATCACTGACATTATAATATAACATTAAACTAAACTGTAGGTTTTGCTAAAAATCGTATAAATACGCTTGATTCTTGTCAGCGTCTGCGAAGGAAAGGCGGTTTCTATTCAACGTCGTGATTTCGCGGCTCGCTTTGTTCGCGATACAATTTGCTGCTTGTTTCACTCATATCAGTGAAGCTGTAAACTTGTTTCACTCATATCACTGTGAAGCTGTAAACTTATTTCACTCATATCACTGTGAAGCTGTAAACTTGTTTCACTTATATCACTGTGAAGCTGTAAACTTATTTCACTCATATCACTGTGAAGCTGTAAACTTGTTTCACTTATATCACTGTGAAGCTGTAAACTTGTTTCACTCATATCACTGTGAAGCTGTAAACTTGTTTCACTCATTCACTGTGAAGCTGTAAACTTGTTTCACTCATATCACTGTGAAGCTGTAAACTTGTTTCACTCATATCACTGTGAAGCTGTAAACTTGTTTCACTCATTCACTGTGAAGCTGTAAACTTGTTTCACTCATATCACTGTGAAGCTGTAAACTTGTTTCACTTATATCACTGTGAAGCTGTAAACTTGTTTCACTCATATCACTGTGAAGCTGTAAACTTGTTTCACTCATTCACTGTGAAGCTGTAAACTTTATGGTTTTATGAGTTTTGTTTTCAATTTACGAAGATATAAAACGCGATATAAAAATGCGATTCTTTTTTCTTAGAAATAACTTATTTCAGTGTTTAAATCCAGTTGTATAAATTCACTAAGCGTTAAATTTAAAAGAAAGAAAAAGAAAGAAAGAAAGAAAAATCATTTATTTGTGTCATAAAACCATGGAAACAATATTCCACTAAAAATGACAGATACAACACAGAAACAAAGAAAGATAAAACTAAGTTGTGTCTCTTAGTACCAGTCACACCTCTTAGTACCAGTCACGCCTCTTAGTACCAGTCACGCCGCTTAGTACCAGTCACGCAAGACTCTGAACAAATAAGCGTCCAGCTCAGCGTTTGTTGTGCGCTGATCTTCCGCTGCAACCATTTAATTGAAAAACACGGATGTCTGCTTCAATAATTATTTATAATTAATGAACAAATAATAATAATAAAGAAGTATTTCATAAAATACAGGACGTGATTATTAAAATTGTACGTCAAGTTAGGACGTGGATGTGAATTTAAAATCATTAACAATTGTACGTCAAGTTAGGATGTGGATGTGAATTTAAAATCATTAACAATTGTACGTCAAGTTAGGATGTGGATGTGAATTTAAAATCATTAACAATTTTTGTTGTAGCTGTTGAGATCATAAAGCGCATCAACAGCCCCCACCTGAAGCTGATGCTGGATGTGTTCCACTTGCAGCAGATCAGCGGTGACCTCTCGCACGCCATCACCGAGCTCATGCCGCATGTAGGACATGTGCAGGTATGTTCCACTTGCAGCAGATCAGCGGCGACCTCTCGCACGCCATCACCGAGCTCATGCCGCATGTAGGACATGTGCAGGTATGTTCCACTTGCAGCAGATCAGCGGCGACCTCTCGCACGCCATCACCGAGCTCATGCCGCATGTAGGACATGTGCAGGTATGTTCCACTTGCAGCAGATCAGCGGCGACCTCTCGCACGCCATCACCGAGCTCATGCCGCATGTAGGACATGTGCAGGTATGTTCCACTTGCAGCAGATCAGCGGCGACCTCTCGCACGCCATCACCGAGCTCATGCCGCATGTAGGACATGTGCAGGTATGTTCCACTTGCAGCAGATCAGCGGCGACTTCTCGCACGCCATCACCGAGCTCATGCCGCATGTAGGACATGTGCAGGTATGTTCCACTTGCAGCAGATCAGCGGCGACCTCTCGCACGCCATCACCAAGCTCATGCCGCATGTAGGACATGTGCAGGTATGTTCCACTTGCAGCAGATCAGCGGCGACCTCTCGCACGCCATCACCGAGCTCATGCCGCATGTAGGACATGTGCAGGTATGTTCCACTTGCAGCAGATCAGTGGCGACCTCTCGCACGCCATCACCGAGCTCATGCCGCATGTAGGACATGTGCAGGTATGTTCCACTTGCAGCAGATCAGCGGCGACCATTGAGAGAGAGAGCCATGCTCTATTATCTATGAACCAATTAAAACGGATCATACATGTTCCATCATGCCCCGCAGTGAAGTACAGCTTCGCTCTTACCTCAATAATATTAAACTAAACCCGGAACTGCTCCCCACACCGGCTACGCCAGTATATATGAGAAGACTCGAGACTTACCTGAATAACATTAAACTTACCCCCCCCCCCCCTACCGCCAGTGTGTTTGAGAAGACTCGAGACCTCACTAACATGAAATCCGTTCACGAGGCGGGAACGCACCTTCAATATACATATTAGGAATAAAACAAAGTCTCTATCCGCGTGTCTGTTTGTCCGCTTAGCACTAAACTACGCAAGGGATTTTGATGCGGCTTTAACTATAATTTTGATGAATTCTCCCGTACAGTGTGATTATTCGATCAAAAGGGTTTTTTTTAACTTGGACAGTATGGGCATATCCGAATCCTTAAGAGATACGGTAAAACTGTCTTTGGATCCATTTACTCATTTTGTATGAAGATTATTTTGGCGTAGTTATTTTTTTGGTCAAGAGTGTGCCCGTACTTGTACACAGCAAGAGGGAGGCCATATTGAACATTTATTGCGATGTTTTATTAACGTATGTACCAGATTACTGTGTACAGATTTACTCTGCAGCTCCGATTTTTTTCTTCCGGTACAATGAAACAAATATGTATTTGTTCTCTACTTTACAGATAGCTCAGGTACCCAATCGCAACGAACCCAACACTCCAGGTGAGATTAACTACGAGTATGTACTGCAGCAACTAGCCGACAGCGGCTACGACGACTGGGTCGGCCTCGAGTACAAGCCGCTGGCCAACACCAACGATGGCTTACAATGGATCAACAAATACGGCTACAGTCTATGATGACAACTATAACATAAATCAGTAGGTAGTCTCGCTAGAGTTTGTTATACTTATAAATAAAACTTGTTTTTTTAATAATTTGTTTTTATTTACTTTAAATTAAGTTAAAAGTATGCAAGCATACAATATAGCAAACATGCATAGCAAACATACATAGCAAACATACATAGCAAACATACATAGCAAACATACATAGCAAATATACATAGCAAACATACATAGCAAACATACATAGCAAACAGCTTTGTCGGCAGACAAGTGTTGTGGCCATACGCCTTGTCAGGCATCTAGAGATGGTGAAAAAAGTCAAAAAAAATGGTGGGTCCCAATTTATCGGATATGCAGGTTTGAGCGTGTTGTGGCCATACGCCTTGTCAGGCATCTAGAGATGGTGGGTCCCAATTTATCGGATATGCAGGTTTGAGCGTGTTGTGGCCATACGCCTTGTCAGGCATCTAGAGATGGTGGGTCCCAATTTATCGGATATGCAGGTTTGAGCGTGTTGTGGCCATACGCCTTGTCAGGCATCTAGAGATGGTGGGTCCCAATTTATCGGATATGCAGGTTTGAGCGTGTTGTGGCCTTACGCCTTGTGATCTGAGCAGATCTCTGCAGTGAAACGGAAAGAGACCGCCAACGGGATGGAGTGTTGGGGTTAGGGTGGTGGTGTGTTGGCTCTCTAACTTGCGAGGAGTTGGTGAGTGGGCCGACTATCGCCCTGACCCCAACCTTAGGCGTTCCCCCCATATTTGGGGTGGGAAGGCAGCTGGCCCTCCGCGTGTCCCTCTGATTAGCAGAGGGCACAGTGAGAGGGCCGGTCAGAGGTGCCCGATGGGTGAGGTGGAGTACCCTTGTTTGTGACTGGCGGCACATTCGATCCATCGAGCGTGACGCCACTCGCAACGGGGAGGAGCTGCCCTCTCATCACCCAGGCAGAGTGGCTCCCTACTATGCCTGGATGATGAGACAGCAGGGAAGGGCTGTTTATTCCCTTGTTTGACTTTGGGTTAATCCAAACTCAAATGTGGGAATAAACGGCGAAAAGGTAGTTTGCCCTCTCTACCTTCCGGGCGTAGCTGGTGCCACTCCCGCCAAGCTATGTTCGGAAGATAGATGATGGCCAGGTAGGAAGTGACATCTCCCTCTTTCGCCACGATGACACGAGCTCGTTTTCGTGGTGGAGGAGAGAAATGTCAATGGGCTCGCGTGGTGGTCGGAGTGAGGGCTCTGGCTACCCTCCTACGAGCCTTTGGACGGTGGCAGCACAGAGTGGACCCTGTGCTGCCACATTTGGAGGGAGTGTTTGTGGTTGGCTTTTTGGCCAACCATGGGATGGGCCCTGTTGGGCGTCGCGCGAGATGGGCACCAGTGCGTTCCGAAGGAGATCCCGGAGCCCATCGACATGCGCAGAGGATGGCCACCGGGGTGTTTTAGTGAGTCCACGAGTCCGTGAACCTCACATAACCGTATTGCACCCTCAATGCAATACGGTATCTGTTTGCAGATTTCACCTCGACAAAAAAAAAAAAAAAGGTTAGGTTAGGTTAGGTTATCGAGGGGGTCTGCGTTGAGGTAAATTCCAAGATGAAGTATCTTGGACTTGTCCTTGACAGTAGGTGGAACTTTAAGGAGCACTTTGCTCGCATGGTTCCAAGATTGATGGGTGCGGCGCGTGCTTTAAAGCGTCTGATGCCGAATCTCGGAGGTCCAAAAGCTAGCAGCCGTCTTCTGTATCTGAGGGTGGTGCGTTCCATGGCCCTATATGGGGCCCCTATTTGGGAACCAGCTCTGACAGAGCGTACAATTGCCCTGCTTAGGAGCTCTCAGAGAGTGATGGCCATCGGAGTCATAAGGGGGTATCGCACAGTCTCCTGTGAGGCAGCATGCTTATTGGCAGGATCTCCTCCCTGGGACTTGGAAGCGCGAGTCTATGCTGATAGATATGATTGGCATTTGGAGCTTCGCAACCGGGGGGAGTATCCCACGCCTAGAGAGGTACAACTGTGGAATGTACAGGCCCAGCATTTCCTGATCGGGAAATGGAAGGAGCGTCTGGCTCATCCTAGAGCTGGAAGCTGGACGGTTGAAGCCGTTCGACCATTGGTCGAGGAATGGCTAAACAGGACACACGGGTCGCTTTCCTTCCGGCTCGTGCAGGTTCTAACACATGTTCTAACGTAGAGGTTAGGTTAGGTTAGGTTAGATTAGGTTAGGTTAGGTTAGGTTAGGTTTGAGGGATGAAGTCCGGGAGCTCCGACAAGAGATCGTTGAGCTCCGGCGAGACATGCTGGAGGCGCGCGCTGCTGTCCCCGCGCCCCACCCCCCCGAGCGATCATCGCATGGCAGGGCTGGGACGCCGGGAGCTGCAGCCGGCCGCGGGAAGCATACGGTGCCGAGGGGTGCCGGAGTCTCTACTCCGGAGCCACAGTCGGGCCCGTCGAGTACACCTGCGGTCATGGTAATGACGCAGTCTCTGCCCTCTGTTATCCTCACGGGTAAAAAGAGGGCCAGAGACATTACCGGACGTGACACAGTGGCCACAGGCAAAAAGCCTGCGGCTGCTAACATAAAAGAGAGAAGGCCCCTATTGGCCAAAGCCCAACCCGGTGCGAGCTGGGTGGAGGTGACCAAGAGGGGAAAGAAGGGCAGGCCCGCGGTGACGTCGGCACCTTCGCAAGGGACGCAGTCCCAAGCGAGGGCCAAACGGCAACGTAAGCCTGCCAAAGGAGGAAAAGACAACGTGGGGCAACCTAGACTCCGTGCCCCGACATCGTCGGCGATCGTACTAACGATTCAGTCCAAGGGTGCGGAGGTGGGCCTCACCTATGTCAAATCCCTCACAGAGGCGAGGCAAAAAGTGGACTTGGCGTCGCTAGGAATCACGTCGGCGCTTGGGTTCCGACAAGCGGTGACGGGAGCCCGAATGCTGGAGGTCCCTGGCGAGGACAGTGGTCCGAAGGCGGACGCCCTGGCAGCAAAGCTCCGGGAGCTGTTCGACGAGGACATACTGCGGGTCACCAGGCCGGTAAAATGCGCGGAACTGCGTGTTGCCGGCCTGGATGACTCAGTCACAGAGACGGATGTGGTGGAGGCGATAGCCCGAGTTGGCGCATGCTCCCCTAATGAAGTGAAGGTGGCGGGCATCCGCCGAAATTCCGTGGGCCTCGGCGCAACCTTCGTGCGATGCCCGGTGTCCGCAGCAAAGAAGGTTGTGACGAGCCCAAGGCTCCTAGTTGGGTGGGTGTCGGCCCAAGTGAGGGCTCTGACACCAAAATCTTTGCGCTGTTTCCGGTGCCTGGAGGTCGGGCACGTCCGGGAACAGTGCAAAGCTAACGTGGACCGAAGCAATTTATGCTTCAGGTGTGGCCAACCTGGCCACAAGGCGGGCGAGTGCTCGGCTGCGCCACACTGCGCAGTCTGCTCTGCAGCAGGCAAACCGGCTGCGCACCGTATTGGTGGCAACAGTTGCGTCCCTCCCTCCCAGAGGAAGGCAAGGGCCGCACCACGGTCGAATGCGAATCCTACCACTGGCGCTAATGGGGTGCTGGTGCGGATGGATTCGTAGATGTTGGTGTCAGTTGAGCACCAGCGACGGCCATTCGTGGCCCTCATTGGTTCCCAGCGGGAACTGTGGGTGTCGGGGTCGGGGGTACCCGACGCCCATTCTAGAAGTTCCGTGTATGGGCAATGTGCCAGGTGTTTTCGTCACATTGCCATTATGAGGAGGAGCTAGGCTCCATTTGGAGGGGTCCACCTGGACCATCGCTGCCGGGGCCGCGGATGAATGCAAACGCGTGCCCGTGACTCCGGCGCATGGCGACCCGTGGGAACACCGCAGGTTTTTAGTGGGTAGGCCATCAGAGGACAGTCCCACATAACCACCAGCCTCCCCTGAGGCTGGGGAATGCATAAAGCATTTTCCTGCGAAAAAAAAAAAAAAAAAAAAAAAAAGGTTAGGTTAGGTTCCACGGACCTGCTGGGGTGTCCCAGTGGGTGGAGAGGTGAACTCCAACGTGGCGCGTCCCCGGGTTGCGGATAGGGGAACGGCTTCCAGATATGGGAGCTACCGGTATACCGGCGCGGACAAAACACCAAAAAGGCCTCTCCGCGTGTCTCTATGAAGGTAGCATAGAGCACAGTGGATGAGGCGGAAGGAGCCCTAGGGGCTCGGAGGACCTTCGGGTCGTGGGATGGCGGGCCTTCAAGGTCTGCAAAACATGCAGAGCAGCTGCCTCTTTATTTGTGTTACAGTAGAGTAGGCAGGGAGTGTTATCTCTGCTAAGTATGTTGAATGGTCTCAGGTGAGCCGTTAATTATTAGATCCCAGAGAGGATCAGAGGAGGAAAAATCCCAAGATATGGTCTGGCGCCTGCCGAGGGGAGTATCGAGTGTGTGGATCCGGACTCGTGCTGCTTTATCCCATTAGTGGAGAGGCGGTATGGCTCCGGGTCCACAGGCTCGGTATGGTCGGGGAGAACCCGGCCGCTAGGGCGCCACACAACAGAGGATCTTACCCCTATAAAAAAGAAAAATCTTTATGAAATGGCGAATTGTAAAAATAAACTACCCCAGGGAGGTACCGATCTCAACGAGATTGGAGAATCCTCCGGTGCTTCGGCATCCTGCCCCTTGTATTCTGGGGGGGGCAACAGACGCCATGAGAGTAAAGAAGATGGTCTTCGGACGGAGGAGATGCAGAGCCCGGCTGAGTTATCGCAGAAGTACGACTCGGATGTAAGTGTAAGGTAACATACATCGGCGCAGTCGACACAGTCGGACCGGCTCTGGAAGAAGAGTGCCAAGAGGAAACGCCGAAACGAATCAGCCTCTTCTAGTGATGCTGATAGCCCCGTTTTGGGTGTTGCAGATGGTAACCGAAGGGAAGAGTTCCTTGTTAGAAAGAAGGATCAAAATACGGAGGAGCATAAACAGATAGAGGAGAAGATACTCCATGCTAAAGTTCAGAGGGAAGCTCTAGGGCTTGAGATTTTGGACGAGTCGGATGCCCGATCAGCCCATGCTCTTAATGCAAGGGTCCTTGATGATGTCGATATCATTTTTAAAATAGCGACAAAGTCAAAAAATCTTAAAGGCACATATGTGAAAGCGTTAAAGGACTCTGCTTCCTCAATTAAAGAAGCAGTAGATGTCCTCCGAAAGCGGTCCTCTACGGAGGAGACCGAGAAGCTTCAGGCTGACAACGCGCGCCTGCAAAAAGAGGTGGCTGATCTCCGAAGGGAGATGTCAGAGCTTAGAGATGTGTTGGCTCAAATTCAAAAGGGCCCACTTTCTTTGTCTCCTGAGAACCCATCTTCAGAACGGATGGAGGTGCCTGAACCAGAGCCTGTTTTGGTACAAGGAGGAACACTGGCCGAGGAGCTGACACGCTCTATCATGTTGCAAGTCGGTAGCATGATGAGTGCTAGACTAGATGGAATCGAAGAGCGTCTGCTTCCTGCGACACGTCTTCGCCCACCGCTAGCGGCTGACCGCAGGGCTACGTCCAGGCCAATGGCAGCCTCACAGCCTGTCGGCGGAATTGATAAGACTAGAAACCTCAGTGAGGGGAATAAAAGGCAGAAGAAAGGAGCAGTCACTCGCCCCCTTCCACCAGTCCCTCAATCTATGGATGAGGGTTGGACAGCAGTGGTGAAACGAGGTTCCAAAAAGAAGAGAAGCATCGACAAAACATCGACTCCTCCTATCACCGTACCGGTAGGTACGAAAAGGGTTGGTGCTACTGTCATTGCACCTGCCAAAGTGGTGCAGTCAGGTCCTAAACCTGTTAAGCTACGCACTCCACGTTCATCAGCAGTGGTAATAACATTACTTCCTGATGCCGAAAAGAAAGGCATTACTTATGCCAAAATTTTGACTGAAGCTAGGGAAAAGGTGGTCCTTGCTGATTGCGGTATTGCAAGTCTTAGATACCGTAAGGCAGTTACTGGAGCCAGAATTCTGGTAGTGCCGGGTTCAACCAGTGGGGCTATGGCGGATTCTCTAGCACAAAAGCTGCGGGATTCAATTGACAAAGAAGTAGTGAGGGTGTCAAGGCCAACTAAATGCGCAGATATACGAGTGTCAGGACTAGACGACTCAGTCACAGTGAAGGAGATTGTTTGTGCTGTCGCACAGCAGGGTTGTTGCACAGAAGAGTCTGTAAAGGTCGGAGAGCTGCGACGTGACTCAAGGGGCACTAGTTCCGTCTGGGTGAGCTGTCCAGTGGCTGCTGTAAAAAAGCTTGCGGATGGAGGCCGTCTTCTGGTTGGCTGGGTTGCAGCGTCTGTGAAATTATTGCAACCCAGAGCGATGCGTTGTTTCAGGTGCCTCCAAAAAGGACACGTGCAAGCCCTGTGTACCTCAGAGACTGATCGCAGGGACGAGTGTTACCGCTGCGGTGTAAAGGGCCATAAAGCGGCCGAATGTAATGCAGCTTCACCTAGGTGTTCCCTTTGTGCGGCTGCTAACAGACCAGCTGATCACTTGTCAGGGAGTAAGAAATGCTCCCCACCCAAGCCGAAAAAAGGAGTTACTGTAGCTTTTACAAATTCTGCGATGGCCAACAGTAGCCCCCCTACACAAATGGGGGAAGAGGAGGTGATGATGACTAGTTAGTTTTAAGTATGGATCATCGCTTTCTCCAGGCGAATATTAACCACTGCGCCCGTGCGCAGGATTTGCTCCTGCAATCTATGGCGGAGTGGTTAATAGAAGTGGCTGTGGTCACTGAGCCATACTTCATCCCTCCCCGTGATAATTGGCTAGGGGATGTTGATGACTCGGTTACCATTATTTCGTCATCAATCCCCGGGACAATGCCCTTTACAGTGGTAGCAAGGGGCAGAGGATATGTTGCAGTTAAGTGGAGAGAAATGGTTCTTGTTGGAGTTTATTTCTCTCCTAACAGAAGCCTCGCTGAGTTTGAAGCGTTCCTGGACAGATTAGGGATTTTTATTGGGCAAACGTTCCCATGTCCGGTGATAGTTGCAGGAGACCTCAACGCCAAGTCGACAGCCTGGGGCTCTTCTGTTGTTAACCCGCAAGGTGAGGCTCTAGAAGAGTGGGCGTCAACGACCGGCCTCTCTGTTCTTAACCAGGGGTCAGTCTTTACATGTGTACGGCAGAACGGGGGCTCCATAGTGGACATCACGTTCGCATCCCCCACTGTTGCACGTATGGTTCAAAGATGGCGGGTGATGGAGGAGGTGGAGACTCTCTCGGATCATCTTTATATCCGATTTGATATCTCCCATCCTTCAGGGAGACCAGATACCCGTCGCACGAGAAGACAGACCTCTTTATCTCCCAGGTGGTCATTGCGTAGCCTGGATAGTGAAGCACTTCTGGAGGCTTCCATTGTATTAGCATGGGAGACAATTCCAGATGAGCTGGTAGAGGTTGAAGGAGAGGTGGAGTGGTTCCAGGATGTGATGTCGCAAGTCTGTGACGCAGGCATGATCCGTACAAAAGTGCAATCTCCCAGGCGTCAGGTGTACTGGTGGTCACAGGAAATTGCTAACATCCGAACTAACTGCGTGGAGGCCAGACGCCGGTATACTCGGCATCGTCGGATGCGTCGCAGAAACACTGTAGTGGAGGGACAGCTATACACAGAGTATAGAGCTTGTGCTAAGGAACTGCAGCTGGCCATCCTCAATGCTAAGGAACGGGGATATGCAGAGTTCCTTGAGACTCTTAATCGCGATCCGTGGGGGCGCCCTTATAAAATGGTTCGTGATAAAATGCGCCCATGGGCACCCCCACTAACTGAAAGCCTCGAACCCCAGCTGGTGGAGGATATTGTTTCTGCTCTGTTTCCCAATAGAGTTGAATATCAGCCTCCAGAGATGATCCTTGTAGTAAGAAACACGGATGATGTCAACGATGAGGTGCCTCCAGTTCTGAGAGTGGAGCTGGATCTAGCTATTCGTAGGCTCCGAGCCAAAAATAAAGCTCCGGGGCCAGATGGAATCCATGGCCGAGCATGGGTGTTAGCTCTCAAGGCACTTGGGGATCGATTTATAAGGTTGCTTAATGCTTGTTTGGAGATGGGTCAGTTCCCTACAAAATGGAAGACAGGCGGGCTCGTTTTGCTGAGGAAAGCCGGGCGCCCTGCAGACTCCCCGTCGGCATACCGGCCGTTGGTGATGTTGGATGAAGCTGACAAGCTCTTTGAACGAATAATAGCCAGTCGCCTCAACCAACATATTCGAAGGGTAGGACCGGACCTGTCTGATCACCAATTTGGATTCCGGGTAGGAAGGTCGACCATAGATGCGATTAAACGCGTTAAGACCATTTCAGATGAGGTGGTGGCCCAAGGTGGCGTGATGTTGGCAGTGTCACTAGACATTGCCAACGCCTTTAACACCATACCGTGGGCTTGTGTAAAGGAGGCGCTGAAATATCATCAAGTCCCTCTCTATCTTGGTCGTATCATAGACGCATACCTTTCAGAAAGGTATGTTATCTACCCTGGGCGTGAAGGAACGTTACTAAGGAGAGAGATGTCTTGCGGTGTCCCACAGGGTTCGGTCCTTGGGCCGCTCCTGTGGAACATTGGCTACGAGTGGGTGCTGCGTGGATCTCTGAACCCAGGTGCTAGCGTGATTTGCTACGCAGACGACACGTTAGTCACTGCTCGTGGTGACACATTCGAGGCTGCTGTGTGCCTCGTGACAGACTCAGTGTCGAAAATTATCGACAGGGTGGAGTTATTGGGACTCCGGGTGGCGCTCAATAAGTCGGAGGCCATATGTTTTCATGGCCCTAGACGGGCGCCACCTCGGGGTTCTCATATCAATATCGGCGAGGCTCGTATCAAGGTTGAGTCTAAGATTAAATATCTTGGGCTCTTCCTCGACAGCAGGTGGAAGTTTCACGAGCATTTCAATCGCATGGGTCCCCGTTTGATGGGTGCGGCGAATGCTTTGAAGCGCCTTCTGCCAAACCTTGGCGGACCCAAGGCAAAAAGCCGCCTCTTATATCTGGGGGTAGTGCGGTCTATGGCCCTATATGGAGCCCCAGTGTGGTCATCGGCCCTGACGAACCAAACCATCGCTTTGCTGAGGAGATCTCAGAGAGTGATGGCCGTTGGGGTCATACGTGGGTATCGCACTATCTCCTGTGAGGCAGCGTGTGTATTGGCAGGGTCACCACCCTGGGATTTGGAGGCTGAAGGTTATGCTGCTACATAATAATAGGCAATAATAAATATAATAGGCGTGTAGAAATGCATCTCCGAGGGGAGTATCTGACACCGCCAGGTGAAGAGCGTGCGTGGAAACTTCACGTTAGGCAGTTTATTGTAGAAAGATGGAAGGAGAGGCTGGCCCAACCAAAGGCTGGCCTTTGGACTATAGAGGCTGTCCGACCAGTTCTAGAAGAGTGGCTGGAAAGGGCGCATGGGTCGCTTTCATTCCGGATGGTTCAGGTGCTTACCGGGCATGGTTGCTTTGGTAAGTACTTGTTTAAAATAGCCGGAAGGGAAGCGACAACTGCGTGCCATCATTGTGACTACGTAGAAGATACTGCAAGGCACACGCTAGAGGCGTGCCCAGCTTGGGATAGTGAGCGCAATGCTCTCATAGTAGAAGTGGGGAACGACCTTTCGCTTCCGAAATTGATAAAGTCAATGCTGGAAAGTGAGAGGTCGTGGAACTTAGTAAGGTATTTCTGTGAACAAGTAATCTCACAAAAGGAGGCAGCGGAGCGGGAAAGGGAGATAATCTCTGACCTTCCAATTCGCAGACGAAGACCAGGGCGAAGGAGAAGGCTCATTGACGCCCTCCTTCAGCCCCCATAACCCAGGCATTGGTGGTGGACACGGGGGTGTCCACCACTTAGATTAGACAATGCCCGGAGGAGGAGGTACGTGCGGTGTTTCCGCGTGCCACCAAAAGCAATGAAACAGAGCTCATAACTCTGATCTTATATGCGAGGAGATGCCCGCATCGGTTTTATTGGGCAGACGCTGCTGAGACCGCGGAAGAGTATCAACATGCACCCGTAGTCTCAGCATATGCGCAAGAAGGAACACCGTGGTGGTTTTAGCCGGTAGGAGTCCGGCATAATCACTCCGTTGCCCCCGCGACGGAGTGATATCCATGAGGATTTCCCCACGTTAAAAAAAAAAAAAAAAAAAAAAAAAGGTTAGGTTAGGTTAGGTTAGGTTAGGTTAGGTTATGTTAGGTTAGGTTAGGTTAGGTTAGGTTCCACGGACCTGCTGGGGTGTCCCAGTGGGTGGAGAGGTGAACTCCAACGTGGCGCGTCCCCGGGTTGCGGATAGGGGAACGGCTTCCAGATATGGGAGCTACCGGTATACCGGCGCGGACAAAACACCAAAAAAGGCCTCTCCGCGTGTCTCTATGAAGGTAGCATAGAGCACAGTGGATGAGGCGGGAGCCCTAGGGGCTCAGAGGACCTTCGGGTCGTGGGATGGCGGGTCTGCAAGGCCAGCGGCGCGGCAAGGATCGGTCAATTCGGCCACCCTGTTGGGCAAACGTGCGGGGCAGCTGCCTTATTGCAGTTGCATCAGCCCTTACGTCGTAGGGCTGCGTTATCTCAAGGTTCGGTGGTCGCTGATGGGGTTGTTTGGGTTTGCGAGCCAGGGGACTATTCCTGTTGGCTCACAGACCCAAGCATGGTCGGGGAAACTCGGCCGCTAGACTACCAAAGCGGGGAGCTCTACCCAACCAATTGAGACGTCAGGCTGTCAAGCCTTAAAACTGACAAAAACAAAAATGGCAAGTTATAAAAATACAGATATACCCCAGGTGGGTTCCAGCGGCTCCGCCGTTGGGGAATCCCACCCTCCTTCGGGAGGCTGTCCCTCGTATTCTGGGGGGGACAATAACTGCCTTGAGGGCCTCGGCCCTCACAACGACGACCATGGCAATGATAATACGGACTTTGAACATCACACAACGTACGAGATGCGTCCCTATGCGTACGAGAACATCAAGGCATCGTTTGAGGAGATGCGGTCCCGTACGATGACAGAGGAGATAGCCCGACTGGAGGCGGTAAATACGAGGCTCGTAGTTGAGCTTGAAGTGATGCGGAGGGAAATGGGTGAACTGCGGGCCAGTCTGGCACAACCAGCTAAAGTCTCGGCCCCGACCCCTGTTTTGGCTTCAGTTGAGGAGCCTGCTTTCGAAAATGTGCTGCGAACAATCATGATGCAGGTGGGTTCCATGATCAATGCTCGCTTTGAGGGTCTTGAGGAGCGTCTGCTCCCCGAAAAGCGCCTTAGGCCTCCACTAGCTGCGGACAGGCGTAGAGAAGAGAGGGAATTGGATAGGATTAGCCAGATAGAAATAAATCCCTCTGCTAATTCCCCTCCTCAGGTCCCAGAGCCAAAGGCCAAGAAGGGCAAAGGCAAAAAGAAAGGGGTCATAAAGGAAAAGGATGCAGCCATCGAGAGCACGCCCTGTGAATCAGCAGTAAGCACATATGCTCCACTGGATTTACTCCAACCCTGGCAGGAGGTTGTGAGACGAGGGTCAAGGAAGAAAGATCGTGAGCCACGATCTGAGCCAAAGAAGAAGCATAAAGCATTACCCGAGAGGCTTCAAGCATATAAGCCGCCTCAGCAAACGCGGCCTCAAGTTGCTAAACAAAAAGTAGCCAAACTCCGCACCCCTAACACCGCAGCCGTGGTCATTACACTGCTGCCAGGGGCAGAGGCAAAGGGATTGACCTACTCCAAGGTCTTAACAGAGGCCAAAGCTCGTATTGATCTTGGGGCCCTCGCGATGCCTCCTTTAAGGATGAAAACTGCAGCCACTGGGGCTCGCATCCTTGAAGTCCCTGGTGTGGAAAAGGGCGAGAAGGCAGACTCCCTGGCTGAGAAACTCCGGGAGGTATTTCAGGGTGTGGAGGAAGTACAGGTCTCGAGGCCGACTGTCACTACAGGCTTACGGGTGAGCGGCCTCGATGACTCCATTGTCCCTTCGGAGCTGACGGAGGCCCTTGCAAAAGCAGGTAGCTGCAATACGTCAGCAATTAAAGTCGGCGAGATCAGGAAGGGCGCGGCGGGTATGGGTGCCGCCTTTGTGCGATGCCCTGTGACGGCTGCCAAAAAAATCGTAGCAAATGACAACCGTCTCCTAGTGGGCTGGGTGGCGGCACGGGTTCAGATCCTGGACGTCCGGCCCCGTCGCTGTTACCGGTGCCTAGCACTGGGCCATGTAAAGGCCCAGTGCAAATCTGAGATTGACCGCAGTGATGATTGCTATCGCTGTGGTCAGAAGGGTCATAAGGCCAGTGTTTGTTCTGCCGCCCCGCACTGCACGTTATGTGAAGAAGCAGGAAAGTCAGCGGATCACCTCTCCGGGGGCAAGGCATGTGCCAAGCCCCCGTCCAAGACAGGGGCCAGAAAGAAAAGAAAAAAGAAGCGAGCTGTGACTGAGGATGAAGCCAAGTCACAGCCAGCTAACTCCGTAACAGAGCAGGTGGACCACATGGAGGAAAATTAGTATGGCTCTAGCTTTCCTTCAGGCGAATATAAACCACTCCGCCAGAGCACAGGATCTTCTACTCCAAAGCCTGGCGGAGCGGTCGATTACCGTTGCCGTGGTTGCTGAGCCATACCGGATCCCACCCAGGACTGACTGGGTGGGGGATCTAGATGGCTTGGTTGCAATTACTACGCAGTCACCCGCTCAGTCCCCTCCTGTCGAAGGAGTTGTAAGGGGCAGGGGGCTCGTCGCGGCCAAGATCAGTGATGTAGTGGTCATAGGGGTGTACTTCTCCCCCAACAGGGTCCTCGCCGAGTTCGAAACTTTTATCGGAGAAGTGGGAACCCTGGTTGGGCAAAATCGACCCCGACCAGTCATAGTTCTCGGGGATCTCAACGCCAAATCCACGTTGTGGGGGTCTCCGAGGACTGACGCGAGGGGTGAGGTAGTGGAGGACTGGCTGGCAGAGGCGGGCTTGTGCATACTCAACCGCGGCTCATCGTACACGTGCGTAAGGCGATCGGGTGGGTCGATAGTTGATGTGACCTTTGCCACTCCTGAGCTGGCGGTGCGTGTTAGGGATTGGGAAGTGCTGGTGGACGAGGAAACGCTGTCCGATCACCGCTACGTTCGGTTCAGTGTCTCTTCGTCTCCGGCAGAATTGGCCATACGGACACAACCTGTGGTTGGTCAGAGGTGGGTCCTCAGCCGCTTGGACTCGGAGTTGTTGCGGGAAGCAGCCGTTGTACAGGCGTGGAACGCCTGCCCATTGGAGCCAGAAGATCTGGATGCGGAGACTGGAGGTCTGTGTGAGGCAATGGTGCAAATCTGTGATGCTGCCATGCCCCGCGCAAGGATGCCGCCATCCAAGCGTCAGGTTTATTGGTGGTCAGAGGAGATTGCTGAGCTGCGCCGCCGGTGCGTGGCAAAGCGCCGCTGTTACCAGCGATACCGCAGGAGAAGGCATCAGGAGGTGGCCATGTCAAACGCACATTACGCGGCTTACAGAGAGGCATCCAAAGCCCTCCGCGTAGCTATCAATGAGGCCAAAGCAGATGCATGGCGGCAGCTGTTGGAGTCTCTGGAGAGGGACCCATGGGGAAGGCCGTACAGGTTGGCGAGACAAAAGCTCCGCCCCTGGGCTCCCCCCATCACGAGTACGCTGCAGCCTCCAGTCCTTCGTCGAGTGGTCGAGGGACTGTTCCCCAGTTGCCCGGGGCCCGAATTTGTCCCTCCTACCATGGTGGTGCCTCTGAGGGCAGACGAAGAGGGTGAGGAGGAGGAAGTGCCTGAAATCTCTGAAACGGAGCTGGGTGCGGCCGTTCTCCGGATGAGGGCCAAAAATACGGCACCAGGACCTGATGGCATTCCGGGTCGTGCATGGGCTTTAGCTCAGGAGGCTTTGAAGCACCGCATAACAGCCCTCTTCGACCGCTGCATGCGCGAGGGGACGTTCCCAAGGCGGTGGAAAGGCGGCAGGCTTGTTCTCCTGCGGAAGGAGGGGCGCCCCGCGGACGAGCCGTCGGGGTATCGCCCTATCGTGCTGCTTGACGAGGCCGGCAAGCTTCTGGAGCGTGTTGTTGCTGCTCGCCTCGTTAAACATCTTGTAGACATTGGCCCTGATCTGGCCGATATGCAGTATGGGTTTCGGAGAAACCGCTCGACGTTGGATGCGATATCCCGTGTCCGCGACCTCTCCGAAGAGGCGTGTACCAGCGGCGGGGTTATGTTGGCGGTTTCGCTTGATATCGCCAACGCGTTCAACACCCTACCGTGGAGCACGATCTTGGAGGCACTAAGGTTCCATGGCGTGCCTCAATACCTTCAACGCCTCATCGGTAACTACCTCTCCGATAGAGAGGTAGTTTACCAGACAAGAGAGGGTGAGGGCCGGAGCCCCATGACGCGCGGCGTTCCACAGGGTTCTGTTCTGGGCCCCCTTCTATTAATATTTTACTCTATTCAAATTATTCGGGCTTTATTTTTCGGCTCTCGTTGTATTTAAGTGGGGAAAGGGTGGAAAGGAAAGGAGGGGATTTCCTTTAATTTTACAAAATCCATAAATTTTACATAAATTACTTACATTCGATTTCTCTTACATACTATTTGTTTTTATAACATACAATACATTATTTGGTCTCTATTTTATCTATGCTAGTGTTGTTTATAGGTACGTATTATGTATTATTAAATATATAATAGTTTTACCAATATTACTACTTATTTTTATATACTACTTTTCTTGCTATGTTCTTACAAAATTCTATAAAAATATATCTACTTTCCTTATTTTCTATTATTTTATACATGTTATTTTTATTTATTTCTATTCCAATTTCAATTTCTGTTTCAAACCTTTGCCTCCCATAGACTGGACATTCTAATATTACGTGTAATGCACTCTTTTCTATTTGCGGGTCACAAACACATGACGGACTATCCTTGCACTTAAAACGATATAGGTACGAGGAGAATCCGCCATGTCCCGTCATTGCTTGTACAGTAATTGGCTCCAACGTTATCTTTGACAATATATGGTAAGCTTTAATGGCGTCTGGAAAGTAACACTTCGTCGTAGAAGCAGTTTCCCCACCCTGATACCTTCGATTCCATTCGTCAAGCGACTCCAGACGGATTTGTCGCTTGACGAATGAAACCGGGCAGTAATCGTAGTTGGGTCTGGTTTTACAACGAAGTGCTGCACTTTTTGCCAGTTCGTCCGCTCTCTCATTCCCCACCAACCCCGCGTGTGCTTTGATCCAAAATAATTGCAAAGAACCATTTTTTGCACTTATTTTATCAATGTTGGCTCTTGTTTTGACCGCTAGAGGGTGGGGAGATGCGTTGTTTACTACCGTTTCGAGAGCGGACCGCGAGTCGCAGTAAATATTGCTACTTGATACTTTGCTTCGTAGAGCTTGGTTTGTCGCTTCATACATGGCCAGCAATTCGGCCTGATAGACGGTGCAGCATTGATCGAGCTTAAATTTTCGGGTACTTATCTCCACACCATTATGCCAAACGGATAATGCCGCGCCGACTTTCCCCTCAATTTTACTACCATCAGTAAATATATTTAGGCCATTGATGTTATAATGCTGCTCTAATGCTGCATCGTCTATCAAGCAAATAAATTTTGATGTGGCTCGCTGTGCGGGGTGCGGCATGTCCTTGAAGGGCGTTGGTACCTCCATATCTCGGTCTCCTATTACTCGCTGCGAAAAACCTTTCTTTACCTCATAAAGCAAGGCTGCTTCCCGGACTCTTATGTCCAATGGAAGCAACCCAGCGAGCAATAGTGCCGAGCTGAGTGACACCGTCCTGTAGGCCTTTATAATTTTCTGGACAAACCCACGCTGCACCACGTCAAACTGCTTTCTAACGCCTATTTTATTTGTTGCAGGTGCCCATGCACTAGCCGCATACATAATGACGGGTTCGACCACCGCTGTATATATCGTCCTGATTATCGCTGGTTGAAGTCCCCAATGGATCTTTGCGGCCCTTGAGAGCTGTTTATAAAGATTCAATGCCTTGCAGCAGGTGTGCGCCACATGTTTGTTAAAGGTAAGCTTCTCATCTATAATAAGACCCAAAATCTTAATCTCTTTGGACATGTCAATGCCGATCCCGCCCATGCTCAGGCGTGGGATGTCGTACTTCAGTTTACGCGTGATTACCATGGCTTTGGTTTTATGCGGAGCGAACTTGAGTTTGTTTCTGACACCCCACTCCCGGAAATACTCGAGAGCGGCGTTAGCACGTCCTTGCACCTCAAGAGCCGTATCCCCATCAAAAACCAGGACGATATCGTCAGCGAAGGCCTGGCTGTAATCACCTCGCTTCTCCAGTCCCTTCAAAAGTGGATCAAGGAGCAGATTCCAGAGTATTGGCCCTCCGATCGAGCCCTGGACGCACCCCTTGTGTGTTTCCTTGCAGAATTCTTCACCGGCATATCTTACCCTTACCCGCCTGTTACTCAGATAGCTGTCCATGACCCTCCTCAAATAAAGCGGACAGTTTTCCTCCGCAAGTCGGACCCTCATGGATGGCCACCAGGCACCATCAAACGCTCCCTCTATATCTAAAGATGCAAGTGTTACAATCTTCTTCTGATCCAGCCTTGTGCGAATATGTTGCATAAGTGTATAGAGGGAGTCTTCAGTGCTCCGCTGGGGTATGAATCCGTATTGCCGTGTACTCATCCTCGGAAGAAGATGGTGTTTGATTCGGGCCATCAACATCTTCTCGTACACCTTTCCAAGCACAGGTAGTAGCCCTATTGGTCTATATGACTTGGGCACGGTGTACTTATCCTTACCCGGTTTTCTAAGGATTACCACAATGGCCTCCTTCCATGGGTTTGGGAAATGCCGGTGAGTCAGGCATTTATTTAGTAGCCCCAGAAACAGGACAGGGTTGTTTGCTACTGCCTGGCTGCATATGTCAGCAGTGAGACCATCCCCACCAGGGGCTTTTTTGGGGTTAAAGCTGCCCATCGCCGTTTGGAGCTCGGTCTGCGTGAAGGGTGGATCGCAAGAACTATCTTGATCTCCATCGTTCACTCGCTCCGCTTGATCTCTGATGTGACGATGTACTGCGTTATCCCCATCCGTGAGGTCCTCTGGATAAAAGGTTTCTGCTAGCAACCTGACGGAACCCTCTGCGTCCAATGCTAAGCCCTCTATCTCCAAGGGCAGATCTTCGTCCCTATTTCTCGTCCTACCAATTACCCTGTATATCCCCTCCCAGAGTCCTTCTCTATCCTGCCTCCCACAGAACTCTTTCCAACTCTCAACCTGAGCCTTCTTCACCTCCAGCTCATATTCTTCTTTCTGTTTCAGGTACCCTTCAACAACACTAGCTCTCCGGACCGGCGCGGCGCATCTGATCCTGCGTTTCTTGGTGGTGACTAGGTAGGTTAGGTTAGGTTAGGTTAGGTTAGGTTAGGTTAGGTTAGGTTCCCCCCCGAGGGTTCCCGCCTTGCCGTGGCGGGGGGGCTTAGTAACCGTGGCTTGGCCACCCACGGTGAAGCGAAGAGGGACCCGACGTGGACCGCTCCTCTGGGCTTTTGCCACAAGCCCTGAATTGAGCGGTACCAGTAGGTTGCGGTGCTATATGGGAAGCAACGCAACTGAGGTGGGCTGCGGTGTTATATGGCACCGCGGCTGAGGGATGAAGGCCGCGGCGGGAGAGGAGTGCCGGTATTGCGGTGAGCCGCTCTCCCTACCTTCCGCGGCCTTGGCGGGGTCGCCACCGTTTGATGGCGGACGCGGTGGGGCTGCAGTGGAAGAGGAGTGTTGGTATTGAGGTGCGCCGCTCTCCCTATCCTCTGCAGCCGAAGTGGCAGGCGATGGGGCCACTGACCTGACCCGTCGCATAGGGACCTCGAGCGTCCAGACACGGGGTCGTCGGGCGCTCATTGGCTTGGTCCCGTGGTGGTTGCGGCATGCCATGTGGCTAACCGTAACGGGGGGCGTCTCGGTCGTGACTGTGGGTGTCATTCCCGGGACGTCCCCAGAGAGGGGTCCGGAAACGGACGGCCGCGGCGGGTTCGCGGAAGAATGCGAAAGCGTCCCCGTGTTCCCACCACAAGCGGCAGTGGTGGAACCCGTGGAGTTTTAGTGGGTTGGAGTCCCACATAACCTTGTTGTCTCCCCGTGGCAGCAAGGTATGCGTGCGCATTTCTCCACGTCAAAAAAAAAAAAAAAAAAAAAAAGGTTCCCCCCCGAGGGTTCCCGCCTTGCCGTGGCGGGGGGGCTTAGTAACCGTGGCTTGGCCACCCACGGTGAAGCGAAGAGGGACCCGACGTGGACCGCTCCTCTGGGCTTTTGCCACAAGCCCTGAATTGAGCGGTACCAGTAGGTTGCGGTGCTATATGGGAAGCAACGCAACTGAGGTGGGCTGCGGTGTTATATGGCACCGCGGCTGAGGGATGAAGGCCGCGGCGGGAGAGGAGTGCCGGTATTGCGGTGAGCCGCTCTCCCTACCTTCCGCGGCCTTGGCGGGGTCGCCACCGTTTGATGGCGGACGCGGTGGGGCTGCAGTGGAAGAGGAGTGTTGGTATTGAGGTGCGCCGCTCTCCCTATCCTCTGCAGCCGAAGTGGCAGGCGATGGGGCCACTGACCTGACCCGTCGCATAGGGACCTCGAGCGTCCAGACACGGGGTCGTCTGGCACTCATTGGCTTGGTCCCGTGGTGGTTGCGGCATGCCATGTGGCTAACCGTAACGGGGGGCGTCTCTGTCGTGACTGTGGGTGTCATTCCCGGGACGTCCCCAGAGAGGGGTCCGGAAACGGACGGCCGCGGCGGGTTCGCGGAAGAATGCGAAAGCGTCCCCGTGTTCCCACCACAAGCGGCAGTGGTGGAACCCGTGGAGTTTTAGTGGGTTGGAGTCCCACATAACCTTGTTGTCTCCCCGTGGCAGCAAGGTATGCGTGCGCATTTCTCCACGTCAAAAAAAAAAAAAAAAAAAAAAAAAAAGGTTAGGTTAGGTTAGGTTAGGTTAGGTTAGGTTTTTTTTTTTTTTTTTTTTTTTTTTTTTCCCTACCCGTACCACCATCTAGAAATGGCACTATGTAGACTTCTAACACCTCTGACTTTATCAGAGCTTTTATTTTCTTTTTATTATTAAAAGACAAGGTTCTTTATTATTACATATCCCTTAGGATTTGAGGGTTCACCTAACTAGGTTTTTACTACATTTATTTTATTAACTTATGTCCTTATAGTGTTTTACATATTGTTTTAGGATATTTGGAGACAGGGCAAATTTTAAGAACAGTGCTTATTTTCTAATACAGTAAGTAATATTATCTAAGTACTAAAATTATTATTTTTTACCAAATAACAGTATTTTCTTATTCTATTTTACACTTATGCTGTTTATATATATTATATAATATACATTCACCATAATTTATCTATCTTTATTTCTATTTATGACCTTTGTTGCTAAATCTGTACAGTAAATTATCAGCTTATTTCTATTTTCTTTATCTGCCAGGATGTTACTTATATTTTGTGCGTTTAGTAAACAGTTTATTTGTTGCTCAACTTCGTATCTTCGCATACCATACACGGGGCACTCAAATAGAAAGTGTGCTACAGTTTCGTTCACCCCGGGCTCACAGATGCACGATGGGTTGTCCTTACACTTGAATCTATTCAAGTATTCGGAGAACCCACCGTGCCCTGTGAACACCTGGGTGAGCACACCGGATAGCTCTATATTTCTTATCAGTTTAAACGCTTTTATTGGATCGGGAAAAAACATTTTTGTAACAGCCGCGGATTCGCCTGATCTATATCTCCGGTTCCATTCCTCAAGCGTGTCCAAGCGGATCTGCCGCTTGACAAATGAAACCGGACACTGATCGTATGCGTCTTTTGTCTTACTTCTGAGAGCAGCTTCCTTTGCCAGCTGATCAGCGCGTTCATTCCCCTCGAGTCCGGCGTGAGCCTTTATCCAGAATAGGCTAACGATCTTGTTCTGGTATTTTGAGGCTTTCAGATTTTTGCGTATTTCTCTCGCTAGAGGATGAACTGAACTTGGATTGGTTATCGTCTCAAGCGACGATCTTGAGTCACTGTAAATGCCAAACGTGGTTTCAGTACTCTGGAGAATTTGCTTCGTGGCTTCACATATAGCCAATAATTCAGCCTGATAAACGGTGCAATAGGACGACAGCTTCAATTTCCTGGTTTTGGTCTCTGCTTCACCTTTCCATATGGACAGTGCTGCACCGACCTTGCCCTCAATTTTACTGCCGTCCGTAAATATGCGTACCGCATGATCACTGTTGATGCTTACTTGTTCCTCGTCTACCAGGCATGTGAATTCAATGACTTCATGCTCGGCCGGGTGGTCAGTATTTGCGAATGCCACCATACTTTCAATCTCCCTATCTCCCAGCCCCGGTCGGGACAATCCTCTCCTTACCTCGTACAGGGTAGCTGCCTCATGTATTCTGAGGTCAAGAGGGAGAATCCCAGCCAGAACCAGTGCTGAGTTAAGGGAGACTGTACGGTAGGCCTTACACAATTTTTGTGCAAATCCTCGCTGCACCACGTTCAGCTGCTTCTGAATTCCGAGCTTTTTGGCTGCTGGCGCCCAGGCACTTGCTCCATACAGTACGATGGGTTCCACTACTGCAGTGTATATAGTACGGATGACTTCAGGATGGAGACCCCAGCTGATCCTGGCGGCTTTGGACAATTGCTTGTAAAAGTTCAACGCCTTCTTACACACGTTAGCTACGTGGCTGTTGAACGTCAGCTTGTTGTCGATCGTAAGCCCCAAGATTTTGAACTCCTCTGACATGCCAATGTCAATCCCACCCATGTTCAGGTGAGGTGTATCATGCTTTAGTTTGCGTGTTATAAGCATCGCGTTAGTTTTGTGCGGCGCAAACTTCAGCTTGTTCTTGACACCCCATTCCTGAACATACTCAAGAGCTGCATTGGCACGTCGCTGGACATCCATTGCCGTGTCTCCATCGAAAACCAGAACCACATCGTCTGCGAAGGCTTGACAATAGTCGCCGCGCTGTTCTAGGCCTTGGAGGAGTGGGTCAAGAATTAGATTCCAAAGGATTGGTCCACCAATGGAACCCTGAACGCATCCTTTGGTTGTGTCTCTTGCCACTTCTTCCCCTGCATACCGCACTTTTACCCTTCTGTTTGTGAGGTAGCTGTCCATGAGCCGCCTGATGTTTATGGGACAGTCTTCCTCAGCCAGACGGATTCTAATTGCAGGCCACCATGCACTGTCGAAGGCTCCCTCTATGTCAAGAGAAATCAAGGTAATGAGCTTCTTTTGTTCCAGCTTTTGGCGTATATAGTGAATCAAGACATAGAGAGAGTCCTCTGTTCCCCTTTGGGGCATGAAACCGTACTGGCGAGCACTCAACCTCGGGAATAAGTGCCACCGTATGCGGCCAACCATCATCTTCTCCAGGATCTTACCCATCACCGGTAACAGTCCGATGGGTCTATAGGACTTTGGATTTGTATAGTGCTCTTTTCCAGGTTTCCTCAGTACTACCACTGTTGCCTCCTTCCAGGTAGTTGGGAAGTGGCTGAGCTCTAAGCACTTGTTAGTCAGTGATAGGCACAGATCGGGATCCTGGAAAATCACGTGTTTACAGATGTCGGCCGTGAGACCATCTGAACCCGGGGCTTTTTTGGGGTTAAAGCTATTCACTGCAGCTTTAAGCTCTTCAAGGGTAAACGTTGGGTCATGGTTTTCATCATGCCCCAATCCGTTTACTTGGTTAGCTTTCTGTCTGGCGTGCCTATGATCTGCGTTATCCTCCTCGATTTTGTCCTCCGGGTAGAAGGTCTCGGCTAGTAGGTTTGCAGACTCCTTTTGATTTAAAACTATTCCTTCCCTGATCAGAGGCAGATCCTCTTGTCTCTTTTTCGTTCGTCCTAACACACGGTAAATGCCCTCCCATACTCCTTCGTTATCCTGTTTACCACAGAAGTCTTTCCAACTCTTAATTTGTGCACTTTTTACTTCACTCTCATATTCTTCTTTTGTTTTCAGGTAGTCATCGACCACCTTCGGCCTGCGGACTGGCGCTGCGCAGCGGATTCGTCGCTTCATTGTTTTGACCTTTCTCTTCAGCTCATCGAGTTTCTCCGACCACCATGGTAAGGTAAGTGTGCTATTTTGTTTCTTTTTTGGAATACTATCGTTGCATGCTTCTAATATTAATTGTATGTAAAGTTTTATTGTTTTATCTAATTCTACTTGATCTTGTATATTTTCTATTTCAATTTTGTTAACGTTTTTAAACTCTAGCAATTGGACCAGTTTCTCATGAAACTGGTCCCAATTAGCTTTTTTACTATTAAATATTCTAGTGGTTCTACTAATGATTACTCCATTTGCTTTTTGTAATTTAATTTTAAAAGTAAGAACATTGTGGTCTGAACTCGTAAGACCTTCTTCAACCCTCCAGTCTTCTATAAGATCTAGCAACACTGTCGCGCAGGCCGTTATGTCAATGAAGCTCGTATAAGATTTATTACCCCTTACTGTGTCGAATGTAGGTGTATTGCCATTGTTAAGAATTTGCAGTTCCATTTCTTCAAGGGCTCCGGCCATATCCTCTCCCCTACCGTCAATTTTCAGGCTTCCCCACCAGGAGCTTTTAGCGTTGGCGTCACCTCCCAGAAGGAGTTTACCCTTTCCAACGTGCTCTTTTATCTTCCTTAGTTGTTCCAGATATGGTTCTAGCGGTTCGGTAGGTTCGAAGTAGAACGAGACCACCACGATCTCCCAGGCACTTGTCCGGAGTTTCACCGTAACGATGTTATTTGTGGTGAAATTCGGGCAGAGGATGGCATCTATATCGTTGTCGAAGACGGCGATTGCCACTTTTACTACTTCATCCCCTTGCTTTGTGTTCTGGAAGATCCTGGCGCTCCCATAGTTCTTAACTTTACCTATGCTCCCGATATATGGCTCCTGGAGGAGTGCAAAGGCCATCTTCGTTTTGTCTGCCTCAAGCATAATTTCGTATGTTGCCAGTGCCTTTCTTTGCAAATTTGCTTGTGCGACGAAGTATGTCTTTGTGCCTGTTTGGGGTGCTTCTGGGGTGCCCGGGACAACTTTAACAATACGCCACCGTCGCCCGAGCTAGTGCTTCCCACTTACGTCGGATTGGGCATTCCCCACTGAAGGCGTTGTGGTCAACTCGGTCCAGCTTTGCATGAGTGCAATTTGTGCATGATGGCGGGACGTCGGCTAGCCAATCTGCACATTCCGACTTCATGTGGGGCCCCCCACAGTGGCAGCACTTCTCCACTGTCTCTTTGCAGAACCGTCTTCCGTGGCCATAACCCAAGCAGAGGGAGCATTGCACGAGTGGCGATTGATCAGCGACTCTCACTCGCTGGAGGTCAATTTGGACAGATCCTGCATCAACCAGGTTTTTCCAGATTCTGGAGGACACCCTCATAACAATGTGGTGCGTGTGCAGGTTTCTTGTAGGCTTTTTGAAAGCAATTTCCATTTTTTGGTCACTATAATCTTTGAGTACTCCCTTGTTCTGGTTTCTCAAAGCGTCAATGACGTCTTTGTCTGTATTGTACTTGAGGACGTCTTTAAGGATCACCAGGGGGTCCTTGTTTCTCATTTCTTCAACGTTTAGTTCTGCGTCTCCTTTAAGCCTTTCTTTTACTCGCTGTCTTTCCTCATTTGTCCTGCACCCTACGATAACTTTGCGGTCTTTTGCCTTCCTTATCCTTTCAACAGCTATTCCACTCTCCTTGGCGTTCACCACCTTCCTAATCCTGTCTAGGACTTGCTCTCCAGTCTCATTTTCGTCAGTGGCCGTGACTACAACAGAGTGTAGCGCGGTCTGCTCTGACCTCCTAGGGAGCACCGCTGCCACACTGGCGTATGATTTCTGTCTCTCCTGTGACTCTCTGTCGAGACTTTCCTTTAACTCCTCCATCCTTTCGTTGTTTTCCTGGAGAAGTCTTGAGTTTTGTTCGAGCTTTCTGGAGAGCTCACCTTCATCTATCAGTTTACCTGTCTTTCTTTCTGGTGATCTTTCTTGGACACTCATCTGTCTTTTTCCACTTTCCCCTTCTTTAACTAGCTGGTAAAGTCGGCTGAGGGCATACTTGACCTCAGTAACTATATCCTTCTTTGTATTTCGGGAGTTTGCAAGATGCAAAGAAGCCGAATCTAGGCATGCCCTGGCCTCTGCCAACCGATCGGTGTACTTCTGGCTTTTATTTTTCGATAAAAAGCTACCCGCTGCTTCCGTTAGCTCGCGTTGCGTCTCCGCTCTAGGCTGTAACTGCGACGAAGATGCCTTTGGTTTCGGCTTTTGGGGCTCCACCGGTTTTATAGTTTTTGAGTTGGTTAGGGATGTAAGCGGTGTGTCCGGTTTCCCATGTTCCCACTCCCCGATACTCCGCCTCACGCTTGAGGTGTGATCTGAGTGGGGCACTAGAATTGGGCTCTTTTTCATTTTTGTTGGTGGGTCTACATGAGTCTCTACTGTGGGCTTTTGCTTAACGGGCGTTCTGATTCCAAACATCTTGGTTTAACGAAGAAGTACGTATCTGTAGTTTTCAAAGGATTGCTTTACTCAAATTCTTAGTATATAGAAATTATTATGTTGAATAATGAATAATTATGTTAATCTTTTTGTTTAAGTTTACTGGTGGTAAGCGGCGACGATGCGTATGAAAACAACGAGTCAGCGTCGGTGCGGATGTGCAGGTAAGTTAGTTACCGTTAGTTAATACGTTTGTAAAAGTTCTATATACTTAGGTAAATATCCAATGAAGTCAAAATAATAATAAAATAAAGTGAGTATGTAAATATCTTGTCAATTTTACTATATCTAGAGTCCAATTTTGTAAATATTTTGCGAGTATAAAGGCACTCTATCGTTCAGATAAAATCCAGTCAAGTTTTTTGTATAAATATCGAAGATACGAAGCTTTCAAATAAAATAAAATTAATCCAATGATTTGCAAAATAAAGCCTAGATTATACTTATTATATACTAAAAACACATAAATTTCGGGCTAATAAATTAACGGCACCAAGTTACAAAAATTGTGATTATAGAGTCTGACTCTACTTTTTAACTCTCCCAGTTTGCAGCGTCAAGGTTCAAGAAGACTGCATATACTATATACTATAGTATATACAGCTCTGGTCAAAAAGTGGCTGCGACGCACCGTTTCCGAGATAAACGGCCTTTTGTGAATAAAAACACGGCGGGCCGAATATCACAGGGGTCGCAGGTTCTAGTCTAAATATTATGCGTCAGATTTTTAGATTATTTCCAAAGGGGTCCAAATACTATACTAGTTAAACCTATAAAATTACCAAAATATTTTAAAAAAACCAAAAATACCTATTTTTTATCTACTACTATTTTTATTTTGGCTATATCAGCCAAATTAAGCACTTGTCAAAAAAAAATAATATATTCTTACTTGATAGATATTGTGTCAAAATTTACGAGAGAAGAAAAATGAATCTCTACCTTATCACTGAGAGAGTCAGGATGCTTGTGAACAGTAGAGAAGATGGTTTTTCAACTATAACTGCCAAAATATGAGTTTGGCTGAAAAAGTTACCAAGCCCTTTTTTTACTATCTCACTGTAAGGATTCACCACAAGAAATTTCAGAATTTTCACCATGCAAACAAGCCAATAAATACAATATAAAATTTAAAATAAATGATGGTAAACAAAAATGTGCACAGAAAGTTATTTTAAATAAAGAGATTAATTACAATTAAAGAATACTGTTGAAAAATGGTTCCTCTAAATGAATAAAAATAAAAGAAAATTCCAACTATGTTTTTAAGGAACCACGTGGTAACCTAAAATTCTTTAAAAAATTTTTTACTTGAAAACTAGCTGATCAATGTATGCCCAAAATTTTTATATAGGTAGAAGGTCCAAATAACTATCTTATGAAGATTCAAAAACCATACCTTACAGATCTCCTCACAGAGATATGAAATTTTGAAATTTTCAAAATTTCTTAGAAAGTCTATAACTCGGTGAAAAATAGCTTCTTTTCAAAAATTTTTGCACCTTTCAGCTGCACACGATACGGAGCTCCTGTTGCAGTGTTCAGTTTTGGTCTCGTAGCTCCGGATCAATAACCACGTGGCCACGTGGTTTTCTTATTTCGGGGTTATCTCCGCGCGGATGCACGGAAAAAATCCAAATCAAGCACCGATATGTAGCACTCCAAGAGGTTCTCCTTTGCACAGTTGAAAAAATGGGGGTCGTGGCTGGTAATCGCGAGTTATTTCACTTTTAATGTGAACTTTTCGTAAAAATTCCACTTTTTCACTTGTAACTTTCCGAATTTTTCACTTTTTAAAAATAAAATTTCACAAACGTGTGCGCCTTGTACGCGCGCTTATTTTGGTATATCGTAAGATGATATATCTTCACTTTTTCCAATATTCGTGAATTTTTTAGCGTGGAGTAGCCTTTTTTCTGGGCGCTCTCGACCGCGGTTCGGAGCGGAATCTAGGTTAGGTTAGGTTAGGTTAGGTTAGGTTAGGTTAGGTTAGGTTAGGTTAGGTTAGGTTAGGTTAGGTTTTTTTTTTTTTTTTTTTTTTTTTTTTTTTTTTCCGTCTCGAAAACGGTACTATATTATCTCTGATATTCTTCAGAGGCTTTGCTTACATCCTATATCGAACTTTTCCTTATAATCAAAGGATGGGGTTTTGCAGTTTTTACAAGGTAATCAGTTTACATTTTATTTAGCTCTTTATCTTACTTCTATTATATCCTACGCTTATTTTAACTATTTTATTTCTTCGTGCTTATTGATTCTAATTTCTTAAATATAACACAAATAACTTTAGTGTAAATGTACGATTGCTTATTGTTTTATTTTAAGGCTACTTAGTTTATTATGCTTATATATATAATTTATTATATATATTCATCATATTTTTCTTTTGCTATTTATTTCTTTTTATTACTCTGTTGGTTATGTTAGTACAATATTTTAAGAACTTTGGACGGTTGTATTTATCTTTTATGATGTGTTGTATGCTTTCTACAGTCAGTTTTTCATTCATACCCTGTTCTATTTCATGTCTTTCAGGACCATACGCGGGGCACTCCAGCAAAATGTGTACAACCGATTCGTCCTTTCCAGGTTCACATATACATGATGGGCTCTCTTTGCGCTTGAACCTGTTTAGGTATTCGGAGAACCCACCATGGCCTGTCATTACTTGAGTAATAATGCCGGTCGGTTCCAGCTTCCTGACGATTTGGTAAGCTTCGATTGCGTTGGGAAGGAACATTTTTGTTATTGCTGCTGTTTGACCTGACATGTACCTCTTGTTCCATTCCTCAAGCGACTCCGAACGAATCTGTCGCTTGACGAATGAGACCGGGCACATGTCATAGTTGGGTTTTCTTTTTATGTTGTGTGCAGCTTCCTTAGCTAGCTGGTCTGCTCTCTCATTCCCTTCAAGCCCTGCATGTGCTCTGATCCAGAATAAGGTAATTACCTTATTCTGGAGTTTGGCTTCCTTGATGTTCCTCCTGGTTTCTACCGCCAAGGAATGAGGAGAACCGGGATTTATGATGGTCTCCAAAGACGACCTTGAGTCACTATAAACTCCAAAAGTGCCTTCTGTGCGCTTGAGGATCACCCTTGTGGCTTCACATATGGCCAAGAGTTCCGCCTGATAGACCGTGCAGTATGATGGTAACTTCAGTTTGATGGCTTTGGTTTCAGCTGTGTCGTCCCATAAGGATAACGCTGCTCCAACCTCACCATCAATTTTGCTACCATCAGTGAATATACGAACAGCCTGGTTATTATGGTCATCGACTTGTTGCTGGTCTATCAGGCTCACGAACTCCAGGCACATATGTTCTGACGGGTGTTCCATTTTGGCATACGACACCACACGCTCGATTTCTCTGTCCACTAGTGCTGGTCGGGGCACCCCCCTCTTAGCCTCATAAAGGGCGGCTGCCTCTTTAATTCTGAGATCCAGTGGTAGTAGTCCGGCCAGCACCAGTGCCGAGTTGAGAGACACAGTGCGATACGCCCTGCACAGTTTTTGAGCAAATCCTCTTTGCACTGCATTGAGTTTCCGCTGCACCCCCAATTTGTCAGTAGCTTGAGCCCACGCGCTGGCTGCGTACATGATCACTGGCTCCACTGCTGCCGTGTAAATAGTACGAATGATTTCGGGGTGGAGTCCCCAGCTGACCTTTGCCGCTCTTGAGAGCTTCTTATGGATATTCAAGGCTTTCCTGCAGACCTCTGCGACATGAGTATTAAAGGTCAGCTTATGATCGATTGTTAGGCCCAGTATTTTGATTTCAGGAGACATGCCTATGCCGACTCCGCCCATACTCAGCAGTGGTGTGTCATATTTTAATTTCCTTGCTATAAGCATGGCTTTTGTCTTATGCGGAGCAAATTTAAGCTTGTTCTTGACACCCCACTCCTGAACATGGGCTAAAGCGGCATTTGCAGATCTCTGAACATCCAGGGCTGTATTTCCGTCAAAGATCAAGACGACGTCGTCAGCGAAGGCCTGACAGTAATCACCTCGTGTTTCCAGCTCCTTCAAAAGAGGGTCGAGGAGGAGGTTCCAGAGGATGGGACCACCAATAGACCCTTGCACACAACCTTTATTGGTTCTTCTCAGATGTTCCTCTCCCGCGTACCTCATTCTGACCTGTCTATTTTGTAGGTAGCTATCGATCATCCTCCTTATGTTGACAGGGCATTTCTCTTCAGCCAAACGTACTTTGATAGCGGGCCACCATGCGCTATCGAAGGCTCCCTCTATGTCCAGTGATATCATCGTGATGAGTTTTTTAGCTTCCAATTTTCTGCGTATGTGATTCATCAGGTCATAGAGGGAGTCTTCGGTGCTTTTCTGGGGCATAAAGCCGTATTGTCGAGGGCTCATCGTGGGGAGTAAGTGCCACTTTAACCGCCTCACAATCAATTTTTCCAAGATCTTACCCATCACCGGAAGAAGACCTATGGGTTTGTAGGACTTGGGGTTGGTATAAGTGTCCTTTCCCGGCTTTCTGAGCACTACTACCGTGGCCTCCTTCCAGATGTCAGGAAAGTGATCTTGCTCCAGACATTTGTTGAACATCGTGAGGTTTAGTTCGAGATCGCAGAATATGAGACGGCGGCAGATGTCAGCCGTGAACCCATCCAGACCCGGTGCTTTTTTCGGGTTAAAGCTCTCTGTCGCAGCTCGTAGCTCTTCCTTGGTAAACGGTGGGTCATGTTTATCATCATGGCTACAGCCGTTTACTTGGTTAGCTGATTCTCTGGTCTGCCTGTGGATTTCGCTTTCTCCTAACTCCGTGTCCTCGGGGTAAAAAGTTTCGGCTAACAGTCTGACGGACTCTTTAGGGTCCAGTATTTGTCCATCTCTTTCCAAGGGCAGATCCTCTTGTCTTTTGGTTGTTTTCCCTATCACCCTATAAATCCCCTCCCAGAGTCCCTCCCTATCCTGCTTTTCACAAAACCCTTTCCAACTTATTATCTGAGCTTTCTTGGCTTCACTCTCATACTTTTCTTTTTCTTTCAGGTACTCCTGGATGACCTTTGCTTTCCGGACTAGCGCTGCACCGTGGATTCTACGCCTCATAGTGGTGACCATCTTCTTCATGCTCGCGAGTTCTTCGGACCACCACGGCAGGGTAAGTTTTTCGTGTTTTTTCTTTATAGGTATTGCTTCTTTGCATGCTTGCTTAACTATGTTCATGTATTTAGCTATTATTTCTTCTAATTTCTCCTTACTATTGATTTTTTCTATTTCAGCTTTGGTAATGTTTTGCTCTATTTTAAATTGGTCTAGTTTCACAAGAAACTCACTCCAATTTGCCTTTTTTGTGTTGTATATTCTAGTTGTTCTGTCTACATTTGTACCTATTGATTTTACAAGTTTAATTTTGAAAGTGATGCCGTTGTGGTCCGAACTCACGAGGTCCTCTTCAACTCTCCAGTCCTCCACCATACCAAGCAGGTCCTCAGTGCAGGCCGTCACATCGACGTGGCTGGTGTACGTCTGGTTACCCCTAACTGTGTCGAAAGTAGGAGTGTTGCCCTCATTTAGTATGTGCAAGCTCATCTCCTCCAGCGCCCCAGCCATTTCCTCTCCCCTACTGTCCACTACTTTACTGCCCCACCACGGGCTCTTTGCATTTGTATCGCCACCCATTATGAGTTTAGTGGGCCCAAGGTCTTCTTCTATTTTCTTGAGCTGCTCCAGATACGGTTCTATGGGCTGGTCTGGCTCGAAATAGTAAGAGACTGCTGTGATCTCCCAGGCACTGGTACGGATCCTCACCACCACGATGTTATTTGTGGTGAGATTCGGGTATTGCAAAACGTCAATTTCTTGATCAAAGACAGCTATTGCTGCTTTAACATTCCCTTCTCCTTGTTCAGTGCACTGGTAGATCCTGGCCCCTCTGTAGCTCTTCATACTTCTAGCCCCACCCACGTACGGTTCCTGGAGCAGCGCAAGAGTAATTTTTCTTTCGCTTGCCTTAATCATAATTTCATAGGTTGCTAGCTCTTTTCTCTGAAGATTTGCCTGGGCCACTAAGTAAGGTGTTTTATTGATGCCGGTTGAATTTGTCGTATTGACGCCCTTAACAATATGCCACAGTAGCTCGTGCTAGGGCATCCCACTTCTGCCTAATTGGACACTCTTGGCTAAAAGCGTTGTGCTCTGTCACGTCCAGCTTGGCATGCCTGCAGTTGCAGCACGATGGGGCCACTCTGGCGAGCCAGTCCGCGCAGTCAGCTTTCATGTGCGGGCCCCCACAGTGGCTGCACTTTTCAATGGACTCTTTGCAGTAGCGCCTGCCATGCCCGTAGCCTAGGCACAATGAACACTGTACGAGGGGAGACTGATCTGCAACTTTTATACGTTGGAGGTCGATACGGACGTTTTCGGCATCCATCATCCGGTTCCACACCCTAGGAGATACCCTCAGAACTATGTGGCACGTATGCTGGTTTCTACTCTTTTTTCTGTAGCGGATTTCTAATCTAGCATCCTCCGTGTCGAGTCCTTGAAATATAAATCCATTCTGACTCTTCAGGGCGTTCAGGACGTCTTCGTCACTGTTAAACTGTAGGACGTCCCTAAGAATCAGAAGAGGGTCTTTGTTTTTGACTTCCTCGACATGGAGGTGCGACTCTGCTTTCTTCAGCCTCTCCTTCACCTTTTGCCTTTCCTCTTCAGATCCACATCCCACAATGATTTTTCGGTCCTTTGCCTTCCTAACTCTATCGACTTTAATCCATCCGTCCTTAGCATTGACTGCTTCTCTAACCCTGTTTAATACCTCATCCCCTGTCTCTGTTTCGTCCTTTGAGGAAATCACTACCGAGTGTAACGCAGTCTGAGCAAAGGGTAGTCTCCTTGTGAGACCAGCTGTCACACCCGTGTATGTAATCTCCTCCATGGTCTTTTGTTGCTTGCTCATTGCCTCCTTTAGCCCCTCCATCCTTTCATTGCTATCCTTTATTAGCTTGCTGTGCTCCTCCAATCTCCTGATTAATTCTGCTTCTTCCCTTCGTGGAGCGGAAAGGGGCAGGGGGCGCAAGGCAGGGGCTTCCACCACCATCTCCGCATCCCTCACTCCACCCGGAACAGCACCTTTTTGTCCCTTAGACGTCTCGGACTCCTTGACAAGCTGATAAAGTCTGTCCACAGCCATAATGACCCCTTCCTTTATCTCCGTCTTAGTGTTCCTAGAACTGCTGAGGTGGAGCTTTGCCTTATTAAGGCAAGCTCTTGCCTCAGCAATTCTAGAAGGGTATATCACTACCGGCGGTGGGCTGCTCGCAGCCTCCGTTGATGTTCCACGGCTAGCTTCTCTCACATCTTGAGAGCGAGAAGTCTTTGGCTTCGAGGGGCCCGCCACCGGCACCGTCACCTTCTTCGGAGGAGTCCGAATGATCGGAGCCTTCGCTTTCCCAGACTCCCACTCCCCAATGCTCCTTCTCACTTCGGAAGTTGAAGTTGGTCCTGCCTTCTCGCTCTTGTCTGGGGAGTTGGTATCGTTTGTAAAAGTGGCATCTTTCGACGCCACCTTTGCTGGTGTGCGTTGGCTAACAAACATTACAGCGACAAGCGAATCCGTTTAAATCTAATATAAGTCCAACTAGAATAAAATACCTACTGTAAGTTGTAAAAGGCTTACACAGGTATATCACAGGGGGGGGGGGGGGGGGAAGATAAGTTTATAAAAAGAAAGAAATTTTTTCCTTTTCGTTTTTTCGCGTGCTAATTTCTTCCTCTGTTGCAGGTCGACTGGAGAGCGTCGGGGGATGGTGTTTCAGCTACAACTGAAGAAAAATCTCACTCAAGCGAGAAAATACACGCAAAAACCGTTAAAAATTTAAATTTTTCTATAAAAAATGGTCAAAATGTCAAAATTATGGGTCAAAAAACGCTGATAAAATTCGTAGACACTAATTAAAAGGTGTAGACACCTTTGCGTACTTGGAATTATTTTTATTGACAAAAACAACTCCACTTATTTAAAAATCAAAGGTAATTTCTTAAGGAAATTAGCTTTGGTACATCAACTTTTTAGAAATTAATTTGCTCCTTTTCGTTCTTTCGCGTGCTAATTTTTTCTTTCTGTTGCAGGTCGACTAGAGAGCGTCGGGGGATGGTGTTTCAGCTACAACTGAAGAAAAATCTCACTCAAGCGAGAAAATACACGCAAAAACCGTTAAAATTTTAATTTTTCTATAAAAAATGGTCAAAATGTCAAAATTATGGGTCAAAAAACGCTGATAAAATTCGTAGACACTAATTAAAAGGTGTAGACACCTTTGCGTACTTGGAATTATTTTTATTGACAAAAACAACTCCACTTATTTAAAAATCAAAGGTCGGTTAGGTTAGGTTAGGTTAGGTTAGGTTAGGTTAGGTTAGGTTAGGTTAGGTTTTTTTTTTTTTTTTTTTTTTTTTTTTTTTTTTTTTTTTTTTATTCTTAAACCTCTGACAAGGTCAGAGACGTTATTTTGCTGGCTTATTTATATCGGAGAAGCTTAATTTTTATCAAGGTATTTTCGTCTAGGAACTGGGAAGAGGAGGAGGAGATGGATATCAACTAAAGGTATAATTTTGCTTATTTAACGTTCTATACAGAGGTCTTAATACTGTAACACACTTATTTCTTATTTCTATGTTCTTTATTTCTATTAGATATTACAAAGCGTACATATTATATATTATTAAATATATAGTAGTACTGCCTATATTATCACTTGTTTTTATTTGCTACTTTTCTTGCTATTTTCTTACAATATTCTATAAAAATATATCTACTTTTTTTACTCTCTATAATTTTATGCAAATTATTTACATCTATTGTCATTTCCATTTCAATTTCAGTTTCAAACCTTTGCCTCCCGTACACTGGACACTCTGTTATAACATGTAAGGCACTCTCTTCCACCTGCGGCTCACAAACACAAGACGGACTATCCTTGCACTTGAACCGATGCAAGTACGAGGAGAATCCGCCATGCCCAGTCATTACTTGCACTGTGGTAGGGTCTAATGAAATTTTTGCCAATATCTTGTAAGCTTTAATAGCATCCGGGAAGTAAAGTTTTGTCGTTGACGCAGTTTCACCATTTTTATATCTCTGATTCCATTCGTCAAGTGACTCCTGCCGGATTTGCCGCTTGACGAATGAAATCGGACACATGTCATAATCAGGCCTAGTTTTCAGGAATAATGCCGCATTTTTTGCCAATTCGTCCGCTCTCTCATTCCCTTCCAACCCCGCGTGTGCCTTGATCCAAAATAATTGCAAAGAACCATTTTTTGCATTTATTTTATTTATATTGGCTCTTGTTTTAAACGCAAGGGGGTGGGGGGAAGCGTTGTTTACAACCGTTTCGAGAGCGGACCGTGAGTCACAGTAAACGCTGCAACTTGACTCCTTGCTTTGGAGTGCCTGATTGGTCGCTTCGAAAAGGGCCAGCAGTTCAGCCTGATAGACGGTGCAGTATTGTTCGAGCTTAAGTTTTCGGGTACTGATCTCCGCGCCATTATGCCAGATGGATATGGCTGCGCCGACTTTCCCTTCAATTTTGCTGCCATCAGTAAAAATATTTAGGCCATCGATGTTGTAATGCTGTTCCAATGCTGCACCGTCCACCAGACAAGTAAATTGTGACGGTATTTGTTTCGCGGGATGCGGCATGTTTTTAAAAGACGTTGGTACCTCCACATCTCGGTCTCCTATTACTCGCTGCGAATAACCTTTCTTTACCTCATAAAGTAAGGCTGCTTCCCGGACTCTTATGTCCAATGGAAGCAACCCAGCAAGCAATAGTGCCGAGCTGAGCGAGACTGTCCTGTAAGCCTTAATTATTTTTTGTACGAACCCGCGCTGTACCACGTCAAACTGTTTCCTGACGCCAATTTTATTTGTTGCAGGTGCCCATGCACTAGCCCCATACATAATGACCGGCTCGACCACCGCTGTATATATCGTCCTGATTATTGCCGGTTGGAGTCCCCAATGGATCTTTGCGGCTCTTGATAGCTGTTTATAAAGATTTAGGGCCTTGCAGCAGGTGCGCGCTACATGTGCGTTAAAAGTTAACTTATCATCAATGGTAAGGCCCAAAATCTTTATCTCCTTAGACATGTCAATGCCGACCCCACCCATGCTCAGGCGTGGGGAGTCGTACTTCAGCTTACGCGTAATAACCATTGCTTTTGTTTTATGTGGAGCGAACTTGAGCTTGTTGCTGACTCCCCACTCCCGAACATACTCGAGAGCAGCATTGGCACGTCTTTGCACATCAAGAGCTGCATCCCCATCAAAAATCAGGACGACATCGTCAGCAAAGGCCTGGCCATAGTCACCTCGCCTCTCCAGACCCTTCAAGAGAGGATCCAGCAGAAGATTCCAGAGCATCGGACCTCCGATCGAGCCCTGGACGCACCCTTTTTGGGTTTCCCTGCAGTACTCTTCGCCGGCATACCTCACTCTCACACGCCTAAGACTTAAATAACTGTCAATGACCTTCCTCAGATACACTGGACAGTTTTCCTCAGCCAGTCGGACTCTCACAGACGGCCACCAGGCGCTATCGAAGGCTCCCTCTATATCCAAAGATACAAGTGTAACAATCTTCTTATGATCAAGCTTTGTACGAATATGTTGTATTAGTGTATAGAGGGAGTCTTCGGTGCTCCTCTGGGGTGTGAATCCATACTGGCGAGTACTCATCCTTGGTAGCAGATGATATTTGATTCGGGCCATTAACATCTTTTCGTACACCTTCCCCATCACAGGCAGTAGGCCTATTGGCCTGTATGACTTGGGCAAGGTGTACTTGTCTTTGCCTGGTTTCCTTAGAATGACCACTGTAGCCTCTTTCCATGGGCTAGGGAAATGATGGTGTTCAAGGCATTTATTAAGCAGTCCAAGGAAAACCTCAGGGTCATTTGCTACTGCTTGGCTACATATGTCAGCAGTGAGTCCATCTGCGCCAGGGGCCTTTTTGGGATTGAAGCTGTTCATCGCCGTTCGGAGCTCGGTCTGCGTGAAAGGTGGATCACAAGAACTATCTTGCTCTCCATCATTCACTCGCTCCGCTTGCTCTCTGATACGGCGATGATCAGCGTTGTCGCTTTCTGTGAGGTCTTCTGGATAGAAGGTTTCTGCTAGCAACCTGACAGAACCTTTTGCGTCCAAAACTGATCCCTCAAACTCCAAGGGCAGGTCTTCGTCCCTATTCTTTGTCCTGCCAATAACTCTGTATATTCCCTCCCAAAGCCCCTCCCTGTCCTGTTTCCCACAAAACTCCTTCCAACTCTCCACCTGGGCCCTCTTCACCTCCAGCTCATATTCCTCTTTCTGTTTCAGGTAATCTTCGACGACCTTCACTCTACGGACCGGCGCGGCACATCTGACCCTGCGTTTCTTAGTGGTGACTACTTTTTTCATCTCTGCGAGCTTCTCGGACCACCATGGCAAGGTAAGTTTTTCTAAAGTTTTCTTTTTTGGCATTGTTTTTGTGCTTGCTTCTGTAATTATTTTGGTGTATTTTCCTATTGCTTTCTCTAAATTGTCTATTGTATTTATTTGGCTTATGTCTGTTTGTGTTAGTTTATTGTCAAGGCTTAATTGGGTTAATTTATCATTAAACATCACCCAATTTGCTTTTTTTGTATTAAAAAGTCTAGTTGTTCTGGCGATGTTAATCCCTGTAGATTTCTGCAATTTAATATTAAATGTAATGCCATTATGATCCGAGCTCGTGAGGTTTTCTTCTACTACCCAGTCCTCCACCAAGTCCAGCATATCAGTCGAGCAAGCTGTAACGTCGACATAGCTGTGGTATCTTTTACCGCCTCTTATGGTGTCAAAAGTCGGTATTCTCCCAGTATTAAGGATCTGGAGCCCTAAATCGTCAAGAGTTTCCACCATATCCTCACCTCTGCTGTCAACGACCATGCTCCCCCACCAGGTACTTTTTGAATTAGCGTCACCACCTATTAACAACCTCGTTGTTCCTAGTTTTTCTGTAATCCGGGTCAGGTGTTTAAGGTACGGGCCTATGGGCTGGTCTGGCTCGAAGTAGTATGACACCAGCGTGATCTTCCAGGCACTGGTTCGGACTCCCACCACAACGATGTTATTTGTGGTGAGTTGCGGGTACTGAATGATGTCAAGGCTTTGATCAAACACGACTATTGCTGCCTTAACAGTCCCGTCTCCTAGTTCAGTGCTCTGGAAGACTCTTAACCCCCGATGCTTCCTCATACTTTTTGCTCCACCTACATAGGGCTCCTGGAGTAGCGCTATGGCGACTCTGCGCCTCTCAGACTCAACCAGGATCTCGTCGGTTGCCAATCTCATTCTTTGGAGGTTTGCTTGCACAATCTTATACAGGGCGCCCTTAACAATATGCCACGGTGGATCTCGCAAGTGCTTCCCACTTGCGCCTCACCGGGCATTCGCTTCCAAAAGCGTTGTGGTCAGCCCTGTCCATTTTTGCCTTAATGCAATTTATACAGCTGGGGGGAGCCTCCGAAAGCCAATCAGCGCACTCGGTCTTCATGTGCGCACCTCCGCAGTGGCTGCACACATCGACAGCCTCACGACAGAATCGCTTTCCATGTCCGTATCCTAAACAGCGCGAGCACTGTATAAGAGGTGACTGGTCCGCGACCCTGATTCTTTGCACATCAATGTGTACAGCCCCTGCATTAGTCAGGCGTTGCCAGATCCACGGCGATACCCTGGCGACCACATGTGCGATGAGGGGATTTCTCGCTTTTCTCCTAAAGCGGATTTCTATGCGGTCGTCCTCACCACTCACATCGCTCAGCAGATGTTGGTTCTGTGTTCTGAGTGCCCTAATGATTTGCTCATCATTGTGGCATTGTAGGACACCGAACAGCACTATGAGAGGGTCTTTATTTTTTATTTCTTCTACGTTTAGTTGTCCCCCTTTATCTTCAATCCTGCTTTTAACCCTTCTCATTTCCCCTATGTCTCTACATCCCAGTATCACCTTCCTGTCTCTTGCTTTCCTAATCCTATCAATCTTCACTCCTTCTTCCGTGGCATTTACATACTTCCTAATTTTTTCAAACACCTGGTCTCCCGTTTCCTGGTCATCGCTGGATGTTATAACGATGGAGTGCATAGCAGCTCCCTCCAGAGACTGTTGCCTTGGTGAACCGGCTGCGACACTGGCGTACGTGCCCCTTCCCTCGCACATCTCCTGCTGTGTCCTCAAAAGCTCGGTTAACCTGGCCATCTCCTCCTTGTTTTCTTTCAGCAGCTTGCTATGCTCTCCCATTTGCTTCGATAGAACATCGAGGCCTGGTGTCGGTACAGTTACCAGAACTGGTTCTTCACCCCGAACCGGATCGGAAGAAGGGACGATATTATCCATCGGCAGTTCTGCTGGTGACTCCTGCACACTCATCCGTCTTTTCCCACTTTCCCCTTCTTTAACCAGTTGATACAGCCGGCTAAGGGCGTACTTAACCTCGGTTATAATTTCCCTTTTGGTATTTCGGGAGTTCTTAAGGTGCAACGAAGCCGAATCCAAGCACGCCCTGGCCTCCGCCAACCGATCGGTGTACTTCTGGCTTTTATTTAGTGATAAGAAGCCGCCCACTGCCTCTGTTGGCTCCCGCTGCGTTTCCGCTCTCGGCTGGACCTGCGACGTGGATGCCTTCGGTTTTGGCTTTGGGGGCTCCACCCGCTTGTTCTTATTTGTGCTGGGAGGGGATACATTAAAAGTGTCCATTTGGGAGGTCATCGCCTTTGGTTTTGGCTTTGAAAGCTCCACCTTCCTCGTCTTTTTTGGAGTCACTGAGGTGTTGGCCTGTGAATCCGGCTTTCCAGATTCCCTGTCTCCAATACTTCTCCTGACGCTTTGGATCGGGCTGATGTGAACGCTGAATGTCTCGTTGTTTTGTCCGTCTTCTTTCTGCATCATTGATTCAACAGCGTTTGCCATTGTCTGCGTCCCGATTTGCGGGTCCTCCTCAGTGGCCCTTGTCGTTTTAGGTGTATGAAACATTTTTTGTCAGAGGGGAAGAAGTATGTGTTAAATTTGTAAATTTGTATAAGTTGTAAATAGTTGTAAATATTTGTAAAAGTTGGTTAGTTTATCTGTAAGTTGTAAAGAGCTTACAGGGAAGGGGGGGGGGGGGAAGGTAAGTTTATAAAAACAAATAAATTTTTTAGAGCCTGGAGAGCGTCGGGGGATGGTGTTTCAGCTACAACTGAAGAAAAATCTCACTCACGTAAGGAAATACACGCAAAAACCGTTAAAATTTTAATTTTTGTCTAAAAAATGGTCAAATATGTCAAAATTTTGGGTCAAAATACGCTGATAAAATTCGTAGAAACTAATTTAAAGGTGTATATACCTTTGCGCACTTGGAATTATTTTTATTGACAAAAACAACTCCACTTATTTAAAAATCAAAGGTGGGTTAGGTTAGGTTAGGTTAGGTTTTTTTTTTTTTTTTTTTTTTTTTTTCCGTCTCGAAAACGATACTATATTATCTCTGATATTCTTCAGAGGCTTTGCTTACATCCTATATCTAACTTTTCCTTATAATCAAAGGATGGGGTTTTGCAGTTTTACAAGGTAATGTATACAGTTTACATTTTATTCAGCTCTTTATCTTACTTCTATTATTTCCTACGCTTATTTTAACTATTTTATTTCTTCGTGCTTATTGATTCTAATTTCTTAAATATAACACAAATTACTTTTGTGTAAATGTACGATTGCTTATTGTTTTATTTTAAGGCTACTTAGTTTATTATGCTTATATATATAATTTATTATATATATTCATCATATTTTTCTTTTGCTATTTATTTCTTTTTATTACTCTGTTGGTTATGTTAGTACAATATTTTAAGAACTTTGGACGGTTGTATTTATCTTTTATGATGTGTTGTATGCTTTCTACAGTCAGTTTTTCATTCATATCCTGTTCTATTTCATGTCTTTCAGGACCATACGCGGGGCACTCCAGCAAAATGTGTACAACCGATTCGTCCTTTCCAGGTTCACATATACATGATGGGCTCTCTTTGCGCTTGAACCTGTTTAGGTATTCGGAGAACCCACCATGGCCTGTCATTACTTGAGTAATAATGCCGGTCGGTTCCAGCTTCCTGACGATTTGGTAAGCTTCGATTGCGTTGGGAAGGAACATTTTTGTTATTGCTGCTGTTTGACCTGACATGTACCTCTTGTTCCATTCCTCAAGCGACTCCGAACGAATCTGTCGCTTGACGAATGAGACCGGGCACATGTCATAGTTGGGTTTTCTTTTTATGTTGTGTGCAGCTTCCTTAGCTAGCTGGTCTGCTCTCTCATTCCCTTCAAGCCCTGCATGTGCTCTGATCCAGAATAAGGTAATTACCTTATTCTGGAGTTTGGCTTCCTTGATGTTCCTCCTGGTTTCTACCGCCAAGGAATGAGGAGAACCGGGATTTATGATGGTCTCCAAAGACGACCTTGAGTCACTATAAACTCCAAAAGTGCCTTCTGTGCGCTTGAGGATCACCCTTGTGGCTTCACATATGGCCAAGAGTTCCGCCTGATAGACCGTGCAGTATGATGGTAACTTCAGTTTGATGGCTTTGGTTTCAGCTGTGTCGTCCCATAAGGATAACGCTGCTCCAACCTCACCATCAATTTTGCTACCATCAGTGAATATACGAACAGCCTGGTTATTATGGTCATCGACTTGTTGCTGGTCTATCAGGCTCACGAACTCCAGGCACATATGTTCTGACGGGTGTTCCATTTTGGCATACGACACCACACGCTCGATTTCTCTGTCCACTAGTGCTGGTCGGGGCACCCCCCTCTTAGCCTCATAAAGGGCGGCTGCCTCTTTAATTCTGAGATCCAGTGGTAGTAGTCCGGCCAGCACCAATGCCGAGTTAAGAGACACAGTGCGATACGCCCTGCACAGTTTTTGAGCAAAACCTCTTTGCACTGCGTTGAGTTTCCGCTGCACCCCCAATTTGTCAGTAGCTTGAGCCCACGCGCTGGCTGCGTACATGATCACTGGCTCCACTGCTGCCGTGTAAATAGTACGAATGATTTCGGGGTGGAGTCCCCAGCTGACCTTTGCCGCTCTTGAGAGCTTCTTATGGATATTCAAGGCTTTCCTGCAGACCTCTGCGACATGAGTATTAAACGTCAGCTTATGATCGATTGTTAGGCCCAGTATTTTGATTTCAGGAGACATGCCTATGCCGACCCCGCCCATACTCAGCAGTGGTGTGTCATATTTTAATTTCCTTGTTATAAGCATGGCTTTTGTCTTATGCGGAGCAAATTTAAGCTTGTTCTTGACACCCCACTCCTGAACATGGGCTAAAGCGGCATTTGCAGATCTCTGAACATCCAGGGCTGTATTTCCGTCAAAGATCAAGACGACGTCGTCAGCGAAGGCCTGACAGTAATCACCTCGTGTTTCTAGCTCTTTCAAAAGAGGGTCGAGGAGGAGGTTCCAGAGGATGGGACCACCAATAGACCCTTGCACACAACCTTTATTGGTTCTTCTCAGATGTTCCTCTCCCGCGTACCTCATTCTGACCTGTCTATTTTGTAGGTAGCTATCGATCATCCTCCTTATGTTGACAGGGCATTTCTCTTCAGCCAAACGTACTTTGATAGCGGGCCACCATGCGCTATCGAAGGCTCCCTCTATGTCCAGTGATATCATCGTGATGAGTTTTTTAGCTTCCAATTTTCTGCGTATGTGATTCATCAGGTCATAGAGGGAGTCTTCGGTGCTTTTCTGGGGCATAAAGCCGTATTGTCGAGGGCTCATCGTGGGGAGTAAGTGCCACTTTAACCGCCTCACAATCAATTTTTCCAAGATCTTACCCATCACCGGAAGAAGACCTATGGGTCTGTAGGACTTGGGGTTGGTATAAGTGTCCTTTCCCGGCTTTCTGAGCACTACTACCGTGGCCTCCTTCCAGATGTCAGGAAAGTGATCTTGCTCCAGACATTTGTTGAACATCGTGAGGTTTAGTTCGAGATCGCAGAATATGAGACGGCGGCAGATGTCAGCCGTGAACCCATCCAGACCCGGTGCTTTTTTCGGGTTAAAGCTCTCTGTCGCAGCTCGTAGCTCTTCCTTGGTAAACGGTGGGTCATGTTTATCATCATGGCTACAGCCGTTTACTTGGTTAGCTGATTCTCTGGTCTGCCTGTGGATTTCGCTTTCTCCTAACTCCGTGTCCTCGGGGTAAAAAGTTTCGGCTAACAGTCTGACGGACTCTTTAGGGTCCAGTATTTGTCCATCTCTTTCCAAGGGCAGATCTTCTTGTCTTTTGGTTGTTTTCCCTATCACCCTATAAATCCCCTCCCAGAGTCCCTCCCTATCCTGCTTTTCACAAAACCCTTTCCAACTTATTATCTGAGCTTTCTTGGCTTCACTCTCATACTTTTCTTTTTCTTTCAGGTACTCCTGGATGACCTTTGCTTTCCGGACTAGCGCTGCACCGTGGATTCTACGCCTCATAGTGGTGACCATCTTCTTCATGCTCGCGAGTTCTTCGGACCACCACGGCAGGGTAAGTTTTTCGTGTTTTTTCTTTATAGGTATTGCTTCTTTGCATGCTTGCTTAACTATGTTCATGTATTTAGCTATTATTTCTTCTAATTTCTCCTTACTATTGATTTTTTCTATTTCAGCTTTGGTAATGTTTTGCTCTATTTTAAATTGGTCTAGTTTCACAAGAAACTCACTCCAATTTGCCTTTTTTGTGTTGTATATTCTAGTTGTTCTGTCAACATTTGTACCTATTGATTTTACAAGTTTAATTTTGAAAGTGATGCCGTTGTGGTCCGAACTCACGAGGTCCTCCTCAACTCTCCAGTCCTCCACCATACCAAGCAGGTCCTCAGTGCAGGCCGTCACATCGACGTGGCTGGTGTACGTCTGGTTACCCCTAACTGTGTCGAAAGTAGGAGTGTTGCCCTCATTTAGTATGTGCAAGCTCATCTCCTCCAGCGCCCCAGCCATTTCTTCTCCCCTACTGTCCACTACTTTACTGCCCCACCACGGGCTCTTTGCATTTGTATCGCCACCCATTATGAGTTTAGTGGGCCCAAGGTCTTCTTCTATTTTCTTGAGCTGCTCCAGATACGGTTCTATGGGCTGGTCTGGCTCGAAATAGTAAGAGACTGCTGTGATCTCCCAGGCACTGGTACGGATCCTCACCACCACGATGTTATTTGTGGTGAGATTCGGGTATTGCAAAACGTCAATTTCTTGATCAAAGACAGCTATTGCTGCTTTAACATTCCCTTCTCCTTGTTCAGTGCACTGGTAGATCCTGGCCCCTCTGTAGCTCTTCATACTTCTAGCCCCACCCACGTACGGTTCCTGGAGCAGCGCAAGAGTAATTTTTCTTTCGCTTGCCTTAATCATAATTTCATAGGTTGCTAGCTCTTTTCTCTGAAGATTTGCCTGGGCCACTAAGTAAGGTGTTTTATTGATGCCGGTTGAATTTGTCGTATTGACGCCCTTAACAATATGCCACAGTAGCTCGTGCTAGGGCATCCCACTTCTGCCTAATTGGACACTCTTGGCTAAAAGCGTTGGTTAGGTTAGGTTAGGTTAGGTTAGGTTAGGTTTTTTTTTTTTTTTTTTTTTTTTTTTTTTTTTTTTTTTCTAACACACCTCTGACTTTATCAGAGTCTTTATTCATCGGAAGGGTTTAAGACGGGATTCTTTATTGGTAAAACCGTATCCATTGGGATAATAAGTGCCTATAAAGGCTAACATCATTCTTATACAATTTAAACAGAAGTCAATTACTACCACTTAGTTTCTATTTTATTACAGAACTTTAGAAGACAGTTTTATATTGGGTACTAAGCGGTCCTAATTTGGGTTACAGAGTACTTATATCTCGTTCATTTTTATATCCTTAAATGTTAGAGTTACTAATTTTATATATTTACAATTTATTAAAGCTATTTATTAATCATAATTTTAACAATTTACAGGGCTTGCAAGTTCTGAAAAAGGTGGTAAATTTTCTTATTCTTATTTCTTATACAATTTTTCATATTTTTCTTAAAATAACAGAAAATACATAAAGATTTAAAGATAATACACAAAGATACAACATACATTTTATATCTTTATCTATTTGATACATATTTTTTACTGAAATGACTGTTATTGCTGATTCCTTTATATTCTATAATATAAGTGTTCAGCAAATTTATACATCTTTATTTCTTCTTATTACTATATTAGCTATGTCTGTACAGTATTCTATAAAATCGTTCCTTATATATTTATTGCTTATATAATCCTTAACATTTTCTACTTTCAGTTCTATTTCCAATTTTTGCTCAGCCTCATATCTTCGTTTGCCAAAAACTGGGCACTCAAATAAAATGTGCTCCACTGTTTCCATTTTACTACTTTCGCAGATGCACGATGGACTCTCTTTACACCTGAACCGATTCAGGTATTCAGAGAATCCACCGTGCCCTGTCATTATTTGCGTGAGTACACCAGAAGGTTTTAACTTTTTAATAATTTTGTAAGCCTTAATAATGTCGGGAAAGAAAATTTTTGTCACGGCTGCATTTTCGCTTTTAATGTATCTCCCGTTCCACTCGTCAAGAGTACCTCTGCGGATTAGTCGCTTGACGAATGAGACAGGACATGCGTCATATACTGGTGAAGTCTTGATTTTCAGAGCAGCGTCCTTTGCCAGCGTATCGGCTCGCTCATTGCCTTCAAGTCCCGCATGTGCTTTGATCCAATACAAATCGATACATTTATTCAGTGCCCCACTTGCTTTCAAGTTTTTACGAACTTTTACAGCAAGAGGGTGAGTGGAACTGTCGTTCGTAATGGTTTGGAGCGAGGACAGTGAGTCGCTGTAGATACCAAAACGGGTTTCTGACATCTTCAATATCTCCTCAGTAGCTTTGTATATAGCCAGTAATTCCGCCTGGTAGACAGTGCAGTGTGACGAAAGCTTCAGTTTGATGGATTTGGTCTCGGTCTGATTTTTCCATATGGATAAAGCAGCTCCGACCTTATCCTCAATCCTACTACCGTCTGTGAATATCCGCACTGCGTAATCGCTATGGCTGTCCACCTGCTGCTGGTCCTCCAGACACATGAATTCCAGGCTTATATACTCCGCTGGATGAGGCTTTACCGAGAATGCCGACATCTTCTCTACTTCTCTGTCTCCTAGCATGGGCTGGGTTACCCCCCTCCTTGCCTCGTACAAGGCGGCTGCCTCTTGTACTCTGAGGTCGAGTGGTAGTATTCCAGCCAGCGCCAGTGCCGAGTTCAGAGAAACAGTTCTATATGATCGGCATAGTTTTTGAGCAAACCCGCGTTGGACCGAGTTGAGTACTTTTCGAATGCCCAGCTTTTTGGTTGCTGGGGCCCAGACGCTTGCTGCATACATTACAGTTGGCTCAACAACTGCAGTATATATAGTTCTTACTACATCTGGGTGCAGACCCCAGCTTACCTTTGCTGCTCTGGATAGCTGCTTGAAGATATTGACGGCTTTTCTACAGACGATTGCCGTGTGCTGATTAAAAGTCAGCTTATCGTCAATCGTAAGCCCCAATATCTTCATTTCTTTTGACATGGCAATGTCGATCCCACCCATCCTCAGAAGTGGCACATCATATTTAAGTTTTCTGGTCACTATCATTGCACTTGTTTTCTGCGGCGCAAACTTTAACTTATTTTTGATGCCCCACTCCCGAACATAGGCGAGAGCGGCATTTGCCTGTCTCTGGATATCCAGTGCCGTGTTTCCGTCAAAGACCATCACAACATCATCCGCGAATGCTTGACTGTAATCTCCTCTTTGTTTCAGGCCCTTGAGCAACGGATCGATGAGCAAGTTCCATAGGATAGGCCCGCCAATTGAGCCCTGGACGCATCCCTTGGAGGTAAGTCTGGTAATTTGTTCTCCGGCGTATCTCACTTTCACTATCCTTCCATCCAGGTAGCTGTCCATGAGTTTCCTCACATTGATCGGGCATCCTTCCTCAGCCAGTCGAACTCTGAGCGCTGGCCACCAAGCGCTATCGAAGGCGCCCTCTATGTCCAAAGATACAACTGTGATAAGTTTTTTAAGGTGCAATTTTTGGTGAATATGTTTTATCAGGGTGTAGAGGGCGTCTTCGGTGCTTTTCTGGGGCATGAATCCAAACTGGTTAGGTTAGGTTAGGTTAGGTTAGGTTAGGTTAGGTTAGGTTAGGTTAGCTTAGGTTAGGTTAGGTTAGGTTAGGTTAGGTTAGGTTAGGTTAGGTTAGGTTAGGTTAGGTTAGGTTAGGTTAGGTTAGGTTAGGTTAGGTTAGGTTAGGTTAGGTTAGGTTTTTTTTTTTTTTTTTTTTTTTTTTTTTTCCTTTAGGGTGGAGGAAATCCTCATGGATCCCTCGCGGGTATGTCCGACTCCACTGGTTGCCCAGTGACCTACGGACTAAAACCTCCACCCTTTGCGTTTAGTCCTCTGTGTTTGGAGCAGAGACCTTGTTTGCCGAATTCCATAATTATTTATTCGTTAACCACTGGGGGTATATCCATTATGTTACTAACTTCTATATACGTAGTAGTTTCTATTTATTTCTTTTTATAACTTTGACGGCAATTTTGCGGCAGTATTCCAAAAATTTTGAACGAATTTTCTTATCTTCAATAATTCCAAAAATGTTTTCCTTTTTAATTTCTACTTCTATCTCTATTTCTAGGTCCTGTCTTGCTAAGCCAAAGACTGGACACTCTACAATCGCATGCACAATACTTTCGTGTTTTTCTGGATCGCAAATGCACGACGGGTTCTCCTTGCACTTAAAACGATATAAGTACTCGGAGAACCCACCATGCCCTGTCATCACTTGCACCAGCACGTGATCCAGTTGGATTTTTCTGACGATACTATATGCTTTCAGAGCGTCAGGGAAGAAGATTTTGGTCGCAGAGGCCGTCGTTCCCTCTTTGTATCTCCGGTTCCATTCCTCAAGCGTTCCCAGACGTATCTGACGCTTGACGAAAGAAACCGGGCACAAATCATAGTCCGGCCTTTTCTTTAAGCCAAGCGCAGCATCCTTAGCGAGCGTGTCGGCCCTTTCATTGCCCTCCACACCCACATGCGCCTTCACCCAGAAAAGATTAACAACTTTTCCATGAATTTGAGCTGCTAGTAAATTTGTTCGTGTTTTTACTGCAAGGGGGTGGAGGGAGAAGTTATCAACGATCGCTTCGAGGGACGACCTTGAGTCACTGAAAATGCTGCACTGCTCTGCCTTGCTTTCTGCGGCCAGTTTTGTGGCTCTTTCCAGGGCCAACAGCTCCGCTTGGTAAACGGAGCAGAACGACTCCAGCTTCAGCTTCTGACTTTTTATTTCAGTGTTGCCCTCCCAAACGGACAGCGCGGCTCCAACTTTACCCTCTATTTTAGAGCCATCTGTATAAATTTGTAGGGTTCCACTTCCAAGCTGAATTCGCTCTACTTCGTCCGCCATATACCCAAAACTCAGTCTGGCTTGCTGCGCGGGGTGAGGTATGTCCTTATAGGCCACCCGCTTCTCGACCTCTCGGTCTCCCAATATCCGCTGAGAGTAACCTTTCTTAATTTCAAAAAGAGAGGCTGCTTCTTGGATTCTCAAATCCAGAGGAAGCAACCCAGCGAGTATTAGGGCCGAGTTTAAAGAGACTGTACGGTAGGCCTTTACGAGCTTTTGGACAAACCCTCTCTGCACCGCGTTTAACTGCTTCTGTACGTAGGCTTTCTGTACTGCTGGTGCCCAAGCACTAGCGGCGTACAGTATCACCGGCTCCACCACTGACAAGTATATCGTTCTAACTACCTCCGGCCCCAATCCCCAGTGAATTTTTGCTGCTCTCGCGAGCTGCTTATATAGGTTGAGCGCCTTGCAACAGACATTCGAAACATGTGCCTTGAATGTCAACTTATCATCCACCGTCAGACCTAGGATTTTGATTTCATGAGAAAAGCCAACGAACTCGCCCCCCATGACCAGGGTTGGGGTGTCAAATCTAAGCTTATTGGTGACTACCATTGCTTGCGTCTTTTGGGGCGCAAACTTTAGCTTATTTTTGACCCCCCACTCCCAAACACGTGAGAGGACTGCGTTAGCCCTTCCCTGAACTTCGGCACTTGTGTTGCCGGAGACGATTAGAACGATATCATCGGCAAATGCCTGAACATGCTCACCCATCCCTTCTATATCATTCAATAGGGGGTCCAACAAGAGGTTCCAAAAAGTTGGACCTCCTATTGAACCCTGCACACAACCCTTCGAGGTGTCTCTCTCACACTCAGCTCCCGCATATCTAATCCGTACCTTCCTCTGTTTCAGATAGCTGTCGACGAGGTGCCTCAGGTTGGACGGGCATCTGGTCTCCGCGAGTCTGCACCTCACCGCGGGCCACCACGCGTTATCGAAGGCCCCCTCTATGTCTAATGATACAACCACGATAAGCTTCTTATCCTTTAACTTCTGCTTTATATATTGAATCATGACATAGAGGGAGTCCTCGGTGCTGCGCTGTGGTGTAAACCCGTATTGCTTCTCACTCATGCCAGGTAAGATGTACCACCTGATTCGCCTCATCAACATCTTCTCCAGAATTTTCCCCAGGACAGGCAATAGCCCAATCGGCCTGTACGACTTGGGATGACTGTAGTCCGTTTTGCCGTTCTTTCTTAGCACAACGACTACCGCTTCCTTCCACGTGGTGGGAAAGCAGGAGAGGGACAAGCACTTGTTGAAGATAGCCAGAAACAATTCGGGATCCAGACAAATAACCGCGCTACAGATGTCCGCTGTGAAGCCGTCGTGTCCAGGTGCCTTCTTCGGATTAAAACTTGCCACAGACCATCGCAACTCCTCTGCCGTAAATGGGGGGTCGCACGAATCATCGTGTTCCCCCACATTCACATTTTCGGCTACCGCTCTCATCAGTTTATGATCTGGGTTGTCCTCTTCTAGCTTGTCCTCCGGGTAAAAGGTCCCCGCCAGCAGACACGCGGACTCACCTCCATCCAACGTTTTCCCGTCCACGACCAGCGGCACTTCCTCGTGTCGAGTGGCAGTACGGCCTATAACCCGGTAAATGCCGTCCCACATCGACTCCCGATCCTGTTTGCTGCAGAATAGTTTCCAGCTGGCGGTCTGGGCATTCTGGGCCTCCACCAGGTACTCTTCTTTTGCTTTCAGATATTGATCAACGACCCATTTCCGGCGGGATGGCCCCGCACTAGAGATCCTTCGCTTTTTCCGCAACACCTCTTTTTTCATTGCAGCTAGCTCCTCCGACCACCATGGCAGTCCTGTTTGTCTATTATTTTTAACTGTAGGCATCAATTCTGTACAAATTTGTGTTATTGATCGAGTAATTTCGTTGACTATTTTTTCCAAATCATCTGTTTTGTCTGTTTTTACTACTATTGCTTTATTTATGAATTTAGCTTCCCAAATTTGGACCAGTTTCTCATGAAACTGGCCCCAATTTACCTTCTTCGTGTTAAATTTTCGTGTTATGCTTTTAATGTCCATACCTTTGGCCTTTTCTAAAGTCAAGTCAAACAGGACCGCCTTATGGTCCGAGCATGTTACGTCGGCAGCCACTCTCCAACCGCTAATCCGTCCAAGGATGTCTGAGGAGCAAGCCGTGATGTCCACATTGCTTGTGTACCTCACGCCCCCCCTGTATGTGTCAAATGTGGGTTCAGTGCCCTGGTTAAGGATTTGCAGATCGAGCTCCTCCAGTAGTGCTGCCATCTCTTCTCCCCTTCCGTCTATATCCCTGCTTCCCCACCACGTATTCCACGCATTCACGTCCCCCCCCAACACCACATTTCCCCTTCCAATCTCCTCCACGACCTTCGCTATGTGCGTTCCGTAATGCTCGATTGGCTTGTCTCCTTCCAAGTAGATTGACATCACCACAACTTCCCAGGCACTCGTTCTTAATTTTACTACAGCAATATTTTCGGTAGTAAGTGTCGGGCATTGGGTGACGTCAATCTCTTCGTCAAAAACAAGGATGGCAGCCTTAATGACACGGTCCGCAGTTCTATTACAGCACTGAACTACTCTTACACCAGGATAGCTCCTCATCGCACCCACTCCCCCGATGTAAGGCTCCTGCACCATTGCGAACGCCACTTTCCGGTTTGCCGCTTCCAAAATAAGTTCCGCTGTCGCGAGTTTGCTACGTTGTAGATTCGACTGCAGGACGTGGTATCTACCTCCACCAACGCTTCCAGCCACGACTGACATACTAGAGTTCACCTGGATGCCCTTAACAATACTGTACCGTGGAGCGAGCAAGCGCCTCCCAACGCCTTCTGATGGGACATTCCTCGCTGAAGGCACAGTGGTCCGCCTTATCCATTTTTGCCTGCTGACAATTTGTGCATTTCGGTATGACTCCAGCCATTCTTTCTGCGCACTCAGCTCTTAAATGCGGTCCTCCGCAATGGCTGCAAACTTCCACGCTATCAGGACAAAACCGTCTTACGTGGCCATACCCAAGGCACCTCGAACACTGTATAAGGGGCGACTGATCAGCCACCTTGACCTTTTTTATGTCCACGTGCACAGCACCGGCTTCGGTAAGACGTCTCCACATCATCGGTGAAACCTTCAGCACGACATGCTCCGTGAGTGAATTCCTTGCTCTTCTTCTATATTTTACTTCCATCCTGTTATCCTCCACATTCAATCCCCTAAATAGTTCCTTATTTTGTTTTCTAATCCCATTCAGCACTTCTTCATTCTTAATAATTTTCATAACATCCCATAGTATTACCAAGGGGTCCTTATTCTTAATTTCCTCCACTCTCAAGTCCTTTCCTGCTATCTTCAACATCTCCTGAACCTTACCTATTCCTTCCCGTGTAGTGCATCCTATGATAACCTTTCTGTCCTTACCCTTCCGAACATTCTCTATCTGCACTCCCTCCTCTCTCGCATTTACCACTACCCTTATCTTTTCTAGGACCTGCTCCCCGGTTTCCAACTCGTCATTGGAACTAACCACCACAGAGTGGACGGTCGTTCTCTCAGTTAGTTTACTCCTGGGAGAGCCTGCCGCTACGTTGGCGTAAGTTTTCCCTATCTCTTCCTGTTGCTTTACAACCACTTCCCGCAGCTTTGTCATTTCCTCCTTGTTTTGTCTGAGCAGCTCTTTACAGTAATCTACGGATGACCCGGCTGTGATACTGGCGTATGTCGTCGCCCCTTCCAAGCATTTTTGGTGGCTTTCTAATGCCGTCTTTAGCACTGTCATTTTCCCCATGTTTTCCTTTATCAACCTGTCATGTTCTTCGAGACGTCTAAGGAGCTCGTCATCTTCCCTTCGGGGGGCGGAAAGGGGCAAGGGGCGCGAGGCAGGGGCTTCCACCACCACCACCTCCCCATCCCCCACCCCACTCCGACCAGCACCTTTTTGTCCCTTAGACGTCTCGGACTCCTTGACAAGCTGATAAAGTCTGTCCACAGCCATGATGACCCCTTCCTTTATCTCCGTCTTAGTATTCCTAGAACTGCTGAGGTGGAGCTTTGCCTTATTAAGGCAAGCTCTTGCCTCAGCAACTCTAGAAGGGTATATCACTACCGGCGGCGGGCTGCTCGCAGCCTCCGTTGATGTTCCACGGCTAGCTTCTCTCACTTCTTGAGAGTGAGTAATCTTTGACTTCGAGGGGCCCGCCACCGGCACCGTCACCTTCTTCGGAGGAGTCCGAATGGTTGGAGCCTTCGCTACCCCAGACTCCCACTCCCCAATGCTCGTCCTCACTTTGGAGGTTGGATCTGGTCCAGCCTTCTCGCTCTTGTCTGGGGAGTTGATGTCGGTTGTAAAAGTAGCATCTTTCGACGCCACCTTTGTTGGTGTGCGTTGACTAACGAACATTTCAGACTTGGCAAGCGATTACGTTTAAAGCTAATATAAATCTAACTAAAATAAAATACCTACTGTAAGTTGTAAAAAGCTTACAGGGTCAAAATAAAAAGTCAAATAATAAGAGTCTAAAAAGTCGTCAA